>JAYKKI010000001.1:71945000-73145000 GCA_039881145.1 Druceiella hillmani
TGTTTTGTAACAAAATCTTTCCAAGAAAGATTTTGTTTTCGAAAAAAATGTTTTTTGTTTCATGTAAAGTAACAAATTTTTTGTAATTGATTAGAGTCAAAATATGTATCAACAAATGTTTTAAAATTACCAATAAAACTATTCGGCTGCTCTTCATATTAGAGTATAATTATTGTAGAAGTGAACAGGGGATGAACGCTGTAAAGTAAATAAAATTTTTTTGGACAATTTCTTAATGTTTCTTAATATTTGTAGCTGTTTGAAGAGTGGAGGGCCCAGTGCACAATGGCAATCTCCTAATTTGGAATTTTATTTTATCTTGCAATGAAATGTACTTTATTGTATTTCCATATTAATTTTCACACAAGTCATAATTTTATGTAACAGCATTTATGCATTCCAAATTAATCCATTTTAAGTGTTTTGGCATTTTATTGCTTGAAAAGTGTTTCACGTTTATTATTATTGTGACATTGTAAAATAATGTAAGAGAAAAAGATTAGGTATTATAGAGAAATTCGGAAGAAAACCAATGTGATAGTTGTTTAACTGATCAGAGTGTGCTCTTTGTATGTGCTGTATTTTATATGTAACAGTTCTGAAAATGAAATGCAATTATACATATAGAATGTTTTATAAAAAAATTATTACATTGATATTAAATAAAAATACTCTATTGAATTCCTTTATGGCTCTTTTGTGGTACTTAAAGTAAATTTTTATACACTTTTTTATAGCTTTGGTGTTTTAATTATTTTTACCTTTTAAATTTCCTCCTCCACTAGAAATTTAATGTAAAACTTGCTGTTTATTTTGTCTCTATAAATTACGACATAAAGAAAGCTGATTTGTTCAAGGTAAATCAAATAAACACAGTTTGTTGTCTATCTGGTTGAAATCAGCAGGTTTCGCAGAGATATGCATATAAATAATGTTTATCTTAAGGTTAATTAAGGTGAAATATGATAATCTTTTTCTAATTATGTGTCTTGTTTTTTATCAATAGAGGGGAAAATGTTAGACACTTAAATAAATATGACAGGCTTTTAATTTTTTCCTTGCAATTTTTTTCAGTTACATGGTTTATTATGAGATAGAAGGGAAAAAAATGATACAATAGGTTTCATTAAATTTAGATACTAAATAGTTTTTATTTTGTACTTTAAAAATTAAAAAAATAAACATACAATAAATAAACATAATTTAAAAAATAAGCTAAAAATGATAGTCTCAGGTTTCAATTATTTTATGTATCAAAATCAAAGTTATAATAAAGTTTATGTTTACATTCTGTAGAAGTAATAACGAGAGTAAGTAAAAAATTGCAAATAAAATAACTCAAAAAAATTAGTGTAGAAATGTAAATATGAGATATTTTATAATCACTCAACACAATATTTTTTTCTTATTGAAAAAAAATAATGCCTCTTATATGATTTTGCCTTTGGATATGGCAATTTCATCACAAATTATTCTTTCTGAATGGTAAATACTACGGATCTAAGTTAATTTCACATTTTGGTGGTCCATAGATTTTTTTATTTAGATAGTTTTTTGATTCAAGTATTTCGCACATTGGATTCTATGTCTATTTGGTCTTCTGTTAGTTCCCAATTAATATTTTTATGACATTTTTGTCTTCAATGTCTTCTTTAGTATCAGATACCAGGTAGTTTTTCAAGATATTTATTCGGTGAAAAATTTTCAAAATTTTTCAGATACTTTTCGTCAGTGAAATGTTTTCTTTTTATTGAGCAGTAAGGTGAGTAAGATTGTTCAGGATTTTCATAAGGCTCTACAGGTGTGGTCGGTGATTTGGGTTCAAACGATGGGGTTGAATCACATTTTATGTTTTCAGTTGGTGACTCATTAGATATTTTCTTGGAATTGAGTCACTGGGAGATTAATTTTTATGGAATCTGTTTAATATGATGGGGTCTAGGCAATCCTTAATATAAATATCTTTGTTTACAGGATAAATTTCAGTAACATGAAGAAACTTTTTATTTCTTCTTTTGAGAGGCTATCCATCCTCACATACCTGGCAAAAAGATTGCAGGACTCTGATTCAGTAAGATTACGTTGATTTAGTCTTTACCAATCAATAAGATGTTCCATTTATATTTTATCGGTCTGTCCATTGGTTGTAACACGTCTGCGGTATGGACAGGGAGTTTCAGTAAATAAAAATTCTCATGAACTGCTACCTAAATCGTAGCCAGGTCCAGATGAATATGAATATAGAATATGATAAACTATGGTGTCTACTTCACAGTCTACAAAAGTTAGAGAACCATCTGTTAAAGATGCTGGATATCATCTATTTTCTGAACAGACATAAGTTGTGTCTGATTTATCATTAGGATCTTTCCAGGAGCTCCAGAGATTCTGCTCTTTAAATATGATAAAGTCTTACCGCTACTGAAAGGCATGCTGTAACGATTGTGTTTTCTTTTCCTGAGCCACGCAATAAAAGAAAATGAAATTAGACTAAAAGATTACCAAATTAATTAAACTAAATGAAATAAAATGAATTAATATGTACCAGTACCATGCTGCGAATATTTCTCTCAAAAAGTGTTGGTTATTCAGAAACGTTTTTATTAAGTCATTGAAAGTCAAATTTCTTAAATGAATCGGATTCCTTAAAGATTTTGTAGAAAAGTTATTGGGAGTTATTAAGAGATTTTTAAGAGTTTTTAACTCTGACTGATATTTTTAGATTAACGAACAGTTTTTCAGATCTTTTCAGAGTTTTCCAGAGGCTTTAAGAGAAAATAAAACTTCTCAAATATTTATTCTGAGTCCTGAAAGATTTATCCTTAGTGTGGCCACGGAAATATTCCCACCAAGATATAATTGAAGTACCTGAATAATTTTATGGGCATTTTGACCTTTTCCTATAACTCCTTCAATGTGGGATTCATGGAGAATTTTGTCTCGTCTAGGTTCAAAATTTGTTGAGGTTCAAAGTCTTCTCTGGAATATCATAGAAAGGGTAAATATTAAATGGGCCACTGTTAGCTTGGCTGGTAGCAAGCTTTGAATTAGTTTATTTTATGAATCATTATATATATATATATTTTATGAATCATCATATAATGTTTAGATTTGCCTAGAGGCTTTATGAGGAGAGTGTGTGTGTGCGTGTGCATTGAGGGAATCTGGGAACATTCCAATTTGCCCATCTAAATAGTATATCCTTTTTATACTACTCAAAATTTTTATACTGTCCCAAAAAATCATGTCAAGAGGAAGCACAGAGGTAGAGGATCTCAAGGCTTATTCGAAACACCTCTATATTCTTTCTGAATGGTAAATGTTACGTGATTTTTTATAGTTTCCGAGTTATCTATTTTTTTTTATTTGTTAGCCAAAACTGACTTTTTACCCAAAAAGACATGAACAATTGTGATAGAAACTTGATTTAATAAACCGATTAGTGGGATTAAAATTTGCACTACGAGGATTCTGTACTCACGTACATATATAAATTTTAACATATAAAAGTATTTAGAATATTATCATATAAATACGTTTTTATTTTTTTCTGTTGCGACTTTCATCAAGACGACTCTTGCGACTCACATCAAGTTAAAATTAAGCGACGGGCTACCGTTATGATAACTATATTCGGCGCACAACTGAGAGTTTGTAGGTTGTTTTTTTTATTTCAGTTATTATAGTGAATAAATAAGAAAATGAGCATTTTTAATTATAAAGCACCTGTAAGCTTTCGGTTGATACTGTAATTGAGTACCTACTTTATAAGATTGTTATACAAAATATTTATATTAAATTTTGCTCTGAAGATTTAAAGAATATTCAGTATTTATACGTTTTTTGTTGCTTATATTGGCAATTAATTAAACTTGCAGTGGATGATGCCGAAAAAATATTTATTCAAAATTGATACTGAATGGTCTTATTTTCAGTGAAATATGAGAATAACGTTATGAACATTTAAATAAATTATCAAATGACTTTTATAAATAAATAATGACGAACAAGTTTTATAGATTTAGTTTAGATGTGTTATTCATTAATATCAACGAATACAGAGATAGAGAGAAGGTTTCTATAGGTTTCTATCTAAACGGCTTCACCAACTTTTTTTAAACCGAAAACGGACGATCGTCGTACTGAATTTAGCCAAACAATGGCGCTGTGATTAATTTCCAATTACGATTGAATTGTGTCTAGTAAAAATGCTGGAAATGATATTAATTCAACATAAAGGTCATAAAAATATGAGCCAGAGCTCATTCAATTCAGAACGACACCTACAAAAATGTATCAAAATTTAATAACCATTAATAGATAATTGCAAGACAAAAGTTATAAACGAAGGAGACAATTTTTTTGTATGGGGTCTACCTTAAATTGTGGCGTATACTAATGAAATACATGTCAATTCGCTCCTCATAATCCCTGGATTACAATGGTAATGTTAGGTTTACCTAGTCTAACCGGATTTCCAAGAAATACAAGAATAAATTATCGTCTCAGCATAACCTAAAAACTCGTAAATATTTTCTTTGAAGTTATCACTTGGCTTCTGAGGCCTATAAGCCTTGCTTACATTTAGAAAAGTGATTTCCTATTTCCTTCAATAGCTGGGAGAAAAACTGGAAATTATTAATTGAAGACATAACTGTATGGGTCTAGATCCCTTTGCCTTACCCGTCGTAATTAAACGAAACAAAAAAAAATTACACAGACAAAAAATGGCGTTTTGTTTCATAACAATTATTATACAATATTACTCGCTGTGTGTTATTAATATCGCAAAACCCGTTGAATACAGCATTATATAGTATTTAAAAGTTGATTTATTGGTCATTAAATACATATTTTTTTGGGTCAATACACGATAAGAATGCTCCTATATACGCATTTTATTTTTGCAATATGACCGAAAAATGGTCAAAACATTGCTTTATTCTTACGTTTTCAAGATACCGATTAGGCTTTTAATTATTTTTAGGACGATTTAGAAAAATGAATTGAATTTATTTATTATGTGTATTATGCTCAATATACGTTACCATTGCAAGTGGGCCCCAAAAATTTGTCTTCTTTGGATTGAAAAAAATGGGGTGGTTCGGTTTTTATCAATAACTTGGAAACTATTATTATTTATTGTGTGGTGAAAAACTGATACGATGACATGCATTACCGTTGATAATTATATCACGAATCATAAAAATGATCAACGCGTTATAATTTCAAATTAAAATAGTTTAGTATTTATGAAAAGTAGTATTTTTTACGTATGCAACAACTCTTACTTTTTTAAAATAACTTTTTTAAAAATATTTCACTTTAATAGAATTATAATGTAATAATTGTTTTTTTATATTGCCCCAAAAAATTTGAATAAATATAAGCAACTTAAAAAAATATAGAGGCACGGTAGCTCCTCGCATAATTTAAACTTGGCGCGCTTTTTGTATAGGTATCAGGTTGTTTTTGGTGCGATGTCGAATTCTAAGTTAATGGCGACGCAAAACTGAACGCGACCGGTCGATTAAGTAAACCGACTCTATGGTCGGGAATTCCCCGCGTTTGTCTGTGCTGTTGTCGCATTTGTTTTCTTTGAATTATTTGTCGTTGTCACTGATTGTGTTCTGAGGTACTCTTTGATTAAATAGTCGTGCTCATATTGTTTTATGTTCGTAAATATTTTCGGTGTAAAAAAACAAAAAATACTGAATTAAAATATAAAATATCGAAACGGTTATAAACTAGTTGATCTGAAAAAAGGAAAAAAGCTGCACATCAGAAGGAAATAATTGAAAAGTTACCAAAATTAACATCATATTTTACAACAGGAGGAACTTGTGTAAGTAGCAATCAAATAGTAAATCTTTCACACGATGTGTCGTGTCGACCACAAATTGTGGGAATTTCAGAATTTGCATGTTCTACGCTAACTTCAATCAATTTAGGGAAAGAGAAACAATCAGATAGTGCAGAAAGCGACCATCCCTATAGCGAAATTGCAACAATATAGGTGACTTCGCTAACAATGACAACTGTTTCAGTTGAACAACAACAGTTTTCCAACTCAAAAAAACATATCACATGACCCCGCCGATTATTTTCATGAAGATTTTACAGAAAAAGGTCGCGAAATTTTGATTCGTAAGGGACTTGCATATTTTCAAAATAAAGATTATGACTTCTGAGGCATCCAGAACCTACAAACATGCAGTTGGTAAGCAATCATTAAATAGGTATTTCAACAAAGCCTTATTTACTCGTAAATCGAACGGTATCCAATAGGTTAAATATGGCCCCGGCTACAGGCGACGAAATATGGACATCCTATACCAATACAGACTTGAAATAACAGTCAATGCAGTGGCGCCATTAAAGTTCACCAAAACCGAAAGCGTTTAAGTAATCTCTGTACTTGAGTCGAAAATGCGGGCCACCGTTTTTTTGGGACGAAAAGGGCGTCATTTTGGTTGATTTCATGAAACGTGAATCAACAATTACAGCTGATGTGTACTGCTAAACGTTCACCAAATTGAGACGTGTGACCCAACATCGACAAGGCGGTAAATGATCGTTCAGCATAATCCTCCTTCACATGGAAGCACGTCTGCGCACGCTGCTTTAACCAAAAAGAAATTTCAAGGTTTTCGTTGAAAACTTTTTGACCACCCTCCATATAATCTCCACTTTGCACCTAGCGACTTCTTCTTCTCGCATTTGGAACAGTGGCTTGATGGACAATGGTTTGAAAATAACGAGGAACTGAAGACTGTCGTCATCAACTGGTTCACGTCCCAGGCGGTGAACTTCTATGCGATGGGATTAAATAAACTGAAACAGTATTATGAAAAGTGCTTAGAACTAGAATAATGATTATGTGAAAAAGTGAAGTAGATATGTAGTAATCTAAAACTGTCAATGAAAACCTTTACTCACTAGTTTATTTTTTTAACCAAATGGGCTTTACTTTATGGACATGCCACATGTTTTGTACTACAATTTGCGTCCAGTAGTTGAATGCTTTTTGTTAGCGTTTGCACCAAAACCGTTTTAGTCCATTTTTTGTTTCGTTTATTTTTATAAATAATGTAAACCGATCTATACTAGACAATGTGAATGTATCAACGACTATGTACCTTATGAGTTAAGAACTGAGTAATGTCTGTTACTTATTTAAGGTGTTACTTGAGACTACGTGATGGAGTAGAAATTCAGAAGAGATAGGACAGAATAATAGGAAATATTTAACTTAAACGGCGCTTTCTTGCTCATAATGCTGTTTGTTGTTTGTGAAATACTCAGAATCTCTTCAGGTCACTCACTAAAAATATTATTGCAGTGGTATTATAAAAAGTATTAAATTTTGTATTTTTGTATTTCATAACAATTACGAAGATTGTGTGAAGCTTGTTTCAAATTCATTTCATCCCATGAAGAAGTTGTTTGTTAAAAATGGACAACAAAATTATTCAAAGAGATATGTAATGAGGTTCAATTAAAAAAAATCGTTCTTGGAAAATAGAAGTGAAAAATATGCTAATTTAACAGAGCTGTTTTCTCGTTCATCGACGTCAATATTCGGAGAAGCGAGAGCTATTGACAATAGCACAGTAGAATCCCCTTCTGAAAAAAAATTAACAATTCAACAATAAACTAAACAGTTTCAACTTGAACAACAACATTTCAAGCAAAACTCCAAATCAAAGAAGTTGACTGATTTGCAAAATGAACAGAAACAGCAATATCCATTTTTAAACTGTTTTCTAGGGTCTGATAAAACATCTGATGGATTATGGAAGTGTCACAGTTTATAAAATATTAGCGACACTCTTTTAAAGAACGTTATGAATCGTGATGATGGGACTAATCGTACGCGGCTAACTTACTTATTAGTGAATGGTGTGATTTATCTGTTCCGTTGTCTAGAAAACGTACCTAGTTTCCTGTGCAAGTGGATAAGATCCAATTTCATGTAAAGATAAATAATGTAAACCGATCTATACTAGACAATGTGAAGGTATCAACGACTGTGTACCTTGTGAGTCAAGAACTGACTCAATTATTTTGCGACATGAAACTGATCGTGTACACGAAAACATTTCAGTGTCGTAAAGTATGAAACTTTAACCGTAAAATATATGGTTTAACTTATTGTCTACACTTTTAGTCTCAAAATATTGACGTGAAACATCGCATAACATCGAGGGCTCAGCAATATATATATACATATATATACATATATATATATATATATATATATATATATATATATATATATGTATATATACATATATATATATATATATATATATATACATACAACGATGAGTGAAGGTATGCCCTCTAATGAAACAGCCAAAAAAGAACCTTTGGTTTCAAAGATTCAGGACACAGATTCCAGATTAAGTTTACGTTGTTTGACTGAGCTAGTTCCGTGATCTTATACTGCAATAGAAAAATAACTGGAGAAATATTGGCTACCGCATGAGCTAAACCAAGTAAAAGCTAAAGTATATTTGGAGTTGTTGCTCAAATATAAGACAATCTTGACAGCTAAGACTTTTTAAAAATATGCAAAGTCACCTCACCTTTTTCAAAGTGTGTCTAAACAGGTGGCCACTATTTAAATAAGTATTATGTAGTGGATGAAACCTGTAAAATACCAAGGAAAATGGTTTGACGCTGTTCAGAAATCACCAAACAATTCATGTCTTGGGGCAAGGAATAATTGGAGAAATTGGACACTTTTGATATAGAGGTACAATTTAGTTTGTCTGAAACCTCATAGAAAAGAAGGAAATTAATTTCAGATGAAACTGGGCGCGATAAAATCATCATCGACGCGCTGACCAAATACAAGGTAGAAGTCATAATGACAATTTTTCTTGCTTTAACAGAAAAATATTTCTTGAAATTCGAAATAATGTGCTATAATCAGGCGAGCTAAATAAATTACTAAGTAATAGTAAATTGACGAATCACCTACAGAATAATATTGCATTACAAAATATATTAGAAAATTTAAAAAAAATTACTAGGACAGATAACGACAGAGAAATTTTGATGCAAACATTTTGCTATTTGTTGTTTTTAAATTTTACGTACATACGACCTACTGAATCATGCCTATAATGAATTGCACCAGGATATACATCGCTATTAATATTTTCTCCAGATCTATTGGTCTGCAAAAGAAGATTTTCCATTCAGATATTGATTAAAATCCTCATGAGAGGTGCCTAATGAAAGGTAACTTTGGACAATCTGAACTATGAAATAAAGGCAGTGAAAAATAATTACCTACTTTTGAACCTGGATTCAGATGAAGTAATTGATAAAGTGGCGGAAAGCAGGGAGTTCCTTCGAAAAACACCATTTAATTACGTCCTTGTCTAAGAAAAAAATGATTATATACTCTGGAGAATTTGCGTACAGACCTACCCACCACTGAATGTTTAAAAAACTCTTTATCTTCGCTTTTTATGTGCATTTATATTTTTTTTATTATAAGGATGTGAATTTTTTTGTCCAATAAACGCTTCACTAGATCTTAATTTGACTGTGTTCCTCTTAACATTTAATTTTTGATAAATTTTCAGGAGAAGGAAACAGTAATTTTACTTCTTATCTATCAAAAGTAGATAAAATGAAAAAAATACGCAATTCTTTTTTTCAGTTTTTTACGCAATTCTTTTTTTGCAGTAAGCAAATGTTTCGCAATTTTTCTATATTTGCATTATCCCGTTGATACATTTGGACTTGTAAGTAAATAGAAGTCAAGACAGTTTTGACTCATACTAGTGATTTCGTGGAAATTCAAAATGTTCATTCGATATTTTTTCTCTAGAAGGGAACACTTAGCCAACGTGTTTGAAGTAAATTGAAATTTTTAGATTTTTTTATTTAAAAGTTAAGTTTTCAAGTACTTTTATTCGTACATTAGTTTATAAATAAAATAAATACAGTTTGTCACCCTGGAGGGTTCGAAAAATTTTATTTCGAATTTTGGCTACAATTGATTGTTTCGAATTTATGAAATACTCTAAGCCCAATACTAAAAAGGAACATTGTACAGGTGAAAGGGATTGTTACACAAAAAAAGCATTACTCATTCTGAATGGTGTTTTCTTTGGAATACAGTGAAAATTTTCAATAAATTTAGAGAAAACGACGATGTTCACAATTGTCTTATTTATAGTGAGGTCACCCTAGTGTTGGCGCCGATAATACACGAGTATATACTGTCTTATACCGCGCGTAAAAGACAAGATTGCAATTTATCGTTATATAATTATTACTGTTCTGTGAATTATTTGATAATCTTAGATTAATTATTGTTCATTAATCTAATGATGACGAATGACATTGATCAATTTTATAAAAAGTTTAAAGAAAGTTATAAAAACGGTTTTTATAATTTCGTGCTTAATATGGTTTTAAATGAGATGAATTTAAATTTAAAGTAAAAAGTAAATTTAAAGTTAGATCGAATTCGATTGGATTTCATAGATTTTATGATAAAGACTGATAAGAGAATAACCTATTAGAAGATTCGGGAAAGTTTAGGTATTGATGTTACCTAGTGCAGAAAATTCTCCATGAACCGTTAGGCATCAGGAAGTATTGTGCTGGGGGAATATTCTGTGATTTGACCGATGTTCTAAAACACTTATCGCGTTAGTTGGTGCCGCGAAAAGTTTGAAAAAATTCGATAGAGGTTATTCAAAAACGAAATTTTCTCGTGTGACGAAAGCTGGATACACTGTTGAGAATCCGAAGTTAAGAGGCAGTCTGGGCAGTGAGTGTTTTGTTCTGAAGAGTCGCCTATAAAGGTCGAGATTGGGTGAATCGCAATCCCCTCGCATTAACATCTCTTCATCACGGCAACGCCTTTGGACACTCAGCTAGACGAACGATCGAAATTACGGTTGTAGAAATTATAGGTCATCCATCACACAACTGCGATCTCGCGATTTCCATTTATCTCGTAGTCTTATAGACGAGCTAAAGTAAGAAAGAGAGTGATGATATATAATAATGCTGTTGTATGTTAGACAGAGATAACGAAGTAAAAACCTTCAGAACCGTTTTTTGGCACGCAGAAGATACATGGAGTCACGCGGAAAATTGCGTTCGCTGTTTTTGGGCCATTGACCTTTTATTATATTGTCAAAAAAGTGTGTTTCGAACAATGGTAATATGATCTGTTCTTGATTGTATTTATTTATTTACATTAATGTATCTAATTGATACTTATTGCTACGAGAAAAATCTCTTACAGCCAATCATGAAACCAGTCCAGGCCCGTTCGACGAACGACCGGGAATCGAACCCGGGTCAAAAAACCGGTAATTTCTACGAGTAAGAAATATATAGAGCAGTTATGTTCGACCCAAAAGTGACCTCGCTAAAATTATGCCGCCTTGCAAAATTATGCCGCGCTTCAATCAGTCTGTTGCTAGACGCCTGACGACAGATAACGCAGCGTAGATTTTATTTTTTAAATCGACGAATGCGTTAAAATGCCATCCTGTATTATAAAAAATTGTTTAAGTGCATCCCATAAACATAGTAGGTCAAATGGAATTACATTGCACAGGTTAAAAAATTATTTTGTTTAAGTTTAAATCAATTTGAAATTAATGATAAACGGACATCGCACACCGTAACTAAAATAAAGGTAAAGCACGTACTGAAGTATATATGCTTTAAAGAATTATTACTAATTTTTTTTGTATTTTATAAATCGTTTTATGTGTATGTATTTGTTTTATGTATAAAATGTTATTTTTTTCATAATTATTTGCAGAATTCGTCAAAATCACAAAATAAGTATTAACTGAATAAATATAATTTCACACAAAACAAATAATAATTGGCGGCCTCCTTTTTTCCGTTTTGTGTTATTTACATTTTAAAGAAGACGATTTTTACACAACACCAAAATTATATCGCAAAATTAACAAGACAGCAGTCCCATCCTTATTCACCGTGAGTAACATTTTCTTAAACTGTGACTCCAGTTGTACTTTTTTAATGTCTGAAGATCAAAGTAATTGTCTAACCAGGTACTTTGATGTTCAGACATTAAAAAAGGATGAACTGTTTTCAGGACATACTACATCAGGACACACTATCGCTTACTAATTTAACCACATATGGAGACTCCACAAACCATTTCAGTATACACGACCGCCACAAATATAGCCACACTGTTAATAGATCAACCACCGCAATTACCAACGTGCCATCATTAAATTTAGAATCTGCATTATATACACCTAGGAAAGAAATATTAAAAAAGAAAGTTAAAAAGGACAACACAAATAAGCGCAAACAGGTTAGCAAAATTAAAGAAAATGCGAAAGGCCAATAAAAAAATTATGAAAAAATACGTATCTCTAAAAGAATTAACTAAAACTTTAAAAAGAAATAGATTTATAAATAGTGATATTTGCGCAGCTCTAAACAAAAATGTTGTTGCCACTGAAATTATAAATAGAATGTGTTTAAATAAAAAGATATATCGAACCACTGTTAAATTTTCACCGGCTTTAAGGAAATTTGCGCTAACATTAAATTAATATTCAAGGTCAGTTTTTGATAAATGTTTACCCCATCTATCCACTTAAACTAAATGGTACCTAAGCATTGACGCTAATCCGGGATTTACTAGTGAAGCATTCTGTGCTCTTCAAAAAAAAAGTGTTTTTTGTTCTCTTATTATAAATAAAGTAAATCTAAGACACCAAAAATTATTTAACGGTAAAATTTTTGAAGGCTTGGTGACTTATGGTGAAGCTACCAACGAGATAGCTAAACAGGCGTTTGTTTTAATGTTAGTACTTATTAATGATAATTGGAAATTGCCATTGGGATATTTTTTGATAAACGGTTTATCAGGTGAGAGAAAAGCTAATTTAATTAAAATATGTTTAGAAAAATTTATTGAAGTTGGCACAGAAGTCTTATCCCTAACAATTGACGGATGTAGTTCTAATTTAGCAGCGGCGAAAGAATTAGGTTGCAAGTTGGAAGACGCAAACAATCTAAAAACTTGTTTTAAATACCCTTCAAACCGTAAAAAATTCGTGATACTTTTAGACCCGTGTCATATGGTTAAACTTATTAGAAACACCTTTCAATCTAAAAAAATATAATTGATTGTGATGGTAATACAATACAATGGCGGTTTCTTCGAGAATTACATAATTTGCAAGAATTCTTCGAATTTTCAAAACTTCGAGAATCACATAATTCTCTAATAACTAAACAGCTAAACAGCTAGGATTCCGAAATCAAATAATGAAAGTTAAGTTAGCCACTCAATTGCTAAGTAATAGCGTAACAAAAGCTATAGAATTATGGGAAAACGATTTAAAATCATCTAAATTCCACGGATCTTCAACCACGTTATAAAAAAAGGTTGATTACGGATTAAATAAAATGTGCGTGTAAGTAAAAACCAGCAAAAATTTAATTATAACAAAATAATTTCAGCACGTGCTTTCCTTTACGTATACACGTCGCACTGTAATTTTACATCTATGTATGCTGAAATAAAAGTGAAATTGGCATGGCGTGCTTCGCAGATTTGTCTAATATACATATGGATATGAATGTGGCAGTAAATATATAATGGCGTGAGGTGCGAGCAAGATAACAAAATACGTATGTATTGCGGCCAGAACAAGATGGCACCTTTAGTGTAACAACTTCAGATAGGTGGCGCTGTATACTTGGGTACACTTTTCGACTTGATAGATTCATACACATTACTTCTCTATACATTTCTTTACTCGTAGGGTAATTTGTAAAGAATTAATGCCGCACGCAAGAATTAATGTTGGATGGTTTCATTTAAAATAGTAACGAGTTTTAATTCGTGTGCATAAATATCTCTCTACTCATATATGACCATGGAATGGTATGTATAATGGAGATTTAGAGGATTCTGATTGATTAAAAATTGTTATAATTTTTGCATGGAAGCTGATGAGAAATACATCAAATAACAAGAGAGTTCACTCAAAGAGGCTCTGAAAGATTATCGTTCGGTGCTCAGATTCTCAAAAAAAGAAGGTGAGAATGCTATTGTAGAAAATGAATTGCACGGTAAAGCTGTAGTATGCAGACTGCACATAACGTACTTTAGAAGTAAAAATTATGCTCTTATTATATTTGTAAATAATGAAATGCAAAATTTAAATGCCTTTTTGTCAAAATACCATTATTCTAAATACACTTGCCGAGAAACTTATAAAACTTGAAACTTTTCCTTTAAACATGTGCCTTATTAGTGAAATTAAATATTTTTAAAATTGCCTACGCATTTCTGTAGCTTAAAAATTAGATATTCTGCGTAGATTCAAATCTACGGCACTTGTGCAGTCATTTTGTATTATATAATCATAAAAAATGCAAATATACTTTAGAATATATAAAATAATAATTAAATAGCATCTTTGTTTACTAGAAAAATATCAAAAGTTAATGTCTTTCTTTTGTTGCTGGAGTCGTATTACCCCATACTCACGAGTTTAAGTTTTTGTGTATATTTCAAATGTAGAAATTTAGGCTCTCTATGTTTCATTTACGAGTATAACAGAAATGTTAGATCTGGGATTATAAGAACACGATGATAAATATGTGATATTGTAACCTTTCTTTTATTTTGAATTTCCAGAAGTCGATGTAAGAGATATTAGGTAGTAAAATATCTGCCGTGATTACTACTATTAAGGTAATAAAAGCCGTGGTCTCGTTGCAGTTTTATAATTACACAGGTGCTGAAAACATGTTAAGCTTTAATAAAAGATACAAAACACCATATCGTTGAGCTTTTTATAGATGTTGTCTCCTTCTAAAAAGATGGCTCCTATGAAAAATGAAAAGTTCAGAATGGAGGCTCTCTATTTGCGGAAATGTTTATATTCACTTCCGTAATTTGTTCTGGAATCCTGGATTCATGTCAAATTTATACAGCAAGACTAATAGCCATTATCCACTAGCTCAATGTAGATTACAATCCCTACAGCATAAAGGTTTTGTTGCCATCCTGTATTTGTATAAAGTGCAAGTGAGTAGAGTGGATGTGAAAGTAGAGCGGAAGATGCTTTAAAGATTATATTCCGGATCCTCAATATTTCCGGATATATCTGTGTATCAATTCTTAATCAGACGATGATTAACGGAATACTGTTGTGTCGCTATCGATGTGCTGTACAAGACCATTTCAAATCAATTTTAATGAGCTTCTTTTTAAATGTTAAGATGGCTCTGTTTAGAGTTTATTAATTTCTAATCCACTGTTTTTCATGCAGAATATCTTGTAGCTTCCTGCTTCTCGACAGTTAATAGGCAGTACTACTTTCAGCATTTGTTTGTCCATCTAATTTAGGCGCTACAGAAAAGTAATAGATGGCTAAGAAATTATCTAATCTTTGAAAATGCTGAGCGATATATTTTCATCGTCCTTATTAGGCACTTATGATTCACAAATTCCAGAAACCTGTAGTAAGCTTATAACCAAATTTAATAATTCCATAAATAAATAAGTGATCATAAATATGCTAGGTTAATTTTAACCAGTCCGAAAATAGTTATTATGTTACGGCATCTCAAGTTGAATAGTTTTCATTGCTTCATTACTTGCATCTCTGTAAATATGCGATATGAGCTAAGGTAATAAGGTTGCGTCTTGATCGACGCACTCTTCGCCTACTTTGCAATTGCTATTTACATTAACAGTCACTTGACAATGTTTAATTATAATTAAACTAACATACAATGTCTAATTATAATTAATCTAATACAACTAATAATACTGAATAAATAATTATTTATTAGATCAACGATACAACTTCTAACTAGTTGTAGTCTTCTTGTTTAATGGTTCTTCCATTAGTAATGATGGCGTCTCAATAATAAGTGCAGTATCGATGTAAATAGTTTAGTGCCAGCTCTTGCGATCTTGCACTAATGTAATAGTTTAGCGATCTTGCACTAATGTAATAGTTTAGCGATCTTGCACTAATGTAATAGTTTAGCGATCTTGCACTAATGTAATAGTTTAGCGATCTTGCACTAATGTAATAGTTTAGCGATCTTGCACTAATGTAATAGTTTAGCGATCTTGCACTAATGTAATAGTTTAGCGATCTTGCACTAATGTAATAGTTTAGCGATCTTGCACTAATGTAATAGTTTAGCGATCTTGCACTAATGTAATAGTTTCGATGTAAATAGTTTAGTGCCAGCTCTTGCGATCTTGCACTAATGTAATAGTTTAGCGATCTTGCACTAATGTAATAGTTTAGCGATCTTGCACTAATGTAATAGTTTCGATGTAAATAGTTTAGTGCCAGCTCTTGCGATCTTGTACTAATGTGCACTGTCTCCGTCTCCGTTATATGAAAAGCGATTGTGATCTGGTCGATTGATTCATCGATGAAAAAGGTAGTTATTTGATTTATAAGTAGTTTGATTAAAGAAGTTCGTAGGTATGTTGCACTTTATATTCCGAAAATATATCTTTATTTTATTTTTTTTTGCAACAAAATAATTTTAATTGATGACAATATAGTAAAATTACTAACTACGCTGTAAAATCTTTCTGACCGTGTTATCAGATTCATGAATCCTAAATACAAAATATGCCCATGTTCTAGGTTTACGTTCAGAAAATTGACGCTTCTTTATAAATAATCCAGGCCTGGCGCCAAATTTATTCCAAAAAGGAAACCGAAGGAGGCGAACTAAAAAAAAAAATTGTGCGTATCACTTTCGACGCGCGACTGGAGTTTACTCCTTGGGTACGATTGTCTTGGAATGCATAAAGTAGGTATATAAATATAAATATCAATATCATTAAATGAAACTGGTAAATTCTTTATTAAAAGAATGCCTATTCATTTTAAAAATATAATTATTTTCAAGTACAACACAAATGAACAAGATCAAATTTATGCAACAAAATTAAAATATTTAGTAATACCAGACTGACAAGTTAAAATTAAAAGAGACTTTTTAATTTTGTAGGATTGAAGACACCAAATAGCCACACATAATTATTAAGATTATTTAAAAATTGAAGACACCAAATAGCCAAACATTTAATAATTGCATCTTGATATAAAGGAACGATAGTAAACTATGTGTGTCACATTCCGTCATTGTGATTACGCTATAAGAAAATGCTAAATAAGTACATTTATTTCTCACTCTAAAAATGCGCAAAAATGTTGTGCGCAGAGGTCACCTAACCGTCCCACTTTTTTAACGCTCTGAACTTCGTACGCTCAGAACCTAACGGTTACACTTTTGTAACGCTCTGAACTTCGTAAGCTCTGAAGTTCTGATTTTCCTCCTCACCCGGTTTTTCCTCCTCGCCGGTCGCTATATATGAAAATCGATTTTTAAAGGTTAAACTCCAAAATGAGTGGAAATAATGTTTTTTTTATTTGTAATATTAGAGATTCTTGCATCCATAAAACTTATAGATAAAAGTAACATGTATCTACAGTCAGGGATAAATTGCCTTAGCATTGCTTTGATTTAGGAAGTTATTAATACTTATTTATTTTTCAGATTTGGTAATTTAATAAATTCTTACAAAAACATATATTGTATTCTCTGAATCTGAAAAAACATGATTCCCTTGACCTATAGCTAGAATATTAAAATATGCATTAAAATTAGTTTTGCACTCGATTGTTCACTTTACCTATAGCCGGAATGTTAAAATGTGCATTTAATTAGTTTAGACTAGATGATATAAGACAGTGACTGCTTTAATTCAGGAAATTATCAATACATATTTATTCTTAATATTTGGTAAATATGTACAGTCTACGAAATTATATACATAGGTTTGCATTTGGTAAATTTAAAAAATACTTGCAAAAACATATTGTATTCTGGCAAATCGAATTCGAGTACAAATGATGACAGAAGCTACATTAAGTAAAAATTGTGTTATTGAAATGCAATGTATGGTTCAATTTGCCCATAACTAAAAGAAAAACGTACATTAAATTAGTTTGGACCAGATAATACAAACCATTCTTTCGTAGGGTTTCAATATGAAAATCCTATTTCATTGGTTAACACACCATTTCATTGAACGTTTGTTTTACCAGTCTCTTACCAAATTGTATGGCATACCTGTAGATCTTTATTAACAAAGCTTGACAACATAAATGCTACTTTAGCTATTCGCTAAAAAAATCCCACCATTTTTGTGTAAGATAATATAAACATTAACATTTTTTAGTTTTTAATTGCTTTAAACAACGCGCTACACCTTTCTACACACAACAAAATAATGACTGTATGATTTATTATTGAAAATTTAACTGTCTGTTGTGAAATTTAAAAAAATATAAAATAAAATACAATATGAGCAGAAAAATTTATAAAAATAAAATAAAAGTAATGAAAGTAAAAATAGTACAAAAAATAAATAGGGTATATAACAAATTAAGAAGAAATGAGAAAAAACAATATTTAAAAACACAAAATAGAATAAAAATGTATAAGTAAAAAAATTAATAATCTAAAAACATATTTCAACTTTCTGTAACTTCTCTGCAACTTAAGCACGAACCTTCGCTTCTCGAGATTGACTTAACAAAATTTCCTTGCGGATTTCATGGAGCTCGTCTTCACTTCGTTGTTTCCGCTCCATTCATGCCTCATGCAATTTTTTTTAATTCTTCCATCTGAAGCAACTGATGTTGGCTGAAAGTGATCCGGATATCCGAATGCTGGCTACTGGTGCATCTCCTGCGTATTGGTACATTCGTGTCCACGTCCAACATGATGTTGGCAAAGTTTCCGCGGCTTCAGCAAAAATTTTACTCCTACTCATCGATGGTTGTTCAGATGGATTTGTAGATAATTGACTCTAATTAATTCAATGTCAATTCATGAATGTCACAAATTTAAAAGTTTTAAATTTTAACTCATTTTCGCATATCACTAGAAAGAAAATACAATAAAAGTTCAATTGAAAGGTTCTTAAATTAATTTTAAAATTTGCAATTTTAAAGATGATTAAATTACAATCTACTTTCGTTTATAATATTGATTCTTCAGTATTGAATATAAATTCGAATAAAATTCACTTCAAATAAATCAATCTAAAAACTTTCGGTTCCCGATTAGTATTTTAAACACTTTATAAAAACACTATAATTAATAGATTAATTGTACATTTATTGAAATTCGCGGTGTTAACCTCGATTGAATTGCTGGATAGAATCTTTTGATGGGACTTCCACAATTAACCTTGGCGCTATTAAGGAAACAACGGGGTCAATTTGGATATCGCTAACCGCATCTCCTCTGTCGGTGGCTATCTGCTGCTTGCCAACTCTCTTTTCTGCTTGGCTTTTGTATTAAGCCAAAGTCGGCACAGTTGACTTCCTTTTGCCTAAAGAAACAAATAAAGTACACGTTTCGTAGCACATTATTTAAAAAAACGAAATTACATTTGTGCAAACAAATTAACTCTGAATTCTATTTTCATTATAAACGTGAACATTTGACTGTACTTAATCTTTCATTAATAATACCACTAGCATTATATACATCGGCATTTTTTCATCTTCACGTTTGCTTCGTCAGTGCCTTTATTTTCAATTACATCTTTATAAGAGACCAATGTCTGCAACAATAGCCTTTTCCCTATTTCTGTGTAGTTTCTTTTTATTGTGTTCATTTTACTACTTTTGTTAAACGCAATTGTTTCAGCCAAAACAAATGACGCTTACAATGGTCAGTAAATAATTGGATATGTCAATTAAAGATGTGCCTGAAATTAGTTAACGATTGACGCGCAGTACGTACTGCGCAGGTGAAAATATTGAATCAAAACAAATCTTCGATCGTCTGATCTTTGATTTTCCAAACTCGATTAGATAATAACAGATTAATACGCATGTATAGAACCGTTGGAGACATAATACGACAATTCATATCAGTCTAGATTTAAGGATAGAAGACACCAAATATTCACACATAATGATATTTAATGATTACATCTGCAATGTGTGTCACACTCCATCATTGCGAATACGCCATAAGAAAATGCCAAATAAATATATTGATATCTCACTCTAAAGATGAGCAGAAATGTTGCGAGCAGAGGACATCTAAGATTATAATTTTTTTAAAGCTCTGAACTTCTGATTTTACTCCTCATAAAACTTCATACTGGGCGCTACATATGAAAATTGATTCTTAAGGACTTCAATTATAAATTTATCTAACCCTATTTTATGGTATAATAAAGATACTAATGAAGAACGGTGAAGTTATTCCATTGCAGTCTGACAAAAAGGTAAAAGTTTGATGGTGGTTCAGTACCGACTTTAGAAGATCATTTAAAAATAATGTAACGAAAAATAAATATTAAAATATTCTACATCGTTATCATTGAACTTAAATTATTGAAAAGTTTCTACGAAAAAACAATTTCAGAGATGAACAAAAACGAGGCAGCACAAACAAAAGCGAAGCGTTAATAAAATTCCGGTATCATGGTTAACAATTACGTAGATCCGCAAACTTTAAGGCTAATATGATAACGAAACGCGTAACTTATTTATCTCTGGTGTTAATTCGATTTTAGTAAGATCATGTCTAATTTTTAAATATGACCATAGTGATTTTTTTTTAATTTTTAGGGTTTCTTACCTCAAAAGGAAAAGCACAACCCTTATAGATCACTCACGTTTCTGTCTGTCTATCACTGTCAATTTTCTTAGAAACTATGCGAGTAGAAACTTGAAATACGTCATTGTAATAAATCTTATTATCCCATGTATTTTGCGCTGACTAACTTTTTTTAAATAGTCATATAAGAATTGGATATTTGAATTTTTTAATTCATAAATAATAATTTCGGGACACAAGCTAACGAGGAGTAAAATAATTTTTTACCAATCCTAGTAAATTTTACCTTTAGGCAAGGATGGCAATACTGCATTGTGACGTCATTTTTAATAAAGCGTATTGTATTCTACAACGATGAATGAGACAGGGATGTATCAAAGTCTGTCCGTACTTTTAAATTTAGAAGCCTACAACTCGTTTTTTTTAAATAAATTTTTGTAATTTTTATAAATACTGGTTTTTAATTAATTTATATTTCACCATATTGTACAAAACATATTAAAATTTAGGAGTTGTCAGCTACTCTATTAAAGAGGGGATAAATAAATAACACATTTTTAAACATTTTATATATCATTTGGTGTATCATTTGAAAGAGCTTGTTATGATTTGTTTTATTGTATTAGTTTCTATATGTAAAGATATTCCAAAACATTTCCTCCCTCTCTCTCCCTATTTCCGAAACTACAGAACCAAAAATCGTCAGAAAAACAGCATTGGTAAAATCTGACTAGAAGATTACAAGGAAACAGCAACTGTCCTAGATTGCAAATGCATTGTTTACGCCTATAAAATATATAATAGGCAATATACTAAAGTTGTGAAACATAATATTTATATACAGTTTAATAGAAACACTACGTACCTTGAATATTTATAAGTGTTCTAATGTGTACAGGACTCTCATAAAGCGAGTTCTACTTGTACTTGATTGTCTTTTGTCATATGGATCAAAACAAAATGCGATGAGTGAAAAACTATGTCTGAACTTTGTGTCATACTTTTTTTAAACAACTCGGGTTATTATTAAGACTCGTGATAATGTACTCTAACTAATTTCGAATCTCACCTTTTTCTTATGTAATCAATCATGTAAATTTCGTTTTTTTTATTTTCGTTTTACAAGTTTTATATATATCTTGGTATAAAAAATTTTGAGATATTTTAAAATTGAAGTCAAGTCCACCGTATTGAATGTTTAAACTGACCACGATAATGTTTAAATTCTACGGTTAAATATTGATAAAACAATGGCTGCGAGCGAATGCAAGACGATCGTGTTTGGACCACGTGAGGTATCAATTCAACGTATTATAATGACGAGTTGATTATTAGAATATCTCCATTGTATTAATTCATCGACTGATAGCGAGTCTGGGTAGCGGAAGGCGATGCAGCCGATCTTGCACAAAATTCGTACAGGGTTGCAGAGTTTCCGACTAATAGATGCAGCTTCGCTATAGCAATGTAATTTCATTGTATATTGTCCTTCCTTCCTTCGATGTTATAGAAATACAATGTGGCTCAGACTACAACCCAGACAGACCAATATTTTGTATATTATTGGAGCGAATGCACAACATTAGGCCAGGATTTCAGATTACGAATAGTTAGTAACGTAAACTTAACGTTAATATTTAATGGTGTAGAAATGGTTTGTAGCTTTTCCTAATTAAGTTGAGGAAATAGTCCACCAATATGTACGGGATATGCCTTATATCTAGCAAGTTATTACATTCGATTTATATATAGTATATTTATCCCGTAAATGAGCTGATTTTTTACGTGGCCATTTTTAAGCGGCCTTAAAAAGGAGGAAGATATCAATTCGACGCATTTGAATGTTGATTTTTTTTAATGTTTGTTAATTTGTTTTTCTTTTACGAAATGTTTGCTCAAATCGGTTCTATAGAAATTTCATCAAAAATTGGTCATAAAATTGGGGTAAAGACAAGAGAAGAGAAAATCTACGCATGTCGTGATTGAGTTTATTTAGTCAAGATACTATTTTTGTACCACAAGTGCAATATCACAACTGATTTTGCTAGCTAAATTATATTTGACGCAAGTTTTTATATTTTATAAACAAGTTTCGTGATCGCTACATTTAGGTTATAGAGTATAATTCAGAAGGACTTTGAAAATTGAATAGCAATTGAATGCAGGATGAATTTTGAGTAAACAACTAATTACTTAGCAGTAATAACACTAATACGAGTATGACTAGAATATAGGTAAGGTCGAAGGTTAGGTTAGATAATAAATCCCAACTTATGAACACTGATTAATTTGTCACGAATGGAAAGTTAATATACGAATATGAATTGCAGTATTTTGGAACACAAACACGACAAATATAATAAATGTTACATAAACTACATCTCCATTACAAATATTACCTTCGCGAATCTCGTGGAAAATTCGGGTGCGTGTTTCGATTTCAATTATAGTTATTTCACACGATCAACAAAAGCGGCCAAACAAAGACCTTTTTACAAACTGCTCGTGCTATTGTGACCGATTACGATATGTTTTGCGAACTTCATCCATTGGAATAATCTCTGATATTTAGTAACAAAAAATGAATACAAATTACGTGATCACATTCAATGTGCTCGGAATCGCGGAGCGTGTCGGTCGTCAATAACGGCCGCTTGTTGGATCTATGCGTATATGTTTCGAGGGCTATTTTGCTCTCACGTATTCAGCCTTGACAACATCAACGCATTAGTTGACTGGTATGGCACCATACCTGTTGAATGCTGTTAATTTATACATAGAAAATTATTAGTTTTAAATACATAGAAAATTAATTAGCGGCACATTTCATTAATAAGTCTGTGTTATGTGCTTTATAGTTATATCAAGCAATATTAAAAAATAAAGGGAACTACGGCGCATCCTTAAAATGATGGCATTTCATTCCAAATCGACTACAGGCTATTTGCCGTATATTTTCAATATTAGCAAAGCGTGGATAGCCATTTTTGTGTATTTCCTTATTTGACAAATAATTTAAATAGCAATATAGATATCAACACGTCAATTGCCGCTCTCTGAATTTCCATTAAAGGAGGCAAAGAAGGCAAAACGGGCAAACAAACCATCTTCATTTGGCATAGAGAACAGGCTTGATTCGGCAGTAGATATACTAAAATGGTTAAGAGACTGACAATATAGCAGTTAGGCTGTAAAAATTAGACAATACGGTTTTATGAATAGCGTTTTTTGCCGTGGTCTTTTGATAATTTTGTACTTTTTGATGTACAAGAGATAGCTAGACAATTACATGGAGTAACGTAATTAGTTTTAAATGAACGTCTATTAATTGTCAAAATATAATTTGAAAACAACGTCTTTGATGATGGCTTAACAATAATTTTGAGAGATCCGTATTATCAAGTTAGTGGTAAATATTTTGATAAAATGATCAATACGCGAATGGTCAATACGCACGCCAAACATAAATGTAATACAGTGTTACAATAGATTTTTTTCGCTTAATTTTAAGCATATTTTATATGGAGATCTCCTAAAAATATTTTTGTGAATTTTATAACTAGTCTTTTCAAACGATACTCTTTACAACAGATGAAATAAAACTTCGAGTACTAATTTTCCTCTACTCGCAACAACCCTTCTTCATATAAATATTTTTGAGTTATAAACTAACGAGATATGTGCGGATTAATATGCTTGTTCATAAGGTATATGTAAAGTTTCTGTCTTGAAAGGTTTCTGTGAAAACGACTTTGACCGACACACAGAGGGATGGAAACGAGAATAGTCGTATAAGTTTTCCATTTTTTATAAGTTCACTCTGTTTAAGGTTCGTAGCTGTTATGGACATAGGTATGCATTACAAATACATTAGTAATGATTTCATTGTTTCTGTAAGTGTAATTCAACATAACTTTTTAAAAATATGATAGAATGATATTTCACTTGCGTGTAATTTTTTTTTAAATTTAAACATTTTGTATCAGACAATATTTAAATAAAATGTTATTATAAAGAATCAGATAGTACAAGGGCTGGCAGACTTAGCACATAGGTCAAAAAATGCCAACATACCTTTATAACTTTAATCACGGTTTGTATCAATATACCACCAGACTAAAGCACATAAATCAGACAGACATGTAATTTCTGTATTAAATATTCATCAATTTGACTTATTTGCTTTAGTCAGGTGGCGGTAAATCCGCCACTCGTGATTAAAATTAGAAAATATACTGGCATTTTGTGACTTATGTGCTTAGGTTTGCCGGTCCTAGTTAATATAAGGAGGATCAATTGATTTCTTTACGTGGGTTTATTTAGAACAAATCACACTAGGTCGTTAGGTGTAAATTACTTTTTAAATATACAAATAATTATAGACCACATTTCAACAAATCGTTTTATAATTTATTATCTACAATTTAAAAAGCAAACATTTTAGAGGTATATATTTGGATGTAAAATATTTAATGACTACAATTAAACTTGTTACGTAACTAACAGTTAAGCAAAGAATTAAAATTTGACCTCTGAAATTTTTAAAATTTATTTTCATTTACAAAAACTAATTTGTGATAATATGATGTTACCAGAGTGAAAATGCATTTATTCACTTTAAATTTTTTGATAATAAAAAAAAGTGAATTTTCATTTAGATAGCTTATATCTTGTTTATTTAATAAGTGTTTAAGGTACTGCGATTACATTGTGTAAAAGATTTAATTATATTAATCCGTTGCATTTATCCAGCAAGCGTTTCCTCTTCGAAAGCACCACGGATCAAAAATATTACATAAAAATCTACAAAAAATGAATATATGACAAAATTTTTTTTCGAAAAGAAAACAAAAATATAATGAAATATTATCTTATTAATTATATATTGGAAAGAAAACTGTACCGAGAGGTATACAAGAATAAGCACTTTTCAAAATTTTACCTTTTTTCCACATATTGCCATTAAAATCTATCTAAAAAACAGTAACAGATATTAACTTTTGATTTAAATAAAAAAACAAAATACTCAATATGGAATAACATACTTTCCTATAATCCTTCTTATTCGTTATACGCTTTTTCCCCATATTTTTTCCTATTCGTTTTACGCAAATTTCTTTACACCTGAAGTACAGAACTTATAACGTATTTGTACTTCCACATGTCGGAGATAATTTAATTTTATAATTGAATAGCATATACTTCGACACAATAAAAGGTTGCATAACCTATGTCTGTGAGTAAAAAGTGAGGTGAGGTTTTTCAGAACGTAGTTTAAGTCTAAGACCTAGTGCTGACTAAATATATGAACCTAAGGTAGATCGCGCTACTTTAGAAAATTAAAGAGGAGGAAAATAGTATGTACATTGTTAGGTGTACACGAATTTCCAAATGTTAATTGACATGTCTAACAAAGAGTCTTCGGATTTCCGAGAATATAAAACGTGTAAACAATATGCTAGACTGCACTAGAGTTTATTTTATGTCAAAATCTTTTCGTAGAAATATACTGCATCGTTTCTTTTTCAGGTTTCTGAGTCAGGGCATTGAGTTCCGTTTAAAGAAATATTTCGCTCATTTTCTACCTATTAAATATCGATTTTGTGTAGTTGGCTTTTTCAGAGAAGTTTCCAACCATTTAAATTTTTGAAGATAACAACTAAATTATTTCTTGTTTTCTTTGTTAACTAGCTTTGTTCTACGGCTCAAAGCTAGTAAACAAAAAAAATGTCATTCGTGTGGAAATGGAAAACATGTTGGTGTGATTAAAAAATATTTTACATTAGTTTTGTAATAGGTTATTTGGTATGTAATAGGTATTTTACATTACTTTTGTAATTGTGATTCTGAACGAACTATCTTATTTCCGAAATAAATAAATATTGTGAAGCTTTTTGAAATCACAAAAATACCATTCACTTGCTATGTAAATATATATATATATATATATATATATATATATATAAATTTTGTTCATGTTCATGTTCGGAACGGGGAGAACTGTTTAATTATTAAATAAATTAATTCATGAAATTAACTCATGTTTTTTTTCCATAATAGGGCTATGTACATGCACAATTTAATATTCCGAAATAGAAGTGTCCTATGTTTATCCCCGTTACACTGGCTATATGTTTGTCTCCATAACATCTGCTGATGCATCCTATATTTATTTCTGCGACATTGTATTTAAAAGTAGTCTGCATTTGTAAAGCTACAGTTCGCCATAAGGTTGCGATACAAACAGCCTTCTATATGTCAGTATACCGTGCTATAGTTGCTATTACGCAACGGAACGCGTGCAAAAAGTATATAATGGCACATCTTAGATGTCATTTTAACTATTTCGTAATTTAGTTCCAACCTTGAATTGCCAGCTTTGATAACCTCTGTTTACATATTATTTTGCAAACATTGCGACAAATCCACATCATCAGAGGAACTCATCAGCATCGGCACGTGGGTTTATTGATTCACGTTTGGGCGTGATTACAGCATTTGAAATTTGTATTTGACCTTGTTGGCTTGCATATTGTATACATTGGTAATATATATGTGGATACCGAGAGAAATGACAACAATAGTTGAGTGGGTAGGCATAAATTTGCTGTAAGTACTTTCAGCTAAAACGTTATTAATCTTTTCATTATAGATTAATTTTATTAATTACATCTAAAAGTAAAATAACTTCATAAACAGAGATTAATTTTCTAATTATCACATAGATAGTTATAATTAGAAAATTAGATTATATACTTGATTATTAATGTTAGCCCTTTAATCAGAAGTGTTCAGTCTCTTTTCGGAAGATTATCTTCTTCTAACCATTTTCAAATATTATTATCTTGTCAGTAACTCATTTTCAGTATTTTAAAATACAATAATTGTCAAGAAGATCGCTAAAAATTAGTGAACTGCTTCAAATATAGGTACGCGGTAATTGTTGGTGCAATTATTGCGTGTATACTTGTGTTTAGAAAGTTAGAGAAAATTCAATAGTTTTTATGTGATAAAAAACTATAAAAACATTTACGTTTTTCTAAACCTGAGCTTTTGAAGCTCCCAAGCAACCGACCTAAGTTTAATTGTTTAGCAGGTCTATAAAAGAGCATTAAGGATCACATACATCTAACCAACAGAAGATTTTTAAGGAAATACGTTATTTAATTTAACAAAAAAATGTTTTAAATATCATTTTGGTACGATTCAATAAATTTTGTTACATATATCCCATCGTTCCAACTTCCTGTCGTGAACTCTTCATTTATCTGCTTTCGGATCATTTTTCTCGTGTCATTAATATGATTCATTGTATCTTTATTTATTACATTACATTTTTAAACATAATTACACATTTTTAACATAACAAATTAGAAACGATCATAAGCAATGAGGATGAGAAAAATATTTTTATTAAATTCAAGAATAATTTCTTAACCACTAAAAATATTCGGAAAAATTATATTAAAAATAAAATTGAGACAACAGTTATAGGCATATCGTAGCATTTTATAAACACGTCTATAGATAATGCAGAGCTATCTGAACATATTGAAAAAAACGAAATTTTTATATCATACATACATTTTTACATCAGCTTTTAATTTTTTGACTTACTAACAATTCGTGTTGTCAAAGGTCAAGAATCAAAAGCAGTTCACATTTTGAATGGAACTTACGTATTTGTAATAAGTCAATTTCAATTGATTATCAAAGAACATGTGATCATTATGTATGCGACAGCAGACGTGCTTTTTAGTAATTTTGCTTATTTGTGTGCAAAGGACAACCAAACAGGAATATTATGGCATCCAGGAAAACAAACTGTTTAAGAGGGTTGAAACACTAGTTGGACAATGACGTCTTCAAGAGCTGACAAAGTGAGAAGAACAAAAATAATTTATAGACAATTAGATAAAATTTCTACTCTCTTTTATTTTTCAAAATATAATTTTATCAATATAATTCTATATTATTTATTTACCGTTATACTGCGGTAAGTTCTTTAGCATAAATATTTCATTAAATTTATTCCACGATAAGTGGTGATGAGTTTGCACTGGCACTAGGATTAAAAGGATGCTGGTTCAAACTTCGCTTAAACAAAAAAAAATGCTTTTTTATTTATAATAATTTCTACATTAGACCACAGTAAACTATTATGTCTGCCGCTGTTCGAAGCCAAGAAAAAAATCAACATCTTTAAAACTACCTTTGCAAAGAAGCATCTTCAAAAATGTCTATTTTGTTGAGTCTAATCAATATAATCGAACTTTTTCGGTTACTGTAAGTCGATGAAGATGGGATTTAAACAATTGTTTTCACAACATATGATTTATAGTCCACCCAGTATTCTTAATTAAGTTTGTTGAGAATAACGTGATTTAAAAAGCCTTAATTTCTAAAATTAAAATATAATTTTTGTTGTAAATGACTGTACCGTCGGTCGATAAGATGTATTCGTTACAGAAAGTAAGAAGGATGTAGGTATTTATATTCATAGGCAAGTATATGACTTCACGAAGGTCCCAAGTGAAGGCGACCTTGTCTAGCGGCGTACTCAGAGCGTTACGTCTTATTCAATTCCCTTGATCTAAAATAATGTCAATTCCCTTATATTGAATAGACGGTAGATTCATTTAATTTGGTTTTTTTATTTGATTACTGTTAAAACACTGGCGGGAGCGAATAATTCATATATTAGACGCCACACATTCTTTACCGACAGAGTATCGTACAAGGGTAGTTCGAGCGGTGTCGTGACTTAGGGGGGGGGGGGGGGGTTGGGTAGACTTCTGGGACGTAATCAGGTGTAAAAGAGGCGGAATCGGGCTTTTGATAGTAAATAAACAGGTAGGTCAACAATATATTTTTTTACATATATTTTGGTACAACACAAATAATATATTTTTTTTCAAATGTATATATTTGATTTTGCATTAATTTTTTTTCAAGAAATATAGTTGTATTTTTGGCGTTTTATCTGTGGCCGTCCACAGGGGTGTGAAGCATATGGGACAAGAGGTGATCTTATCCGTCACTGATTTCATGGCATAAAACAAACAATAAAAATGCTGCCTCTTTAATGGCGTTGTGTCTGTTGCATTCATCTTGTATCTGGAATTGATTACCAGCACGCATCTGAAAAAGTATCAATACATATGATAGCTTATAAGATTTTAAGCAGCAATCAGTCAACATTTTGACTTTTCGTGTTTGAATTTTCAGATTTGAAAAAAATATAGGAAAAAACATCTTACCACTATCCTGGGATAAAATGGGGTACTAGAAATGACGCAAGGTGATATTGCTATTTAGTCTGACAATACAGACATATGCATATCTCCCCGGTATTCTAGTCATCAACATCCGCAGCTGACCCAACCTTTCAGTCGCTTCAGGTATGTGTGATTTATATCGTTACAATATATTAGCATTTCCAATCCTTGCCTTCTCGGCTCGTTGTTTTTGCGTTTTTATGCTGGGAATGATTTGGATTTTTTTTAACGATTCAATTATAAAGATTATTTTTATATAAAGTTTAATTAATTAGAAAAAAATTTTGGGTGCAATGCTGTTCTCAAGTGAACACATGGGCTTAGCTTATAGGATAGTTTGTGTGTATTTTCAGTAACAATAGTAAGAAGTAGATCGAATGTCCGGAACTGCAAGCACAGGAACGCAACGCCGTAACGATAAAACTATAATCAGAGAAAATATTTTGATTGAATGGCTATACTACGAAATCAGTTAATTGCTGTCGATGTGAATTTAATTACGCTGATCTAAAGTTATCCGTGTAAGTTCAAAGGTTTCTTTATTTTACATAGCCGTAATACAAGTATTTACAGCATTGCATGTTAAAGCCAGATATATGACACTGAGTGTAAGCCTTTTTTAAACGAAAACGCGTAGACCTTTTGTTAATATCACACTAAATGGTGGCTGCAAGTAGCTTCTTATTGGTGAATGCGAAATGCAGCTAGTATTAATAATTTCTTAAAAATGTAGGTGAGACACTTTTACTTCGTTACCTACTACTATTTATAAAATAGAATATACATTTTAATTATTAATCTATTCTTTCTATGAGGAATTAATTAATTAATTAGGCTTCGTAACATATTGCAAATTATATATATATATATATATATATATATATATATATATATATGATGATATAAACATGTTTATTGGGTTTTTCAGACGAAATGTTATGAAGATAAAACAGTTATATAAGTCTTGTGTTACGTCGTGAGAGGGAAATTTTCATGTGTCAAAATGTTAATAACCACCATTTGTATTGTTTCTACGTGGGCACCTATTCAAATGCTGACCTTGATTTGAATAATTTCGATGACAAAATAAAAGTTGGTCGATTTTGCCGTGAACTTGAATTGCATGACTTCTTGTTTATGTTTATTTCGCGTAAAATTTTCGCTTCGAGGAGTTAAACAAGGTAGTTTTAAATTACAGCATATTAAAGATAGTCTGTGAATATACTTCCGTTTTAACAGTACAATTATTCTTATAAATACCTTCATTTAATGTAAATTATAAACTTCATTCATAGATCCTGATGTATACAAACATACATTAAGTTAATTTATTTTTACATGAGAAATCTCTTTTGGTAAACCAAAACACTACATATCGTGGAAGATAATTTTTTGGCGCTCGATACATGGTTATTATTAATATGATCAATAAGGGTTCAAATGCTCGTATGCGTATTAAAATTATTTCAATTAAATAAACAACAAGTTTACAAGAATAATGTAAAATTGCGATATTAGATAATGTTACAAAGCTGTATTTCTATTGGTTTCATTTGACGGTGCCTTTAGATATAAGCGATAATCATATCAGCGAAAATATCTAGGTTATATCTCATGATATCTCACTGGGTACTTGTGTTGAGTTCACGGATTTGCCAGTCGGGCACGCGTCTTACTGCTCGAAAGAGATTGTGCAGGACGACAGGCAATAAGTCAGCGCCCCTCACTCAACTGTTGTTGGTTTTGTTCGATATTCACCAGATCTGTCGCAGTTGACTATGAACGTCTGAAGAGAATTCTCCGAGTCACTCCTCGTCAAATTATTTATTTGATATTTAACGATAACTGTCTACAAAGTATGTATCAAACTGTTTAACTGAACCGATCGTTCGAACTGAACTGAGCTGCACTAACCGACTAAACTGCCATACCGTTTCCTGTATCTCATTTGATCACTAACGCTCGTATGCACTATCTACGATCAGGACACTCAGTAGGATTTACTGCAGTTAAAAACCTTTAGCAATTGGATCGTGCAATAGGGTACAGTCCGTAAAGTAGACTCTTGTTTCGACTCAACTGACAGTTAATGAGAAACAAAAACACGTTTTTAACTGTCAGTAAGTCTGACTGACAGTCTTGACCTTGTGTGGTGCATATGTGCGTTAGTGGAGTTGACGATTCCCACGCCAGTGGTCATGAACCAACGGCCACCCGACTACTGCGTCGATTATAATAGTTGTTCGGAACAGAGATAATTTCGATAATAGAATTTATGTCATGACGACAGTTGTTCTCTCAATACTGGTTTTTCTGACGGTACTTTGTGCCTGCACTTAAATTTAATTTTGGGTCAAGGTCGGTATGCACTGTTTATATATTGTTACCGAAGGCGGTTGGTGAATACCGCATGTATCGCAATGAAAGAATTATCGTTACTGCAGGTGGCAGCGAATATCGCTCATGTAAAAATGTGGGTCAATCTATTCTACTGCCAAAAAATGTAATTTGGATAAACAAAAGGAACGTACAGGCCTTAATCGTTTTTTTTCACACCCTTTAGTAATGTAAACGTCTTATTTTCTCAGTAATCAATATATTCTTCAAGTATAGTAATAATTTACTTCAAATTTTAATAAATAATATAGTAAGAGTTATATTCTATAAACTTTTACTTTTGCCGACATGCATATAAAACGTAATCTAAAAATAATATGCTGGCGGGATATTCTACTGCACTTTGAAATAGTGTCAGGAAATAGTCTCTTTGAATGTCTTTAAAGTCATTTAATAAAAAATAGTTAAAAGTTTTTGCCACAATCGATTCTACTCTTATTATTTTAATTTCGTCATTCAGTGTTCCAGAGAAATTTGATAGAAAAAATTGGCTAAGTTTTACAACCTTACCGTTTTTTATTTACAGGCAACACCCACCCGTCTGTCATATGCATATTAGTCACGCATCACAAGTAGTTTTTTTGTGTTAAAACTTAGTGAATCAGTTCTGTTTTAACTGTACATAGCAAATAAAATAAAAATAAGTGTCTTGACCTAGGCGTATTTTGATGACTTTTAGTGGCACCTGTGCAACAAAGAGGTTGGATCTTGGTACTTAACAAAATATGGTGGTTTTGCTAAAATTTCGTCATTCCTGTGAACATCATTTCGATGAACGTTAGAATCACAGAAATTATTTATGTTCACTGAAATGATTTTCACTTTTTGTGATAATTCTGTAAATTTAAGGTTATGACAGCAAAAAGAATAGGTATTAATTTAGACCAGATAAAGGTTATTTTTTAAATTATCTGTAAAAATATTGAAAATATTGTAAGATCACACAAATGATTTAGGTTCACTAGAATGATGCCAGTTTTTCTTAAATTTTATAGGTTTGTGAGGTTATTTTTTGAGGTATAGTGCCAGTTTTATTGTGTTTTCTTTTGAATTGGAATTCCGAAGTTAAATGTTCTTTATTTTTTTACAAAGTGCAATGTTTAAAGGGAATGACTAAAGTTCACATAAATGTTGTTGATAATATGTATATTAGATTTGGGGCTACTATTATTTGTTTATTTTTAGCATTAAAATGGCGAATAATTTGCGAAGCAAGAAGAGAAGAAAATTATCCACAAAAGCGTGGGAAACGAAGAGAGCAAATTAAATTGGCCATGAAACGTAACCAAGAGAAGCTGAAAAACGACCAGATTGATGAGAGAAAAGAAAAGGGTAGGGAAAGTTTATAGACAGAAATAGGAGAAGGAAATCGTGAAAAACATCGAAGAAGTGACGCCAAGAGCACAAAGAGTAAAGAGAAAACAGTGGAAACAAAACTCGACGAATTATCGTGAGAGAAAAAATTAAGCTATCAAATTACTCAGCAGAGTGAAGAATTTATAGGAAATGATACTCCATTAAATAGTTGACAACCATCAATTTCAAATCCATCTAGAAAAGAGACTGGGAGGAAAATTCCTTAAAAAAAACCGAAAGTTTTTTAAATTACAGTATGCTTTGCTGAAATAAAGTTGCAGGAATTATAAAACAGGGTGAATACATGTTTTAGGTTAAAACATGTTTTTAGGAGAGCTATAGCAAAACTGACGAACAATAAACATGTTTTTAGGAGAGCTATAGCAAACTGACGAACAATAAAAGTAGAAGAAGTGAAGTATACAAATAGACAACAGAAAGAAAATAGTTACTACAAAGCAGCAGCTACAAGCTTATTTAGAAATAGACGAGTGTATTACATATACAAAGATAAAAAAACTATATCTGGAAAGAAGGTAAAAACATAATAAATTGCTGAAGGACGCTTTACTGAATTTTTATAATATTTAAAAACATGATAATCTCGTATTCACTTTTTTGTCGTTACCGTCTTTTTTGGATTATTTCACCCAATGAACAAAGACACGTGTCACGCTGCGTATACAAGCAGCATATCATTTTTGAACGTATTATAACAGTTTTAAAAACAGCTAAAATCATTAAGGAAGCGATTCCAGTAGACCTTGCAAAGAGAATTTGTTACGAAAGTAAGTTAAAAGAAAGTTTGTTGAGAAAATGCAAGGACTATATAAAAAAATCAACAGTATAAAGACGTTCGGCATAATGACACCATACGTTAGATGCATTACAAAGACATTTCTAGTTGCTATCAAAGACAAGGAAAAGATGTGTCAAAGAACTATCAAAGAGCGTGTTTTTTGATCCGAGAAAGAATTTATTGAAATATGAGCAATGTTACCAGTTTATTGAAATAGAGTAATATTACCAGAGCCAAGTTACCAGATTTTATGAAACGTTTGTATAGTATTTACCATACAAAATGCTCTTAACATCGTGAAAAGATGAATTAATGATGATACTGCATTGTTTCCATGGCTTTCGCAGAAAATTACACTGGCAAATATGGTTTTAAAGTACAATCCGCTCAGTTTGAGGGTTGGACACCACAGATATCGCTACATATAGCAGTGTTTTATTGTTATGGTGATTTTGATATTTCAATAACAACATTTTGCAGTTTCAGTATACATTTGTGCTCGTATTTTACCTATAATTAAAATCATCACAAAATTGTATCCACATTTGAAAATAATGCATTTTATCAGTGATGGGCCTTCATCTCAATATCGGAATATGGCCAATTCATCGCAGCATAGCTAGACGTTTAAAATGTTTTCTGGTATTCTAATGAATCTAGTCACGTTAAAGGTGCACCCGATGGGATAGGAGCAACTGTCAAGAGAACTGCGGAACAAATGGCGGCAATGGATCATGACGTGGCTAATTACTATCAATGACAGCTTTTATAAATAATTATAGAGGAGTTCAAATTATATCTGTTAAAGAAATAGGTGGATAGGAAAATTTCCAGAAAAAATTTCTATCACGTTTAGAAGTATGCCCAACATACATCCAATGGAGAAAAGAGAGCTCTGAAATCCTACATGCTTGCAAATTAAGTTGCGTTGAATGCCAGCCCTGTCAAATTTAGCCTTAGTACGAAATTGGAATGATTAACTTTGAGTCTTCTCAAGTTACCCTTTGAGAACAATAATGCAAATCTGTCTCAACCTTCACAAAGCAAATATTCAACACACGCTACAGACCTATGTGAATAACCCACGTCGTGTTTGAGTATTTCCCCTGTTCATCCTCATAGTGAATGCTCGACACATGTTAGTGATTCTGAAACTTGTATACTCTCTACATCTCGTGAAGATTCGATGTTCTTATACGTCGCAAATTTGTATGACGCAAATGTATATACTTTGAACTGTTATACTGCTATAATATATAATTAATTAAGATTTATTTTAAAATTACAACACACTTTTAAATGTAAGTATTAAAACTCTTTTAAATATAATTAAGACTGAACTGAAATATCGACTGACGTGAACAGGGATTACTGAGCTGCGGGGGGCTTTTATCTAGGGTTCATAAAGACTAGAAATGCTGATGCTTATGGGAGTGTTATTTGCTGAGGCTTCTGTGAAACGAGCATTTATCTCAGGATGTTTAGGTATTGAGAACAGGTTGGTATTATCATGTTAATATGATATACATGGGAGCGATACTGCATAAGCATTATGGCTGGTAAGTTAAGAGTAAAACTACTTGTACCCATGTGTCAGTTTATGCCACAGAGGTTCTAATCCTAGGCACAGGAATTGGAGAATTGACTGTATCGATGTCAGAAATAGGATCAGAATCTACGTTACCTTGGTTTGAAGAGTATTTTGGTAGAATTGTTTACGGAAATTATAACATTTATAGATCTTATAACATATGTAAAACATAATGCTTAATACTATACATGTAATAGTATATGAATAGAAATGACTGTATTCTAAAATACTAGTAAAAGGTTTGTTTACAACTAAGTTTACATTGTGAGCGATTTCTTTAAACATTCTGTCGTTACCCTTAAGGGAGTATAAATTAATATTTTTCAATTTCACAACAAGGCTATCAAACGTCAAGTCCTTGATAATGTCATTATTTGGATTAATAGGATTTATTAAGATTTCAACATTAGACTTGTAAAGTAGTTGAGTTTCTTTATAGTAGGCAGTACACTCGGTAGGTATATTAAGTATACATTTACCCATTATGTCAGTTTCGTAGATATTTTCTTTAGGACAGTCTACTAAATTTTTTGATGTTTTGGAAATAATAAAAACCTATCTACTATTTTCTAATTGTTGCTAATTTTCTATATTTCCGTGTAGGAATCTATTTTCACACAGTTTTGGAAATCAATTCATTCTCACAAGTTGGGTTAGCAGAGCTAGAATAAATATTTCTTGTATCACAAAAATAGAGTTGGTTATTAATAGTTTTATGGTCTTAAATAATCTGGGTTACAAAAGTAATTCTCATATTTAGTGAAGCCGATATATTTATTTGCAGGAATTATGTATTTACATAGTATTTAGGGTTTGTTATATTATGCGATACTGGAAATAGTAATTTACAGTACAAATGAAATTCTTGAGCACTTATTAATAGCATTTTTATAACGAATACAATTTTGTTATCAGAATAATTGCTTAACACATCATAAACATTGATTAAAATATAAATAAAATCCAAGGATATAGCTAATAACTTAAAACTAGGTTTAAGTCTATAATTTTCTATAAGTTCTTGATACAAATCTTTTCGTGTTATAAATGATGGATATTTTTAATATTATTTTTCTTAAAAATTACAAAATTTCTTCTGTAATGTTTAATAACAATATCTTATATTTTAATTTACAGTGTCAGTAGACTACTCTCTACCTATAAACTTTTATTTAAATAGTAAATTATTTGTTATACCTTAATACTTAATCTATACTCTATTTATCTATACATCCATACTTATCTTAATACCTAATTTTAAATTTAAACTTAAGATAATGCTCTTAATATTGATATTCAAACCCTCTCCTTTATTATTCGTTTTGTTCAACGCTTCATGAAAAGCTGAAAGTGCTGATGATGTAATTAAAATGTTTTATTTAACATATTTTGATAATTTCTGTTGGTCTCTTTTTACACTTTAAATGACGTTTTTATATTTTACCGCGTAATCCTCATCCATGTACCAAAACTATTTTTTGAAAACTGTTCCAACGTCGCTAAACCAAGCCGAGCGTTTGGATTTTGTAGAAATCAAATGAGACATAGAATCGAAATTTCTAATTAGATAGCGAGTGGAAAGTGGTTGAATGAGATTATGATGCTCCATGTTATCAAATATATTATATTGTTTGCAAAGAAATTTCAGTGTTACAAGAATTGAATTCATATTTTCCAAACGTGGGTTTATGAAATGAGATGACTATGACAAATGAGATAACAACGCTAATATGATCAATGGTGAGTTTTAGATAGCCAACAGGATCGAAATATATACCGTGATAGTTAAAGAACCGACAAAGGTCGGTTGAATGAAATCAGCATGTACCTGGATGACGGCGTAAAAAATTAATTTGTGAAAACATAATTTTTGTTATCATATTTGTAACTCTTTTGTGAAAGTTGTATAATATGAAATCGTAAAAATCGAATTGAAGGAGTAAAATAGTAAAGTAAATTTAATATAAAAATCGTAAATCAACTGTTATAATGTCTTGTAAAAAATTAAAAAAGATGTAAAGGGTAAGATTAGTTTAGGGCGTAGTGCCATTGTTTTTCCTATTAATTTGACTGCATCATAATGATAATGAATAACAGAGTCAGTGAATTTCACTCTCGATTTTGATAATCTTATCAGGATTTATTAGGACCTTTCTAAGTAGGAGAAAAGGCTTTTCGTAATCTTAAGTGATTTTTGGGGATAACATAATTCCTTACTTGGTATTCTACGGGACGTGAATGGGAAAAGTAATAGGTCTTTGACTTTTCTTTAAATTTTTGTAGAGTATTTAAAGCGATGTTGAAGCATTTTGATAAGATCGGGGTAGGTAGTGTCAACAGTGGAATCGTAAATGGAATTTGGTATGAATAGTTTAAGCCCGAATAATAACTCGTATGGGGTAGTGTCTTGCTGCATATATGGGAACATTATATGTAGTGTGTTCTTAAATATATGGCAGTATTAGATGCTTTTTAGAGTGGAATGGCTACGTCCCATAGCACATTTGGAGATGATATGGTGATGCACATAATTGTTTTATTTTTATAAAATGCCAGGTACTTTTAAAGAGATTTGAGATAAAGTTAGTGCTTTAATCGGAGAGGATCATTTTGGGAATGCCAAATAGGGATATGAAGTGTATTAGGCACTCACTGATTTCTTCAATGTTAATATTTTGAATATGATAAACTGTTGAACATTTTGTTAGGTCATCTTGTAATATGAGAACGTAATGAAGTTTTGCTCTTTCGGTTTCAGGTAATGGCCCTACGATGTTTAGAGCGACACGTTGAAATGGGGCGGTGGATGTGCTTGTAATTTGCATGGGCGCGCGCGGTTAGTCTTTCTAAGGGTCTTATTTAATTGAAAAGAAGAACAATTTTTAACATGGTTTTCAGTATCTCTTCGCATATTTTTCCAAAGTATTGTTCCTCCACAAGTATTCTGTCGTATATACGGGATGAACCTAGATGCCCAGCAATAGGAGTGTCATGATTTTATTTTAAAATACTAGATATTTCGCTCAGTTATTGTAAAATAAATCTATTTTTGTATATATGTATTTGAATATAGGTATTACGGAATATGTACGCAGGGATGTTATATTTTTGTTATGTATGAATGTTTATCAAACGAGTTTTTGAAATCCGAAATTGCTTTTTCTTTTATCAGTTCACTGGAGTATATATTTAATTAATTTCTTAGGATTTTCAGCTCATCTAATATGTCAGTATATGAACAAAAATCAAAATGATAGACTTTAGTAAATAATAAGTAATAGGACTTGCCATTTATTTTCAACGTGGTATGAGAATGAAGTACTAGTAAAGTCTTAAAAACTTAACTAATAATTCTTCAGGATTTCTTCAATATAAGATAGGAATGACGATGACAAAGAGATGGAGAAATGACAATCTATTTTGGTTGTGTTACCAACAAGTTATCGTTATGTTCAATTATTTCTGTGTTGTATTGCGAGTTTTCTGCGAGTGATTTTAGGTATTTGGAATATGATTCTTCGAGGATATCTTCGTTAAAGATCAAGATTTGTGGAACTAAAAGGAGGTCAGGCTATTAGGGTTTTGGGGTGACCTGGGACTAGAATCGGAGTATCCTAGTCATCTTTATTGTGGGTTTCTAATTGAATAGGCTTTACTGGATAACGAGAAAGGGCGCCAGCCGCTGGATTTATTTATTTTTTCAGTAAACATTTTTGTACTCATACTCTTCTAATTCTAGACGCTAATATTGAAGCTTACTGCTCGAAATCGATGATAATTCACAATGTACCGCCAAAAGATAAGATAGGAAATTTTTATAGCCAAAAATAATAGCCATCTTTTCCCGTTACTCTTAAGTTGCATTTACCCAATTTCTCCTTGTGAAAGAATAGCATTTGGGGCGTAACTGGATGCATCACAAGTCAGAGTAAATGGTTTGGTAAAGTGAGTAAAAGCGTTGTTCGTTTTTTCATTAAAATGGTATATTCTTTTTTAAGGAGATTATGAGTAGTTTTGATAATTTTGAAAAGTCCGGAATGAATCTACGATAATATGATATAAGACCGAGGAAGAATTTAATGTCCTTCGATGATTGAGGTGTTGGAAAATCGTTAAATATTTTTATTTTTTAGGCTTCGGTTTAACGACTTTTTCAAGTTCTATAATGGTGATTAGAAGCATAAATTCCGAAAGAGTTGTACATTGCAACATCAATGAAATAAATTAACAATTCAGACGTGCGAAGTTTTTTTCAGACGTGCGAATGCGATATGAAATAGGTGTTATAAATATTTTTATGAAAAAAACCATAGAGCTAAAATTATGATCTTTTAAATTTTTCTTCAAAACTTGGTAGTTGCCGGGAATTAGTGAAGTAAATTTAAAAATACCCGTAACTTAAATATCAAACAGTTTTCAGGCCTGCGTCTTTAAAATGGTTATTTCTATGGAAAATTTATAGAGTTTCTATAAAAGTTTAGGAAATACAATTACATCTATGACGCATTCCAAGTTTGTTAAAAAGTATTGCCTATAATACCGTATAGTCTAAATTAATCTTATTAACTACGTGAAATTTATACGAAATCGACGATTGATTATCTGAGAATAATTTTAAATCGAATATTCCTAGGGTAGCGGTAGATTCGTTACCGGCGTCAATCCTTTTAATATTATTTTATCTGAATTTAAAAGAGGCATAGGGTGAAGTATGCCTCTTTAAGGATACCTCTATATAATTTTTCTAATAAGTTTACAGATGTCGATTAGGAATGATAATAAGTGATGATTGGAAAGGGTTGTTTTTAATATGACATGGGGTAGGAACCTATAATAATAGAAGAGATTTCAAAATATCAATATATTTTCAGAACGATGAGGGTCTTGTGTTTGTATGTCAGTGTTTTGTGTTGTTTTAAGAGGTTTGCGTTTTTGAAATTTAGATCGTTCAGTCGTGTGGATTAAGTGTATTATTTTCGATTGGCTGTGAGTTTGGGGCTGGTTACCCTGTCCGTTCGCCGCATTTAAACAGTCACTTGTTTGGGGGTGGTTACCCGTGCAGACTTTGTTTTTTATGTTAGATTGGCTGTGAGTTAAGGGCTAATTACCCTGTCCACTGACCTTATTTGAGTTATTAATAATGGTATCGGTTTTGAATAAAAATAGTCTCGCAAGACTATCTTTGTCTAAACGGCTTTGTTCTTTGGGCGATACATTAATTCGTTTAAACTGTCAACAATGTCGTATCCTTCATTGTGGTTTTCAATAGTAATATTTTGTACAAGATGAATCGGGGTGTCGGATTGTGATTAGATTTATGTCCATAAGTGGACAAGTAAAGTGATTATTGGAGCTAGTTTTGAACCAATCGTCGTAATTTTACGTAAACGGCATATACCGCTCGTATGACCTAGTTTCTTACAAAAGCGGCATACAGTTGAATTACTAGAGGAGTATTAGGCATAAGAATTATTGTAAAGCCTCGGTGAGTTGCTTTTAAAAATTGAAATAAGTTGGTCTAGAAATGAGTTTAAATTTTCGCGGGACCGATCGCAAGGTTTGAACCGATCGCAAGGTTTTAATACAATTTTATAGTTTTAACTATAAAATTGTATTAAGTGAAATCGATTCCAAATTTGTTTGTGCCTGTGGCGTCTCTAATGTTCCTCTTCGCTTTGGATATATTTATATTGTTATGAATTTATTTTATGTGATAGGAGTGTGTTAATCGCGGAATGTGACAAGTAGGTGTTAACTGTTTACTATAGTGAAACGATAATATGGCAAATAATTATGACAAAATTAATTTGAGGTGCAATCTATGTGAATGATTTGGAAGAGAGTACTGTAATATGTGGAACAAAATTTGGTCAAAAATGAAATTTAAATATAAATTGTTGCACAATAAAGTAGGCAAATTAAATTACAGTTATTTGAAACAATTATTTTAAACAGCTTACAGTATAAAGATGTTTCTTTTCCACATTCCTGGAGTCGTGTAGTGTTGCTTTACTCTTGGGTTGGACTCTGAAGCTAGTTCTTGTGACGGATGCGCTGTTGATATTGATTACTCAGTGCTAGTTACTGGGCAGGTGAATTGGAAATCGTTGTGGTGTTGGCCGAAGGTGTGTTGATTTTACGCTGGATAATGAAAAATGTATGTTTGTGATGAGATCGTTATAATAACATTGAATGATTCGCTGATTATTTGCAGAAAAATGGCAACATTCTGACGCGTTTCCCGGATTGATCTCCGATTATTATTTCAAAGGTGACACCAAATGTTATAATGGATTCGTCGGAACACTCTTTAAGGAACAATTTTATGATTATAATTTAAATATTTAAGGAATTAAAAAATTTAAAAATGCCCGTATTATAATCACGGTTCAGTCCTTTTATTATTTTATTACCATTAATTATTTGCGTGCTAAATAAAGTTATGCTTGTATTATGCCAAAGAGCTGTAACTTCTTACACATAAGTACTTGCACATTTTTTTATGCCAGCGTTAACAAATTTTAGGTCAAATTATTTTTACAAGGATTGTTTCTTGTCTTCAGGTAAATAGGATGATTTATAACAAAAAAAAATATATATCCCTCTCCAATACGTGGGAATTATGTTAATCTGAATACTAGAAAATAAAAACCAGATAAAAAACGCTCAATACTGCAATTGAATTCATCTGGTGACGAAAATATGATGTAGTTTTTATGATTAATTGCTATTCATCAGTATTATAAAGAAATATGCTATAAGACTTACTTAAGTTTAACGAATATTGATTATTGGAAATATTATATATAATTAAATTGAAACTTAAGAATCGAAGTTCCTACGCAAGAAACAGCAATGACGTCACTTCTTTGAGCAAAAGTCTATTTTTGTTTTGTTACTTTTCCGTAAGTCAATCAATATTTATTATATGAAAGGACTTTAAATAAAAAAAATAACAATTCCTGTGGTAGCTATGATTATTTCTGTTAATATCGAAAATTAATACTTGTCCTGTTTTTCGAGAAGTTGAGTAAAATGACCTCTGTTTTTATTATAAATAGTGTAACTCTGTGGTACATTTAACACAAAAAAGATAAAGAAAAAAGATTTGAAAAACATGATTTTTTTATTTCTTAAAACTAGAATGACTCATAAACACTTTTAATAGAAGAATAAGAGACTATGCTTGATTGTTAACATTTTAAAGCTTCTTAATTACTACTTTCAACCGGAAGGGGTTAAAAGACTGATGTATTAATAGGGTATTTTTCAAAGATGAGACGATGTTAAGAAAGGTATTGGTGAAAGATGACTCATCTAGATCTCATAATTAAAAACGAAACTTAATGATTTTTTTATGAATAATCCTATTTAGGGACACTTCAAAATCCTTTTTAAGTTCAATAATGGGACAGTTGAGCACAAAATCGAAATTTTCAAAAATGCCCGTATTTTATATAGAAACATGTACAAAGTTTAACGTTCTGAAGGTATTTCCGCCATAATCTGAGTATTCTCCAGCTTCTAGATAGGTCGAATACGAGTATATGTTAACGTTCTCAAGGTATTTTCAATATGATCAGACTATACTCCGCTATGATCAGAGTATACTCCCCTATGATCAGAGTATACTCCAGCTGTTAGCTGGGTCGAGGTCTTATACAGCTCGAACGAGAGACGCAACTATGCCTTGCATAACGGAATAGCCGTAGACATATTAAAGGCATAGCGGTCAGAGGCTTTGTCGACCGTGACATTTAAATGTTGTATGCCATTTTGAAAGGTCTATAAATTTGATGCTGCATGCTAGGTTCGTATCATATTAATATCTAAGATTACATTGAAAGCTTAGATGCAGATATATATATATATATTCGTTTTAGTGCCATGGTGTTTTACTCATATATACTTAAAATGCCAAAGAAATCTTTTCTTTTTGATTTCATTTACCCTTGTCTTGAAAAAAAACGGTATCTCTTCCAAAAAATATCCAATTTTAATAATTTGTTCCGTGCTTTCTTAATAAAAACTTGTACAAGGATAATAAAATACAAAGAAAATTATGGAAATATATATTGTGAACAAAAATTACAACAAAAACTGAAATCAAGGTCCCATCGTATTTTCGCAGTCTGGTACATCCTCCATATCAGCAAAATAATTGTTATCGTCACTATTATGACTGACTCAAAATTTGCATTACGCCAAATTGTGAGCGCACCACAATGTCACTCCCACTATCACTTTTTTCACAACTTGAAAAACGACCATTTACACTCGAATTATTTTCATATTCCGACATTGTGGGTTAAAAATTTCTTTTTCTGGATCTTTTTTATATTGTAATTACTAATCATATTATAATTTGAACTTTATGCAACACGTAGAAAGATAAAAAAATAGCGTACGAGCGACCTCCCCTACCGCGCGCTAAACAGCAACTGATTTCGCGAGCGCCATCGCGTTCGTGGTAAATTTAGTTAGTACGCGCACGAGCGCGATGGCGTCGTCAGCACTCATATGGTTAAATACATATATATATATATATATATATATATATATATATATATATATATAGTGTGCGTGTGTGTGTGTACATTTAAATAAACTTTCTAGCTTTGTAACTTAGACGCAAGTCAATTTCTGCAATAGAAATCATCATATTATTTCTGATGCGGGTTGAACCGAAGAAACAATAACTAACTAACACGAATGTTTATAAAGATTAATTAAAAGCGACATCTGTTTATTTTATAAGCAGCCATCAAGAAATATAGTTTCATAACTTTTTATTAGATGGCAGTGTTTATTTTATTTTTAAAAATGTTTTTAGTTTATAATGCATTCGTACTTGCATATTAGTAATGGCAGAATCATGATTATTTCTCAGGTTACAGTTCCCGAATTTCGTTGACATTTTCCTTCGATAGCATATTTTTTTTCAACATATTAGTATATTACCGCAACCTGTATTTTAGGTTCATTCCATTCGAAATGTTTTTGTTTTCGAAAGCTTTAAACAGGCTATGTAAGAGAGTCCTGCCAATGTCTTGCATTAAATTAGTGATAATTATTTTACATATCTCTACATACTATATATATATATATATATATATATATATATATATATATATATATATATATATATATATATATTTATTTATTTTTTTTTTTTTTTGTTTTTTTACTCTATACTCGTTTAAATTAAAATATAGAGAGATTCATTGCATTATACATTAAACTATGCCATAATTTATTGCTGAATTGTATTTTAACGTTTTTATTTAGTGCTTGCAAATGGTTTCATGCTTCTTTTCGCCTTATAATATATTCTTATACATTCCAATTTATGTTCCAATAATAGTTTATCTTAACAGTACCTAATTTATGAAAGAAGAGACGTCTTTCGACTGACTTAAATTGTTCTAAATTTTCAAACCATAGCCTGAAAGTACCTTACCTCATACTCTATCAACAAAGTCTGTCATGAGAAATTTAGTTAAAAATAAGAACTTCGTAAATTTAACATAGAATAAATATGGAAAACAGTTCCATACTTGTTCTATGTTAAAGAAGACCGGCAAAGGTCCATATAGTACCCCAAGTGTTACAAGAATAAAAATGGCACTGTTAATTAGAGAAAATTAAAAAAATTAGCTCTTTAAAAGTTTTATCAAAATCGTCAATCAGACAAAAGAGAAATCTTGTATTTTTTTTATAAAAAGTCAGGTTATTTTTCATAATAGATTGTAATTTCTACTTCTTTCTATTTTATTTCTTCTTTCTATTTTATTCTTATTTCTACTTCTTTCATAATAGATTGTAAATGTAATTTCTACTAATTCTTTGAACTAGCGAGATATAACAAAGTGAAGATTGCGTCTCGTTATAGATATAACTCATCATATCCATCTACAGATGCACCATGTTAATTCATAGTGCTCACAGGCACAACAGGATCGTCGAAAAACGTTACGCAAACCTCGATAAGAGGGGCAAAGCCATTCATTTGGACAACAATAGATCCATTGGCAATGTTTGTTTGTTAACAATTTATTTTTAATTAATTTGGGCAATGTCTATACGTTAAAAAAATCAAGAAGCATTGATTATTATTTGTAATCGTTTCTAAAAAGTTATTATGTATTATGTTAAATTTTTTTGGTATTTTTATTTCCAATTAACGATTCTTTATATTTTAAAAATATGTATGCTTTTGTGAAGATACCTTTTTTTGTTTCGTATTGTGGTTACAAATTATAATTTTATTTTTCGTCTTTCCTGATTGTCAATTACTGAATAGTTCTTTATATTCTAAAAAACACCAGCTTCTTTAAAAAATGGTGTTTTATCTCTGTAATATCTGGACCAATTTTTGCCGGTTTCCTTTACGAATGTATTATTATCGGTAAAACAATGTCGGTTATTTTTTTACGTAATTTTGCAAATTTCTTCAAAACAATTGCTAATATTAATCTTCAAAATTATTGACTAATGCTAATATTATTTAGCACTTATATAATATTCGAAGCGAGGAAATTATACTAAAGTGGTGCCGGCGTGTCTGTTTCTAACGTAAACACTTAAAATACTTAAAATTCCACAAGTTACTCGTACTAATCTGTTGTTGCAAAAATGAGGTAGGCGCGCATGTCGTAGTCCGGTAATGATATGTTATCATCGAGGAACGAGAGATGGGATTTTAATGACACGTTACTTTAAAATATATTTATGTTTTTGTACACACACGTTGTAAAAATCCAAGACAAATAGAGATAATGTAACTGTTGCGAAACAGTTGGATGTATAGATACAATTGATTTATAAAGACGGTGTTGTCCCGTTAAATCTCAGATGTTAAATTTCATAAAATTATTTTCGCTGCGCCATTAGGCCAATGGTGATAAGGCTTTTAAAGATTATTGATCTAGTTAAAAGGAGGCATAAAAATAAGTCGAAATAAGAACCAAATGTAGCAATGTTTACAGTTTGGCGCAGTTAAAGCGTGATGAAAACGGTGTTGACATTATGATCGCATGATGAAACCTGCAATGAGAAACAAATTTCGTATAGTTCATATCTCACAGTTGGAGATATAGATACAATTGGTTTATAAATACGGAGTTGTCCCGTTAAATCTAAGATGTTGTTAAATTTCATAAAATTATTTTCGCTGTGCCATTAGGCCAATGGTTATAATCAACGTCAGTTAATTAATATCTTTTTAAAGTTAAATAACTGTTTATCATTAAGACTTTAAAAGATTATTAATCGTGTAAGAAGGAGGCACAAAAATAAGTCCAACTGAGAACCAAATGTAGCAATGTTTACAGTTTGGCGCAGTTAAAGCGTGATGAAAACGGTGCTGACGTAGTAGGCGGCACAAAAATAAGTCGAATTAACAATCAAATGTAGGAATGTTTACAGTTTGGCGCAGTTAAACCATGATGAAAAAGGTGCCGATTTATGATCGCGTTGCGATATCTGCAATGGGAAAACAATTTAGTAGAGTTCGTTATGCAGAACGGTGCGAGATTATAAATGTCGCGTAAATATTTGTGTTTCTTTTGTAAAATGCGACACTGAACAGCGCAAAATTAATTCAATAGTCTTTAATTCCGTATATTAAATTCATATTCCTTAAATATGTAAACTACTTTCCATGTGAATGTGTAAACTACTTTCCCTACTCTCCAAGGACTCAAAAGGATTTCAAAAATACTTCTTGAAATTATTGCCTAATAATAAAATGTACCATTATAAACTTTATCTGTAATCAAAATCAAACAGATAAATCGATGAAGTATGAGTAGAGCTTGTATTATAAGGATATTGTATTTTCATTTATGTTGCCTGATATATCTTTGTCTGGTATATTCATATTGCCTGGTATATCTTTCAGACGTAAAAATAACTTGAATTTCTACAAAGCCATGGTATCTAAAACCACCTCTAAAATTGTTGGGTAAATTTTAGTAAACTTTATGGCAATTATAACAGCAATAACGAAATAGTAAACGCGAGGGCATGCTTTCGTAGAGATTTCCAGCAATATCTTTAGAATTGTATTACGTAAAATATTGAGAAAAGAAAGAAAAATAGTTTGGGATTTCTTATAGTTCTCCCTTCTAGTTGATTTTGCATAGAAAGCAAAACTTTGTTTTTTAAATCAAATTTGCCTCAACTAAAATTCTTAGACAATCATTTTTTAGGTTCTCACTATTGCAATATGTTGTTTTATTCCTATGTTTCAACTTTTTACGTTAAACTGTTTCTGAGAAAAGTGGCTGTGACATATTCGTACGGCAAGTTTTTTTTCATTTTAAGGTACAGAATCCTAATGAGAAAATAATAAACGACCTGGTTTTTAGAATACTTTAACACCATCGTAATTCACAATTTGCTGAAGTCAATTGAATACGCTTGATTTTTCTCACAAATTTGCAACGTGACGCACGACTGCTATTTATAACTGGTGACTATGTTAAAAAGACAATTTATATACTAAAAAAATTACTTCAAAATGGCGTTATATATATATATATATATATATATATATATATATATATATATATATAGCGTTCACTTGTGATTCATAAAGAAAGAAATAGAAAGCCAAAGAAATAAAATATATAAAAGAAATATTTGTAATGACGACAAGGCAAATATCTTGTCTGTCTTGTGTTATAAACAAGTTTATACGTTAATGTTTAATGTAACATCATTACTTACGATGGAGACAACAAAACGCAAAAGTTTATCCGAACTACCGCGCGATGCATTATTGATGCATTGAACATCAGTATCTAGAATAAACATAATTTTCAAAAACAATTGAACTGAATTATATAATGGACTCAAATGAATTTAAATTAATTTAGCGCCATCTTCTTATGAAAAAAAAACAGATAAAAACAAGAATAGGTTATAGGCTTTGTAATCGCCGCCGATTACAAACGATAATAAGCGTATTTTTGGTTAATTTTGTTAATACGCAACTCAATGATACAATGACCTGTAGGTAGAACGCCTTTATAAATCGATGCGTATATGTAACATTTGTCCTAACCTATGTTAAGAATGGTACTATGTATTTTACAAGAGTTTAATGTAGCGAAATATTTCAAACCTATAATATTATTATTCTGGCATCAACCTCGGAATTTTGCTAAATAGAATGTAAATAGTTTTATCAAAATCGTTTCATCTATTATGGAGTAATCGATATTCAAACGTAAAAAAACATACTCTTCGAATGAAGAACATGTTTATTTTTTTTAAATAGTTTCAAAAAGACCAGGAGTTTTGTTTTAATTGGTGCTTATAACAGCAATAACAGGTTCGTTACTCTTTTGGAAGTCATCAATGCTACAATAGCAAGAAAAAAAACACAACGCAATCGTTGCTACTTGAGCACGAAATCAATTACGTCTTAAATGTTATTAATCGTCGGAAGAAAACATCTTCAGAATTTGAACCGGTTGTATTCAATTACCGGCTACGTACGTACATACGCCTTTATCGCAACTCGATGTTAAAAGACGGTAAAAATTTCCATTCGCAAGCAGAAAATAAACAAGCCTCCTTTCTAAAAGTAATAAAGCGAACGTTTTACATAACAAGGTGAGAATTTAATTGAACTTACGTGACTTCGTAATTAATGAAACACGAGCCGACTTGGATGATTAAATTTGTTTGAAAATTTAAAATGTGGCTAGTGGTAGCACTGTAAAGATACTTTCGTGTCCAGCCTTACGATGATTAAGAGATTAGTAGTTATACGCCTTTATCTTCAAAGACAGTTTACCTTTGTCAAATTCACTATTCAATTATAATTAGTCATATTGCGTATTATACCAAGCTTATCAAGTTTTTTATTGATGTAGTAACCAACATTTTCAACTGCGAATATAATAACTTTGTCTATGCGAAATCAGTCTACTTGCTACTTCAGTTGCAATATTTGTGATAAAAATAAACCAGTTTTATAAATTTCGTGTTAATTTTTTGTTAAAAAATAATAGATACGGTTGTGGATATTGCTATTCCTTGCTATTTGCCAATCAAAATCAAGTAAAAGGTAGAACGTATTTTTATAAATATTTTTTAGTGGTTGAGCGCAGCAAATGTGCAATTTATGCATGTGTTTAATAACTAAACATTCAACCGGTTAAACATTCAAAATGAATCGTAACGGAATATATTCAAGATATAAACTTATTTCATACATATTTTATAATTTAACGATTCCTAAGAAAAATAATTTATAATTTAACGATTCCTAAGAAAAAATTTAGAATCACTTTGGAGTTACATGGTCCCAATGCTACTGATGGATTTCAAAAATAGTGCTAATGACTAAGACTTGATTGGACACACAATTGAATGAAACTACGTGATGTAGTATTATTTCTACTTTCTTAAAGTTCTTTATCACGACCTAGGTTTCGTTGTATTACAACATCTTTAGGTGGGCTATTAGCAAAGAATAAACTACAAAATTATACAAAATTAACTTTCTACAAAATTAACGCCAAATATATTCAATACTTGATTGGATATTAAAAGTTTTACAAAATAATCATCGGAAAATGTAATTATCTACCACAACAGAGTGATGAGCATTTCTTTTTCTTAATTTTTTCGCTAACCATTCTAGTCTAGTCTAGAGTAGGACATGTCGTTTTATGACACCTATCTCTTACAACACCACCACGAAACTTATGTTAGGCGATGTTCGTTCCGCTAGATGTAATGTTATTGATTGTAAAACCTTACAAAAACTGAACAGCAATTATTGTTTAGTTTCGGTGGAATAGGAATTGTGATAAACTGCTTCATCATTGAGATTTACATATATATATACGCCGACAGCTTCCGCGAATATTTCCAAGATAAGTTTTTGCATAACTATATACATAGATGTTAAATTTGTTCGTATTTATAATGTCTGTACGAAGCTTGCAACTTATAAAAACGGATTGGAGATAACGTTTATTTCTAGTGTGATATATTCTGGCTTAGACTGTCGGTAATTGAGTTTGTCAAAATTTCAAGACGCTAATTATTCGATACCTTTAACGTAATGTGCTTTGGAGATGTTTTGAGTACGACAAAAAATTTAATTGCAAGGTCAAAGGGGTTTAAAAATTAAAATCTCTTCAAACCTGTCATTGTGAAGAGCGTTTTGGTACATGTAAAGTGCAACGCTTAAGTCATTTAGAATACGAGTGTAAGAAAAACCAGTCAAGCGGTAGTTGGAATTACTTAGAATTGAGATATTGACGCACATCAACATCTCGATTCTAAACCATTTGCAAGTCCAACGTAAAATCCGACTACAGTTGGCGGACGTCGAATGTTCCAATATTTTGGCAGCGTAATCCGCAGAAAAGCTAACATTTAGAGAGACTTACAGTGAATTGTCAAGTTTAGGCTAAAAGACCATGGGGTGGATCCTCTAAGAGACAATCTGCTAGGCGTCAGAAGAGCTGGATATGGCATTAACTAAGGGTTATACTCTTCGAATTACTAACTTTGCCTGTGAGGTATGTGAGGGGTTAAATAGATAGTTCTTTTGGGGAAAATGGGTTAAGGTTAACTTAATAAGATAAATATGTGCTAATAGATATTTGCTAATAGCCCACCTGAAGATGTTGTAATACAATTTTTGTTCTGATGTCATTTATTTGGCGTTTCATAACAATTTTACGATGACTAGACAAATCAACCATAGAATCAACTCATATTCACGAAATGTTATTAACTTCTTCAAGAATGTTGACCCATCCATTGTTAATCATACTTACATGCAGTTATTATCAGTGTTGATGGATCCAGGCGGCTCATAAACATAAAAAACAGGTGTATAAAAGAACCTACTGCATTAAAGCAGCATACTTTAGTCATCGGTTTACAAAGTTCAACACTTGAAATAAGATTGAGCTATTTATTTCCTGTTTCACTTAGGATTCTTAGCGGTTTTTTATTTCTATTTTAAATTCCAGTCTCGCCAACATTGTTGATTGGTTTTGTGTTACTGTTATGATTCTCGATGTCTTCTTCAAATAAATAAAAAAACTTGCAGATCAATTAAAATGCAGATCAATTAAAAGCTGGTGCGTGCAATTGATGTTGTTTCTGGGCGATGCAGACTTACATTAGGATGTCGCGTCTTGAACCAAATTTACCAATTATTACCCGCAGCTCCGTTCCTCAACAGATGTAAGATGTTATTCCTGGCAATATATTCATGGATACGTTCCAAGATATTTTATTTAATAAGCCAAAAACATTTATTATTATTGATTATCGTCGCCGCGGTGTGCTTGGTTGATCACAAAGCATATGGGCTTTGACGATACGGCACAACGCGGGGACCCAGGTTTGATTTCCGGCTGTTTGTTGAACGGGGCTGGACTGGTGTTATGGTTGACTGTAAGAGATTACTCTCGTAGCAATAAGTCCACCATATGTATCAATTAAATACACTAAAGTAGATAAATTAATAAATTATTGGTGTGAAAACATATTCAGTAAGTTCTGTTTCTTAACTTGTAGTAAAATTTGTTTTTGGGATCCTTCTTTTATACATATACAGGAAGGATGCTTTTAATGTAGATAAGTTTATACGGCAATTCATGGATGGGCGGGTGTTTTTCTAGCTGGCGTCATAGCAAGTTTCGTGACTTAGCTTCACGTTGTGTAAAACCCTACCTCCCATTGAAACCGTCTGCCAAAACTGCTGAGCTAAATAAGGCAAAAAAATACCTGCTTTGCACATTTTTTACTCAAGCTTTAAAACCTTAAGATGTAAAAACAAGAAGCTATAATTTCTCGATGACAAATGGTTCTTGGACAAATCTATTGTAAAATGATAGTATAAAACTTGATCATACACTATTATGGAATACTCAAAACTGCTCTAATTCAATATTGTTTAGAGAAAAGACCAAAAACTTAGCTTTTGGGCTCCCTTAGAAGGGTGCGAGCATCAGTAGCGAGTAAGTTGCCTTTGATTGGTTAAGCGTCGAGTCGCCGTCTTGGGTTGATACATTTTCATTAACACAGGATGTATATCGTCGCTGTAGAGCGAAAACCTCGGGTATGCATTTTTACCCATTTTTGTTTGATTTTTTAAAAGAAAATCTCGCAAAGTACTAAACTCGCTCTGCTGAAATTTGTAGTTGTCCATTAGAAATACATATAGTTTTACAAACTAAATGTTCATTCCATAATAAGAAGCGATAACAAAATTTTACCCTACACGTTTTTCATTCTGTTGATAAGTTACATCTAACTCACATACTATATATTCACTCTACGGTGACGATATATTGGAAGTATTTCTTAGCTTTAGATCGAGTATTTGCTTTAGGTGTACCTCTCTAAATAAAATTGAAGGAAAGGAATCGTGTTATAGTTTTACACAAAAATATTATATCTCTTTTCAAGGTATGAAATTATAAAGTGCAATTTTTTTATTTAATAGAAATTATCAACAATTATCCTCATAAAAGGAATCAAATACCGATAATCATTATATCCATGAGATATGATCCAAAAATTTATTGGATCCATGGGCATAGAGAAAGAAATTCTGTAATAGACTATGTTAAGAAAACTTAATATAATAATTAATGTCAATCTAATAGAATATAACACAAGAGAGGGAAATTTATAAGAAAGTACGAGCACATTATAGCTCTGTAAAAATGTAACAAAACCACATTATAAGATAGATAAATCAATTTATTATAAAAAAATGTGGATAGAATTGCACATAAACTATTTAAGTAAGACTGGATAAAAAAATTGGAATGGTCATTTCTTTTTGACATTTAGACGGGAGAGCACGGAACCAAAAATTTCAGAAAGGAACTCTATTGGAAACTTTATTTGAAATTACCTTCACCTTCAAATAAAAATTCATCAAATAGTCTTTTTGTATTAGGGTCGATATAATTTTTAGGTAAAAAATGAAATCGAATATTGACGTAATTCTCTTATAGCTTTAATCAAATGAATTACATGGTTATGAATAGGTGAATGATCAAATTGGGGATATGTGATAGTTTCGAATATACTCATATCAATGGTGCTTACTAATTATGGATAGTAAACGGCCGCATGGCGTAAATTATTTCTCGATATGACCTTCTGGTGTAGTGCAAATTTTTATAACATATTTAGAAATGAAATTCCTCGTCAACAAATCTAATACAAATATTACAACTTATTTTTCATATTAGTTTATGTACTGAAAGCCCAGCTATATTAGAAATCACTTCTGAACTTTATTTTGTAAATAATGACAAATATGGTAAATTGTCAACAATAAAACTGGAAATACTTTCAGTTTATTTCTACATATTACTTCGTTGGATTTATTTATGACATATTACTTCGTTGGATTCTACATATTACTTCGTTGGATTTATTTATGACATATTACTTTGTTGGATTCTACATATTACTTCGTTGGATTTATTTATGACATATTACTTCGTTGGATTCTACATATTACTTCGTTGGATTTATTTATGACATATTACTTCGTTGGATTCTACATATTACTTCGTTGAATTTATTTATGACATATTACTTCGTTGAATTCTACATATTACTTCGTTGGATTTATTTATGACATATTACTTCGTTGGCTTCTACATATTACTTCGTTGGATTTACTTATGACATATTACTTTGTTGGATTCTACATATTACTTCGTTGGATTTATTTATGACATATTACTTCGTTGGATTCTACATATTACTTCGTTGGATTTATTTATGACATATTACTTCGTTGGATTCTACATATTACTTCGTTGGATTTATTTATGACATATTACTTTGTTGGATTCTACATATTACTTCGTTGGATTTATTTATGACATATTACTTCGTTGGATTCTACATATTACTTCGTTGGATTTATTTATGACATATTACTTCGTTGGATTCTACATATTACTTCGTTGGATTTATTTATGACATATTACTTTGTTGGATTCTACATACTACTTCGTTGGATTTATTTATGACATATTACTTCGTTGGATTCTACATATTACTTCGTTGGATTTATTTATGACATATTACTTCGTTGGTTTCTACATATTACTTCGTTGGATTTATTTATGACATATTACTTCGTTGGATTCTACATATTACTTCGTTGGATTTATTTATGACATATTACTTCGTTGGATTCTACATATTACTTCGTTGGATTTATTTATGACATATTACTTTGTTGGATTCTACATATTACTTCGTTGGATTTATTTATGACATATTACTTCGTTGGATTCTACATATTACTTCGTTGGATTTATTTATGACATATTACTTTGTTGGATTCTACATATTACTTCGTTGGATTTATTTATGACATATTACTTCGTTGGATTCTACATATTACTTCGTTGGATTTATTTATGACATATTACTTCGTTGGATTCTACATATTACTTCGTTGGATTTATTTATGACATATTACTTTGTTGGATTCTACATACTACTTCGTTGGATTTATTTATGACATATTACTTCGTTGGATTCTACATATTACTTCGTTGGATTTATTTATGACATATTACTTCGTTGGATTCTACATATTACTTCGTTGGATTTATTTATGACATATTACTTCGTTGGCTTCTACATATTACTTCGTTGGATTTATTTATGACATATTACTTCGTTGGATTCTACATATTACTTCGTTGGATTTATTTATGACATATTACTTCGTTGGATTCTACATATTACTTCGTTGGATTTATTTATGACATATTACTTCGTTGGATTCTACATATTACTTCGTTGGATTTTTTTATGACATATTACTTTGTTGGATTCTACATACTACTTCGTTGGATTTATTTATGACATATTACTTCGTTGGATTCTACATATTACTTCGTTGGATTTATTTATGACATATTACTTTGTTGGATTCTACATATTACTTCGTTGGATTTATTTATGACATATTACTTCGTTGGATTCTACATATTACTTCGTTGGATTTATTTATGACATATTACTTCGTTGGATTCTACATATTACTTCGTTGAATTTATTTATGACATATTACTTCGTTGAATTCTACATATTACTTCGTTGGATTTATTTATGACATATTACTTCGTTGGCTTCTACATATTACTTCGTTGGATTTACTTATGACATATTACTTTGTTGGATTCTACATATTACTTCGTTGGATTTATTTATGACATATTACTTCGTTGGATTCTACATATTACTTCGTTGGATTTATTTATGACATATTACTTCGTTGGATTCTACATATTACTTCGTTGGATTTATTTATGACATATTACTTTGTTGGATTCTACATATTACTTCGTTGGATTTATTTATGACATATTACTTCGTTGGATTCTACATATTACTTCGTTGGATTTATTTATGACATATTACTTCGTTGGATTCTACATATTACTTCGTTGGATTTATTTATGACATATTACTTTGTTGGATTCTACATACTACTTCGTTGGATTTATTTATGACATATTACTTCGTTGGATTCTACATATTACTTCGTTGGATTTATTTATGACATATTACTTCGTTGGTTTCTACATATTACTTCGTTGGATTTATTTATGACATATTACTTCGTTGGATTCTACATATTACTTCGTTGAATTTATTTATGACATATTACTTCGTTGAATTCTACATATTACTTCGTTGGATTTATTTATGACATATTACTTCGTTGGCTTCTACATATTACTTCGTTGGATTTATTTATGACATATTACTTTGTTGGATTCTACATATTACTTCGTTGGATTTATTTATGACATATTACTTCGTTGGATTCTACATATTACTTCGTTGGATTTATTTATGACATATTACTTCGTTGGATTCTACATATTACTTCGTTGGATTTATTTATGACATATTACTTTGTTGGATTCTACATATTACTTCGTTGGATTTATTTATGACATATTACTTCGTTGGATTCTACATATTACTTCGTTGAATTTATTTATGACATATTACTTCGTTGGATTCTACATATTACTTCGTTGGATTTATTTATGACATATTACTTTGTTGGATTCTACATACTACTTCGTTGGATTTATTTATGACATATTACTTCGTTGGATTCTACATATTACTTCGTTGGATTTATTTATGACATATTACTTCGTTGGATTCTACATATTACTTCGTTGGATTTATTTATGACATATTACTTCGTTGGCTTCTACATATTACTTCGTTGGATTTATTTATGACATATTACTTCGTTGGATTCTACATATTACTTCGTTGGATTTATTTATGACATATTACTTCGTTGGATTCTACATATTACTTCGTTGGATTTATTTATGACATATTACTTCGTTGGATTCTACATATTACTTCGTTGGATTTATTTATGACATATTACTTCGTTGGATTCTACATATTACTTCGTTGGATTTATTTATGACATATTACTTCGTTGGATTCTACATATTACTTCGTTGGATTTATTTATGACATATTACTTTGTTGGATTCTACATACTACTTCGTTGGATTTATTTATGACATATTACTTCGTTGGATTCTACATATTACTTCGTTGGATTTATTTATGACATATTACTTCGTTGGTTTCTACATATTACTTCGTTGGATTTATTTATGACATATTACTTCGTTGGATTCTACATATTACTTCGTTGAATTTATTTATGACATATTACTTCTTTGAATTCTACATATTACTTCGTTGGATTTATTTATGACATATTACTTCGTTGGCTTCTACATATTACTTCGTTGGATTTATTTATGACATATTACTTTGTTGGATTCTACATATTACTTCGTTGGATTTATTTATGACATATTACTTCGTTGGATTCTACATATTACTTCGTTGGATTTATTTATGACATATTACTTCGTTGGATTCTACATATTACTTCGTTGGATTTATTTATGACATATTACTTTGTTGGATTCTACATATTACTTCGTTGGATTTATTTATGACATATTACTTCGTTGGATTCTACATATTACTTCGTTGGATTTATTTATGACATATTACTTCGTTGGATTCTACATATTACTTCGTTGGATTTATTTATGACATATTACTTTGTTGGATTCTACATACTACTTCGTTGGATTTATTTATGACATATTACTTCGTTGGATTCTACATATTACTTCGTTGGATTTATTTATGACATATTACTTCGTTGGTTTCTACATATTACTTCGTTGGATTTATTTATGACATATTACTTCGTTGGATTCTACATATTACTTCGTTGGATTTATTTATGACATATTACTTCGTTGGATTTCTACATATTACTTCATTGGATTTATTTATGACATATTACTTTGTTGGATTCTACATATTACTTCGTTGGATTTATTTAGGACATATTACTTCGCTGGATTCTACATATTACTTCGTTGGATTTATTTATGACATATTACTTCGTTGGATTCTACATATTACTTCGTTGGATTTATTTATGACATATTACTTTGTTGGATTCTACATACTACTTCGTTGGATTTATTTATGACATATTACTTCGTTGGATTCTACATATTACTTCGTTGGATTTATTTATGACATATTACTTCGTTGGTTTCTACATATTACTTCGTTGGATTTATTTATGACATATTACTTCGTTGGATTCTACATATTACTTCGTTGGATTTATTTATGACATATTACTTCGTTGGATTCTACATATTACTTCGTTGGATTTATTTATGACATATTACTTCGTTGGTTTCTACATATTACTTCGTTGGATTTATTTATGACATATTACTTCGTTGGATTCTACATATTACTTCGTTGGATTTATTTATGACATATTACTTCGTTGGATTTCTACATATTACTTCGTTGGATTTATTTATGACATATTACTTCGTTGGATTTCTACATATTACTTCGTTGGATTTATTTATGACTTCAGTTGCATTCATCATCAATTGAAATTAAGTATAGAGTTTTTTTCTAAAGCTTCTCTAACAGGGGACAGTTTGTTTTCTTAACGTCATCTAATTCAGTGTATATGAATATCTTTTTAAAAGCTGCACGAAATTGCTTGATACTGGGATTATTATTAATTAGGATTATTATCAATGTGAGCTGGTATTGGAAAAAAAATTCAAGGTGATCATGACTTCATTTATAGAATGGGGCAAAGGTTTATTGCATTTGTTTTTTCGTCGAAATTACTGTATAAAAATTTAAAAGACTTAATACAATAACAAAATCTTATTAATCCAGTTTTTCTGGTACTCTCAGTCAACTTAATTTTTTTTTCTTCCAGTTCTTCTGTTTATTTTATTTTTTTTTGTTTCAAATTTTTTTAAGTAATTTTCGACTTCTGACAGGAATTACAATTTTATATGTGCGTTTGTAACATTTGTTGGTATGCTAAAACAACTATTTAATTCAAATGTTTCGAATTTTAAATTTCGAATAGATAATTATTTATTCTTAGAAAATGTACAGTTCCATCCACATTTCGGAAATTTTCGAGTTTCAGTCACGTGTTACAAAAGTCGAGCCCAGTTGCTACATTTTGACAAAAAAGTTGGTTATCTAATTTGATATTCATTACATTGCTTTTGATATATATATATATATATATATATATATATATATATATATATATATATATATATATATATATATACATGAATACAGTTTATTGGCTAGGACAAAATTTTATCCAATTTTTCTAGATCGTCTCAATTAACTACTGTCAACAAATGTCTTTTTGTTTGTAAAGCTTCAACTTTTAACCAACTACCCATTCCGATAGATGTTCTTCTTTTATTACTTGAATCATTTAAAGCACTTTTGAAATTTCCTGAATTAACTCTAACTAGCTTTTGAATCATGTGAAGATGGCCAGACAGTCGTCAAAAGTGAATCAACATCCGTTTATTTGAGTTCCGACATACATTGTAGTGCTAAGTCAGCTTGCCGTTCACCCGAAATGCCGTTCACCAAACAGAATGCAATGGAATTTTCTAATTGCCTTTTAGCGCTGAAATAAAAAAAAACTTCTTTAGCTTCTTTATGGTAATCGCTTTCCAAATATAGTCTTATAGTTTCGTAACCATGAAATCATTGGCCATCACACTGAACGAGCCTACGAATAGATATTTCACCAAGTATTAAAGTATAAAATATTTTAATATTATTAGAAGCTTGTACTTTATGTCATAAATAATCATAATACCTCCTCGGTAAAATTGAACTGCTATCAAACTGTAAGTAAACTTGGAATGAACGACGTACATAATTAAACGGTTTTGGAAGATAATAGTTCAATGTTAAAGCAAACTTTCGCAATGCAGAGGAATATTTTTCTTTAGAGATGGACTCAACGATTTTTCAATTTGGCGTTTAAATATTCCAAATGCAGTTAACTTAATAACTTTTAATAGCTCTTTTCCATTGTAAAGGTTAAAGAATTTATTTTTTCAAATTTTAAACACGTCTTCCAAATTTTCCATTTTTTAATCATACTCTCGCTTGTTTGAAGACGCTTTATTTTCAAGCGATTTTCTTCATATATCCATTTAAGTGATCTGATGACAGACATGTTTTTTTGAGGAGTAAGTTTTTCGACGATATTCTAAGCAGGGGCATTTGGCTATGGACCATTGGCCATACTATATAAGTGCTATATAAGTAAGTGCTATATAATACTATATAAGTGCTGAAGCACAAGCAAATAAGAAAAATTAAACTTATATTTTAAAAAAAAACATTAGAATATTAAAACAGCAATTCCAATAAAATATAAATTATAATAATATTGCTATAAAGTAAAATATTAAATATAACAAGCAAACGAAGTATCAAAAAAAAATCAATGGAAATGTGTATATTGGGATCCTAATATGAAATCCTATATATTAAAATGTACATGCAGACACACACGTTCAAGCACACACATATGTATGTGTGTGTGTGTGTGTGCGTACATATATATATATATATATATATATATACATACATACATATACACACACATACGCTGAACTAAAATTCAGCGTGTGTGTGTGTGTATAACCTCAACAATAATTGGAAATTTGTAAATTTGCTGATGTCGGACAAACGATCTGTTATTATATTTAAATAAATTTTTGTACAAAAGGCAGATTTCATTTAAGTACAATATAGTTATTAACACTAAAAAGTTATCGATATTCGAATTCATGTCACTGCACTAGTATGCAAAAATACTGATGTTCCAATGAGATGCACTCATTTTGAGAAGCGCTATCTAAGACTTTTGTTAATGATTATGTATTGAGAATGTACGTAATAGTTATTTGTAACTATACCGTGCTTTAGGTTTTTGCTCCCAATAAGGTTTTTGTACGTTTTCATGCGACACATCATCATATTTGAAACTTTAAAGATTAAAAAGTTTTCCCAAATGTCCACAGCGACCTTACGCTGTGAGATTTAGCGATCCATGGACAGGCCACTATCTGTAAGCGCTTTTCAGATATCCGCCACTCGTGGTGTGTGGGCGACAGGACGCGTAGCTTGTTATAGTTGTTCTATATGTTATTTAAATTAGTGTACTATATTTCACACTACTCTATCATGTTGGCCTAGTTAATTATTTACCTCTGGGGTTGCAATGAGTATAAATATAAATTTAATCACCAGTGATTTTATTTTTTTGGAGTTAACCTAGAGTAATCAAAAAAGGACTCACTTTAAGATTTCTAAAAGATGAAATGCTAAACATCTTAAGAATTATTGCTCAATCAGTCAACCAAAGCACTTTAACCTAAAATATCTATACATTTAATGAAATAGTAATGAGGGCGCGTCTGCGCGCATCACTCAAAAACCGCTGAATGGATTTTAATGAAATTTTGCAGCTTTATACCTTGGATTATCTTTTAACATTTTTAATAGCCTCATCAAGATTATCATATTATTAAGCACAATTCAATTCAACTATTAATCACATTAACTATTAGGACGTCGGTTTCTATTTTTAAGCAACAATCATAAATGTATAGTTTCATATTTATCAAATGTTTTAAATTTGTAATGCGCTACAAAATTTAAAAAAACATTTAATTTCCTGTTGGTCACTCTATATTAGACCTCACTCTATATTAGACTTAAAGTATATTTTACGTTCTAGCTAGACCTCAGCGGAAGAAAGTTTGAACATATAATAACGTGTAATATAGCTCAAGTTACCCTATGCGCAAAGCGGGCAAAATTGCTAGTTTTAATTAAAATGAAATTGAATTAAATCTTACCAAGCAGTGACACTTAGGTTTGAGCAAATGTTTGATAAAATCACTAAATTATATTCACATACATACATACATTATCATACATACATTATCACATAAACCTGAGTAATCTAGTTAAGATAAGAATCGTAGGAATCGTCTCACAGGGAAAAGATAACCGATTAGAAAATGGCATGTGGTTAGTGGAGATGGTTTGAAAGGTATGCATTAAACGTAAAGTTGAATTCTTTCTTTGAGGAATTAAATGTGTCCATATACACATTAACCGAATTTATTACTATATGTGCAATTTTTTCCAGTTAACCAAAATACTGAGTATTATTAAAATTTTAGAATTTCCGAAGATTACAATACTCGTTAGTGAAAACTATGAATGTACCAAATTATTGAGCTCCTACGAACACATAATTGAAATATTTACATCAGCAAAAAGAAGCGATGGGATAAGATGTAATAAGTGAAGAAGGGATTATATAGTGGGAAGAAATTAAGAATTGAATAATATTCTTTAAACTTAATTAATCTTGCGTTTTGGAAGTTGGTTCGAGCTTGGCAGCATATATAGACTGATTATTCATAGATATTTGTGTTGTGTTTACTAACATGGAGAGTGTGGAGAAGTTTAGAATATTATCCAAAGTCATGTACGTCTAAGTATTTCAATTTAGAATTAGGAAACTACGAAATAGTAAAAAGAAATTATTGATCAATTGTCTTGATCACGAATTTTCATTCACTTTAGACTAGACCTACGTACAGAAATTGGTCATAATTTTTAAGGTTAAATAGACTCGACCTACGTCCAAAATAGGGCCATACTTTTGAAGATTAAATAAATAGAGAATGTACTAAATATATTTTGAATACGTTCTAATTTATTTAAGATGACAAGACAGCACATATCTGCGTAATATGCCAAGAATATAAAAGCGTTTCAAAAAAAGTGGATTTTAAATATAAATTTAAAGAAATTGTTGAGGTCATTTTATAGAGCGTGTTTTGCTGAAAATTTCTATCTATTTATTTCAAGCTGTCGATGAAAATTTTAATCAATCGGGGCAAGCTTTAACCAATCAGGCTTGAAAGAAAAGTATTATTTAATTGAAATTTGACAGGAAGTTTTTGAAAATTTATTTGATTTCCGATCATAATAGACTTGGACTTACTTGAGTTGATTAATAGATTAATTTTCTTTTGAATCAAGTCATCAATGAGAAGAAGATTTACATTAATACCGCAGATGGTGGATGAAAATCCAGGGGATTCCGAGTAGATACAAATTTGTTCGCCATCTGCATGCAAACAATTCTAATCATAGCTAATAATTTTTTTTTGACAACAGTGTTAATAAATATGATGAAAGGTAGCTGAGAAAGATGGTCTCCAAGTCAGCCTAATTAGAAAAATATTAGAAATTTTAACACATAGTTTTACAGCCAAAAATATAAGATTTAAACTTACTTAAATCACTTTTGCATATATTTTGTATATATACCGCGTATATCCACGATTAAGTATATACCATCAGCAATATTAATAAGAGCAATTGGGGTACGGGCCAGCTATAAAAACTATATTGAATAAAATGAAAAACTTTAGTAACAATCTACAAAACTGGCTAGTAGTGGGTATAAGATACGTATGCCTTTTTTCATATATTCTGTTTTTACTAATTTACACATTGTCAAAATGGTGAGAAATTTCGTGCAAGCTGATAACAACCACCTACCTAAAATAGACGCGTTTATTGTTAAACTTTTCATTAAAAACAATGCCGATTTCTTTGCTGCGGAACTCAAAAATGTAAAAACAGCAATATAAGTCTCTTTTATAAATTATTTGTTTAGAGAAATTACTAAAGGTATTTAGAAAATATTTATAAAATCTCATTTTTAAAAAAAAACACACAACAAGTATCTTCAAAATTGTATATTCCTAGCCTATTTTTCACTAAATTCACAATTAACTTATGGTTAGACATTACAAGCTGAATACACACAAGGATATAAACGTAAATTAGTGAAATTAAATAAATTAAAAATAAACATTTAAAAATTTTATTAATACCAAAAAAAAGATCAAGTTAATTTATTTCACTCTCTTTAAATCTTGAATTTATAGTACTTTTTGTTTTTTTGTAAATTTATACTACACAAATCACCATACATCACCATCAGATACATTCCAAATGATATGGATAACTAAAATAATTTCCGGCCGTAACCATTCTATTAAACAAATTTATTTTAAAAATAATTTCCATGCGAAGAGTATTTAAAAAAAAAATAGTTATAAATATTTGGAACGAATAAGCAAAAAAACCTAACCTAACTTAACCTAAAAGCTCCTAAAGAAATGTCGAGCCAGATCGTGAACAGAAGGAACATATTTCTATATATGGTTAAGTTTTAATGATAAGATTTAAATATAACTAAAAATTAAGCAACCACAAAATTATATATTGTTACACTTAAAAAAAAACAGAATGAACGTAGATGAAAAATAACCAAATAAAGGTAAAAATTATTTAATGTTTAACTAATATAACTCACCAAAAAAAAAACCCACACATACACATACGCACTCCCTAATGTTTACATCAGCACTATAATATTATTCGAAACATAAATTATAGATAAATAGATTTTATTGTTTCCTGAATGTTGCTACCATTTAAATAAAATGTAATTATTGAAATTGACAGATTAAAAGACTTTCAAATTTGATGATTAAACTTACTTATATTTTTATAATTAATACTAAATAATTTATAAGAATATATATTTTTAATTGTATAGTAAGTGTTTAGTGATGAAAGGAAAAGTGACTTAACTGAAGAAAGGGATGAAAATATACTCCCTCGCAAACAAAATAATCAGGTATGAAATTTTTCAAATTCATATTCTTATAAAAATAATATTCAGATGCAGATTTTTCTTAAATTTATCGTTTTTAATGTACACTATTATGCATCATTAAATACAATTTTAACGTGAATATAAATAATATCTCTCTTCAGCGGGTGTGTGACGTCACATGTAAAGAAATTGCGTTTTTAGCATGAGTTTGGTAATTTAAAGTTTAAAAGTGATTTTATATGAAAAATAAGGCATATATTTTGAAAATATAAACGTGTGCTTCTAATGCAATACAGGACACTTTAAAACAATTTTGAATATAAGTCAAATAACCTATGGCCCTACACTTAAGCGTGACGCAAAGATAATCAGCGTTGAATGGCCTCTGACAAATGTCGTCACCAAATGCTCTTGGAATATTAATCAGCATTAGCAGTAAGTACAGGAAACATCCGTTCTACACGTGACTGTTGATATCCTTCGTGCACGTTGAGGCTAATTCCTGAACCTGGACGTAATATTCGTGACTTGCATTCTTCCGTTAAGTTATGTCATAACGAACGGATCTTAAATTTATACTACTACTACTTAGTGGGTACATTGTTTACTTGACATTGACCTGATCAGAATCTCCTTCGACTTTGACCATAGCATAAGTTAAACAGAAATTGATTTTTTGGCTGCTGGCTGAGGCTGAACATATCATTTCATATTTGGTTCTAGACGTTAACTACTAGCTTTTGCCCACGGTTCCGCCCGCGTGGTATTAGCAAACGTACCTCATATACATACGCAAACGCTCCACCTGCCAGAAACCCTACCTATACGTACCAAATACGTACGTACCGCGTATATATACGCGAGGATAAATGATTACCATGATAAAAGGTAAATTTATGGGGTCGATGGAAGTTTTGTAGCTAAATATACTTATTTGTCAACAGTGAGCTTTGTTTATATAAGGATTCGTAAGTTTCCACAATAAACATCTATGAATACGATGTTCACCAATATCCCGATATTCATTAGTAATATTTCTTTTTGTCGCTAGCTGTGCTGTGACTTCGTTCATGCGGTCCTTGAAAAATATTATTAACTGTAAGATAGAAAGCAAAGTACACGTGAAAATACGCGTAATATCATTTACAATAATTATAAAACAACCTTTTTTCAAGTATTGAAATTCCTAATTACTGTGTATCCTTTTTAGTGGATTGATTGCAAAGAAAAAGCTCAATGTTACTTCTGATTGCTAATTAAAACTCCATTACAATCCATCCATGGTTCTAGCGTGATACAAATAGACATACAGATAAAAATTCCAAAAACAATACTTTCATGTGCTTTTGTGTACGTTATTATGTTTCCCTAAATCAATCTGTCGTATTTAACATTAAGTGATACACCAATTCCATTTATGTCAACTGTTAAAGACTTGGGTTTGCTGATCGATAAAAATCTTAGCTGGCAATCTCAAGTAAACGATGTTAGTTGTCGTATCTTCAGCAGAATGTACTCCGTCAAGCATTTTCAAAATTTTATAGACGTTCCAACCAAAGTCCACCTCTGTCAAACACTCTTACTGTCACTGCTTGACTACGGAGATGTATGCTATCCAGACCTTGCTGAGTATCGCACCAAACTTTTTGCATCCTCTTTGTTTTTGGTTGCAAAAATATGATCATGTATTTCAATTCAGAGCGCTACTTAAATGGACGTCACAATGGTGGAAAATGAAGTCCGCAATCGGCGCAATGTTCATATTCTTACATTTTTCTATAATATTTTGAATAATGCTACTTATCCAACTTATCTTAGAAGCAGATTTAGTTGCTTGTCTGCACACGGTATAGGGCTATGATTTGTAAATCTCTTGTTTCCCAAACATAAATCCATATTTTATCAAAAGTCCTTCGCTGTCCAAACTATAAGCCTTTGGAATCAACTAGATACGGATACCAGGAACTCGCCTTCTTTAAATGTATTCAAAGATCGTTTGAAAAAGTCCTTCCACTCATAATCCCTCAGTCCTACCGTTCCTAATTCTATTTTGTTCCCCATTTTCCTTGTTCCCAGCCATGTCAAGATTTATAATTAACCATTTTTTTGGTTTTATTTTATTTTAGTTTTGCTTATTTTTATATTATGACGTTTTTTGTTAATTGTTATATCCTAAGTTACCTTATATTTCTTTTTATTAATGTTTTTTACAGTCATCCACATCACAAAATGGTTATATTTAATCAATGTGGTTGACTGGAAGAGATTGCTCGCATAGCAATAATCCGCCAAATGTATGTATTTTATGTACGTTAAAGTATGAATAAATAAATAAAATAAATCACATTTTCGTAAATAGGTTCAACGTATAGACATGACTGTTATGTAATTTATTATATGTGTATATAAATATTATATGTAGTTAGTTGCATTTAAGTACCAATTATTAACCGGGTAATGTGTATAAAATTTTTCCGACACAAATTAATTATCGTATTTATCAAACATTCAATAAATATTGATGGAACAGAAATTCAAACAAACATACATTTTAAACTTTTTATCTTATCCTGGATTAACTTTCGTCCGCCGTGTCATTTGTATGTGAACTTTCCAATTCCATCTGTTTTCGACCTTAAAAAGACCCACAAGTCAAGTCGAGCAAACATTTTCGTAAAACTTTATCGGAAGCTTTACTTTTTGAGCCCGCATATTTTCACACTGGAATTGAGCACAAATTCTCGTCGTAACACTCTAAATGTAAGTATAAATTTTATATACTAGTTCTAGGTAAATGCCAATTCATAAAAAGTTCTTTAAAAAAAGGTGCAAACATATACAGATTTTTTTAATGAAAATGTCAGGGTTAATAAGAAATCTATAGTCTTCGCTATGTTTTTACCTTTAACTATTCACAGAATTACAATTCTTTCACGTGTTAATCTGTGTTTACCTAATAGATAAGTCAGTGTAACCAGTTTTTATAATGCTCATGCGTTAAGTCTCCGACGCGACATGTTCAAAATGTTCACTTCTTAATGATCCGTGCTTATTGGCGATTAATAGTATATTGCGATTTGAGAACTTAAACAAATATTTTGATAAAGAATTTTTCTTAAATATTATAATCGGTTACGGGCGATTTGGTGAATATTTTTGTATATTATGCGTTTATATTTGTTTTACAAGTACAATTCGTTCGTACGCTGATTCATCTTTGATTTGTTTAACATTTATATGTTAGTTCCTTAAAATTATTTAGTGTAATAAGTAGTTGATATCGCCATGAGATAACAGTGGAAGTCTTCTGAAAATAAAGATAGTCGTTATTATGTGACGCGAATACAAGTGTACAGGTAAAGAGATGAATAAAAAAAACAAGCAGAGGAAGAAAATTTCAAAAATTCTTGTTTCACTATCTATCCATTAAAGAGAGCGTATTGCAATCACTTTTAAAAAAATGTAATGAGACAATAGACAAGGCCTCATTTCTATTGGATTATAGATCCCGTAGTACTAGTCCATAGCTCTCACCGAATTGATTAGATTACAACCGTACACAAATAGGTCATGACATTTTAATTTTTTTTTCCTCAAAGCGACAAACTTATAGACGTCAAATTTCGTAATATCAAATGATGTAATTATCTGCACTGAACGAGATAACAACGTGACAAGCATCGTTTCCATTTTTTTTAATTAAATATTTACTTAGACGCTTCAAAGCATATATTGTAACTGTGCACATAAAGAGAAGCACATAATATTGTGTACATTACGTTAAAACTATGAAAGAGGTATATCTCCTAGACGTGGCGAATAAGTAATTGAAATATAGTTTTATTATACTTTGAAGACTATCTTCTTCTTGGGCGAAGTAAAAGCCCGGAGCCAAGCCTCGCCTTCTTAAGGAACTTAAATAACAAGAAAACTAATTGTTGGTCAACGTTCTCAAATATTTGGTTATCAAAATGTTAAAAATACTCGTCAGGATATCTAATTGATATCAGTAGAATTTTTTAGTCTTTCTCCACTCGTGAGTACTTATGAAACTTATTAGCTTTGGATCTTTATGAATTTAATAATATCAAGTACTTTATGTGGTCTATACAGGTTGTGACGTTAATAATGGATAATATTTAAATCACGGATTGAAGATCATATTCTGGAAGAAAATGGAAGCTTGTGTTTAATAAAAGTGTCACGGTTTTCGAGATATTTAAACTTTTTTGGTATTTAAAAAAAGGTACAGTCGTCGTACAATGTCGCTAACGTTTCAGAATGCAAAAAATTAATTCATTTTCTCAGTACGTTTTTTATATCGTATTTTTGAATAGTTGAATATTAAAGGTGTATTTGACTTTTTATTTCACTGAAATTTCTTTGGAAAAAAATTATATTTACAATTTGTCTTTTACTCAGTTATTTCCCTAAATTTAAGCTCTCGTCATATCTACGAAATTTAAAGCAAAGTGATCTTATGAGGGTTACATTTACTCATACTGTGGCATGGAACCATAAAAAGACGGCTAGCTGCGAGTAGTAGGGTCCAAATATACTAAAATAATTTCACAAAAATACAAATAAAAACTAAAAATCAAGAGCAAACAAAATTTGCTTCTCGCTAATAATTTCACACGGAAATTATAAGTTAATGATTGTTTCCTTTACTTGTGCTACGACATTCCTCCAAATTTACGGACTGTAAGTCACTAGAACTCTGCTTTGATGAGTGGGACTAAGGGAACGAAATGGACTAAGGCAAGAACAAAATTATACGATCTATACATATAATAAAATCGTAAACGAGCCGTGTCTGTATATTAAATATTATTTCAAAAATCAATTTATACATGTTGTAATTATGTTACCGAAACCAAAAAATAGTTTTTAGAATTTTTGTTTATGCGTTTGTGCGCGCTAATCCCAGAAACGGTTTACCCGATTTGAATGCGGTCACTGATATATTGTGGCAGGCTTCCCGGTTATATAGTATCTGATATATAGTGGCAACATAGTATTTGTTTTATTCAAATCGGTTCAAACAAAAAAGTTATGTTAATTGAAATAATACGCGCCATTCTAGAAATGCGCTTCGGTCGATTTAGCTGAAACTTTTGTTAACTGTAATTTTTAAAATGATTGGAAGGTTATATGAACACAAAGTTAAAAAATAATACCTGGTATTGGAAATATAGACATGTCTAATTTAAGTTGGACTCTCATCAATATGGTCGACCATATTAAACAGAAAAGCGCACCGCGAGCCGGCGCGCTCTACACCTTTGGTTTTGATGCACAGCGAAAGCACGTATTCGAAGACGCACGTAGTTGGTAAATGCTAAGCTCGGTAAAGCAGTCTATCTGGCCACTCTTTTGAATTATCTACGGTATTTAGTAGTTGGAAAATAATTAAATAAATAAAATAATTTCATAAAGTTTGAGAAGACTATTCTGTCTGTATATCTATAAATATACTTATTTGGTAACTTAGATTATTATAGTTAGATAAAACTACATATAACTTTCGTTGCTTTTATTGTGTTTAACTAAAATCCTGTGTTTATTACTTCATTCTTACGTAAGAGTAACAAGTATACGTATATATAATACGTAAGAGTATAGTAATAATAAATAGGGCGTTATTAAGTTGGTAGGAGTTTTTTTTTATTGCGTGTTTATAAATATATTATATATTTTTTTATATGTATAGATTATTATGTGTTTGTAAATAAATTATTCTTTCTATTTTGTTATAATTTGAGTATATGTAGATGGACAAATACGTGACAACTTTTCACTGTAAGACAATCTGATAAAACCAAAACTGAAGTCCACGCGAACGAAGTTGCGAGCACCAGTTAGTAAATAAATAGAAGAAACCAATTGGAAAAAAAGAACGAATAAAATATTCAAAATGATATTTTAAATAAAATTTGTTTAGATTTATTTATTCACCTTAACGAATTCATGTTATTCACATTCATCTTTATGTGGAGCTGACTTTGATATCGATACATGCTTCGACAGCATGAAGTACCAAGGTTGACATTTTACAAACTACACCGCCGCCTGTAATGGGTAAAAGAAAAGAGGTGACGAATAAATAGATGGACAATGTTTTTTGATGTTGAACTTGTTGAGGAATAACCATACTTCCTGTCATCACCGTGGTGTTGATCACATTGGGTTGATCACAAGGCATACGGCCTTTAACAGCGCGGCGCACCACGGGGACCCGGATTCGATTCCCGGCCGCTCGTCTAGCGGGGCTGAATTGGTGTTCTGGTTGGCTGTAAGAGATTGCTCTCGTAACCATAAGTCCGCAATGTGTATCAATTAGAATAAAGTATATAAAAAATAAATTAATCTACTTTGCGTGTTTTGCGCTTAATTTGGCCTTTTCAATTATAACTTTTCCATGGGTACCATGTTACGATGTGCTGGAATATCAAGAACCGTGATGCACTTGATTGTAAAGAAGTATTACGACTACATTCTTATCAAATGAAACAAGTGCAAGTTCTGTAGTTTGTCTGCAACTATACAGCTATAGTTGTGGTCTTAGGTGGTTGCCCGAATTACAGGTTGCAAGGCAGTTAACATGTGAGGCAGATTAAAGCTAATATTATCAATAACAACAGTTCTGCAAACTAACAGGAACCATGGAAGTTTCTGGTCAAGGGAGAGGTTATGGGTATGGTATGATCAAAATACCATGAAATAACATTTGATACTTAATAATGTATTGTAATTGTAAAAATCCTAATTGTATCCTCCTATGTAATTGTAAAAAATTGTGTCTTGGTAAAAATTTTTAAAATTAGCAGCCAATTTTTTAACGTTACTGACAATTTGCAGATAGTGTCCTCAATGCTATTTGGTTTTATTACATAATGTAATCATCGCATGCTTTCTTTTTACATTGGCCTGTTCATCAATATGTAGACAACGATGGTGCAAGTGGTCAGCAGAAGGGTGTTGCGAGCGGTAAAATTAAAAGGAAGCTTATGAGGGTAGAGATCGATTCGATCAACGCGACGGCCGATTGTCCGATTGGTGGCTGGAGTCGCAGTGCGAGGGCTGCGATCGCGGACTGCGGGATAAAATTCTGTGACGCAGCGTTTTAATTCGGCGTTTGGGATTTCAAGAGGCGTTTGTTGGTAAGTGATTTTGTAAATTCATCGATTTTGATAACTTTTTTAAACTGCTTGAAATCGGGTATAGAAGAAATATTTTAAAATGCAAATAGGAATAATTTTTAAAATAAACAGCTTTTAAATATTTAACTTCGAATGTCTAGCAAAATATTGAGAGGCTACAGATGTTGTTTGTAACATATAGAGGGTTTCAAGACGAAAACTATTCTATGACCGTTCAGAAGTTATTTTTTTTTAAGTTGCAACGCCCATGCTACGTTTTGCGTAAGCAAACGACTGTATCTTAGCAACAAACTAACTAATTGACATCTATTATTTTTTAGTTCGAAGCTAAAATGTACAGTAATATTGGAAAAAATCACAAGTGTTAATTTATTTCTATTCGTGTTACAAAATTTAACACTTTGAGCTTTAGTTTGTGTCATCATTTTCCCCAAAATTATTAATTTCAGAATACTTGAGGATTTTTCTTCCTTAAATAACTTTTAAACACATAGGCATAGAAATATGGGTATAGTTTTCAATTCATTATTAATAGAGCTATAGTTATTGTTAACTATTCGTTTATACATATTAAAAATAGATAAAAAAATAGTTCCATTCGAATATGAATAGTTGATTGAAGGAAATAATTTGTAAATTTTAAGACTTATAATTTTCCTTTATTAATAATTGTTAAGCCATTCCTAATATTTTCAAAAATCACTTCCAGATATACAATTATTTATTTACAAGAATTCAATTCCCTATCGACTGAGCTACAGCTATCTTTAACAATTTTTTTCTAATTTATATGTTTCTTCTGTATAAAAAAATAGACAAGAAAATGATTTATATTAAAAATATTTGAGTAGTTGTCTGAATCATCACCAGAACTGGTTCAATATGCAACGGAAGGATTTAAATTTAACAACTGTTCTTCAAACGAAGCTCGTGAAGATAAAGAGTAACATGCACTATAAGATTAGTTGTTCTTGGAACGTCACCTGAAGAGGACATATGTGCTGGGAAACGGAGGACATTCCACCGCCATTATCTTCTCAAAATACAAATTAAGATGATATTTCAAAACGACCATCCATTGTATTTGCTACAAGAGATGAAACAATTAACTAGAACCTGTCAGTAACAAAATGAGCAAGGAAAACTTTCCTAGAAATATTAATAGACGTCAATATTAAAATATGCATATATGTATATATTTAGAAGAGTCCTGTCAAATGAACTTAAAAAAAATCTGGCTTTTTTCCTTGAAATATGCTGGCAAAATATATTGTTTTTGCTGCTATAGTTTTTTTGTATAAATGCCCACTTTAATTTTGGCAAAGAGTACAGTGAGAGATCAACTCGCCTCGATAACCACGAAACATCCTCAAGAACACTCGATTAGTTTGAAGAATGGAAGCGTCTATTAGATTGAAGCGTGTCAGTGGAATAGACAAGGATTTACAAAAACATATTAAAAATGAGAAATATCGATGGATCGTTATCCTCGAGCGGTTGATTTTTCTCTTAGTAGGCAATAATTTGTCGTTCACAAGAAGCTCTAGATCTGAAACTTTATGAATCCTAATATTGGCAACTTTTTATATTTAGTATAATTATTATGATGCATCACAATTGCTAAATAAACGTTAAGAATGTAACACTACCGGAGTTATGGTCTACACTAATAATAGCTAAGCAAGTACTTTTCAGGTTAGAATCGATTCTATTTTTAAATCTGTCAGATTCTGAAACAAGAAGAGGTTGTTTGAATACGAGGCCATAGATAGACACCAATTTATTTTGGAGACTTGTTTAGGATGCACGTTTTTTTAGCTTCTAATCGATATAATTGAGAAAGCATTGTCCATTAGACTTAAGCAACTATCAAAATTCTATGATACATAATTTTGTACGTAGCATCAAAAAAATTTCCGAAACATTCAAAATGGAAAAAGCCTGTGCAGATTTGTAAATCAGTTTAACAGATGGTGAATAATGTGACTTATCTGGCTAGGAATTGGTTGAGGAACTTTTGAGTCTAAATCCATCATTAAAAGATTTAAAATCAGCAGGGCCATTAAAGGTTCTTCAACATACTAAATAAAATTGTTCGCAGGATATTATCCAGAATCTGTGGACAGCGTTCTGAGTCTTGCCAACTATACGTGAAATTATTGTTGAACGTATGGTTGGCAAGACTCTGAACGCTGTCCTTGTGATTGGATGAAGTTTCAGTAAATAAAAAAAAGTTATTTACGTTCGACTATGTATCAGAAAAAATATTGCTATTTTGTCCATAAGAAATGGTGTTTGAATTATTCTCACTTAATAAAAAAAATTGCTGGCGAAAAATCGAGGGAGGTACCCATATAGGCTTTTGTTTTAAATTAATTTACGTAAATCTGAATGCTATCTGCTGTACAATAAGTATTTTAAATAAACTTCATTAAAAAATATTTTTTTCTTCTGGACTAAAATATTTGTCATCGCCGTTTATTAATAATATATACAAATTTAAAAAATATAACGTTGTCTATCTGTTTGTATGTTACTTAATCACGGATAAAAGACTGCATAGAAAGAGCTCTAATTTGTGGCGTGAGGACGCAAACACTAACCTTTGGACCATTTAAAAATTATCTGTACCTGTCATTTTTGAAGTTACAATTCGTTAGGTGCGTTATTGAAATACAATGAGAGTGAAATTTTACGCACGATGCAACGAAAATCAGCAGGACGAAATTGATGCAACGCACGCACGCAACGCAAAACGCACGCGCGATGTACCAAAAATCGACAATACGAAGTTGGTCGCGATGTGCATGCATGATGGAACAAAAATTGACAGGATGAAGTTGCTCGCTAAACACATATTTACATGCATGTAATGATTGATATATTCAAGATAGTTATTAAAATATATTTTAGGTGTAATTCTCTAAGCGAGGTTAAGTTTCGTTTTTATTAGCGTTATAAATTATTACTTTATCATTTATTGAATACTTAAATTTCATAAATTATAATAAATTTACAGCATATTCATTAATTTTCATTATAAATTAAACTTTATTGAGATTATTTTAGTAAATTTAACAATTAATTATGTACTGCGTTTATATTAAATTGAATGCCGAGTAATCATTAAAATTTTTAAAATAATAGAATTTAATTTGAAAATTAATTTAATTTAATTAATTTATTAAAAAAAAATTGAATGCCGAGTAATCATTAAAATTTTTAAAATAATAGAATTTAATTTGAAAATTAATTTTACATTTAATGTAATTAATTTATTAAAAAAATAAAATAATATAGTAATAAAATGATAATTATTGTAATTCTAAATAAGAAGATCCAATTGTTTACTACTGTTTATGACAAAATAAATATTAATTTTTAAAAATTTAATTTTTTGTTTATATTTAGATTTTACCAACCTTTTATTATTTTATTATCAATAATTATCTTCATGCTTAATAAAGTTATTCTGTATATATATGTATTATATGCATTATGACAAAGAGTTTTATTACTTCCTAATGCGTGAATGGTACTTAGTTATATTGCAGTTTTGAAATAATTTTTCGTTTATTACGAAACTGATAAAAAAATTACCCATTATGCTAATTTCTTGAAGAATCTTTTATAATATTTACAAAGAAATTAAATAAAAATGTGTTATGTTTTCAAACAATGTTTTAATACATGAAGACGGGTAATCACGTCGAATATGAAAGGTTGACGTTTCATTTTGGACGTGATGAGGTGAGTGATATTTATGTGTGTTATAAAAAAGGATATTAAAACGCGGCATGATCTCATTTTTATTCTATTTTTCGGTACGCCATTTGGACGCTCTTATTTTTGACAGCATCCAAAATCTAGCTTTCAGAATTTTAATCAATCTCTGTGATTTTTCAGTTATGTTTATATTAAACATAGACGAATTTAATTGGGAATATTTTTAAATCTTCTTTTATAAATAACAATGAAGTCATCTTGGGCGTATTCAAATGTTTGACCATTGTCATTATAAGTAAAAGGACATCGATATTTCGGACGTGTCTTCACGAACCTATGAATGCGTCTATCAAATGGTCGCAGGCACCATGCTAGGAGTTTCGTACGTCATAGCACTCGAATAACGTAATCAAACGACGTGTGCTTGAGAATTTTAATTTATTCTCAGATTACCATATAGAAGTAATGAAATCTATCCTCCAGCCTTGCAATATTATCGTCTACCGGATAGTTCATATGTCGGCAATGTTCAATATGCCCATGTGGTGTGAATGTGGGTTAGGAGAGAGTACGTTTCCCATTTAAGAGCAATCCAGCAGCTTTTTTTATGTGAAAATATGTAATGAAAATCTTTTCCCACTCAGGCCAATGCTCAAGTCATAACCCCACAAGAATATGTTAAGATGGTCACAGTTGCCAAGAGAGACTCATTGAATGGTTCCATTTTGATTGGTTCTGGCCCAAATAGTACCCATTTAGGTCAGAACCAAATGCCACCGAATCAAAAAAGATGGAGGTATTTATACGATGACTATTAGAGGTAAAGCTGTACGGAAGAGTTGTTTGAGAAGTTCCTTTCCTAGTGGTAACACAGTTTAGTGCGGTTTGCGTTTGCTAAATATGAACGGTTTACTTCTTCTCTAGTGGAAATATGTGTTATTTTGTAACGAAACCAAGATGAATTTCATTTCGCCATCTGACATGGCAATACATATGATATCTTTAAAAGCAAATAAAAATACACAAAACGTATGCAAAATAGGTGAAGACGGTACTATAAACGTTTGTCACTTTATGAATACTTAAAATTATTAAATTAAAATAAACTTTCAGCATTTTGATTTATTTTCATTATTAATTAAACTTTATTTAGATTGTTTTAGTAACTAACAATTCATTACATACATGTGTTTATATTAAATGCTGAATAATCATTAAATTTTTTAAAATTTGTAAATTAATTTTACATTTAACAATTAATTCATGTTAAACTGCTGAGTATTCATTGAAATATTTAAAATAATCAAATAATAATTTTAAAATTAATTTGAAATTTAATTTTAATTTTAACAATGGATCAAATTTTTTACTGCTCTATATGACAAAAAAATAATAAAGTTGATGCGTGATAATTTGAAAACGGTCTGCTAGATTTGTTCACTATTTTATTTTTCTACCGGAATACAAAGGCAGTAGAAAAATAAAATGGCGAAAGTTATTCTGAGAAACAAATTTTAATTTTTAAAATTTTATTATTTTATTTTAGTTTTTACCATCCGTACTTATAATCACGCTCCAGTCTTTTTATTATTTTATATCCATTGATTATTTGCGTGTTCAATAAAGTTATTTTAGTGTTCTGCTAAAGAAGTTTAACTTCTAACAGGCGTATATAAATACACACACAATTTTGAAGTGATACTTTTTAAGCGGCGAATCGATAATCGATAAGTGGATGAGAATTAAGAGTAAGATTTTAAGGTCGTGTCACGTTTAGGCACATTTCGTTACATTCGAGAGAAAAAGATATGACGTAGAGAGAAAGAGAAAGAGAGCTACATATTCACCCGCCATGGAAGTGTAGCAAAAGAGAGCGACGTATTCACAATGATACAAAGTGACACAAAGTATCCACAATGACACAATTGTGTTTTGTAATTACTTTCTTCGTTGCAAATAATTTTGTTTTGCGTCACCAACTTATTTGGCTAGTACCTATAATTTTGTGTCTATAAACATGCTACTGAATAGTTTGAAACTGTTATTAAAAGCCATTGTTTTGTTTGAAGGCGTAGTTGGAAAACGTATCCTTGTAGTCTCGGCTCTAGGCTTATTATATTTTATATTGAGAGATCTTTCACATGAAGCAAATCTTATCAAATCAAAAGTACAACGAAGACAATATTTCAGTGCATCACATTTATAAATAACCAAATTTATTTTTGAAGTGAAACTTCTTAGGCACCGATTCGATAATTGATAAGCGAACGAGAATTGAGAGTAAAATTTTAAGGTCGCGTCACGTTTAGGCATATTTCGTTACACGAGAGAGAAGAAAAATATGACATAGAGAGGAAGAGAAAGAGAGCTATATATTGCGACGCCATGGAAGTGGAGCAAAAGAGAGCGACGTATATAAAATGATACAAAGCGATTGAAGTGCCGAGCATGCGCGCGTTGTAGATGTACGCCTCAGACGTTACATATGTACAGTTGAGGTACCACGCATACGTTGTGTTATTAATATTTATTCACGTTATCTCGAAAATATCGAGTCACGGATGTATATATCTCATATTTTAGTTATCGCCAACCAATGACAGTGTAAATATTGAATAAACAGAATATTTTTTTTTAATTTTGTATTGTTGTATTCCTTTTAAGATGCTCTCTCCTCCCTCTCTCTGTCTCTTAAACTAAATCTCTCATATTTCTTATTTTTTTTAAAGTTTCACTTCTGTCACGTGTACGGTGTTTGTTCTTGAAAAAAAATTGTATGTTTAAAGATTATTTTTACTTTTTTGTTTATATTCTTTTTTAGTTACTATAATTTTATTTTTAAATATCTTTCATGCATAGGTAGGTCAATTCTAAAATTTTAAAACATGTATAGATAAGTGTACTTACATGTTAAATTAAAATAAATAATAAATGTTATTTAGCGGTGTATGTAATAGTTTTTAAGTTATAATTAAAAACTGGCCAAGTAGGTGCCGAAATACGAATAAAGAAGGATTTTAAGGAAGATGGAGAGGTCAAACGGTTAGTGGAAAGGAGGAAAAAGAAACATGGTTTGTTTGTTCTTTTCAGTATATTCTCTCTTGATTCTAATAAGTTTTTCCCATCTTTCAAATAAAAAGCTTATATACACGAAAATAATATTTTATCTTTGTCTACAAAATAGGTAAAACAGGCTGAAAGCGTAGGCTCGAACTCTTTATTGTCGACAAAATTTATTTAAATGAAGTTCCTTCTTAATGTCTGACAACAAATAATTATCGCAGGAACAAAGTTCGGAATGTAGGTGTGGTTCAATATTTGGAAGCCGCAACTGTGTCCGGCAGCGATCGCAATACGGCTCTTGTGTATATTGTGTCACTTTATTCTCTGTTTTTGGTAGTTGCTTGGGAAAGTTAATTTTAATTTTAAAAAGTGTAATTTACATTTACAGAAACCGATATAATGAGAAATTATGTGATCAACCATATTCGTAATAAACAAATGACTGTTTAGGGTTCCATACCTCAAAAAGAAAAAGAGGTCCCTCACCTGTCTCAAAAAGAAAAACAGATCCCTCACCTATCTGTCCGTACTTTTGTCACAGTCAATTTTTTTCAAAAACTATGCTATGTAGAAACCTGAAATTGGGTCTAGTAATATATCTCATTAACCTTATTTTGCACTAGGTAGCCCTATAATAATATTCATATAGGAATTAAAAGGGGTAAATGTGTATTTAATTTTATTTATTGTGTAGGTTTCAGTTGAATTGGCTTCTTTTGAGGAATATATGATATTTTCCATAGTCGTTAATCAGATGTTGATAAGATAGTTTAAAAAATGTGCGAGAAAAGATCCTTGATTATTGCTGAAACAATCGAATTAAACATTATGAAAAACTAGTTTGGTAAATCTGTTACAGGGAAACTCTAGCGATGATCCTAGATCTCATTATTTTAGAATTATGCACCATGTTTTACGCCTGTGTATACAGAAGGAAATGTATTTACGTTGTGAAAAATTATTATCTGTGAATATATATTCTGCCCTATGTCGTGTCATGTTGCTTTATGAATAAGGTAAACGTTATGGAATGATTAGACTTTAAGCAGGCATCGGTACGATGCATCGTCATGAAATCTTTATGTTACTTTATGTAAAGGTAGATAAAATAGTTAAGGTTCCAGATGGCTATTTTGGATGGTTATTTAAATATTTATTTCAGTAGTTTAGTAAATTTTGTCTTACTAGTATAATTAATTGAGCAACCTGAAAGGTAAGATATCTAATTTTTATACTTGCCTTATAAAAATTATGTTATATATTAAATTAAATACAAACAAACGTCACTGTATACTTCATCTCATAAAACGATTTGGCATTTGCAGAAACGTTTCTAAAATGCAAACTAGAGAATTGAGGAATGTTTCGGATCCATTTACCTTACCAAATAGTACTTTCGTAAAATACTTTCGACTATCTAAATAAATAACAAAATTTTGATAATTTACGGTTGATGTTGACACGACGAATAAATCTTACTTGACGCGCATCAAAACAAAATAACCAATAAAAATGCATCTCCTGTCATACATAGATAAAGTAAAGAACTGTCATTGTCGACGAAGTAGCTCCGTCCTTTTTTTTCTGCTCGTAAACTTATATGACGGTATTCTTTTCTCTCAAGCCACCGAACTTTAACGTAAAATAAAGGCAAGCGCGATACAGCTTGCTGATTTTTGAAGCAAAAGTTATGGCAAATGTTATTATCCTGTTTTAGGTAACGTATACGTTAAGTAAAGTGGATGAGATAACACAGGGCTGATTATGTGCTCTTAAATTATTATAAGTGCCTAAAAGTATACGGAACTCTCATAGTGTAAGTTCTAATCATATTTGATATATTTTTCTTTACGTAAAACGTTATATTTGTGTACTTTATCACGTGTGTCCCTTTAATCCGTATGATTCGTGTTTTATAAAATTTAATTTTGATTATAGTTTTTGTGACAATTTATTTTCTAGAAACGTCGTTAAATATTTTGCTACATATTAATGTGTTCCCTATGTGAAGCATTTACTAAGAAAATTTTTATGTCGTGATAGACGGATCGACGGACTGATATGATTAATTACAAGTGTTTTGTTTAATTATATGTGACCGCTTTCAAAAGTTATTTGAAATTTATAAAATCACAACGAAGGAATTTTTTGAATTTATCTTTGAAATATTTTTAATATAATTAAAATCCGCTGGTCCTTAGAAGAAAATCGATGAATTGTTTATTAAAGGAATTTTACTATTATATATAAATATATATATATATATATATATATATATATATATTTATATATATATATATATATATATATAAATATATATATATATATATATATTTATATATATATATATATATATATATATATATATATGTATATGTATATGTATATATATAATATTCATAAGGTATTTGTGGCATTCCAATGGAACAGACAAATTTACGTAATGTTTGTATTAATCACGTCATAATTAAGTATGGATTGCAGACTTGACTAACATGTTGGCTTTTATTATAGCTTACGACAATCCTGCCTAATTATAATAATCAAATGTAAATTATTCTTTCATTGATGTGTTTTATGTATTTCTTTAGTTTATAATAAGTAGGGTCTTCAAGCGATGAAGCAATGATAATAAAATTTTGATACCTTATATAATTTTGACATTTTCAAAAGAAAATTTGAACTTTTCGTACATATTTGTTAACGTTCAGTAAAGTTTAAAAAAGCGTAGTGTGGAATGAAAAGTTTAATTTTAGTGTTTTTTTCAGTCTTTCAGATTTTATAGTTTTCTTTAATTTAGTTATAATTATTTATTACTATCTACAGGAAAAATTGTAAAGATTTTTATTTGAATAATTGTAATGCTGTATAAGGAAAATATAAATTAATCTCACTCCTTTGCTGTGGGATAATTGTGTCTCGCTTCTTTAAACGTAGCTTCGTAGTTAAAACAACTTCAATAGTTTTTGTGCACAGTTCAGAAGAGGTACCTGTGTATAATTAAGTATAACATCTTCTGATGTTAATAAGAATTTATAAAATGTTTTTGGATAAAAATATAAAGTTTAAGTTCACGTCGTTCAGGTGACGTCCTTACTCGGAGTTTTATTCTGTATAAAGTTACAGAGTTTTATTCTGTATAAAGTATTTTACTCAAATTCTATCCAGATGAAGTCGGCTACGCACGAATCCATTAAAGCACAAGCCTCCGCCAGTTGACCTCGGTCGACATAGCAGCGCGTGTGTCGCCGCTTTAATCATCACCGTTACCTTTGTTATAACCTCTGTTCAGTCACGCGGGAACCGACGCGTTTTACATTACAATCGTACCCCTTGTTTAGTTCTAATTGAATTATTGAAACGGAGTTCGCCCACGTGAGATTTTGGTACATGTGATGAGTTCAAGGTGTTCGCAATTTTATTTGGAAAATATGCAAGTAGATATTTAAGCGTGAGCAATGAAAAAACATTAAAACAAAAAACATCACGCGATGAACTATATGCGCGATTGAAACGAAGCTTATTTAACGACAATTTAATATTGTCTTAGCAATGGAAAGGATAATTGTGTTTAAAACGTCATAATAAATTAATAATATATACGCTGTCAACATACGCGGCTAAAGAAATTTAACTTCGAAAAGACTGAACACAAAGCTACAATAGTAATGAAATAAAACCAACGGTTCACTGTGACGCTACGATGAAATTCGCACGGCAGAAAACGTAGTATTCTTTGAGAATATTTGAAATTATTCGAAATGTATCTCATAAACCTACAATTGTTATATTTTTATCGAGAAACGTGTTTTAAGCTGGAAAGTTTTTGACTTTTATTGCAGTATTGGAATACTTCTTGTCAAAATATTTAGACAAGTGAAATATAAATTTGAAGAAGTCACAATGCCTCAAAGAATTAAATGGAAAATGGAATATGCTATGCTATCGCTTTCTTACTTCACACACACACACACGCACACACTTATACGCGCACGTGCACGCACACGCACACACACGTATATGTATATATATATATATATATATATATATATATATACATGTATATATATATATATATATATATATATATATATATATATATTATTCAATCTGCAACAAATGCATCTTTCGTAATGAACAACGGAAGTAAAGCATTTCCACGTTAAAAATGGAAAGCAAAAAGGAATATCGATTTGGTCGATATGTCTATAAACTAAAAGATTAAATAGAAATTATCAGTCACCGATTGCTGTTTAATCAACTGACATAAATCTGACATGAATCTGCTTTATCAACTGACATATTTACTTTTTCGTAACGCGATATTATTATTATTACCGTACAAGAAAAATGCGAAACAAAGTGGCGATTATACACATTCTGTGTAAACTCTAATTTGTTTGTTCTGTTTAATCGTTTGATTGCGTATTATTTGAGGCTGTGAGAAAGTATCGATGCCATTAATGGAAACGATAGAAGATTTTTTAATTTAACAATTTCAATATAACGTGAGTGAAAAAAATTGTTTCGGTGCCAATTTATCAATTACCGTCTTTGTTTTTTTTTTATTAATTTTCAAAATACGCATTTGGGCTCATCGCTACCATTAGTATAGGTCAAATGACGTTATTTTATTTTAGACAAGTTATGCCATAAGTGTATATAATAATATTAAGTTTAATGGTAGGTAGATTAAAGAAAGTAAACATGCGAATTTGCAAGTTAATGTTAATTCGGATATTTTTCTACAGATTTTCCTTGGCACAGTGCAAGTATACACATCAGAGTACATTAAAAGGGCTTTTGGTAAAAAAATATACATTTCGCTTAATAATAAATGTATCTGTAAATTTTACAGTAATTGTATCTAAAATATACAGTGTTGACAGCATTCGGATGACCTAGCGGCCGTGTCATAATGTCAAACGAGCATCAGAAGTGCCTTTCACCCAGCGCCTCAGAGCTCGTACGTGGGTCGCAAACAGTGTTCGCCTTTCCAAGACGGCGCTTGTAGGTATAATGGGGTGACGATATCGATATCGACATCTAATGACTACACTCTGTTTAGAACCATTGATTAAAAAGAAATGGAAAATGAAAATAAAATGATTATAGAAGAAATAATTGTTTTATTAGTTGCAATATCATTCAGACTTTTTGGGACACTCTATTGATCATATAATAAGTTTTATAACTTATTAAGCAAAGAAAAGCTGTAGATGTGATGTCAACAGAATTCAAAATGGTCAGTGACTGTTTTTTTGCATTTCATTAGTATTTGAAAATTTTGTCAAAACGTGTCTGTGAATATGAATGCAACAATAAATACTGAAACAAATTGTATTTATCGATATTATACATTTGGCGCAAAGCGTTGGTTAGTCGGTACAGCAAGATTTTTTTCGAATTCGAAAACGAAAATAATTTTCCACATTTTTGAAGTGAAATTTCTTTAGCTATAAGTGAGTTATTCCGTCACCATAAAATTGTGTAACGTTTAAGAAAAAATGCCGGACGCATTCAAACACCGGCGGAACCCACCGAGCGTTAACAACACGATGGTCCAGAATATCAAAAAGTTTAGTCAAACACTAATATGTTGAAAAGCCACAAGCAAGCGGTGTACGCGTAAAGGTTTGGCCACGAGCAGATTGTATGGAAAAATTAAGAAAAATTACGTTTGTTTCTTTTTATGATTTAGTTGCCGATTCCTAATCGCTGCTTAAAATTCGGTTACTGGCCAACATTTGACCTGTATATGGTATATATACACTACCGCTCGAAACTATTTATTCAGCCAAGTTTAAGGGTAATTTACAGTAGTGTGTCAAATCAAATTCAGTATGTATTTTTAATAATGTTTTTACTTATGCCCGATTAACCTAAATTACAACAAAAAATGGAAGATAGATATATTAATGAAATTTCCGTTTCATTAATATATCCATTCTTTGCTGTAATAAGCTCCAAGCAGAGATTAGGTAACTTATCGTTCAATTTTGGCGAAGAGTTTACTTTACCCCCCTTTTTTGCAGCATATCCCAGAGATGTTTTGCGAAAGGTGGATACCATTTTCTGATCACTTTATCTAATAAATCTCATAATAACTCTGAGATTGATATCGGGATACTGGGGTGGCGAGATCACGACTCATCTCTCTTCTTTATGTGAAGTGTTTTACGATCAATCGACGATTTGATAATGTCACGTTGTTCTGTAGTACTTTTGAAAACCGCCTTTCTTGAGAATCTTCTATTTTTATCAAATCTCCGGTTGCACCTTCTCTAACTCCATCAAATAGCCTCTTTCTTGTTTAATTGTAGGCACAATACACTTGCCTGATATCAGCTTTTTTGCTGTTCTGTGCACATATACCCTTCTTTTTGAATCGAAAACCTAGAATTTGGTTCATCACTCAACAACATGTTTATCCGCTATTATTGTGTCCTATTTATGTGTAAGCCCGCTGAAGTCTTTTCATCTTATTCTGGTACGATGGAGTCGTTTGTTCATCGCCGTTTGTACAAAAAGACTTTTTTCTACGAGTTTCCTTTTGACGGTGGTAATATGTACTGGGTTTTGCTTAGACGAAATGACTTAAGCAGTGATTTCAGGTGCATTCATCCGAGCGTTCAGTTGCACCGATGTAGCAACGTTATGTAATTATCCTCAGCTACATTTATTTTATCTTGATGTCCGGAGAGTCTTTTTGAAAACTGATAAAAACTGATAAAATTAGTGATTTTTTTATATTGTGGACCACAATTCTTCAGGGTATTTTAAAGTTGCAGCAATATCTCGGTTGTTTAACTTTAGTTTATAAAAACTGATATAACTAAACGTACTTCAAGAGATGACATCCTCATTTTGATGGCGAAACTTCTACTTTAAATGCTTGTCTAATACTGAAAGCAAGGAGGATCACGTCCAAGTACCTCGTCAATTGTTAATTTCGGTTTTCTTTTTTATATATAACTGTTTCTATTTACTTGAGCTGTAATTCGAACACAAAAGATAATAAATAAATAACTTTCTCATTAGACTTCAAATGTGAACAATTTTTTGTGGTTTGAGTTGATTGCCGTGTGGTGTGATGTCACTGCCAACATGAGCAATTATTTTAAGGAAATTTCTATTTCAGGCGATTGAATGACAAAAAATGCAGGTGGGCAAATTCTTAGGATGGAAGTGTATATGCATAATTTACACACCTGGTCACACTTAGCAGAAAGCGGCACGTGTTTATATCGTGCGTAATTCAATGTTGTTGCAGTTGCGTATTATATTATGGAATATATACGAGTATATATGTCACAGTCTGTCACGTTTCATGTTCGTGACTAATCGAATTTTAAATTTTATTTTGGCTTCAAAACTTACATAGTGTTCGGATTTTATTCTCATTTCAAAGCTACAGGAAGTCGACCCTGGTCGAATTTCATTTAATTTTCGCATGAGACTAGTTTAGTATAATTTTTATGGGTCAATTATTAGAAGTCTAAACAATTCTTAAATGTAGCAAATAGTTTATCATCATTAGCATTCAAATATAATTATAGTTTACTTAAGGATTTTGTATCACATATAACTAAACATATTAGTTAACTAGTAATTATAAACCCTTTTCGGTATAGCTTCTCATTCGCCAATGTACTGCCACAACTTGACCAGCAACTGAGAGTCGCCATCAAGAATGACTTGCATTTTTGAAGTTATACTTCTTTAGGCGCGTTATGAAAAAAATTATGAGAGTGACATTTTACAATGCACGCGCACGTTGCAATAAAAATCGACAGGATGAAGTTGCTCACTAAACATGCGGGTAGTGACTGATAATATATTTATTATAGTTACTGGGGAATTTGTAAAACACGTGTTTTACAGTCATAGAAATTTAAATTTTATCTGTACTTCTAAATAATATTTTTTAGTAATTGAAATTCAATAGTGGTCCAATAATAAAAAAAAATTAATTATGACTAATATTCGTGATAGAAATAGCGCTTATAAGCTTTTGAAAATATATTTAAGTGTATTTTTCTAAGTGAAGTTAAGTTTTGGTATGTTTTTATTTGAATTATAAATTAATTAAAATTAAATTATTTGATTAAATTTAGATTTAACCAGGCTCTAATCACTTTGTTATTTTACTTCCATTAATTATTTGCGTGCTAAATAAAGTTTTTTCTTGTATTACGCTAAAGAAGTATAACTTCTCACGCGCGTACGTAAGTACACGCACAAATTTTTTTATAAAGCTATTAAACTGAGGGTATTTAAACTTGCAGGAAATCCTTAGAACATTGTCAGATTGCAGTTACAGAAACAAAAGGTGAAAGAGATCTAGAAAAACTGTTTGATATCATTATTCAAGGCTAAAAGTGGAAAAAATTAGTTTGTTCATAAAATCCAGTAGATCTTTCTCGACTTGTAAATCGTTTCTGGTATAGCTATAATGTTGACAAAAAAGAAAGCATATAAAACTTGAAATTAATTTCAGCCGCCATTCGAGTTGTATTGAATTACGCGTGAGAGATTACTACCACTTATTCACTTGACGAGTGAAAAACTTTTTCTGAGTGCAAAGGGCTTTAAGGATAAAGTGTCGTGTAGTGTAAATTGACATTCATGTAATAATAAATTAAGTAGAAAAACCCAAATCTTGGTGTTCATTGTGGTTGAAATAAAAACACTATGTCTGTCGGCACCTCAAATCGGAACATTATCGACACGGCGACAGCCCTGCAGGCGACGCGGCTGTGCCGATTGCCGGCAGTCAGTTAACTTTCATTCATATGTGGTTGATTCTTGTGGGTTTTGCACATTAGGTCGACAGTCGCCGCGTGCGCAGCGAGTTGAACGTGCACCGGCACCGCTCGAATCTTAAGCCTTTCGCGAACACCAATTGCCTTATCAACTTTTATTTGCGGTGTCTTTTATTGCGGCCAACATAAAATTTGTGTACAATTTAATTAAATATCGACACATTTGTAATTCAATTTTTTTTGATAAATATTTATTTTAAAATTAATTACGTTCAAATTTAAGTGTTAATTTGTCGTTGATGTGTTCTTTATTTCATCAAAATAATTATTCTTTAAAAAACATTCTGTGATTACAGTGATTTTTGAAAGATTTTGTACAGAGATTTTTATAATTAATACTAAACTTTATATCATCGAAGGTGAGTTATGAACATAATTTAAAAAAAAATATATAAATTGATATAGATAAATCATTTACCCACTTACATATTCTTATATACATTTCTTTAACCATGTAATCAGATACATTTGTATACAGTTTAGACATTGCTCTACGTATATTTCTATAATTTTACAAAATAAAGAATTAAGAATTTCCAATAATAAAACTTAAATCAGTTTAGTAGCAATTACACTATTAAAATTGTTCTCTAAATATATATATATATATATATATATATATATATATATATATATATAATAATTTGATATAAATATATACATAATATAAATATGTAAGCAATTCCAATAAGAATAGCTTTATCAGTTCTATTCACAGCTACGTTTGTATACATTTTACTTCAGTGCGAGGTCACACTAACGAATTTTTTAAAAATTGTGCAATTTTCAAAAGCAATGCTATGTAAGAGAAAATATGTGATATAATTTTTCCAACATACGTCTGGCTAAGATCATTCATTACGTCTTCATTTTATTCAACTGGGATATTCTTCCAACATAAATTACCATAATTAGAAAAGCCATATAATTCATGTTTCTAATGGACAAAAATGTTACCAATACAAAATGTGAAAAAATAGTTTCAGGTATTTCATTGATTTGCAACTTCATTTTAAAAATTGTAAATTTGAGAAAAATTACAATTACAAAAAGTACAAAAAATTGTAATGGGTGAGGTTTAGAGTATGTGATTGGAAAAGCAAAAAAAAACGAAGAAAAATTACAATTTTACTTTTAAATATCCGCTATAATTTAGAACTTGTAATTGACACTGTAATTTTCAAAATGCGACTTCAATTTTCCAGTAGCCGGCGCACCGCTTATGACTTAACCAGTAGTTTTCATTTTCCTTAAGATGAGTTTTCTGTGTACACTTTCGGGAGTGTCAACTCAAAGAAGACGTTTTTATGTATATTCAGGTTGAAGATGTCGAATCGTTACTTGGAAGTAACTTTGATATTTCTCGAATATTTATTCAGGGCAGGGCTCTCTATAACAAACTCCCGGTTTATTTTAATTATCACGTTTTTGTAAACAAAACTAAAGTTAATACTAAATTAAAACAATATAATAACGAAAAATGGAAGTTGCTAAAAATGTTTGATGCTCAATGCCACTTAAAAGTTTTGCGCTCAGCTCAAACATATCTCAGCTAAACTTTAGTTGCGAAAAACCTTGGATTGAAAAGTCAACTTAATTCAACTCTTAGTTTCCAAACGTACAATATGTATTGAAGACCTTTTTCACTTCAAAGACTCAAGAGAAATAAATTAGAAACTTATATCGGATATCGGAAATTAAATGGTCATTAACTCACTATAATTAATTTATTCTAAAATTTTTAATACATTTTTCGCCATTATTTGCAATCTTGGATGAAATGTATTAATTTAAGGTGGTTCGGTTCATTTACGTAACAGAGAGATTCTTTAAGTTTTTATTGTATTTTATATAAATTTTTTTGGCACTTTAATTACTATATGTCAAAGTACGCGTTTTATTACTTAGGAGTGACAATTTTTATCTAATTTAGAATATGACATTTAATATATTTTCTGGTATTAAAAACTATATTGTTTTACGATTTTGCCTATATCTTGGAAATACAAAATTATGGATATTTTAAGAAAATAAAAGAAAAATGCATTAAACTAAAAAAAAATAAAATTGCTGTAGGTTTTAAAAAAAAAATAAAATAATTTATTTTAGCCTTAAAACAACATATCTTAGATGTGAAAATCTTATATTTTAATGTTATTTGGAGATTTTTATAAGAATGCATTCGATTATTAAAAACAATGATATAAAATGTAATAAAATCTCAAAGAACCTTAAAGTAACATAAATTAACGGAAACCCCATAAATTAATACATATCATTCAAGACAGTAAAATACTTGCGAAAAGTACATTAAAGATTTTAGAATAAATTAATTATATATTTATTAAAATCTCAAAGAACCTTAAAGTAATATAAATGAACATAAACACCATAAATTAATACATATCATCCAAGACAGCAAATTATTGCGAAAAGTACAGTCATTCTCACCGATGTATAGAAATAATAAACTGCAATATTAAATTATAGGTGCCTCCTTATTAATATAGTTAACAATGGCATTAAAACTACTTATGAATAATTTCTTTTGAGCATTCAATTTGGACACAGTTTGGGAACAGTTCTCTCTATGTCTATTTACACTCGACCGATTACAAGCGTTGCAGCCGTCCGTCTACATGGGCATATTTTTATTGACACTCTCGTGTTTTTAAACAATGAACGGTAGTTACAAAAGTAAACAATTGCATTTGTTTGCTTTATTGCTGTTTCAAAGGTCACCTGCGATTGCTTTGTTTGCCTATTTGACGAAAAATCTTCCGCAAATATGGGCAGAAAGCAGCGTCATTATTTGCAATTATTCTAGCTTATAAAATATATCTTTCTAATGATAGAGTGGTAATGAGAACATTAAACACTTTGCTTTGTCGACTATTATATTAGACAGTTTAATTCACTTTCTCATGCAAGGATTATAAAATTAGTATATGAGATAAAAATAGTTTCATAGAACGCTGTGCGATATGCGGAGCTTCGTTAGAAAAGGCTACCATTGTTCATAAAAATTGTAATGTAATTGTTATATTTACGAAGAATTCAGGAAAAATGCACACAAACCATTATCTGCCAGAATAGAAATTACTTAATTTTTCTATGTAATTTCCTCAAAATATGATGTTTTAACTTTTTTATGGATTTTTGTAGGTCTGTTTTATTAGTCAGTAATAAATAACCATCTACACTCAATAAAACTTTCCAATTTTATGACAGTTTTTATCTTGCAAAGTGTTTTTTAAGAACAACAATCAACTTTACCAAGTTGGTGCATTATGGTGAAACTCCTTTTCTCCGTTTCCATTGGCAAACTCAATCTTTTTCTTTCATAATTTTTAATTTTACGTGACATAAAAAGTAAGCTCCAGTTGTAATAAATCAATCCAAGGGTTCGACTGATTTATTACTAACTTTGCATATGTAAACATGGTGATACGGTGCGAACTGTTTATTAGTCTAGAGTTGTGCGAACACTTTATTATTCTACAGTAAACAGTCACCGCGCAGATCTTGTTTAAAGTTAACACTTTGGTTAAAATATATGCATCACAAGCTGCTCCTCACGTTTGTACATGAGTCACTTATTATTAATTATCCATATTACGCCAACTTTTTGACAACCTCAACTATTTCAACATTTTCCTTCCATATATTGTCAAAATTGATGCATAGCTGTACCTCGCATTCACACATGAGACACATGTCCGTATTACGTAGACTCTCTCACAACCTCACCTATTTCATGCATTTTCCTTCCAAGTTGCACCTCATATTCATACATGAGTCACTTATTATTAATTTTCCACATTACGTAAACTTTCTGAAGACCTCAACTATTTCACAAATTTTTCTTTCATGTCTTGTCAAAATTGTTGCAAAACCGTACCTTGAATTCATATGCGAGTTACTTATTAGTTATCCATATTATGTAGACTTCCTGACGACCACAACTACTAAAATCATTTCATGCATTTTCCTTCCATATCTTGTGAAAATTATGTCATAACATTAATAAATCTTTTGATAGCTACTTCCGTTGATTGCTAGTCATCATGCGGGTTTTTCATTCACTTTTTAACTTCCTTTAGCCACGTGTGTAATTCAAAAACTATCTCACGTGTGTTTGACCTATCATACTAACGTCCTAACTCAGTTTTGACATTTTCTGTTGCAGCTCATGATTGCCGTCGCTGCATATAATAGCTAAGAATACTTGTGAGAAAGATCTTACCTAACAATGCTAACGAATCCATCGCGGCTTGCTTATATAAATGAGGCTTATGATGAAGTACTCATTTCTATGTTTTGGTGCATTGAATAAAATTATATTACGTTCATTGCTCACTGTGACTACAGAAATTGATTATATACAATCTAAACTTATAGCAAAATTTGGGCATATATGCGAAGAGCACGTTGCTAAACTGTTTCCTTAACCGTTCCTCGAGCAGACAATAGGCGTTTCTTAAACCGTTCAATGAAGTTTGAATTTTACTTCCCTGGCAACTGCAATTAGTTTCATTCTGGATGGATTTGTGCGAGAGTCTTAGAATCTATCTTTTTTATGTCCTGGATATGGTTTTTAAAATGTAAATGAAAGTAAGTTTAATCAATATAGTGATATATTGATTTGAATTTTGCCAAATTGTTTTGTAAAATCTTGTAATTTAACAGATCTATTTCACACTTCGACCATAGCTGTAAGGTCTCAAAACTTACATTTTATTTGTCAAATTGACATTTGGTCGATATAGGGGTTTTGCACAGTTTTTCAAACCTTACCTTGTTAGGTTTCAGAGTTCGATATTTAGGTTTTGTATTTTTTTTTAAATAATATCAAACTTTCATTTCGATAAAATGTCCGTTCTGTAATGAACCTGTGCTAAGCACGAAGTTGTGTTCCGTCACCTAAAGATGAAAGAGAAGTAGCCAGTCTGATAAGAAGTAGTTAAATGTAAAGTCCATAAATACGAGTAGTTCGCATAATTAAAATGAGTCATGTAACACTAGCGCGCAGCGAGAGAAGTTTACCGCTAGTCCTTTAACTGCGGTCCCAGTTTCGCATCGCGACCAGGAATTTAAATCTAACTGTAACTTTGACTGACATTGGTTATATTGTTTTGTATTATTAACTATTTAAGTAAAGTAGGCACGTATAAATTACAATATTTGACTGTTATTTCATTACTGACCTCTATTACTTATAATGGAATTCTGCTCACTTCGTCATCTTATTATTATATCATCTTAGTACTACCTTATCTTATCACTACGTCATCTTATCACTACGTTATCTTATCACTAAGTTATTTTATCACTACGTCATGGTATCACTACATCATCATATTACTACGTTATCTTATTACTGCATCATCTTACCACTACGTTATCTTATCACTACGGTATATTATCACTAAGTCATCTCATTACTACGTCATCTTATGACTGTATCATGTTATCACAACATCATCTTATTTATCACTAGATCATTTTATCACTACGTCATTCCGTAAAATTTCAATTTGGAGAGGTAAAGTCTTGATTCGAAAGAGATATGATTTTGTGGCATAGACCTTACAGGTATGATTAACTTAATAAAGTACTGTTTTTAGGGTTTCGTAGTTTCTTCATTGTTGTCTATATGTCTGTCCGTCTGCACATCAAAGCCGTTTTATTTGCAGATTATTAGTGCCATAAAACTAAAATTTGTGCATGTTTATACCTATATAAAACGCCTACAAATATATGAAATAAAATCTTTAAAAAAGTTTTTGATAGTACAAACCTTACATTTAAAGCAGGGAGGATTTTTTTCATCACCTTTGTGTAGGGTATAGTTGTGTAGTCGTATTTATAGGTATAGTTGAATAGGTAGTTATTTTGTTGGGTTTAATTACATGGATCTTTTAAAAATGTTGTATATATATATTACTATTTCGATATAGGGATTCGTTTACGAACTATAATGTTTTAAAGTGGTATTTTTTATTGAATTTGCGTGTCCCCACCGCCTATAAGATATACCGCTTTTTTGAATATCTGAAAGTATTCACAATAGTACTACATATAATTAAATTAAAATAAAAACTATTATAGCTTAGTAGAATCTAATAGTTTATGAGTAATAGTACACCAACTTATGGCATGTAGTATAGGGTAGTATAAGGTTTGTAAAAAATTCATAGAAACTCCATACAAGGAATTTAAATCAGCAACAACAATAATTTTGTATTTTAAAATGTATATTTATTATGTTTATGAAAGATATACTGAGTAATATATTTATATATTTACACGGTGAAAAATAATATTACTTAAATATTCACCATGTTTTTACGCCTGTGAATATAGTAGTCAATGTATTTACGTTGTGAAAAATTAAAATTTGTGAATAGTTTCATAGAAATACTGTATATATTTAAATATTTATAAGTACCTTAGTGTATACGAAACCACCATAGTGTGAGTATAATTGTCCTTGTTAGGTTTTTCAGTATTTGATTTCGGATCTATAAAAAATATCGTTGTTGTGCTTAATGAGCATTATAATTTTCAAGTGAAATGAAAAATTTTCTTAATTTTTCATTTCCCCTACTTGTATGGAGGCCCGGAACTAATTATTCTATAAATATTTGAGTATAATTTTTAATTTTGAATAAACTAATTACGGACAACATATAAATAAAAATTAACTACATTACTAATATTCAGTATAATACAAATATAATATAAACGGTACAATGTAGAGATTTTTCAACGAAAAATTTATTTGAAAAATCTCTATATTGTATTGTTCATATTATATAAATACCTTTTTGAGACCAATCATACGAAATTGGAACTATGGTAAGTGCTAGGCAGCACAAAACAGAACTCGTTCTACACACTGCTATCGATTGACGATTTCGAATAAAGTGAAAGGTGTTTTTAGGTATTGCCCAAATGATTAAATTTTTTAACGTCACCGCTATTACTTAACGCGTTTTTGTTTCTTAAAGTAGCCGCCAATGTATTAATGAACTGCAGAACGTTCTGGTTGAAGTCATCTGACAACGTAATTAACATTGCTAATTGTTTTGCTTTTTTGTCTAGAAATTCATCTTTTAAATAAGTCACAGCTTTGCCCCTTTTTTTAAAAAGAGCACTCGTTACTTTTTGTGTAAACTCTTATGAGTTTACACAAAAAGTAACGAGTATTTTTCACGTTATTTCGAGCAGAGGTAGGTTAATTGAATATGACGACAGCTATAATGCACATTCATGCCGCTACATTCCGTAAGAGATCCGCATTTTGCGGGATTCAAAATAGAGATCTTTTAAAGATGACAAAATTCGTTTTATGAATTCGATTTCCAAATGTTGAAAACGAATTGCGTTTTCGGTAGACTTGTCACAAACATTCGGTATTTCCGTTTCCTAATTAAATTTCTCATATCTGTAGTGCAGTGTCGTGTCTGTAATAAGTGGATGAAATGAATAACAGTGGAATGATTCCACCATTTAAAATTAGAAAAATAAATGTGGTTATTGTGTGAACCCTTTAAATATAAGAAGGGTTAAAATACAGCCAATTCTATATTTTGAAAGGAAAATTACATTCCAATCGAGACATTTTTTCACTTTTACCGCATGTCTATTAAATTATTAGACTGACTACTGAATATTATCTGTGGGATAAAAAAGAATAAGTGTATCAGAATAGTTCTTGATCTAAAAGAAACACTGACTACTACGTTAAGATAAGATAGTTATTAAAATTGTTATTTGTTATGTGAAATTGCTGAATGTTGTGATATTGTGTACAAAATGTACACAAACTCTATGTAAGGTTATAATGACGAATTCGATTTTTTAACGATTCACAATTTTGAATGAAAGTGCTTGTATTCGATTTGAAGGTTCGAAAAATTTTTCTTTGGAAAATTAATCGTAAGTGTATTCGGAAATCGAATTCGAAACACGAACGCATGTCACCGCCCTAATCGTAGTCCGAATATTTATTTTCTACGTTCTCATTGGTGGTTCTAAAATTATAACGTTTTATGTAGAAAAAAGCGTGAAAAATTGAAATCTTCGCTTTTTAAATATTAGTTTATTCGTTAAAAACATTCTTCCCGTATATAATGGTATAATTTTTTTTCATATTTGTTTTTTATCTATCTAGATTGTTAAAATGTCATATTGTAAATTAGGAACACAGCTGCATAATGTTATTAATATTATGGAAACATAAAACATAACTATTATTGCATACTATTTGAGTTGTCCAGTACTAATTAGATACAATGTGTCCCATGTGTTGAAAAATACAAAATAATATAAAAAGAAATTAATTAGACAAAAACTTGTTTTTACTGCAACACAATATAGTATCCTGTGTGGTTGCCATTATTGTACATAATCGTTTACTACCGGTACGACGTAGACGATACAAAATTATAACATGTTTCCATTGAAATGTCGTTCCCAGCTTTAGAAACGCCATAAAGCTGGTTTATAGTACCAGTGCCTTGAAATGCAACTTTTTTCTTGACTTCGTATCACAAGTACTCTGTAGGGTGTATATCTGGACCTATATAGGGTTAAGTGTTTAGCTCTATAGAGTTTAAATCGAGCCAATCTGGTGCCGACACTGACTCCTTTGCCAAGACAGCTTCGACGGACTGCGCGGTACGTTTTGGATCGTTATCATGTTGAAACACCACATAATAGGGAGAGTTTCTCCTCCAAAAGACAGTACAGTTTTCTGGTATATTTATTTGATTGAGATCAACTTAAATTTTCCTCCAAGTCCCGAAAAGCAGCCTCAATATTTTTTATTGCCGCCGCCATGTTTTACTTACTTCTTTGTGTATGTTGTGATCATTTCTGTTTTTAAAGGATGACGTACGAATAATCTGTTATCAGATGAAATGAGATTTACCTTGGTCTCGTCAGAAAATAAGATATGTGGCATTGAGAATATGTCCAACGTTTATATTTCTTTCAGTAATCGAAATTTTTGAGCAACTCTCCCGAACACTAACTACTTTACTAGTCGTCGTCGAAGTCATTGCACTGCATTTGTTTCTGGACCAAATATTTCTTCTTTAATCAACACGAAACCTTGAATTGGTAATTGTGTTCGTCTTACGATTTTCTTGCAAGCTTGTTTCCTTTGTCTTTTCTTTTTTGGGAAACTTTCAGTTGTAACAGGTGTTTTTACACTTATATATTACACTGCGTTATGAAACATATTTTCGCCAATCCCCTTTTTTGCGGCGTGACCTTCCATTTCTATATAAGTGTTTTATTACTTTTAGCATCGTTGCCTTACAAAACTTATATCGACCCAGAGTTATTTTAAAAATTACAATAAAAATATACACGTTAACAATGTTATATTCAAGAATGGCGCCAAAATAATTAAGAAAAGTATTACTTGTACCTATTACTTCATAAAATTTTGAAATTAAAAAAAGTATTAGTTGTATTAGGTACTTGTACCTGTTACTTCATAAAATTTTGAAATTAAAAACAAACATTTTGATTTCTTAATTGGATAGTCAGATAGAAAATGCAGTAAATATCGATCTGAGCGATCTGTTTCGATAATAATTATTTACAGCGATAATTATTTGATTCTTGATGGTGGAACGAATTACATAATAATAGGCAATGATATCTACTTCATTTGGTAAATACAGGGACTGGAACAATACATTTTGCCCAAAATTCTGCCTGTTCCTAATTAGTTGTCCATGACAGTAAATACTTAACCGATTTCCCGCAATTTTCCACACTTATATCCCCTAGTTATCCTTTAACGATAATATAAGATGGTAATTCTCATTCAACCAGCTTATCCTCATAACCGTACAACACTAGATATATAGTGATTTATTTACAAATTAATACTTGCAATGAGCATGACATTCGCACTTTCAAAATATTTTGCTAAATAGTGGAATTATAATGAAAATCTTTGTCGTGTCAAATTACCGGAAGCGAGAGTTGACGTAGACAATATTATCATGTTATTCCGAGTCACGGTCAAGGTTACGGTGTATTTAAGTAACGTGTGTTACCATGACAGAGCCAATTACATAATTATATATTAATTTATTTGTTAGGTTGACCATCATCACCGTCAAAATTAATATGCAATTTTAGTCAGTTAGAGAGACGAAAATGGCGCACAATTGTTATATTCACATTATCGCATAACATCACGCTTGTTCGACAATTTTGTTTGCTACGAGATAAATAATTTACAAAAAATTTTCAGTAAATGATTTACAATTTTTTTGCTTCCATCTTTGTAATTTTTGTGTCATCATAACTTTTTCAAGCATTGAAATAAAAAAAAGTAATTGTAAATCTATTTGAATCATGCAACACATAAAATGTGAAGAATGTTGAATCAAAACAACTATGTTTCTTTCGTTCTTATGGTCATTATTTATCACTTATATCATTACCATCTGTATTGCTAAGTATACAATTATCCATAATTTTGGAAAATTTAGAATAAATACAAGAAACAAAGTTTGTGGAAAGGTTTGACGGAGCGAATTTTCATCTGCAACTCTTTTGATTGTTTGTAAACACTGATCGTATACAAGGAACGAATCTCTCGAAAGTTAGATGCTTATATGTATACACACGCACACATTCACACACACACACACACACGTACACACACACACACACACACACACACACATATATATATATATATTAACAAAAAAATATACCCGAAATAATTAGTAGTTTTGAAATAGATAGACACGCCCTGATGGTTCACAGTGGCTTTCTCGTGTCAATAAAAATATCCGAGGAGTCGTTCAGTGATAAATCGAAAGACGTCAGGGCTTACATGGCAGAGGACAGTAAAACATCGTTAAAAGTTGGCTCGCGTTTGTAAGACAGAAAGTCAGTTGAGGTTCATTGTGTTGTAGTAATATTTGTCCATTGTCATAATCTCGAATTCTGTTTTTGACAGTAATTTTTCATTATCAACGTTTTTTATAGGAGAGTAAATTATCTCAATCAAACTATGGTTAACGATGTATTTTCATTTTCACCTGTGTGTAAGTCATAACTTTTTATTTGTTTTACATAAAAAAATAATTTAGATTATTACTAATGTCTCAAGATTTGTAACTGCTAATAACTTACGCTGAATTATATTTAATATTCACGCCTCAAAATAGTTAAATATCTGGTAAAAATAAAAACAATTGGATTAGCGTAACTTTAAGCGGAATTGCAAGAAGCGTTTAACATTTACAGTTGCTTATTAAGTACGGCAATTAAAGTGGTAATTTGAAGACGGAAAATAATTAAATTGATCATAGATTGTTTCATATTATTTCTTATAATTCAGTCGTCACCTTAAGATACAGTCGTCTCCTGGAAGATGAAGCAATGAGAACTGCTTTCACGTACATAATAACAATAAATACAGCAGACGAAATGTTTGTATAAATTATAATTACTATTTTTCAATAAGACAAGCCGAACATAAGTTCATGAAGTTATTTCTAAACTACGCGACTAATAAGATGCTAAAACTAATTGTTTCTTTTGTATTCATTGAGTATTCGAAAATCTCTGACGTAAGAGAATATTCCAATACTTTTTTTCCTAGAATAGTTTTAAAATGCAACGTTTTTGTAAGTGATGGGAATGAATCGGCGATAACACTGTCGCTAAATGTATTACCTATTTATTTTCGATGATTATTGGATCGAATTTGAATACTATCAGTACTTGATGGGAGGATCTGTGTAGAAACACAGTTCTCTTTATTTCACGAAGTTTGAATTTGAGTGATCGTCTTTTGTACCTAACCATCTTTTTTTTATATACTAGCTGTGACTACGACTTCGGTCGCGTGAAATTCGGAATAAGAAAAGTCTTAAAATTTTTCTCATATATAGCTCTTAGGTATAAACTATTACCATATACAATTTCATTAAAATCCGATGAACAGTAAAAAAGTTACATACAAATAAAAATTCTAAAAATTCTAAAAGTTTTCTGGCTTCTATTATCATTCTTTACTGAATATATTTGGCGTTAATTTTGTAGAAATTCATTATTCACAATTAAATGAAACTACGTGATGTAGTATTATTTCTATTTTCTTTAAGTTCTTTACCACGAGATGCTTGCTAATAGCCCGCCTGAAGACCTGATGATCTTTGCTAATAGCCCACCTGAAGATGTTGTAATACAATGAAACCTAGGTCGTGGTAAATAACTTAAAGAAAGTAGAAATAATACTACATCACGTAATTTCATTTAATTGTGGATCATTCTTTACGCTAAACCAATCACTCTTCTTAAAATATTTTCCATGTGCAGAATTCACTCTGTTTCAATTTTATTATATATTTGTGTAGATAAATAACGTCAATAAAAAGGTTTTTATATATTCTTTAAATGTTAAGTCTTTAAAAACGGGTTATACTACATTATTTTAAGTTGATTACATCTCGTGCTTAATTAATAAAACAGATGCAGTTTGCTGTGGAAGTGCCGCGTATTGAATTATAAAACACTGACTTCGTGTAAATTTATTTATGTAAAGTGTTGTTTAATCCACTCCTGCTTTCAATTGTTTTTGTCGTTTTCTCTATTGTTTTTATTTCCTCTCTTCTGTATACTTATAAATAGAGTGAGTATATGTATGTATAAATTGTAATTATTTTAAGTCCACACGCATATTTGTATTTTATTAAATTCGAATATAGGATAGACAAATGAATTAAGATACTAAAAACGTCTTACTACGAAAGAATTTAGCTTCGAAAAAAACATAACAAGTATGACATTTGATGTAACAAACGGACCTTTTCGTACCAATTTTTAACGGACTACCGTTTTCTACTAAACATCGTGTAGACATAAGGAGACTTTACGTATTCAAAGTAAATTGTTTATTTATAAATTGAAACTTATAAAATTACTTTGTAGTGTCGATATATGAAACTGTTACATTTAGTACTATTTATATTTAATAACAAAATGTGTAAAGTTAATTATTTTAAAATATAAACATGTAAATTAATCAACAGTTGATAAACAACAGTTAGTGTAAATTAACTGTTTATATTAATTATCATACTTCGGTGTGTAATTAATGTTTGTAATGATAGATTCAGAGTGTTCGTTATTAGTCAGGGCTTGTCTTGGTTGCGTGTTTATTTTTTTACAATTTAATTTGCTAATGTCCAGTAGTTGCTTTAGTATGTTTTTCATTTCCTTTTGATAACGTCTAACTTTAACGGGCATAACTCGGCTGTATTTAAAACTGATTAAATCGTATATAATCTTTATATAAATTTTAGAAATATGTACCCTATACTGTACTCAGAAATATGACAATAAAGATGTGAAGATTTGATAAAAGTAATTTATTTTCGGACTTTCGACATTAGTTGTATGTTTTTGATTTGACTTTTATGCTGTTGACTATTGCCAGCATTTGCCAAATGATAAGTATATTTTAACATAAGCTTATTAAATTGCTATTCAATTAAAGTAATACGCTTATTAAATTAAAATAAACTTTGTTTTTTGCCTTGTGGTGACATTTGCTGTTTTGTAAATATATTTGCCAGTCGACAATCTATTCACTTGCAATCGTATTTGATCAAATATTTTGCGAAACAGAGCGGTTGCATACAGTTTAGTTAAGTGAGCGTTAATACGTAATGATAATAAAACTTCAGTTGCATTAATAGGATCAGGCGGAATTGTATTTCTTTATTATTGAATGGCGTAAAAAATATATCTATTGTGAAGATTTCGATAAAATTTTATAATCTTTAGACATTAACTGCAAAGTCACTTTGAAAGTCTATATATACACACACAAAGACAAGTATATATACATATATATATATATATATATATATATATATATATATATATACGCATACACGTGTCTGTGTGTGTGTGCGTGCGCGTGTGTGGGCGTGTGTGGGCGTGTTTGTGAGTTTGTGTGTGTGCGTGTGTGTGTATATGCGATTTAATGGAATTTGGAAGCGTCGTCTTTTTTCTGACCGCGATAAAACTTGAAAATAATATAGTTTAGATCGAAATATAGGTAGGTTAAATTCGTAGACATAGATTAAATTGGCCGAATAGTTTCAAAATGGTAGCGATTGAAAATGTTGAAAATTCGCTAAATTCCATTTTACAACAAAATTATACATCGCTGATATTTTTTCATCACTTGCTGATAAAAATAACAATGCCCTTAATTGTATTTTAATATATTGCCCATACAACCCATATGTCCATACAACGTTATTACACTCGAATTAGTATTTCTTCAGGAATGATATATTTTGTCCCATGTTCTAGCACATTTATTAACCAAAATCTTGTTAATCAATTACTTAACATTCATTATTTTTTTCATGTAGTATATGGCTTTTGAACTAGATACGTAGTGGTATATGGCTTTTGAACTAGATACGTAGTGGTATATGGCTTTTGAACTAGATACGCAGACAACGTCGTACAACAAAATTAATACCTAATACATTTGTACTAGAGGATGATGCTGTGTTATATATAGAATAAAATTTTTATTAAACAAACAAATTAGGTTTTTACCAGAATCCACGAAGATGTTAACGCAAAAACAATGTTTTAAAAATTTTTTTTCAATTCAAGTTGAGTTTTTGGATAATTTAAATGTAAAATATTTGTCCCCCGGATACTGTTCTTCGTTATTATTACTTCCTTAATATAAACAAAATAGGTAAGGAAACTCTAGTTCGTGCCTCTTTCCGACTGATTTATAGATCAGGAGAAATAGTTGTTTTTAACTTTTTTAATTTTAAACACTGTAAAATATATTTCAAAATGTTATTATATCCGAAAAAAACTATTGCTTCCGAGATATTTTCCAAATTAATATTATATTCGGAAAAACAGGTTGTTTTTAAATTATCGTTTTTTCTATTATAGGTGTCCAACTTATGAAAGTAACATAAAACTAGTTGTTTTATTTTATAGTCACATTAAAAATGAAATAAGCTAGAAATATTGTTTATTGGTTTAGCCGAAATTAAAGTCTGTGTTGTTTATTTATCGTAACCTACGATCTCCTAATGTGCTCTTGGACTAGAATACTACTGCGATCGATGTGGTCTCTTATACAATTTACCAACAATCCAAGAATATTATTGAATCTTGTTTGTAGACGCCACGTAAGCTATATTTAGGAAAATTATTGAAATATTTGGTACTAAATGTTTACCTTTAAATTGTGCTAAATAAAGATAACATATGCTAATCACTATTGTTGACAAATTCTGGTTTATCCGATGAGAATACTTTGCGCAGGATCGTTGACAATGCTCATTGCTTGGGTTTGTTTTATTCACGTTGTATCACGTATTGAACATAATCAATAACGATATGGGGCCGGATCAGCTCCTATTTATTGATCGGATATTCTCGTCCGAATTCAATTGTGTTTCTAGTTTATTGAACAAATTATCTTCAGAAGGATATTTTCATTGCGAAGATTATTTCTTTACAATGAAATCATGATAATAAAAACACATTTTTGATGATGATAAAAAAACACTTATTATAAGCACTATATGAAATGTGTCCCGAAACTGCAAAGCAGATTCTAAAGTTTCCAATGCTTATTGTAAGTTAGAGAATTATTTGAACCAGCAATCATGACATTCACGAGACTCTCAAGAAATTTTTCAAAAATAGGGGATGAAATTGATTAAGATCACAATTTACATGTACTTATGTTAAGCCCTTTGGAATATATGAATTTTTCAACCAAAGATGTTATTTTATAACCACACTGTAGAGTAGTGGCGAAAAATATTACGAATGATTATATAATTATTAAAATTATCTAATTTGGTGGCTTTAATAATTATATGTAAATTTTTATTCCATAATCTTGTGAAATTTTTGGAACAAATGAGCAGTTACAGAACTTGAGCAAGCTTTTAAAAATTTAATTTATTTATAGTTTATCGTATTTCTATGTATAACACACAAAAATAACCAAACCAGCATAATCTCCGCATTTAACCGTATTTTTGTAAAAGTAACAATATAATAAAATGAAATTGAAATATACACATTTGTATATTTAAAGTAGATATGTTTAAATAATAAGAGGTCTTATTTTGTACAAACTGGTTTTACGAGAAGAAGACCCAAGAATTTGAAGGATTCGTATCGCATTTACAAGTACCATCTGTAACCGTGCCAAAACCTGTGGCTTTTGCTCATATATTATTTATTACGCCAATCTAAACCAAAATATCAAAATAGCGTCAACATAGTTAATATTAAATACTTAAAATAATCCTAATAACCTATTTTGGTTGAATATGTGAATGTTTAGGCATGCTAAGTATATGTTTAGGCATGCTAAGTGAATGTTTAGGCATGCTAAGTATATGTAAAGTAAGCTAAACTTAATAAACTATGTATCCATGAATGTCATGTTGAAAACGTAAAAATTATGAAACATTAAGGTTGAGTAATATTTTATGATACTACATAATCAACATTATATGAAATAATCTTTAATCGTTTGCTATATACAGATCTGTGACAGAGGACAGGACAGATAGGCAGACATGTAATGCTAATAGATATCTCGTTGATGAATTTTAAAAAAAAATCGAATATTTCGAATTAAATATTTTAATTTATAAACAAACATTCAAAACAATTTTATAAACATACGTTCAAATACTTCTATAGTCTCTTAAGAATAAATACCTTTTTTCTAGGATCATATACTTTCTTGTCCAAGAGTCATCGAATAAATACGAAAACATTTGATCTAATTTTGTACAATTAAACTTTGAGTCAGTTGTGTGTAAAGATTAGTCGTTGTTTTTTTGCTGCTGTAAAGTTGGAAATTCTTTGACTACACTTTCCTTTTCAATAGTGCATTGAGAACAAAGCAATTTTCTATAATAAAAGTCGTATTGTACGCGAAGTGGGTTATTGTTTTGAAAGTAGATTGGTTTTCGCTGATAAGACTTTGAAACTTACCTCGTTCTGTAAGTTTTGTAGCATTACCAACAGATTTCGGTTTAAAATAATGTCACCACAGAATTAAAGGGTTTGGTATTTTTTTAAAAGTTTTATGTTATAGGATGATTTAATTCAATTAATTTAAATTTTAGAGAAACTAGTCTAGTAACTATATCTGTCTATATCTGTATGATCTACATCTGTATATATAACTATATCTATTAAAATACCTTTAAGAAGTTTTACACAATGAAAAGATAACAGATGTAAAATAAAAGGTACTAAAATTAAACAACGATAAGTAAAAACGGTATATTTGGTATATTGATTGTTTTTTAAATGTAACTAGATTTGTGATAAATACGCGTTTTACTTGGAATGACATGGTACGCGGTAAATTTAATAAAGTTGGTTATTGCACTTAAAGAAAGTACCATATATATAATTTCAGAGTTCTTGAAACGACATCTTGCAGCCACGTGTCACGATATGAACAAAAAGTGAGTTTGGAGTTAATTAAAATTAAACATTTTCTTGAAATTTCCACATATTTGGCATGATGCTCTGACTTAATGTTGTGATTACTAACCAAGGTAGGTATAGTTTCTTGAAGGAAATATAAGATGTCTCTTACGATTTATATGGAATGGTGCTAATTTCTGAATTTATGATCTTTTAATTATTTTACAATCGACAGTCACTACCAAGATAGAATCTGATTAAAAAGAAATACCTAGGCGATAAGATAATATTTATCGCAGATTACTAAACTAACCGCTGCCCTACTTAGACGTTATTACCTTTCTCGCACAAGTGAATTGTAAGAAATATGTGCACTTGCATTCGTGTATGCATTTGCGTTATCGATGCCGATCACGGCATATGAGTGTCATGTTACCTACGGCATTTTGCAGGAGGTCATACTGTCGAGGTAGACTCTGTTGTTAGTACGTAAAGCTGTTTCAATTATTAGTTCCATAGGTACGTGTGTCAAGTTCATATGAGTACTCATATGTTCTTCGGCAAGGAATCGACGGCAGATCATCTGTATGATATTATTTTTATTATATTGCTCGCTTGCTTGTGATTAATGCTAATATGGAAATTAGTAAAGTTGTGGTTGTGGTTAATTAAGAAACTTGAGGTTCAATAAGTTTAAGGGAATTCTTAATATAGCCATTTCAGAAAGTTAGATATTAAAGTGGAAAACATTTATGTTTAAAAATGGGGAAATTTAAAAAGTTAAGTCGAAGGACAAAATTGAAACTAGAGGCAGACGACTTTATATGATTACCGAAATGCGTGTATCGAGTTACGGCTGATGCGTTACCAGGAAATACCTGAACAAAGACCGAAGTGACAAAGCTTCTAGGTCATCTATTGAAATGAAATACGACGGACTTGAATCAGCGACTGGATTTGAACAAATGAAGGTGAAACCATTCACGGTCTCGACTTTGAAGCCGATTTGTTCATTGTCAGTGACTAATAACGGCAGATGTATTTCTGATCCATATCGGTTGAAAACTATTTGGGCACAAGAGCGTCAATATGGCATTAACGGACTTTCATTAAATTCCCATCAATAATTGAACCGTAATACTGGCGATTCCATCCGTTTTTGACGAGGGAAATATTACGGAAATAGATAGTGATGATACTTTAGTTACTAATATACAAACTGATTCTCTCAATGAATAACAAAAAAAGTTTGTTATACGTTGAGAGAATTTCTTAAAAATAAAATAAACATCACCGTCTAGATGTCTAATTAGGACATTATGATTATGACGGTTGCTCATGAAAGAAATATAGGTAGCTATTAAATAATTAAGCAATTAAGCAGTAACCTATTAATTAACTGCTCAACCTCTATGAAGAATAGAATGATGCCATCTATTGTGGATATTGGTCTAGCCTCTAAGGTGTAAAAGTTAAAGTTTTGTTAAAATCTATCTAGAGGTTTTTTGCGTGATACCGTGTATAGACTAGGCTTTGTTACCATTTTATTAAATCTGTAGATAAAATAAGTTAGCGTAAGATAAACTAAGTTAACTATAGCTTCTTAATTAACTTGTTTGTAATAAATTTTATTTATTTAGTGACTACCGTCTTACACGAGTAAGTCTAGCAGATTTTGTGATGTGTCATGTATATTTTTGATTAGCAATTTCTTATTCAAACATATATATATATATATATATATATATATATATATATATATATATATATATGTATATATATATATATATATATATAACTATTATTCTAGCCATTTCTTGTTTAAAGCAAGTAGTCACATTTTTCCATGATATATGCTATATATTATTTCATTATTATTCATAATTACATATGTATTAATATTATATTTAACCGGGAGAAAATTACTTATAGATTATTGAATTTATTAACAAGTATGTGGGTGTTTTAAAAAATTCGCGGAATGAAGGGGGTGACGAGAGATGGGGGTTGCTTACTCATATAATTGTTAATGAGAGACTCATTATGAGTAGAGCTTAATTGTGGTTTATTTTGCCCTAGTAAATCTCGCACGATTGGCGCTGATCGCACGAACGACTCGCACTCAGAATGATTGATCAAGGCCACCTCTTGGGACATTGTTGAAAATGTTGATATATTTATATAGAAATATGCCCGATTAAAGAAAAAGTAGTTAGGATGTCGGATGATCTAATGGCCGGAGAATCTTCTACAAACAATCAGCGATGATGCAGAGTTTAAGTGTGCAATTTCAGCTTATTATCAATGTACAAAAAATATTTTTCTAGGGTATAAATAAATTAGTCGACAGATCTGATATATAAATAAATTAATCGTCAGATCTGTTAGGGGAGAATATTTTGAAAAAGAAAAATAGTACCACGATTTTTTTACTTCCCTCCCACACCATTTCGCGAACTTTTTGACCTCCCCTTGCATGTTGGTATTTATCCCCCTCTAATCTGTCCTTAAGATGTATTCGGAAATCAAGCTTAAGGGTCATTTATTCTCAATAAAGGCCAACTACGGTATATGGTGGATTAATTTATAAATTGATAGTTTTTGAGGTTTCTTTCTAAAACTAATTGTCGTTTGAAGTACTAATTATAGATTTTACGGAGCAATTGCAGCATGCAATTCGAGTTACTTGTTGTTTAATAAGTTTAATGTAGCTACAATCCTAATGATCAATTCTGACAACTATATGAAATTCTGAGGGAAGTATGAAGTTTAAGATATTATTAATGTGTAGATAGAAGGTACCATAGTTTAGTTTCGTGTTATAGAAAATGTTCGAATTATTTTAGTATGACACGGTTAATTGTTCTAAAATATGTCACATCATTGTTTAATGGTGGGACAAACCTGCATGATATGTGCGTGCCGATTTAAATAAAAGTGACTCGCACACATTGTACTGACCGATAACAGTTTCAAGAACATCAACAAAGAAGTTGACTCAGATACAAACCGCGTTGCTCTCCTTCTGTCAATATGCCATATCATTTACCTTTTGTTCGTTACTAGAACAGTGTATTTCCCCGATGTTCTTAGGAGCGAGTTCATCGTGACCGCTTTCTGTTTGTTTTTGGGAAAATACAAAGAATTCATTACACTTTTGTTGACTTCGTTGTACTAAATATTTGTAAAAATATACAGCTACTCTAACCGTGATATCAATTCATGCGTGGCGTATAATTATTGTGATGATAAATGTCTTTTTGACCATTATTACGATTATATTCTACGCTCATTTTATAAATTTTTCGCATAATTTGGATTTTTCACATCGTGACGATTTAGGTCAAATGTATGTGGGTTTGCACATAACATTTATAGTTTTTGGACATTTCTCCTTTTTCAGTCTGTTCAACTGTAATAGGTTTATCTCTTTTTGATTATTTAAAGTAGAGGTTTGGTATTTTGTCATAGTGTTCGCATGCTGTAATGCTTGATTATCGATAAATTAAAAAAATGCCAGTAATTAGTCATGATTAATCTATAAACTCCACAATTAAATAAGATAGTACTTTAGATAGGATTTGTAATTTTGGAAATACCAAGTTTCAAAAGCTCATGAAACACGGTTGAATAAAACTATACTATCTCTGTCGCATCTATTGCGAATTTTATTTCACATTATATATAGAAGCCATCTGTATTTCTTGGAATATTTTTTTATTTGTTGTTTGTTTATGGGAACAACACGTGTTAGGAAATGGCAAATAACCAATGAAAAATGATTAAAAATTCATTAATATATATCGCCTTTTTATTACTTTTCTTTTGACTTATGAAAAATTGCTACAAAAGCTACAGTTGAGTTTTTTTTTAAATATAATTTATTGTGTGCATAGATGTAGTAGGATTTGCGATCGATATTATTAAAATAATTTGAATACAGCCTCTAGGACGATACTTTCACCAGCCTCATTAACCAGTTATCCAACCAAAATGGAATATTATCATTAATCATATTTAAAAAAAATAGGAGTGAATTTTTTTTTATATCTTGCCTATGAATGTACTGGTCCTATGAATGTATACGATGTCACAATGCAAACTTGTTGAAGGGTATGCAAACTTGTTGGCTGGGTACTGAGTTCCATATTTAAAATAATGTAAGCATTAATCAATCAAGATATGACACTGACAGCTCTTAAATTATTGTACCTTTCTCTGGCCTATGCTGCAAAAACCAGATACAGTACCATTACATTGTGCTATTTTCATTAAGTTATATAAGCATATAAAATTACAAAGTGTATATAGCACATAAAGCGCAAGTTTCGTTAATATAGAAAGTAAAATTAGATGGAAAGAAAAACGTTAATTTTCGCTAATTTTTTTTACGGCTATTCTAAGTAAAGCGTCCTTTCCGACATGTAATTTTTATTGTTATTATTTTTTCAACCGATATTTCCAGAGTTTTTATTATTTACATTGTTTGTTCTTTTGCCAATTAAAAGAATATATTTTTTTGCATTTATTTTCCGAATCAGCATACAAATTGTACCTCTTTACACATGTCACTTTAGAAACAAATGATAGATATATAATCTATCATGAGGAATATGAAATATATCCTGAGGAATATTTATAGTTTCTTACAGAGTGGACAAACGTTTGTCTTATCATCTAAAATTACTATTAAACTAATTGTATCGATCATAAACATTGTTTATAAATTTTATTTACATAAGTTTTAATACCTTTGTTATATTCGATTTTATAAAATCGGTTAACATTAAGATTGTTTAAAAACTTCCAACTTCCGTTTGCTTCCAACGATAGTCGGTTGGGATGAAATTTTAAGATTTATTATAAGACGACTTACACTTTAGAGGCCTGCAGTGTATAAATAGTTGATACAGTTATATTTCCCGACGTATCAAATTTTTTCAATTAATATATGGGCACTAAAATTGATGATTATACAAAACAAGACATATCAAGGTAGAAAAGAAAAAACTATTGAGTGAAACTCATCTTAGGAAATGAATACCGTGAATCGTATGTCTAATTATATTCCTATTGATATTAGTCGTTTATTTTCGTGCTTTGTTCATTGTATTTACTTACTATAATCGCTCCAGTATAGATCAAAAGAAATATTGATGAGTTTCGTAAAGGCAACTACAGAAAAGAACAGTCGCATAAGGTAATGCATACTATTGCAAATATGACTCGTTTGTTATTGATGTGCTGGTTCTCGAAATCGTCTTTGTTTCTTTATATGGTTGAAGAAACATTTAAAAGACCTTATTTAATAATTCGTAATGTATTTTATATCATGTTTTATATTATCAGCGGTAGGAAACATTTTAGAGTGTAAACTTTTTTCTATACATTTAGAATGTAAACTGTCTTCTATAATACAAAGGTACATGTCATACTGTTGTACACAATTAAATATTATTGTGCCTCGGACAATAAGATATTGTCATACTGTTCTTACAGGCTTTGTTTAATAAATACATTCCTTATCACTTTATTTCACTTACCAGAGAGTTAGAGTTGTTCATATTCTGCATAGACGGATTTGACTTTCTATTCTTGACTTATGACTTCTTCTTACATTATAGTTTCAGTTGCGATAATGTTAATTTCTCTGTGTTATATATTATTAATTAGGGGCTGTTAGTAATTAGCAATTTAGAGTCCAGAGATGTCCCAGATATTTGAAATAATTATTAATTTTCGTTGAATATATTAAAATCAATTTTTTTTTTTTAATTAAAAAGTCTTATAATGCTTTATATTCCACAGGGAAAATTCCAAAAGGGAACACATCTCCATACTAAATCCCGGCTTTGATTTTTTTGCAAGGAAATATAATTTTAGAAAATTAAAAGGCGACATTTTGAAAAGAAAAACATTTTTTTTAAAAACATTTCAAACAGAGAAATAAATACCTTATTCATTTGAAGGAGACTAAAATAAATAGCTGTTATTTTTTATGTAGTATTTATGATATATACTTTATGAAAGTAAATAAATTCTTAATTATATATTTATAGCTCTTGGCAATAATTTTTTTGAAGTAAAGAACAACAATCTGTACGTCAAAACTACCTTTACGTCTTAGGCTTGCCGTGTACATGTGATATTTTTTTAATGGTAATTTTCTGTATTTAATATAGTGCACAATTCGCTCGGGTTATATCTTGCTTTCTGTTTCTGGATTACACTTTTCCTTAATTTCAGTAAAAGGTCTGAAAGCAGAAAAGATCTTTGCTAATAGCCCACCTGAAGATGTTGTAATACAACGAAACCTAGGTCGTGGTAAAGAACTTAAAGAAAGTAGAAATAATACTACATCACGTAGTTTCATTTAATTGTGAATAATGCATTTCTATAAAATTAACGCCAATTATATTCAATATACAATCATATTTTTGGTGAATTTGAATACCTTAACCGAAGGCTATCAAGAGGATCTTCGACGGAGGAGGATGAGACACGCCCTGATTTCATTTGGGCATTCTTCTCGGTACTACTGGCAAAGTTTCACGAAAGTCTCCTGCTAGTAATACTGTCATACCGCCCATTAAGTTTTTGTTATTGTTTATATTCTTTGGAGTCCTATACAAAGTTTCAAAGCCTCCTTGTGCGTATTATACAACTTTAATTTGTCTTAACACTTTCACAAGATATCTCTATTTCGAAATGTTGAAAATTGGAATCTCTATACTACGAGGGTAAGGTGAAATTTTTTCGGCCTGACAATGAAGTACTGCAATTTTCAGTTTGAAGAAATTGTACACCAAATCCCGCAGATTTCCCATCGTCAGCGCACCTTTGTGAGCGAGTGCGTTGTCCTGGTGAAAGATGATTTTTCTTCTTCAAGCCATGCGTTTTCTCGCGAATTTTGGCATCCAGTTGGTCAAGAAGATTGGAGTAATATTCGCCTGTTCCGTATGTGTTTTTCAAGATAATCAATTAACAGGATCCTTTTTGTACCCCAAAATACACTTACGACCTTTTCGGTAGATGCGATCGACTTCGCTTTCTTTGACGCTGAACCACCAGCTTCCACCCTTTGCTTCGACTGCTGTTTCATTTCTGGTGTGTAGTGGTGGATCCATGTCTCATTCATTGTGACAAATCGCCGTACAAAATCAGTCGGATCCCTCTTGAATTGGTTCAAACATTGTTGCGAAAGTCGTTTACGCATTTGCATTTATCGGCATTCAGCAAATGAGGCATCCACCTTCCGCAGAGCTTTCGTATCCCTAATTTTTTGTGCAAGGTATTTTGCACCCTTTCTCGCCTATCGTCTAACACGATATCGTGCATCTTTTCAATGGTTTTCGGTGTAGTTGCGGTGTTTGGCCCTCCTTCATGTGAGTCATCTTCGTGGGACGTGCAACCACGTTTAAATTCAGCTGCCCACTTTTAAACGGTTTATATTAAAGGAACAGAGTTCCCGTAAACTTTTATCAACTTAGGGATTAATCCATCTAAAACGAAGAATTTTATGACCGCGCGATATTCAAGTTTATCCATCATAACAAAAAACACGCAAGACGTCAATTGAAAAAAATCGTGTAAAGAAGTTACTTAATGATTGTTGAATTTGCTGTTGGGATTGCACTGTAAAATTTATGTCATTAGATATTCAAATTGAGATATCAGACTAATCCGTAACTTATTCCGGAAAAGAGCGAACTGCCTGTTTCTCTTTGAATACTTACGTTATCGCGATGGATCTCTTGTAATTGTTCATAATCGCATAGAATTATGAGCATGGCCATGATGCTTTTTAATCATTACATGATGACTAAACAAGGAAATATAGTGTAATTTTTCACTTATTAAAGAAACTGAAAAATATAAACGCAAGGATAAAATATCACCGTGCGGTCAGAAATATGCTATGGAGAGACAATAGTTTTATGCAATTTTTATTTAAGAGTTTACATAGATAAATAATAGTTACATTGTATATACCAATGTTTATAAATATACAATTATACACTTATTAATAGTTACATTATATATACCAATGTTTATAAATATACAATTATACACTTATTAATAGTTACATTGTATATACCAATGTTTATAAATATACAATTATACACTTATTAATAGTTACATTATATATACCAATGTTTATAAATATACAATTGTCGCTTATACGATAATATTAAATATACAATTATAATAAAAGTTTATAATCCGCATCTGAATCACTAACGGCCTACATAAACGGAGTGTAGACAAGTGTGTAGTCTGCGTGGCGTCGCGAATCGCATGAATGCTCACAACGTACTGCACCAACGTACAGGTTTAATAATTTGATTTTTTTATCGCCAGTTGTTTCGGGGTTTAATTATCTAGGATCTCTGCCAACTACAAACGGGAAATTCGACAAAGAAATTCGTTGTTGCATCGCGATTGTAAAGGATATTATGTCACATTTAGCAAAGATATGGAAAGGCGAAATTATACGACGAAAGATCAAAATTAACTTTATGCAAACATCGGCACCTCCATATTTTTCTACGGTTCCGAGATCTGGGTAACAAAACCGATCGGTACTTTCAAGATGTATTGCGGCCTATTTATATTTATATTGGCTTAAACTGCTCATCAGGCTAATGAATTCTGACAATCTGTAGCGTAACATTTTATTAGGAAAGGACGACGTTGAAGGAACAGACGATGGCATGAGGTCATGGCGGAAGAACGGATCGTTGGATCTACTATATCAAAAGCACCTATAAAAGACCATCCAATAGGCCGTAATATTAGTGCAAAATCGTAAGAACTAGCGCCAAATATTTTACACTGAGATAGCACCTATCATTATGGATCACGATCCTAATCGGTTTTGGAAAATATGTGATCAATATTAGAGCGAGAACTGTTCCAATCAGGTATTCCGGTCAAGTTCTACACCTAAAATCATACCGGTCAGAAAAACGCATCTTCTAATCTCATTTGAACTAGAAAAATATTTTCTGTATCATAAAAATTCTAATTTCAATTTGTTTCTGAAAACACAAATGCAAGTGTATATTTACCGTTAAAATATAACACCACCGTTACTTAGTTTGTAAACTCTAACGTTTCTCTTCAAATACGCAATGCTCTCTAAAATAGTGTCTCTAGGATATAGGGATTTGAGTAATTAATGATCACATCTCATTGGTTTATAGACGATTCGGTATTTTGTTATTTGCCTTTGGTATCAGAAAGAGAGAATTCAATGTGGTTCACACATAAATAGAAGAAAATATCTTTATTTTTCAAATAGTTTAAAAGGTTTCGTTACGAACCTGAGATACCTTTATAAATCAAAGAATGGAATGTTAATGTCAAATAATCTTTAATTTTCATAATTATGTAATTCTGCAGAGACGAAGCGAAATTAATATTTATTATTATATTACGAATTTAATATTTATTATTATATTAAATGACAAGACCTAAAATGATATTGATGTTATCATAATCCGCTTTAATCTTATCCACTAATATTCAATTGCTATTTTTTACAAAATACAACTTAAATCTTGACGCGTGATAGAACACTTAAACCATGCATTATGGTGTTTTAAGATGCATGCATATTTTTTATTAATTTAACAATAATTTCGGGTAATTTGCTTTCATTAAAACTTCAGAAATTTAAATTTTCATTAACACTTTTCCTAGCACGAAAATCTTTGTACCGTGCAAACAAGTGTTTATAACTGTTTATATACGAATAAATAGTGTTTATACGTGAATATATATTTAATAACGATACCTAAATCATGAACTATATAATAAAGATAAAACACAATACAAAATCCTTGAGTTTTCATAGTACTTTACGGAGCTCCGAAAATATCAGTTGGTTAAAATATCGTCTATGGATACTTTGGTACGATCGGTTTGTGGTCGTTAATAACTTTAAGCGAAATTATGAAAAAAAAACGAAATAACTATGGTTTGCATATTGTCACAACCAGAGAAAGTTTCAAAATTCAAGTAAAAAATAGTGAAAATGGGATCCAAATAAGTTTACTAGTTTCTAAGATTAAACAAAATAACATGCCTTTCGAGACGGCATAGATAGTTCGATATATGTCATGTGCTTTCGTCGTTTATAAATTTTCATTTACATTTTCGTCTCGTACAAAAGATTTTTGAAATTTCCTTTTGTTACTTAATTCTAGAAATTATTCGATCATATCTACTAGAATACATTTACTCATATTTACCTTCAATCCATTTAATCAGAAATGTATTAATTTTTTAATCGCACTTTCAAGTTACCTTACATTTTAACGTGATAAACAAAATACCTATATCCTAGTTCAGTTCGCGTTGGTAAGATTCAAAACAGCAGCAAAAGTGCGTAATTTTCCATAGTTTTAGTGATAGGAATTGTGGGTCAGCAATTCAGCTTGCCTTGAGGGTTGCGTCAGTTAATTCGCCGGTCGCCGGGAGATATTGCTTCATATCACTAAACTAGCAGCTGAACGGTTACAATGTAGTCAAAACTCACACGATTAATTATTACAATTAATTAACTGAACATTATTTATTCCTAAGTATAATTTAAGGAAATTGTTTAGTTTATTTGATTAATTTTACACTTAGACTCGATGTTTCCTAATAACAGTATTCACTATCCTACGAAAGTAGTTAAAATCCATTAGAATAATTATTCTAATCGGTTAACTGAAAATCGTTTATTCGTAAGTAGAATTTAACGAAACTTTAACAATTAATTTAACGGCATAGACAGCGGACGATTCTATATTGTAGTTTCATTAAATGGATTATTAGGTTCTTTGAAACTAGATTCAGTAATAAAAAATATTCTTATTGGATTTCTAACATTTCCAACAAATTATTGCCACATACATAAAATTATATTTTAAGTAAAATAAAATAAACGACCGTTAATCCAATAAATCACCGTCCACAATAATAACGAAACGATTCTAAAACTTAATCGAATCCATAAAATTTGAGAAATTAAATCAGTACAACATCCTGCAACCAGCGACCGGTTACGATCGCTCATGTCAACATAGATTTAATTTTATAATATAAATTTAATGGCCGCAATCATACAAATGAAATATGCAATATGAATATAAATAATATTTACAGATTATGGATTTTGTCACCGTAGTGGAGTTTACGTAATTGGAATGCAAAATCTGGGGCGAGTACAATACAGGGTAAATTGTCATTGCACCTGATAATTTTAACGTAAATGACCTCGATTATCTTCTCATTATACATGTGTTAGGTAATTAGTATAGCTAGATTTCAATTCGGACTCGTTCCGAAAATACGACTAAAATTATTTACACTTTTTGTATTTGGGCCTTCATCACTGAGAAACAATTGGTTTTTCAGTAACAATATATTTTTCTTTAATTACCATTTTTCGTTTCATTATCGTAAACAGAACCGCCATGGAAAAAAGAAAACTAGGAAAACTCACCTCACAGCTTTGACGATGCTACGTGTGTGCACTGCAGGAAGTTTAATTCAAGGTTAAAATAAGTATCTCAAGAACGAGATAAAATATGAAAAAAATATTCTTTATAATTGTTTTATTTTAACTCAAGATTTGCATTACCAAAGAAACTGGCTTGCTCTACCAATTTAACAACAATCATTTTTCCAATGTTACAATATATGGGATTTTGACTCTTCGACTAAATGGGTTGTTAGAAATTGATCAGCCTCTCAATTCTTTCCAATAAATCGTGTATTCTGTTATATTTCAGGGAACCGTCTTATAATACCTGAATTTAGAAATATATTTGATAAATTCTATTAAATTGGGTTTGATTAAAATCTCTTAATGTTCCACAGATGTTTTCAAATTGGTCTGCATTTTCCTTTAATGATATTGCATGATCCGCTCTTCAAAATAGATTAACTTCGCGACTGGTGCGCTTAGGATGAAGAAAATTTAAGAAATTCCTTTGCACGACCCTGAGCTTCTATTCGGTTATCTTTATCATGGTCATGGTCTCAGATAAGGTCAAGGAAAACCTTGCTGCCGCGCAAAATTGCGCAAAATACCAAAATCTTATGATGCCTACGAAATGTGTGATTCAATTTCTGTTGTTGGATTTTGGCAATCTAGCGTGATTTTAATGAAGAAGATAAATAAATATATTCTTTCAAGATCTTTACATTATATTGATTAGTAGACGGGTGCTTTCGAATATCGACCATGATTTTTATAGATTAAAGATTATATAGATTATGATTAAACTATATTGTCATCAACTATTATTTAACTCTCGTGATCTGAATATCTATTTAACCTGTCAAGACTTCAACCCTAAATTACAACGTTAGATGAGAATCTAACGATTTCCTCATTCTAAAATATCACGTAATTTTGGTTTAATTCTAAATTCTTTAAGAGAAAAAGAAAAGAGCTAAACGTTAACACGTTCAGGAATAGACTACTACTGTATACATAATTCATCTTTATAATTCTCACTATGTCAATCTTAATTTATTAGCGATGTCTTGAAAGGTATATAAGTATGAAATTTATAAATGGATTAAATTTGATTTTGATGGACATGATCTCTGGCATCATTCGTAGAATATAATTAATTATAAAAATTAGAGCACAAGTACATCCTTTGTGAACCATAAATAGGTACCTGAGGATGTGACCGTCGATTTACATGCCGACCAGCGGAAGCAAGGAAGTGTACTTTATATATTCATCCTTAACACAGTTTACTGCTAGTTACAAGACATTGACCTAAAATATTACGGAAAATGTTTTCTCATCTGTATTTCTATACATGTAATTTTATGTCACCTAAGGAAACAACTAAATTAGCCTTGCTTTGGCACTATACAACTCAAGCGTGACTTGGCCTTCTTTAGAAGTTTTCCCAGCCTTTATTAAATAGTACTTAGATTCCCATCACTATAGTTGACATTAAATTCTAAATAGTACTACTGTTGACATTAGTAGATTAAAAAAAGTGAGATATAGATTAGAATTAATCTAACAACTATTTTATGCAGCAATATTTTCTTTTTCTTTCAATTCACAAATTCCTGTATAATGGAATTAGGTAGAGCTGGAAAATCGGTAGATACAACATAAAGCTTAATATAGGATCTCAATTGGTGTTTCAGTTCAAAAAATCGTTTCTCTGATTACTTTTTCAAGAGCTATGTAAGATTAATACGACAGTGTATATTGTATATTCTTGCAGTTTAAATTCTTGCAGTTTTACTATTTTATATATTTCTAAATGTATACTTGTTTCACCTTGGATTTCCATCACAGAGTTGGTTCCAGTGAGAATACGTTTGACAACTTTAAACCCCTTCTTTCAAATAATAAATGTTCACATAATTTTTAGTAGCTTCTGTTCACGTAATTTCTAACTCCAAATTTGCTAGATTAATCTAGAATTTATCTCATAGTAAAAATTTTGTCAATCGTAAATCTTTCTTTTCCATGGCCACATTGATAATTTCCAAGTGCATAATAAGCGATTGGCGTTAAGCGGTAATATATGTCGCTCAAGAAAAGGTACATTAAATACGGAGAGCAATATGATGGAATAATGTGTATACTTTAGATTTGATTTTTATTTATATATTTATAAAATTATATTAAAATAGTTTTCGTACAACCTATTCCTAGGTTTTTAAAAACTCTGTGTTTTTCATAATTTAGTTTCAGTGGAATTGAAAATAGAGAAGGGGGAGACAAATGTTTTTGGAATAGTTTTCGGTATATCTAATATTACGAAAAATAAATTTTTAAGACCATAAGGTCTTAAAAATTTATTTTTCGTAACCAGTCCTTTCCAATGATAGACGCTTCATTAAAATCAGTTTAATATTTTTGAAAATTATGCACAATTTATAAAAAAAATTACAAATGTCTTTTGAAGGTATTTTGTATTTAAACACAACGTATCATTTCTTTACTTCTAACTTCACAGGGCTGAAAACAATTAACTTTTCAAGAGACTAAGAAAACTTATAAAAATATTGTATTTAAAATCATTAGAAGTTATTTTTAGAAATTATGTTTCAATATGGTGTAGATACATTAACAAATAACGATCTTCTCACGCCTGACTACACAAGGATATAAAAATGTAACCCCTGACTTACACGGTGTTAGAACTTAAATAACATTATGTAGATAATGGTTATTAATAAACAATTCCATTAATAAATTAAGTCCTTATTTAGAGTATTCAAATTTAATTATTATCTTGAAACTTCAAAGTATGTATAATTATTAGAATAATATAACGACACAAAAGCAATGTCTCATATCTAAACTATATCCCTAATGGGATGTTACTAACCTATATTCATATTTAAGTTTTCTTTCAGTATATTATTATCTATAAACGGAATTGAACATTTTTTTCGAGTAATCAATTTTTCCTCCCAAAAATTTCGATGCAAATCTTTTTGAATATTAAAATATATACGGATTAAAGTGATTTATTATTGTGTCGAATTTCAAATTTCTACATCAAGCGATTTCTGGGAAAAACGGGTGTAACCGACGGATAGACAGACACGTGAGTGACCTTATAAGGGTTCCAGTTTCTTTTTGATCTATGGAACCTTAAAACTATATAAAATTAAACGGTACACGCATACGTTATTGAAACACCCAATAAATGGAAAAAATGTGATGGGAGGATTTGGGAGAAAGAAAAAATAACGTAACTTACAGTACAGATCTTCCATTTAATGAAGGCGATTGCCAACACGATGTTCGCGTATCTCGTGCTTGTGCAAGTTTTTGTTTTTGTTTGGCCACATAAATTTATTAATAGAATTTTTCGTGTACTGGAACTTGTATTGTCTCATACTTGGAGATGTGTGGGTAATATAAGATAAGATAGTCAAGTTACATCTTATGTTTAAAATACGAATGCATCGTACTACTTAAAGTAAAAATCGGCGAGTGTCACAGACGCACGTGTTAATCCGTGTGTGTCAAAACACGCACAAAGGAAAGGTTCTTAGTTTACTATATCTGTTGAAAGGAAATTTAAGTGAAGTAATTTTAATCCGAAGTTCGTATTAAATTACATGTTTGAAAAATTAGAAGGCAGCGTATTGCACGCTATTTGGTAACTTATTCCTATACGGGCTTGAAAAAGAAAAATAAAACGTTAAATTTAATTAAAATTATCTATCTAATTGTATTCCACTCGAGGGCAAGCGTGAAAAACAATTTTGGACGTATTGGAGATAATTAAAAAATCTAATAATTTGCTACATATTAATTGAGAGTGCCATCCCATGTATACTATGAGGTTGTGACAGACGTACGGATGAACGGACATGATGAAATTAGACTCTTGAAATCTGTCCATGATTTCTGTAATCAACCCTAAAAATAAGCCCTAAAAAGTAGATTCTGGCGAGATCTGTATAGTGTTTCCGTAATCAAGTACCCATACAATATACTTACGTTGTAACGTTAATTTCTTTCAATAATTATCGGAGTTGCTCAAAGTATATCTTTCTGATCTATAACACGCCGCAGCAGCATGTTTTCGGGTATTATATACACACATATATTGTGCGAGTATATATATATATATATATATATATATATATATATATATATATATATATATATATGCTTTAAAAGTGGCGCTCTAAAATGATGTTACAGCTGTCGTTTAATATGAATCGCGATTTATAAATATATACAAAAATGTCATTCTACGTTATTACACAGTTTATTCACAGGTTTGATTACACAGCTACTGCCTGCAGAAGTTTGGTTAGAACATTTCATTCGTATAAGTAAATAATATTTAAATTTTTCATGATATTTATGTCTTATTTATTTTGAATCATCAGAAGGCAATATTCACTTCCTGTTACACTTGCACTGTGCCAGCAATGTGATAAGGCCAAACTGAATTCTGTTGTTTCAGTTTCTAATAGGCTAATTCGATGTGCCTTACAGTAATTCTATACCATTTGCACCTATGTTTTACTCTTTCATCTATAATATAAACTTGGAAAGTTGCACATAATAATTACAACTATCTCTTTTTTATACGTGTTTCTTTGACTTGACGTTCCATTCTTCAGTTCGTGTTATTCAATATTTGAACTAATTGGAACTGGGTATTAGATCCATCACCGACACTTCATTTCAAATAATCAACTTAAATCATAAAAAGTACTTGATTTTCTGAAGAAATTCCTGCCCCACTATTTAAATATTTTTTTATCAATTGCTTTAGAGAAATATCTTATTTTGTACGTTAACAACATGAAAGAGGTAAAAAAAATATTATAAGAACTTTAATATTTATAAGGTGAAACAGGTTATCGTAATCCTATACCCCCTATGTCGGATCGTGATATTAACTTATTAACGAGGGTAGTGTCAGACATATCACAGATAATCTTTCAAAACGTTAATGGGACACTTGATGTTTACTTTTTTTAAACGTCTTTCTTTAAATATCTTTTTAATTACGGTGTCATTGACCCACTGCAAAAGTCAAGGGCGACCATAAAAGGTATAACGTTCAAGACAACTTTCGATATAATTCGCAATAACTGCATCGTTTCGAATGCGCGACGCCACGAAGACGCACTATGAATTAGTAATGTGCATAAAAGTGCAGATTTCAACGAACGATGCGGCGTTTTGATGACCCTCGGAAGGCGATGCATATTATGTTACGTATTGGAATTTCGTATAAAACAAAGCTGCAACATATTTCTTAAATGTTCCTTATAAGCTTGTTGAGTCGATTATTGTTTCAGTGCAAAGTTTTCGTAAAGGAACTACAATTAAGGCGGGAATTCGCATCGTAATTCCATGCAACAACGTAGAATTCAACATCGTAATTCCATGCAATAACGTAGAATTCTATGCAACAACGTAGAATTCTCATTCCAAGTTGCTGAAAAATATATAAGTTGTCACTAACTTGGAAAACTTTTGTATATGTAGTGTTATATGTATATTTCCGGCTTTCACTACGTTAACAGTTAATCAAAAGTAATTTGATATAATTAAATAAATGAATCTTTGGGATAGAGTAATCAAGATAGCTTAAACTCGTGTTGAGTAGCGTCATTCGAAATCACTACTAAAAATTCACCTAGGACATGTGATAAAAATATAATTTTGATACGTAAGATACCTTCAGCAAATAAGGTCAGAGCCCAATGACCTCAGACAGTGACCTCATTAAAAATTATTTGATTCGTTTAACACTTCACACTTATATACAGAATTTGACATTATAATGGTTGTACCATTATGTCGCTCGTGATCCATATTGTCGGTGACACTGCATTGATATTCAGTTACTATGTTATACTATTTAATTTTGACAGAAGTTCGTAAATTTTATTTACTGATTTGTTTCTTGTACTATTTATTTCTGTTGAATTTTATTTGGTAATCGAGGTATATTTTTAAAGTTGGATTAATAAAGCCCAATAAATTTGAGATAAGTTTTATTAAACTCTCGAAATATTTTCAAGTCGACTGAATATAAGTTAAATGTTGAACTGTAATTATGTTTTCTATGTAATATATAAGTATCGTATTATTTGTGACATATGAATATTTAATTTAGTTGACGAGCCTAACTAGAATACCATAGTGTAACAAGCCCCATGGAAAGGTTTTTTTAAAAACACACTTTGATATTGGAATTATTTACAAAAATGTATATTCATATATTTTTTTAAATTTCTTAATTAAAACTGTCAATTAAGCAAAATATTTACTTTAAATTTAGATGGTAATTATTAGCCACGTGTACTCTATACTTTATTAAAGATAACTATCAGAAGACATACTAATGTCTGTTTATTTCATCTGAAAACTTCTATAAAATGTAATTATGTGGGTACATTCATTAAATTAATAGGTGTAATAAGTACATTTGAATTTATAAACGAATACGATAATATTGCTAGGAGAAAAAGAAAAGTTGGTTGCTTTGCTTCAAAGCTGTATGAATATAAAAGAAAATAATTCAGTAAAATGGAAACTTGATTTTTGTTAATATGCACATTTTCCGAATGAAATTTTACAACTGCAAAATTCATACCAGGAAAGTCTTCGATTCTTCAAAGCGACCGCACCGACACAAGAACGCGTCCCTGATCAATTAACGTCATTGGATGTGGGCAGTTAGGGAGTCCGTGGGGGAGCCCCTCATGGGCAGTAATAGCGGGATATTATCCACTTGCCATGCCCGCTGGGGATCGCAATATTTACGCTACGAATCAACGAGTACTCCGCCCGCCAATGTCAGCCATCTGGGTTTTCCGTGGGTCCGATTGCTTACGATAACAATGCGGTCAGACTTTATGAAAGTGATCTTTGATTCTTCATAGAACCGGTTTAGTTAGTAGTGTTATTATTTGTTTTATTGATATCAGTTATTACATACTTTTCCGTTTTTTTAGGTTTCTAAGTGTTTTACAGCTGAAAGTATAAAGTGCGGATGATCAGGAAGAAATAATACGTAATAAACAGAAATATAAACGATCCATTATCACTCTTAACTTATCTCGATTCGAAATATAAACATATATGAAGAAATAGAATGATAAAAGGGTGTAAATTTGTAAAGTACTCTGATATGAAAAGGTAAGGTTGTAATGAAACTTATATAACATTTCTGTTCTGTCCAATTATATGATTTCAAGATTCTTGCGAGTTAACTGTTCTTAAGATAATTACCATGCAGCACTATACATATATATATATATATATATATATATATATATATATATATATATATATATATGTATATATATGTCTAAGCCCGTAAATATCGTGAAGTAATAATTTATTTCGCACAAAAGAGGTCATTGTTTTGACATGGAGTAATTGAAAATTAAAATGTTTGACATCATATATTTTCAAAATTTTAGAGATTGAAATTTTTTTAAACTAAAGACAAAGGATGTAGAAATAAGGAAAGAAATGTAAGCATATTCCATTCTGTTTAAAAAAGGACCATTAAGTTGGAATTAAAAAGGGCGTAAAATCAAAATTTTCGTAAACGACATAAGTAAATGAACATGGAGGTAATTTCAGATAAGAAGAAAGATTCCAACACAATAATAATCAGTGAAAGTGAAATAAATAAAATCTATTCTTAACAATATACAGCGTGTTATTTTTAATTGGGACAGTATGGGCACCTTCCTTTCCTTGGGACATTATGGGTAATCCGAAACCATAGTAGATACAAGAAAACTGTCTTAGGTACCATTTGTTCCTTTTTTTATGGAAACTATTTTGGCATAGTCAAATTTTTGGTCAAGCGTGAGTTTACCATGAAAATTTTTAAAAATTGACAATTTTTTTATGTCGATTGACTCCGTTTCATAATAGTATCATTTCATTGTGAGGGAAGAAAAAATCTGAATTCTATACAATTTGTGCAAAATTAGTACCTAAAGAAAACTATTGCTTTATGAAATATTCAATATGGCCTCTATTTTGCTGGATGGACACCTTTCGGAACACTTTTAGTAACGTTTGACAAAATCCTGTAGTAAATGTTGTACAAATAATAATGAACGGCATCGTTTAATTCCTGTGTGATGTCATATTCGGACTTAGAAACTTAAGGGTGGGGGGGGGACTATGAAACTTTACATGGGATCAATATGAATAAATCCAACGGCGTCATATCAGGTGAGCGTGGTGGCCATTTTATGGGACCATATATGCCATCCAATGCCCCAGAAAATGTTCATCAAAAACCGTTCACCTGATTTACCATCGTGAAGAGGTGCATCAACTTGTTGGCATATTATGTTATTTACTTCATATAAGGAAATAATCTCATCCATTTGTTCCACGACTCTATTTAAAATTTGTATTTTAATGTTCCATGATAAATCTTTATTGCGACGATTTTATCGTGTACATTAAAGGGAAAACAGACTTGATTATGCGTCCACGTAGTTCTAAGTGGATTAGTCCGTGACCGGTAATAATTATTTCTCCTGTTATACAAGCCATTATTAGATCATCAGTCCAAATAATCAAATTTCCAAAAGAATAATTTCTTACAGCCCGTGGCTTCAATCGAATCATTCTTCAATTCGACAAACCAATGAAAAAATTCTAATCTGCGGTCTTCATCTCAAGAAAGTAACACTTTTACAGGTCTATTTTCTATGTAACACTTGTACCCGTATTTCTTTAGTATTTTTCTCACAGTTGATTTATTCACATCAATATTTTCAGCCAATTCTCGCAGTGAAGCTTTTGGGAAGGCTTTAAAGAATCCTAATACGGCGATGGTTGTAAATTCATTTAAGACTGTTATTGACAACCAACCGTTTTGCCTCAAGCTTTTAATCAAAGCGGAAAATATCTTGCGAAATGGTACCTAAGACAGTTTTTCTGTATCTCTTATAGTTTTGGATTTTCCCCATATAGTCCCGGTTAAAAAAAATACCATACGTAAAGATACTCACTTGCAATAACTTAATCCGTCAAAGAACACTGTAAAGCGGTGCATTTTGCACACGAACTAAACAGAACAGTTGAAAAATATAAATTATTAAATTTTTTACCAAGTATAATTATGAAAATATAATAAAAAAAATATAGGCAGTCATGGGGACTGCCGGCAGAAGTGTAAACTTTAAACTATTAAATCAACTGTGAAATAACAGTGGTTTTATATAATTATTTTACAAAAGATAGCAAAGCATGTATTTTATTTTTGACAATTTAAATTAATAAATGATAAGTTCGTTAAAATAAATTTTGCAATAAAAGAAAATATTGTCTGAAATGAAAATTGTAGTCTTTTCGCAATTTATTCAATCAGAAACTCCAGTAATATAAGTCAATAAACCATAATTTTGCCTTAGTGAAGTTAAAATATAGTTATATTTTCAAATTCAACGAAAATATAAAATTTTATAGAATTTTTATTTTTAAAATCCGCTGCACAAATATCATCGAACAACCAGAAATGTGTGTTACCACGCCAGTAAGATAACTCCTAAGCAACTATGAAATACTCATTGCTTGATGTATTGCAGAGGTCAAATATTAAAAACATAAATAATATCAAATTTTTAAACGCAAATACTGATACGAATATTGGAAATATTTGAAAATAAATGCTTTGTTTTTTATTATTAATTTTTCTATATAAAAATTTTAACATATTCACTTTAAACTATTAATATTAACATATTGTATTCCACAGAGATCGTATAAATAAACAATCAACATAATAGTCAAACTAAAACACAATTTAAACCATGCACACCATACACATATTGGACTTTCCACGTAGTCAATTTAATTTGTATAGATATAAACAGCACTAATATCGCACAACACGTCACCTTTATGGCTACAGATATACAGCTATTAAAGCATGTCGGTGACTCGAACTCACAAGATTTTACCCATCCAAAAAGCGTCCAACGGGCATATCGTACTGTTGGGTGTATACAATGTGTTGGTGTATATATGTGTATACGGTACGCAGGCCAGCTGGTGCCAGAGCACTAGACGTTATAAATATATATTTGTATATATATATATATATATATATATATATATATACATATACACATATATATATATATATATGTATACAGATATACTGTTGACATTAGCATGTCCGTGACGCGAACCTATAAGATTTTCCCCTAACAAAAATCGCTCGACGCGCCTAAAGAAGTTTTTCACTTCAAAAATAAGGCGGTGTTTATACCCGACAAGCTTTATTTCATTTACCCAAAATAAAACTCGATAAACCTGCTAGTGGAGCCGCATGTAAGAACCAATGTAATGGTAAACTGGCAGATCTGATAACACGCACATGAATAATAAAAACGTGTCTCCGGATTACACGGAACGATAGTTTATTGTGTTTTTAAGATTCGTATCGCTTTAGTGAACGACATTTATTTAAACACGCAAATAAGATGGCAGAAAGAACAGCAGAGAAAAATTCCCAGACAATTCGTCAGCATTTATTATCCTTTCGATGACACAAATCCACTTTTTTATTCTTGATATTTTTTAAATTTTAAACTTGAAACAATTTACGTTTTTTTTCACTTTTTAATTTCAAACTTTGAAATGTTTCCGCTTTTTTGACAATGTCTATTTTTGCTTTGTTTTTTTTTTAATTGTAAGATTTACCGGTTTACTGAATTTATGCCACTTATTTCTTATAATCAACATTGATGTAATAAAGTAAGATAAGTAATAGGTGAAATAGAATGTATAAAAAACCTGTTAAGGATTTACAAATAGTTATGGGCAAATATTATTTCTATTTAACTATTTACAAATATTAATTTTCCATAACGTAAGTATATTTCCTACCATATTTTTCACCGGCGTAACACGGTGCATATACAAAAAAATTACGTTCTAGGACATTTGCTCTAGTTTTTCTACACTTTTACCTTTGCGAATGCTTCTAAAAACCCTATTTTTAATCATAATTTTAGACTGCGTAGTTTCTGAAATGAGGAATAGGCGAGGGGGCATATTTTCTCATATTTTTTAGCGTATCTCTGAAGATATACTACCAAAAATTAGGCAAAAAAATTTTAAAGGTCCTTAATATCAGCTTTCAAACGATATCCTCCACTAAATATGGAGTTAAAAATAAATCGAGCAGGTACCTAATTAGCCACCTCCCTAAAATTTCCGATCAATACTTTTTAGAGTTAGCTATTGATATGTTTGCGGATTAATAATATGTTTATTATTGTACCAAATTCGAAGTTTCTATGTCAAACGTTTTTGGAGAAAAACGGCCATGACAGATAAACATAAAAACACGTAAGTGGTTTTATGAGGGTTTCGGTTTTCCTTCTAAGGTATGGCAGCCTAAAATAACAAAATATCAATTACTAGATTTAGCTAATTCGCTTACTTTTATATTCATAATATAATGTTGACTTCGCAAGGTTTGTACCGCAGTATTCAATTTCCGAACACAAGTTTTCCACAAAAGCCTTCCATCTGATTTCAAAGTGTTTTCTTCTGTGAAAGTCTTCATTTGACATTCGGGGCGGTCGGAAAATACAATGTTTGTGAAACTTGGGGTTGCCTTGAGATTAACTTGTTGACTTTCCAGGTTTAGAGCCTATAAAGTAAAAGTGATTACACAGATGTTTAATAAAGAAATATTTGTGTTCTTGAAATAAATTCGGGAAAATAATTTATTTGGCACAATTTATTTAGGTTTAGATTTCAGGTTTTCCTGATGAAGTTATAAAATATCGAAACAAGTGGAAAAAAGGAAAACGTTGTACATTTACCGCCCATATTTGTGACCTTCAACTTCTTTCATGTTTTCATTGTAGTTTACATTAGGAAATATCCTAATGGATATTACAGCTTACGTTTAACATTGATTAAAAATAATTAGGTTTATTCTTATAGTTTACCTCAAATCGTATCATTAGGAATAATGTAAGTTTTGTTCATATTTTTTCTGTTTGTTTGACACTTAATTTCGTAAAAAAGCAAATAAATTCTTAAAATGTGCAGTACATTTTTTTTTGTTGTGCAGAACAATCTCTCTTAATGTGCAGTACATTTTGCATAAAACTTTTGGAATTTCAAGCTTAATATTTGTTCTGAAAAAATTTTTGTGTGTACTTCCTATAGTTACCTTTATTTGACTGCCTATAAAAGTAAATTATGTATCGAGTCGTTCCAGTTATATAGTTTTTGAATTACTCTTAAAAAAACAAGTATCTGTATCGAAAAATATGCGTTTATAATTTAAGATATTTTTAACATTTCTATGATACCCAAATATTTAAATATCCAAATATGTCTATAAATATAACACTGCACACAGCGCAGCCGATATTACTTGTACGAGAAAAGATGTTTATTAAATCCAAAATTATTACGTATTAAAGAATACATAAATTAATTTACGAGATACGTTAAATCATATGTTAAACCAGGTAACGATAAAACCGTATAATGCAAATCTGGTGATGACATGTTACAAAGTACGTATAAAATATTATACTGGTATGTAAGAGTTTTGTGCGTAAATTAGTCATACAATTGTAATACTTCCTTTGAAAATGTTAATTAAAAAAGACTAAGACAATGTAATTCGACCATAGGATTGCGCCTGTAAGGAACGAAAGTAGGTCACTGAATTGACTGAAATAGATCAAGATTTGACTTGTAGTCCGATGGCGGAAGATGGCTAAATGTCATAGATACAAGACATATAAATGTATAAAACATTTTTAGCGGAAGTCCCGTTTGAATGTGGGAGCAAGATGATCAAGGTTAATTACCATTTATATGTATTCAATATATCGTGCGTTATGGTCGTGTCAGAGTAGCCTTATTTATTATGATAAGATGCATTATATTCGCCAATAATAATTATTTAAATGTGTGCCAATGCTAAATTGAAAAAAATTTGCATAGTGTGATTTATACGTTACATTAACAGATAAAATAATAGTGAATTTAAAAGAAATCGATTTAGGAATTTTTAAAAATAAAAATAAAATAGAAAATATTTTATGGTTTTAAGAAATATTTTAAGCTATTCAAACATAAAGTTAACGTATTAAGTATCTAGAGGATCTTCATTCTTTAAAAAATATAGATTTAGAAATTATATCCATTAAATTAAAAATATGATATATAATATTCATAACATGATATCGAAATATGTGCTAGGAGGGGTCGTTACCGGTTACGGTCAATTGTAGCTCGTTTTACTGATTACCTGATACAGTTTCACAGTCAGCTTAATGAGTTTGTCTTTGATTGTATGGGTATAACTGATAGTATTATCATATAATATCTTGTTTTTAAAGTAATCTTGGCAGCTCTAGTGACATAAGAATCTTCCAAAATTAGATATTTATTAGCAGCTTTACACGATTTTTTTATCAATTTTGTGCGGGTAGGGCTGGTGACAGAGAATGCTTAGATATTTTGAATACTACACATATTGCGTACATTGGTTTGTTAATCAGTAATCAGTGAGAACTTTGTCTAGTATGGTCGCATTGTTAAATTAATTTGACAATTTCTTCAAAAGAAAAGTCCTCTGATAGGAATAATCATAATTATTTTATGAATTGTTTTATTGCTTGAAAATTTCAAAGGGTTTTTAATGTTTATTTGTTATTTTTTTTCATGAGTTATTTTGCGCTATGTAGTCTGGCGTTATCATGAAGAAAATAAACTCGGTTATATTGAATACTTAGCTTTGTTGGCTTCTGGTATTCAATTCAGATTTAAACACTAAAAAGCCTGTTTGCTTGCACTAAACTAATGTCATTTGCACGTGTGATTAATATATATATATATAATACGCTACTCATTGCTAGTTAATAATAGGTCAGGTAACCAAAGTTATATTTTAACCTCAATAATTGTTGACAAACATTACATCTTAAAGAAAAGTGGAAGCCCTTGAAGGCTTGGCATTAAATTCTCTTCAATCGAGCACGCTTGAGTTTATTCATACCACAGAATAAAATTTTGATCACCTTTCTGAAAAAGTCTTAAACTGTGGCTAAATGGTCATTAGCCAACCCTTTTATTAGTTAATTATTCGTAATTCGTTTTTTAAGAATCGTTTTCCACCTAAGTTTGTAATAAATATTCGATACGAAACAAGAATGAATTATATCTATAATGGAACACCATTCAACTATGTAATCCTAAATAATTACAGTGCCATCTATTGAGAAATAAACTTGATAAATAACCACTTTTATTTTTATGTAAATGTGGGTTAGAAAATCGGTATTCCAGATGACCAGTTAAAAATAATTGAAAAATAATCTGCACACGAAATTAAAAGCGAATTAGCTCAGAAGTTCTAATGTAATTTAGAAAAAAAAACATGCGTATATCTTCGTTATTTAACGGAAAAGTGGAACAAAATATTTGTCAAAATTATATCTTCAAATGGGCGTATATTAAACTGTTGCCACGGATGTTATTTGTAAACTGGCTGTTTCGGTGATGATTGCAGCCAAGTTAGTTAACGTTGTGAATAACATTTGCCTTTCGATATATTTGTGAATCTCCTTATCAAGAGAACATTCATAAATCACGTGGTTCATACAGAGAAAAGATTTAGAGAGGGGGTCATTTTCTTTACTACGTAGTTTTATAGTTTACTTGTTTTGTGAGGTGTTTAAGAAAAGCTTAAAATTACATATTTTAAAATTGTTGAAAACCAAGTTATTTGCTTTTCCCTACCGGCCTCGTGATAATATGCTTATGATGCACTACGATTAGAAGAACAGATTTTGATAACATAATGATATAATTGATAATCAGAACAATTAAAATGCTTTTTGAAAATAAAAGGAAAAAGCTACGTTCCATGTCTTATTCAAGCCTAAAGCTACGGTGAGCTTCAGAGAAGAGCCCCTGTTTATGAAAGCATTACTTTTTCATAGGTAAAACGAAGAGTCTACTGCTTCTTTTAGATCACACATTTACTTTTATATCGTTCTGTTTATTCTTTTATGAAATTGTTATATTTCGTTCATATAGAAGCGACGGGAAATAAACAATATTACTACTAAACCGAATTTTGGTGGTCGCCGAGTTTCTTTAAAGTACATTATGTTCCTTCCATTTGTGAAAACGCACGCTAAGACCAATAAAATAAAAGTTCATTAGAATTCGACGATAAGCCACGGGCAATTATTTCGATAAACCACGATTTCAGTCGACACTTATATACGAAACCAATAACAACATAGCATAGTGTTTGCATGAATCAGCATTCAGAAATGGTCATATTGTATGGAGGCGTTTAACATTTTATGCTTAGAAAGAATTTGACAGATGGTGGAATACTTTTAAAAGGTTCATCTTTTATATTGAAATCTATGTTGGAAATTTCGGCGGACGTAAATCAATATTTTTAGAAGTTTAGGAGAAGCTATAAACAAAGTCGTTTCGTACAATAGATCTTGTGCATAATAATGACTGAATAAATTAGTCTGAATGTTATGGTACTTTGAGTTCCAAGATTTTACAGAGTTCTTTTTCTGTCGTTAGCATAATAATTTATTTTTGAATTTTGACTTTTTAAAAGTTTTGTTGAGAGTGGGTGTTACGAAAATTACATCTTTAAATCCAAGTTAAAATTTAATTATCTTATTAATAATAGTTGAAAAGCACCAAGACGAGCTATATCAAGCAGATATAACCAAACTTCTTTATTATTTGAAGCACAGTAGCCAAAAATATTATAGATGCTTGGATTGAAAAAAAATTCGTTAAGGCAATGCAATGACGTACATTTTTCTTGTAATTCGTCACAGTGAAACACAAAGTCATTACACACTCTCAGTTAACCAAGCGCTAGTATATTTTTTTGAAAATAAAAGTTTACAAGTCTCGTTTGGATCAATGTACGTATAAATCTTTTGAGCTGACATTTTAAGTTAATTACGCTAGTATGCCATATTCAGATAAAAGTTAGACATATGAACATTAAAATTTCTGTTGAAAAATTTGAGAGTTTCGTTTAGTCAATTTATATTATGAGAAGATAGTAACTTGTTTTTCGTGCAAAATGCTTTATCTCTTGTTGTCTTTTTAATTAATATACCTAATTAAAATATCATTTTATAAATATATCTTTACGTTGTTAAGTTAATTGTAGCATATATACTTGCTTGAAACCATTAGTCCTTGTTTTGTATATGTAGAAATATTACTTTTTTTAAGACTGTAACAGAAAAGGTCATTGATCTTCAGATTCCTTTTTTGCTCCCCAAATTAATTGCTAACGCAAAAGTAAAAAAGTGTTTAAAATATAGTTCTAAACCTCTTACTTCTTATCAAAAATGATTTCTCTTCTGTCTATTTTGTTTTCTTTCTTCTGATTTTCTTGTTATTATAATTGTGGGGACTAAGTATGAAAAAAATGTATATTTTTCCATTTTACCGATATTTGATAAAGGGTCATACTTATTTCTTTACTAATGCAGTTATTGGTAATTCTAAATTAACGTGTATTCAAGAGATGAAAAATAAAATAAAAATTTTATATTTATTTAAAATTAATACATGTTTAAAAAAATTATATGCACTCTCCATAAACAAAGTGTATGCCGATACTGTACAAACTACTGTAGTTGTTGATCAGTTAAACGACGGTATTTAATAGAACCTGGTAAAAGTTGGGAATATGGGAGTTGATTCTTCGTACTAGGTGCAAACTAGATAAGTCTTCAATTATCAGAAGATTTTTATAGTTCGATATAAAATAGGTATATATATATATATATATATATATATACCCATTTTATATCGAATTAACACAACATGCATGGTCCTTTTTGATCGGATAAAGCCAGGACATGCATCAATTATAATAAATTATAATGTTTAAAACCATCTTATAGTAATAGGTTTAATGTAACGCTCCTACGGTAAATTTAATTAACGGATTTGCCACTCTATTTATCAAATAAACTTGTTTAAAATCACTTCAATTATTTCGATGTCGATGCAACAGGTTTTTTTTGACAATGCCACCGAACTCGGGTCAGTGACCACTAGAATTAATTATGCATTTATTCCAAAAATACGTGCATATAGGAACTGGTCTTGTACTTTGCATTCTCTTAAACTTAATTATGCACTAATATATCGCAGTGTTGTGTAAATTTTGGCAAGTGATATATTTTTGAAATTATGCTCACTTAGTTACTTCCCAAATTCTCATGTGTGTCGATTTGTGTATAAAAGTTTTAATGAGGTTCGTTAATGAAGGCTTTTCATTTATCCTGAGTAATACATAATGAAGAGTAATACTGCCTTTCTATGAAGACCTATAATTACCAGCAGTTCGTTGATGTAGTAATCAATTATCGTTCATGCAGAACTTTTCTTTGATGACTTTTCTAGGCTTAATAGTGGAAACTGAAAATTATTTTGGTGATTTTGAGTCATAATTATATTCTTGCAATTCATTTTTTCCTCACAATAGTGTCTAACCGCCATATTATAGATATTACGGTTTTTTGATATTATACACAAACAAATGTGAAAATTCAATATAACAACGTCATACAAATGTTCTAAAATTTTGTCATGCTCTCTTGTAAAATCATAAGAAGTGAGTTACCACATCCTGCCGTGATGTTAGATGGTCTGAGAGTGACGGTAATGGAACAAAGAATTGCGTCTCTATACTGGGCGATGATTCTCCTTTTCGAGTTTAAATTTCATAATTTTCATCTCAAGTGTCAAGTTAAAAAGGACTAAGTTTTAATTAAATAACTAAAAGCTATAACGTATAATTGGTATGATTTTTTTAACCACATCAGAGAAACACTGCCACATGTGAACCGTCACACGCCGCTGTAAGGGTTGCGTACCAATATTTTTTTAATTTCAAGTATAATTGGAAACAATATACATACATTTATCAATTTAAACATTTATTTAGTTATCTTATATTTTATTGATCAAAATAATGGTCATAAATATAAGTGGCAAAGTCATAATGCACAAGCTCAATATAATATGGCAAGACAGGAAGGTATCCAATGAAATTGAAAAGAGACTGGTGCGTGCGCTTGTTTTCTCCATCTTTTTATATGGAGTTTTGGACAATCCGCGCATTGGACAGGAAGAAGATCGATGCTTTTGAACGCCAAAATATCCAATAATTCTATATTCGACCAACCCCAAATTAAGGACCATTTGCTACCTACAAGTTATCAGTTTTTTTGACCATATACCTCGCAGACAGTCAAAAAATCTAAATAACTGGTTTTTGTATGGAAAATAGTGGGTAAAAGACCCCGCTGTCGATAGTCCCTGGTCTGATTAGGTTAAGACCATCACGGACCTTCTTGTCACTGCCACCCCGAGACAAGCCAAAGACAGCACGGCAGCAGCTGTTGACTGGATTTCCATGGTCTATATATCTTTCAACGACAAAACGTTTAAAGATATATTCCTATGTTAATCTTTTCAGCGATACACCGTATGTTTGCACAGAAAAACTTTTTTTGGTCACTTTTGCATATATTGGTAATCCCTTGACGTAAAATTGTTTTTACATTTAAATATGATTTCCGAATTTGAGTCAAAAAATAAAAAAATTACAATATTTAACGTATAAAATTTAACTTCGTTAATTATCTTTTAGAATGGATAGAGGGTGTTGTTACAACGATGTATCAATTTCAGACACTTTGGATACCGAATCCTAAGTATCGTGTGGTATAATACCATATCTTCTTCAACTTACTTAATTACCTCTAATAAAATCTTTATTTCTCTTGTTTCAGAAACCAGTCACGACGTGAAATGAATGTAATAATTAATGGAGTACATTACATATAGAATAATAGAACATCAACGAGCATTTGGCGTAGCAAGCTTCGCGAATCTCCAATAACTCGATACCCCGGAGGAAATAGAGAAACCATTTTGCCAAGATGCGGTTCATTAACTCCTTCTTCGGAAGGATCACGAATGATCTGAAGCAGAAAAAGCTTATTCCTTTGAAGATCCTTTTCTTCGTTCATGCGTCAAGTATGTTTCATACCTTTATTATTTTAACATTTTTAGTGTGTGTAATGAATCGTATAGTAAGAAAAACAACGTAATCAAAAACAACAAGTTCCATATTATATGGTAGATGTTAATAGTTGTATTACTATTATTATATACAATTAACCTATTTCATATTATATAGATAGCTAATAGCGATTTTTCCTTTATTTTTCGTTTAATAAAAATACTTGTTTAAGAAAACTTATTGAAATTATTTCAGTTAAAGAAAGTATTGTATTGTCACGCTTGTTAATATAATTATTATTATAATTTTACACGTGGGAATGAAAAAAGTATGGGTTATTTATATTTTTCCTCGAACTTTCGCCTTTTTTAAGTGATTATTTAAAATTAATCTCCATATTTCATTAAGTTTTTTTAAGTAATACTAAACACACAGTTTGATGTAACGTTGATTTGTTGTAAGAGTTCATCGTATGAAAAGCTTCATACGATCTCTCACGCGCTTCTGCTGTTCGCAGCACTGTTCGTGCTTTACCCGTACCTGACCATCCACATGCGTGAGCTGGGTATCAACGTTGAGGAGACGGCCATCATGTCGGCTGTGACACCCTTCATCTCCATCCTCATGCCTCCGCTGGCTGGCATGTTAGCTGACAAAATTGGAAATTTTAAGGTAGGCGCAAATCTAATTCATTTTAAAGATTGCTTATATCTAGGGGTTAATTAAAGCTTTTATGTAGGTTTTTATATAAAATCAAATCTCTTCCATTATTTATAAATATAAATCCCTTCCATTATTTACAAAAAATACATTTAAGTAGTAAGCTATAGGTTGAGCTTAAAGCTCCAAGCCGTGGCTAATTACATTTTTTTCTTAAAGTTAGAACGTAATATTTTTCCAATTCGAAAATTAACAAGAAAATGGGGAAGCTTATTATTTCTTATGATTATTTTTAACTTATTTTTATTTTTAAAGATAATTGTTTGCCTAAACCACATCATTAATTGTTGTTTGACACAAGAACATAAGACAAAAACAAGAACAAAAATGTGCGTGTACTTATTTATGTACATGCGTAAGAAGTTATACTTCTATGGCAAAATACAAGAATAACTTTATTTAGCACGCAAATAATTTATGGAAACAAAATAATAAAACTGGACTGGTGCGTGATTATAAGTGCGGTTGGTAAAATTTAAATAATTGAAATTTAAAATTTATTTTCTCATACAGAGTAGTAAAAAATGTTATCTTTTTATATAGAACTACAATCATTTTCATTCATAATTAACATATATAAATAAAAATTCGGCATTCAATTTAATATAAATACGTGTTTACAAAGAATTGTTAAATTTACTAAAATAATCTAAATAAAGTTTAATTAATTATGAAAATAAGTTAGTATGCTGAAAATTTATGATTTTTTCATTCCAAACCATATTTGAATTTTACACAGATGCTATCTACTCTCTGCCAGTGTGTTGGAGACATGTAGTACAAAATGATGGTGATTATTATATCGAGGATAAATTAATTTTAAATTGGAAATGTAATAAAAAAATATAACAATAATGACCGCTCATTACTTATTAGCCAACCCAGTATTTAATAAATGATAAAGTAAAAATTTATATTATATCAAGCAAATAAATACATACCGAAACTTAACCTCACTTAGAGAAATACGAGTATATTTAAAATATCACGAACATTCACAATAAATAAATGTTTTTTAAATAAAACATATGTTGTGTATTTACAAATATCTCAATTACTATCATGAATGTAGCATCAGTCATTACACGCATGTAAATATATGTTTAGTGAGCAACTTAATCTTGTCGGTTTTTGTTACATCCTGTGCGAGCATCGTAATATTTCACTCTCACCACTTTTTCATAGCTCGCCTAAAAAAGTATAACTTCAAAAATTAATATAAAACGAAAATTTATGAAATTACATATTGGGAATAAACTGTGAATATTGAAACCTGGGCTGTTTGAAGTCGTAAATTTATGGGTGGTAATGTTGTATTGCTTGAATCCGATGTAAGTACTGAAAATGTCACAAATCGTAGAGCGATTTTGTACGTGTACGTGGTATATCTATCAAAATAATGCGTTTTTTCTTACAAAAGGTTTCCAAAAAATTGAAGCAACAAATATTTTGAGATAAAAAGAAAAAAAGTTAACATAAAAAAGGCATTAGTACCGAAATCGATAGGTCGTAAATATCTGAGAATTTCTGAATTTTCTTTCTAAAGGGCTTCATTTGCATGGGATAATGATTCGATATAGCCAGTACCAACAATAGAATTGAGAGAATCAAGTGCGTGGACTAAGAGAGAGCATCGCAGGATACTTCGCTTCGCTTCACGTAAAACAAACATTGCTTCTCAATTCTTTGTTTTTTTCCGTAATATTTTTTAGCATCGAAGTTGAATATACTAATTAATAGTTAGTTGAATAGAAATGTTTTTTAATAACTGGGTCTGCATTTGCATCAACGTGTTTCGTTTCGCTAATATCACATTAAGGATTAGGCATTTCAATAAATAATTAGATATTTTGTGTAAGGTCACAATATCATTGTGAATTTTCTAGATACTATTGACCAGTTTGGAGCTAATTTACATTATTATGTAAATTAACATGACGTTAACATAATAACCATTAGCCCTAAAATGTTTATTTCTTAAGATTTATAGAAAGCGGTTTGCATACACGAAGTGCACAGGACTAATGTTACCTTAGAAATACACAGGTGCCACTGAAATAAAATGCGTAGATGATAAATGCAAATTTAACCGGATACACACGGATCGTTTGTTGTTCTAAAAACGTGGTCAAGCAGAAATTTAAATAAAATGTGGAATTCAATAATGATTCGTTACAAGAAGAGAATTGTGTTATAGACAAGAATTAATGTACGCTTATTAAACTGGTTTGTTGACAGCTACATGCGAAAAGCACACACCGACTTTTTATGAACATTGCATACTTAAGTAGTAAAGGGAATTGGACAAATTTTATAAAAAGAAAAAATAAGCGGACAAATGCAATTTTTTTGCATACTATTTGAGGGATAATCTGCTGTTAATATTTTGTTGTAGTTAAGAATATATCAATTTATTTCCCACGTTTATAATTTAATACACTGGCAATAAATTCGGCCACGCGATCAAGTTCGGCCGGTTCTATTGTCGGCCATTGTTCGGCAGTACAGGAAGTGATGCGCTAATAATGGCGGCGGCGTGTATTGACATAATAATGCGGCACAACGAGCGATATCTCACTGGCGTTCATTTCCGGTTTGTTGTGCCAACAAAATACGGATCCGATTGAATACTTAATAATTTAATTATGGACATGGATGGATCGGCTCGATTACGGCTTAGCGGTCACGGTGACTAGTTAAAAGGTTTTGGTTTGAAGGTTGTTTCAGGATCAACGTTATTGCGTACGCATGTGTGGTACAAGGTACTTTAGCACCAGATTCGGATATGTTTTGTTATTACAATGTTGTTTTTTTATCGAAAGTATTCTGATATAATCTGCGACATGTATTTATTATTCTTTCTTCCTATCTCCTACTACATTAATATTGCGTTTATTTTGTTCTACTTTTTTTAAAATTTTACATATTTAATTATCGAAATTTTTAAACGATTTTTTAGAGATTTGCCTGTAAAAAAAAGAAACAGTATATGTCGCGTTGCACATACTGTCGAAATGTATCTCTATACATGTAGTTTTGTAAAGTTAACGAATTTTTTTAATTTTATAGCTGGGCTTGTGAAGTAATTGTATTGTTGAACTAATTAAATATTAATGATTGCAACGCTGTGTACACTGTATTATGCCCCGTTCACGCCGTATAAACGAAGGCAATTTTGCAAATTTTGTGTAAGGGGTATTTTAAGAAGATTTTTTGGGAAAAATGACTTATGACACATTATTTAGTTTGTAAAGTATAAAAAAGTAAAAAGTTGTGAGAAAATAGTTACAATAGTTTTTGAAAAAATCGATATGAAAGTAAAGAAGAGGAAAATGAATGTATTGAATATATTTGAATTAATTCTTAGACACAAAATTTCATCTAATTGCTCCATTGGTACAAGCACTAGATAGAGCGGTGGACAATAGACACAAATGCAAACACACACACGCACATGCAAACGCACACACATACACACATACACGTACACACCTTTGTACAGACGTAGAAGTAGTTTTTCAATTTCTAGTTTTTTTGAGCTTTATTGGTGCTATTGAAGCGTCTCGAATTAATAATCAATTATTTTTCATTATTTATTTATCAACTTTAATACATATTACATATGGCGGATTTATTGCTACATGAGTAATCTCTTCATTATAGCATTCCATTGTAGCCAAATGTATTAATATCTACGTGTATATTAAAGTCTATAGTATATATATATATATATATATATATATATATATATATATATATATATATATGTGTATATATATATATATATATATGTACATGTGTATATATATAAATATATATATATATATATATATATATATATATATATATATAAATCGTCGTACATGTGACGTAAGTCACGTCAACTGCTTAATATTCTCGACGCCTACCGAGACAATAATGGATGTCTTCAAAGGAATGATTGCTCCTTTCTTTTTTGGCACACCCGACTTTTTATGTATGGCCTTAGGCGTGCTTTCCCCGCTCACCGGGTGTGGTATCATGAAGCATGCCATGTAAAACCTTACTGTCTGGCATAAGCTGCTTTTTTGGACAGTTGTTGGTGTGTTGGCAAGGCAACAAAAGTTTAAATTTTTTAAATGTTCATACGGTTGTCTGGTCTTGTTTCCCAGATTGGCAGTTGTTATAGTACCAGATTTTTTTTATTGATAATTTATATTAATATGTAAAACCGTAAGTTTGTTTATTTACAAATGTTAATGTTAGAAAATACTAGATTTATATTGGAAGATAAGTACATATTCTTGTTCTTCTTTAGGGACGAAGGCGAAGTTTAAGGAGCTAATGTTGATATTTTTAGTGTTTTATATTTGACAGCGAAAGAAGAAATGATAACAAAAAAGCTTTATTAAGTTTTCATTCTGATTAGTTATCATACTTGAAAAAAATAGAAACAGTTTTGCCCTATTGAGAAAAAGTAAAAATGTTCAACGTTTGGAGAGCACGAAATATGTCCAAGACATGCAGATCTGCTATATTATGCATTTACAACTAGCATTTAATATAAACCGTTATACATTGTCAAAATTATTAAAAATAAAAGAATATATGATTGGAAAGTTTGATACACTTAAATAGTTGTGCAAAACCTCTGTTTTATTAGCAGCTAACAAACTAAGGATTTACATCGTTTATTCAGACGTATTAATGTAAGAAAATCGATATTTTTAATAAGCAATATTTCATGTATGCATATCGGTTTGTCTATAACTATGTTAGATTTTTAAGTAACAAACCCTCCACTTTTTCCAGCGATTGTTATGCAAACTTCTCGATTAACTCTGGTAAGATATGTAAAGAGAGCGTCATCCTTCTTCTGTTCAATCAGAACTGAGTTTCAGCAGCTAAAGAACAAACAATATATGAAAACTTCACGAAGAGAACTTAGAGTGCCCTTGCTTCATAAATCCCGTTTAGGGCAAACATTTAGTGAAGCAACGTGAAATATTTACACAATGATTGATGAAAATCAAGTTTTCCTATTTGAAAACTAAGTTCTGTCATTTTAATGATGTGGCCATCTTTACGCAATTCCTCATTTCACACGTGCTTTTTCTAATTTAGCCGCAATGAAGAAACTACTTAAAATCGGCCATATTATAATTTCTAGCCGTATCATAATTTTACTAATGTCGGTGATAAACTCCTTGATGAAACGGAACGCCTAAACGAAATCATTATTGATTATGAAAGTTGGAATCGAATAGTAGTTATTTAAAATTTTAACTCTTTTTAGAGTCGAGTACTGACTCCAAAGATTTAAAGAATTAAATTTTGGTTTGTACTATAATCATTCTCCAAGGCAAAATCCAACGATAAACATTTATTGAAACAGTTAACAGGTTAAGCTCATGTTATTTGGTAAAGTTACTATTACACTGCAATGAAAAGCAATTTCGAGTTTCGGAGAAGTAGAAATATTCTATTTCTCCATCAAGTGGCAGGTCATTTATCAGTTTATCTTAGTTCGAGCTTACTATTGATAATTGCTTTTGTTCTGGAAAAATAAAAGTTTTTCTCGTTTATTTAGAATTAATGGAGAGTAAATACATAAAAATGCACAAGAACATAAAAAACCTCTGCAGGGAGCAGAGGTTTTCTGCACCTTGTCAGAGGTGATCGACAGGAGCAATAGGCCATTTCGTTTGCAGACGGTACAGGTTGAAGCCGTTTCGGGTTAAACCTGTACTCCGTCTGGTACATTTACCTCTCCTACATATTCCCATGGACTCCAGAAGCGATAAATAGCAGCAGAATACAAAATCTTCTTATTATGGCAGCTTAATAAATTTCCAGAGGCTTTTCTGATTAAAACGCGAATTTCAATTTTGAAAGAGACTCCACCAAGTGGAAAAGTCCTAGATGGAAGAAGACTTAAAGTATAAAATAACATTTAATATATGTGTACCTGTACTCAATTGCATGCATGCAGTTGAGAACAGGTATATAATTTATTTGTCATTCTATAATTTACTGGATCATCTGATATTTTCTTTTAATGGATAATTGTGAAGTACGTTAGATTAGGCTATTGACCGTATACTATCTAACTGGAATGTTTATTTATTTATCATTTAGGTTTTTTCCACTGCTTTGCTCATGAAACAAAACTTAATTAAATTTTTGCGATGCAATATGATTTTCGAACGTAAATAAATTTGCTACATACCGCCGCTGCTAGAGATTTTTGGAGTAGATTCGACGTCTCTCTTTCCTCTCACGTACTTGCACACTCATACATACAGATGAATATTACATTCTATTAATATTTTGATTTGTTCTGTGGCGTTACTGGGGGTATACACTTCTAGATAAAAAAGAAAATAAGTTAAGCGTAAGCTTTATATGCACAATCAGTGTTCTGTGCCATCAGCCCCCTCTACTTAAATATAAATAGTAATTCACTCCAACTATGTGATTAAAAGGCTCCCATCTGCCGTGAAACCCGCCGCCGACCAGAGCAATGCTGAATCAAATCACATTTGGGCGGAACTGAGTGGCGAGCGTTTCGACGTAATCAAATTAAACATTTTGAAAACGTGTAAGGACAAAAGTTGTTTCAACATCGCGCCAAATATTTTTTATCGAAAAACTTTTTCTCTGAATAATAAAAAAATAAAATTGTTTATGCCAATACGTTGCGCTAGATTTTTTAAATTCTTATGACTTTGGGTCAATCTATGCCTAACTCTTAATGTTCATGACTTTGGGTCAATCTATGCCTAACTCTTAATGTTCATGATTTTTTCAGATGTGTCTGAACCATACTTTTGGCGATAAGGGTGAGAGCATCACGTTTTGAGCATTTTTTTCGACGAATGTTTAAACAAATTCTTAAAAAAATACGTCGTATTTATGGTTGAATTCGTATTTCAATACAGTTTCTTTGGAAACCTTGAAATAAATTTGCCTTTTTTATTTCCAAATTTACCCAATCAAATTAACCCCACAATTAAAACAAACGTTTTATACTTCAAGTCCATAATTGGACCACCTTAATCTACCTTTGTGTTAAATTTAATTCGAATAGTTTCCGAGTAAATTACCTGTGATGGACGGACATCGAAGTGATTCTATTAACGTTCCGGTTTTGCCACGGAACATCAAAGAGAATCACTCAAATTGGTTGATAAATACCGAAAATTTGAGCTAGCATAAAAATACTGTTGAATTGAGTACTTCCTCCGTTTTTGAAGTCGGTTAAATATGGTGTTTCCATGCCCTGATCTATGCGAGCGCTGGCCGCCCACGACGTAACTCAACTCTGCTGATAGAGCAATCACACAGCTAAAATGCGCGATGTGTATACGACTATCGATTTATATTTTATATTATTAAAGTACTAAATGTCTTGATATTTATTTAATTTGAAAATATTGAATTTCATATATAAGATAACATAAAGGTAAGTACATACGCACACATACTCTGCATTTACTTCAATTTTATGTATATGTCTGCAACATGAATTCTTTGACAATTAAGACCAGAAATTAAACCATTGAGTATACATAGATGTCGATATAAGGGTTTACTTTGTATGTATAACATCGACACTTTGTCAACATATTCTATGTTTTCCGAATTGTTTATGTTTGAAAAGTAATTAGAAGGAAAACAAAAAAATATAATTGAAGAAAAAAACTATAAAGATTATTTTCTCATTACTTGTGCGCTGTAGCATATCCAAAATCAGAACGCTTACATGGCTTATACTTATATTGTATTCATATCGGAAAATATTTTATCCACTCTGGTAAAATACTACATAACCTCTGTCTATGACACGTCAAAATCTACTGATGATTTCCTCAATCAACAGTAGCTGGAGGTAAACATCTATTTCTCTGTCACACAAGTCCGTTGATGTTGTCACGGCAGTCTTTGATGACATCCATCGACCCATAAAATTATCTAATGTGAAACTGCTGATATAACTTTATGTATTAGAAAATTAAAAATATTTATTTATTTTACTAAAAGTCATTGACTCTTTGAATGGCCTGAGGTCAATGACTCAACAAAACTAATGTCCTAGACAGACCGTAGGATGGCAGCCCCCGAATCTCGAAATATGACTGTCTCTGCGAGTATGTAAATAAAAAAGTTTAGCGTGCATGTTTATTTTTTCTAGGTTAAATTGACTGTTATAACTTTGCTTGTCGACTTGACATATGTCTGTGATGATTAGAATAATATATTGCCCTGTTTTTTGCGAATGTGAAGAGTGGCCTGATGTTGTTGCTTACACGCGGTGTCTGTGACAATTCGATTTTAAAGTACCATAGACCATATCATAATGACTGTTATAATTTTATCATGTCTGTTCATCCGCCAGTTACGACCTCATAGTTGCTACAATTTTAGATCTAGTCAAAAATGAAATAATAATGAAATTTTGTAGGCATTATGTGGTAGATTTTTCAGAATTCCTCAGATGCAGATCTCAATGAATATGATGCGAAATAGATTTTTCTAACTTTGCTCTTTACACGTAGAAGGCTATTTTTTATAATCAAGCGTTGTTTGCGCATTAAATTCATAATAACGCATGCAAAAAAATAATCTAGAAAGTGAGCACGTTTATTTTTAATTGTTTCAGATATTTAGCAGGCTTTGGGTAACTTTGTTTTCTGTTATCACTAGGCACCTTCCTTTTACGTGTTTCCAAGCACATTTGATTGTTGGTTTTGAGAATGATGTTATCTGATTTAAGAAAACAAATGCTATTCAATCAGAGCTATGAATATGGGCATATTTAAATGACTCTATTAACGGTTTAGCCATCTGATTCGCAATATTTAAACGCTAACTTTAGAACAATCATTTGTTATACGTGACCATTTAGATTATCTTTGACCGAGCTAAGGTTACCCGCTATGATCGATATCCTCATTACGTTTATGCACTGAAATCTTAACATTGTCACTTATAGTACCTTCACAAATCTTAACACTTATGGTATCCTGTAGTCTCAAGCAGTACCCGCTCTATCGTGCCAAGACATCGAGGAAGGCCAGTCTATTCATTATCTCCGCTATACACTCACATAATGTACATTAATGTTTACACGGTGGCAGTTTGCGTGACAGTTGCCGTCGTGACACGGTCATTGTCGCCCTGCCGCCGACTGTCGCCGTGTATACACAGGTGAATCTTCACATTATCATGGGAGAACACTGTCATGATAGCTGCCATGACAGCTGCCACGACACGAACTTTCGCATACATTTTCCTCGTGCAAACGTTGCTTAAGTGTGGAATATATTTACTACTGTATTGATAATTTTGTTCTGGTTAAGTGAGACTTACAGTTTGTAATTAAATTTGTGTTTGTATTGATACTCTGGTGTTAGATTCAGTTGTATTATTTTAGTTTATTCAGACCTGTAATAAAAGAAAATAACATTTATTTAGAAAAATATTATTCATTTACTTGAATCAGTCGGGTCATGACATCGACAAGGTATGAAAAAAATTCCTCTAAATGCAAAAAAATTCAATGTTTTATAAATTTTATTCTGTAATTTTTTGAATTTACAACGTTCATCCTTAGAAAGTAATACTCAAAGTTATCTTTTTTACGAATTTTTGTAGAAATGTGAATTTTTTAAATTTATTATTTATAATTATACACAAATCGAAAAGGTGTAGGTAATTATTTTAATTCTATTTAGTTTCAGTACCTTAAACTATGTTATATCAAAAAAATACTGTTACTCGCTTGCTAAATTCTGTTACTCGCTTGCTTAATACTATTACTCACTTATTTAATTCTTTTTAGTTGCAGTACCTTAAACAATGTTATATTTAAAAAAATACTGTCACTCGCTTGCGCTGTATACATTCTAATGGAAACTATTGTTACGTTGAAAGTACGAGTATATTAAACAAAACTACGAAGTAGTAATTTTTTAAGTTGGATAATTTCGTTTGTATTCCTTTTCTATGTTTACGTACTCTTTCAATTTAATTTTTACGACCTGTATTTATTATCGTGCCACGTCTTAAGTAATCTTCATAGGCCAGTATGCGGCTGGTACAAGTAAGTGTTATTTAGTAAAATAAACGTTATTTTCTTTTAGTGTATGTCAGAATAAAGTAAAATAATACTATTTTAATTCTAAACGGGACATCTTTCAAACCTTAATGACACCCCTATTTCATTAATGCAGTTTTGTAATGCAGGTTATGGTTAATTAAGTAATTAGACCAGACCCATTCTCTCCTTAGATGAGCGTAAAATAATTTCTGGCTTCGGCGATCAAATCAATCGATTTACACCTCACCGCACTATAAGTAGTCTCAATAAAAATATTGAGACTTCTTATCGTGCGGTGAGGTATAAATAGGTTTAGGAAGAGTCATGATTTGTCTGACGAGAGTCATGCGACCATTAATAATGTCATTTAATGTTTTGTAGATTTACTTTTTTAAATACATTATCCTTGTGTTGTTTTTCTTTTTCTAAACTGGGCAAATTGTATAATGGTTAAATGTGTAATGTGTACACATTTACCAATATGCGAATTATTTTACTAGTTCTAAATAAACCTTTTTTATATAATATTAATTAATGTACCAAATTCATGAATCGATTGTTATGGGCTAAAAATGATGTAATGTAATGTTCTATTCCATACTCCCGCTTCGTTGCTTCTGCCACAAAATTTCGTGACGTCACATGAACAGATTTACATCATGGAATATATATATATATATATATATATATATATATATATATATATATATATGCATATCTTTTTTTCTGGAAATTGATAATCCATCATTTTCTTTTGCCTTCGTTATCAATTTCAATTCGTTCTGAAGCAATAGTGATATAACGATATTTAAATTTTATCGATGAAGATGAATTTATCATAAATACTGTCATTAAACTAGTTGTAATTGGGTAAAGCACATGAAATTAATATATTTCTTTGAAACTTTGCTTTGATGTGTTATGTCGAAATATAAATGATGATGTACAATTTCGCACCGGCGTCAGAATCTAAGTCCTCGAGGGTGTTGTAAATGTCAGATTTACGCACAGAATAATGTCAATATTTATAGCTTGACAAGAAATTGATGTTGTTATGACAAAACCCTGGCAGTTTGGTGCAGAGAGTGGCGACCGTTCATTTGTAGAAAACGATATTCATTGTTTTTGGTATGTTTAATAAAGGTATCTGCGAAATCTAAAAAAATGCGTGGGTTATCTTGACTGAATTTTATGATTTTATTTGTTTTCTTATTAAAAATCCTTTTTCAACCCATAGCCTGACATCAAAGCGTTGAGCACGTTAGTAAGAAACAAAAAAATATTTACAGAACATACAAATAAACAGAAACAATGATTAAAATACAATGAAAACTTAATAAAAACAGTGAAAATGGTGAGTTGGCCGTAGACCATTGAAACACTCCTTTGAATATGAGAAAAAAGTCTAATTTGCTAAGTCTAATTGGGAAAGTTAAGCATGCAGGCAAGCGGGAACAAAAACGGATATTGGTACGTGAATGTGGAATATAAAATAGTGGGTCCCTTCGCGCTAGCAGTTTGGCACAAATACGATACTCATTGGAGCACGGATGGATTGTTAATATAATCACTTGTTAATGTAAAACTAACGGCTCTGTTAATAATTTTAATGTAATCTTGTGATCTGCGATATCTAGGTACTTATGGCCATGTGTATAATATCAACTTAACAAATATGGATAATATATCCACGTATTTACATAAGTAATAGAAATCAAACCTCGCTCTTTCTGCTGTAAGTTAAGATGCGGTATTGATAGTAAACTTTTTAATTTGTTTTTTTTTGCTTTAAATATTTTAGAATTATCTAGAATATAAATTCGGTATTTTTAGTTTAAAATATCTTTCAATATACTAATTAATCTTACTCGCATATTGTAAATTAATTGTTTATTTACGCTGTTTATGATCAAAACGGAAATAGTGCTGAAATAGATATTTTAATTTCTTTTTAATAATAAACTTTTATTTCAATCTTTTGGTCTTATCGGTAGATTTAAAAAAAATGGCATTAACGTTAAGTTTGATTATGTTAAGAATATGCGGTTTCGAATATAATTTAAGTCAAAAAATCCTGTTAAAGTATATTGAAATTAGCCTTTTTTACATGGTTTAGAGTTTTTTGAATTCAGTAGTTCATTTAAATAGAGAAAATATAAAAAAAAACAAAGCCGTAAAGTAGTTATAAGTTCCACGAAAGGTTATATAATAACCTAGCTAAATCAATCCTACCTTATTCAGCTCCTGTTAGCGCTATCATCAGCTCTTGGAGGCATATCAGCTCTACCGTTGCTGATGGTACCAGTGGGAAGGATTACAGTTACCTTTCCTCAGAACGTGGAGATGGCCCTGGACTGCTCTATGGGAAACGTCAGGATGAATTTAATGGAGCCGTATCCTTGCGAGCCGCTTCATCCGTACCCTTATGATGTCGATTTTAGGTGAGTTAAATTTATTTGACTACAATATAGTGCAATTGTTTTTGTGAAATTTAGGGAAATTTCTAGTAAATAACAACAGTGATGTTGTTATTGTTGGCATACAATCAAATAAATTAATTGGTCGACTCATCTTACTGTCTTTTAATCTTAATTCTTTATAGGCGGAATATATGTCGATCCATAATCCTGTGGGATAAAAGTTGAAGTGAAGGTGTAATTTGGGTTACAGATTGTGGACATGCGAATAGAATCTGTCCGATTACTTCCGCGGTTATCATAACCACTTAACACAAAGAAATGTCCTTTAATACAAATTGTTAAAGACCAAGGAGTAAGTTCTAAAAATGTTTAGTATTTATTATTTTGATGATTAAATGAGTCACAATTTTTAAAAATATTTAATGAGAAACTGCCAGTGTATGGAAAATCAAATATATTAATCAAATATATTTATGAGGAATTTAAGTAAAATATATTTTTGTTAAAAAATGGTTGAATTAAAAAATGCATATAATTCGTTCTGTTGCCCCTGTGTCACGTAAAATAATGGCAAGAAAATGCGAAAACAATTCGAATTCATGTAAAGGAATCAGTATTGTGGAAAAAACAACCAATTATAAATAACTAAATATAGCAAATTTTCTAGATTAGATTATTTGTACACTTGTTATTGGTGTACCGTGCGACATAATTGGTGTGTTTTGTGAAATATAAGCAAGAATTTGTTTATACCAATGTTAATCGATCTATGTTTGCCTATAATCGAATATTACCATTTACTATTTTTTTCGGTGTATATGGTGGTGTGTATTGGTGGAACTAGTTCGGACGTCAGTCGATTTCAAATCCTTGTAATCGGCAAATATGGTAACAATAATTTTATAGCTACTTCGAATAAAGAGTGAAATTTAATACTGCGTGGTAGAGAGGTTTGCGTCTCTCATTCCAATATTTGGTTTTTAGTTAGAGATTTTGCTATACAGAATAGTATGAAACTATTCTACGAAGATATTATTCGATGAAGTATATTCATGAATGAAAGTGACAGAGGTAGTTTCATTGTTAAATTTGTTGAATATTCATTTACCAAAATAACCGGAAAAACCACCAATGAATAGCGTGCTTCCCACCATGTTAGCATTTAAGTGAAAACTTATCGAAACCTTGGCCTAAAGTCTTTGTTGTATTATTCGCATTTCCTTACATTATTTTGTCTATATACTCGTAAATAATTTGATACTTCATTATTATTGTTACTTATTACGGTTATTTTCAAACATATTGCTATTATAATTATATTGAAAGAATTTATTAACATTGTAATTGTCTTCATTCTGTGGGAAATATCACATTCTTACAAATGATTATATAAACAATGTTTTTCTTAGAGTTGTTTACGATTTTGTTCATTTATTTTTAATATACAGGTTCTTAAAGAGGAAATGTGATTGTAGTTCCCCGTAAGTCTTATTATGAACTGGAATAACCTTAAGTAAAATCACTATTGCAACTAAAGGGAAATTTACACGATAAATACTGTTTTATTAATATCGATGAAAATTAAATAATAATGCCTAGAAATGGATGTATTGTAATCGAAATGTGTTTATCCATTATTTTTTACACTTCTTGCTTTTAGCGATTAAGTAAAAAAAGGTTTTGAGGATTGTAACTTTATTATACCGAACGTTATACTGTTTTCCCATTTGATCCAAAAATATAACTTAGTCTGTTTTAAATAGTAATCTGTAATTGCACAACAAACCTGAAAAAAAAATTTAAACAAAATATATATTTTTTCTCATTTCCATAGGATACAGTCATGCGGCTTTGTCTGTCAAATTCCACCTTCAATATTAGATAACGAGACGTGGATCTTGGAACGGACGCGGAGCTACTCGATTCAGGTTCAAAGCGGCCAAGACTTAACTGCCCTTTATAAGTACTCTCTCTCCAAGGGTGACATGCCAATCTCCGAAGATACGGTAGATCAGACGAATTCTAGGATAATGGTCAACAACGCTAATTATCAGACCGCGATAAGGAAGGTTGGCTCTGACGCCATGTACTTCCCTTCACCGGAACTTTACAAGTTCGAATGTGGATTGGGGGATGATGAGGATTCCACAAGTTATGAGAGGTGTTTCTTCGGCGGAGACGGTAGCGCCGCAGACAAGAACGGCAGCTTACAGACTTTGAAAGCCAAGATTTCTGGTTTTGATGGCACGGAGGAAAGTCCCTTTAGTATTATGAAACTGTTCGAATCAGACGCCAATACATCTATGCCGATGGATGAGAAGGAATTGAAGTCTTCTGCGGCTACCTGCTCGGATAAATATATCGGGGTTAGTAGTTATAGCTTCTCTCGATACTTTAAGTTCTTTTCAGGATATCGTATCCATATAGAGAAGAATAACTTTGGGGCGATTCAAATATATAGTCTACAATAGTGTCTATTGTAGACTATACATGTCTTTATTGTAACTTTTTACTATTATGATTGAGGTAGTTATTACTTATAGGCTCATAATTTCGTTTCACTTTAAAGAAATAACTTTCAGTGCTATAAGGACTTTGTTTAATAAATTGCAAATTTTAAAATAATTAGCTTTGTCATGGAAACCTTGACATTGTTCCATTAAATTACAGATATTGTTGTAACATTTGAATGGTTGTCGATTTGTACAGTCGATGCAAACATTTTTTGGATGCGAACTGAGTAATTCTTTGAAGGAAACTTTTATTATCATTTGGGTTCGTTGCCTTGTAAAAATATTGATTAAATTCAGAAAAATGTAGTACTAACTTGGCGCAAAATTTGAAGTGTATATACGGCTGGTAATGGCAGCATTCCTACTGAAGCTCCTGCTTTAAGATTATAGTTCCGTAAACATCTGGGGAAATTAATGTTAGCAGAGAAAACGAAATACTGCATTCTAAAAGCTTTTAAATATTGTTTAATGTATTTCATACATATAGGCATTCTTAATACTTGGCATGTCCACTCGTGATTTTTATTTTCATTTATATCTTCTTTGACATGAAGTAACCAGATTTATGTAATTTTTTTAATTTCGCCGTGACGAAACCATATTTTGTAGGTGCCAAAATATTTTTTTCTTCAGTGCCGTACCATAATTTTGTTTCCTCGTCCTGTTTTTTTATAAAAGCTTGCAGGTTATCTATTACATTTTTATCTGGGAAATTTTCTTGTCGCTTGTTTCATTGGAAGCCTCTGTCATTCGTTATAACCTTCTACTTTTGTCATATACGTTGTGTTGGTGTCGCACGAACTCATAGTTGTAATATCGGCACAAGATCAATAGGTCGGTGCTGTACCTCTATTGGTTGATCGTCTGGATTCTTCTATTATGACAAACGTTTCCAGTCATAGTACAAAATTCGGTCCCCGCTATAGCTAGAAATCCGAATTGAAATTCTTGTATTATGAATGATCTTATGATTGTTTGATGCGCACGTTTGGCTGGTGATTATTTCCCATAAGAAGTATTTCGTTTTCCAAGTTGCTTTATTTTTCAATTTGTTACTAGTGGCGCCATATTTGAGAGAGACCCACTTTTATTATTGTCTGTGTTTATTTCTTCATCACCAACCTTAGTTAGTAGGTGCTCACAGAACTTGTTCATGAGACCGAAATTTCCAGAATGAAGCACTATAAATGAATGAGCCATACGTTTGTTTATTTAGTTTTAGTGTCTGATTGAAATTTAGCCTTTAAATTTGAAGCCAAAGATATAATCCGACAAAAATATTAAATAAGCAACAGAGTGTATTTATTATAGGGTATCCTAGAATTTTATAGGTAATAAAAATCAGAGAATCGTAATTCAGTTTGGTTTTTATTATTATTTTATTTAACGGGATCAATAAAGTAAACTACAAAGTAATAATAATTAGCTGTTATTTCACGTTATATTTATTTATAAGAATCAGCTAATTATATTTTAATAATCATGTATTGATTATTACCGATTACAATCAGAATTACATTCATGGAAGGAGTTATTTTTCCTTTGCTTTGTAGTAATACCACTATATTAAAAAATTAAATGAAGCATAGTCGTTAGTAACTTTAATTAAGCCTGAATATGTTTTAAATAGAAAAAATCCTCATTTGTAATAAATGAGCTAAACATCGGATAGTTACGACATTTTTGGAATGTCGCATAGCCGCGCTCAATTAGTTGCATTGTTCACATAGCTGGTATGTATTTTATTATTTATGTTATGTTCAGTGATAATTACGTTGGATTTCGTAGCAATTTTGTGTAGCTCTTTCAGCATTTTATCTGCTAGAATGACTTTTTGTCTGTTGAGTCATTAATAAAATGGGCCGTAATGCTCAATAGAGAATATCATACTCGTGTTGTGAGATTATTCCAAATGTCAATCGTAAAAGTGATCCGTTTGGACTTCGAAATGTGGTACATCACTTTTGCTTTTAAATTGTTATATATGGCTGGTATTAAAGATGTTAGAACAGATGATAGAACATTTTTTCCTGCATTTTAATGGATTATTAAAATCAGTAAGAAGCCACTAACAGCTCCATCTGCGACAACGTTGTACAACAGGTCAAAGATAATAACCACGATGATGATGAAATATAATGATCATTCGATTACAGTGCAGCTTTTTTTCTGTTATTTGTGACAAAGTTGATTGTTTAAAAATCGAATTTCTTGTTCTGGGGGTCTACACATGTTGCTTTTTTTATTTTTAGTGGCACTGTGATATTTTTTAGCTTGATTATAATGAATCTCATTATTTTTTGGAAATGCCTTGGATGTGATTACGAAAAAAATGAATGATGTCACATAAGAATGTCATATCTGCGAATTTTTATTTATTTTTTATAATTAGTCACTTTTTTAAGTTGTAAATCGTAATATAAAACTTTTAATTACAACGCAAACACTATGCTAGTATAAAAATCAGCAACTTCGTAGCATCGTTCTTCTTAATACATCATTTTTTTCTTATTGGTTCTATCGACGTTTATTGGAAAAAAAAAATAAATGTATCCTAGTTCTACCTGTAAATTATCTAACAAGGTAAATATATTAGTAAAAAACAAGCGCCTTCTGGGTGGTTACTTTTTGCACAATTGCTTGTCCCCAACAGTATTTCCTGTTGGTGGTTTTCTATATGATTATTAGTACGCATCAAATTAACGACTCTGGTAAATGTTTAAGTTAATAATATAAAAATAACGAAATGCATTAACTGTGACTTATATTATATTCATTTTTTTCTTTATATTATGTCCCAACGTATAATTGTTTTCTTTATATTGTGTACTACGTATGAATTGTTCCTTTGTTTTTCTTTGTCGAAGAATAGTATTATTCGTGGTTTCGACAAAATCATGTTAAATTAGATTCCATTGTTTGCCTTGTTATTTATTGTTATGTAGAGGACAATATATTAATTATTAAAAAAAATAAGTAAATGTTTTTGAAAAATGCATTTGTACCCAATTATTAATTTATGACTAAAAAATCGAATTAAAGATTTAATAATAAATTTTTAAGGCTGGTAGAATAGGATATTTTTGTTAACATTAAATGAGATAAAAGTCATTATTGTAAATTATTTTTGGAAGTTTTTATTAATCTCTTATTTAATTTTTCTCTTATTATCACCGTTCACATTTATACGTTTGTTGAATATATAGTATATAATTATAAATTTAAAGTGAAAATAGTGAACAAAATTTGCAATACAAAAAATGGCGGTATTATTGTGAGTAATTTTTTTATCCAAACAATTGGGAATTTGACTCATTTTTTTTATTTCATTAATCATAATTTCAAGGTTCAAGCTGAAGAGTGAAATTTTTTTTAAGAATCTTAAAAATTGACCGAGTTATGAAAGTTTAAATTTAACCTTTAGAGAAGGATGGCAATACTGTGTTGTGAGGTCATTTTTAATATTGCACATTATATTCTATGAGTGGAAAAGAGACAGGGATATATCCAACTCTATCCGTATCTTCAAATTTAGAAGCCTACAATTGGCTTATTTTTAATAATATTTAATATTTTTCAAGACTGGTTTTTAATTAACTTATATTTCACAATATTGTACAAAAAATATCAAAATTTAGAATGAGTCAACTACCGTATTTTTCATATTAAAATAATCGCGATCAAGATCTATCTTTTTAAATACGTCGAAATTCGCATGTTTGCTAAACTGCACTGAATTTCAGAAGTAAACATGACAATATGCGTGAGTAAATTGTATTATCTATGACAATATTTAGCAGGCGCCTTCCGATATTTCCATTTCTGCTACAGCGAGCGCTGCGGTCGATTTCGTTACCCCCACTCTGTCGTTTGCACCCAGCCAATAGGGAATAAATCTAGCACTACTGATAGAAATGATGCTTCTTTATTAAAATAATTTTAATAACGTGAAAAATGTTATAGTCGTCTATATACGAGAAGCATAATTTTGTAAGCATAATTAAAATTTGAGACAATCGTATTTTTTTTTAATTTCGGGGATTTTATCAAAAAACAAAAGCGACTACCACCAATAATAAAAAAAAAATGTATGTCGATCTTAAATTTTTACAGCAATTTCTCAAAGCAAATCAATAAATCCATTGGAAAATATTAGTATTTGTAAAATAAATTGGCCGCATCATGATATTATTAAAAGTAAATCTTTAAAAATAAAAACATTGCTTTAAACTATGTATTTAAGACAATGTCGGGAAATTGAGCAAAGTTTAGAGGAAAATTGATTTCTCTGGAATACAAAAACTATGGGTTGAAACAATTTGAAAAAAAATTTAATCGTGGACAATGGAAAATGCTTTAAAACAAAAATACTATGAATTCGTTAATTCGGGAATTAAGTAATTAGGGATAAATCTAGCTGATCGAAATTGTATACTTCGTGTTGAATGTACATTTCGTAGCAGATTTTTTTTAATTAATTGGCTGCTATTTTTTTTATAAAATAATAAAATAATAATTTCTGATTCAGAAACGTGAAACAATAAAGATCAGCGTGCCGTTGTACAATCCCGACAATTACTTGGAGGTGTTCCGTTCCGTGGATTTGCCACAGTGTGTTTCGTCGTGCCTGGCCACAGCACCGCGAGTCTCCACCTGCGCGCGCACCAAGCAGAATATCGAGATAGACCCATCACTCACCTTTTGGGTGTACATGGCGGTGAGTACATTCTTCCATTGTAAGATGATTCTACTTGTATGAATGTAATGCTTATTTTTAATTTGTCATCTCGATGCTGTTTATAGATGAATTAAAATGATAGAGCATCAAGTGTATTTAATAAATGCACGGTGTCGTCGGGATTCACATTCATATTTTCATTACTTTCCTCTTAAAACACAAAAACTATTAGAATTTATATTCTGATGTTAATGAGGTATTTTGTCACAAAATAATACAGAAATGTTTTGAAATAATTTTACTGAGAATTTTAGGTTCCTAGTATACGAGGCGCTATTCAAAGGAAATTATATGGCGGTATTTGTAATTCACCGATCTCGAAAAAACAAAGGTAATTTGGTTTTATTCCACTTACATTAGTTGACCTTACAAAAATCACATAAATAGCATATAAATAGTAGGAGATAAATTTATTTGCTGACGAGCAGCCGAAGCGATAATACGAAAATTATAGATAAAAACGAAGAAAGAGTTTACATCTAGTAGCATTTCTTGAAAGATTTGTACTAATTTTTCATACTATTTGTATGAAAAATTTCTACGAAGGAAATGTACACCGACTTGATGGAAACGCTGGGACTTTCTGCATTCCATATTTCATAGTTATACGCAGGTATAAGGAGTTTAAGGTGGGCAGAGCATTGACTGAGACGAGTATCCGGGAGGGTCGATCTTAGTCGAAGACAATATACTGCTTAAATTACAAAGACAATATAATTTACAAATAATCAATCGATAAAAAAACTACATTTCTAAATGTTAACTTTTATTGAGACTAATATAAAATACGTATCTAAGCAAAATTGAGTATAAATAGGGATTTTGGAGTCAATAAAATAGAATTTGCAATAATTTTGCAATTTATAATAAGAAAAAAAAATAAATGTGTGTAATAAAACTGTACTTGTCACAAGTAACTAGTGGTAAACGTAATACCAGTTCTTCATTGTATTCAATATCATTTCATTTAAGATTGACCACGTGGCGATTTATCCCTACCAATTCATTTCTGTGAATTTGGTCGACTATAATGTTCTCTTAATTACACAGGAAATATTGCTTGCCAAATAAAGATACTAGCGTCTATTACGGAGAGCATGAGATAGGGCTCTCAAACACGCCTTTCCTTCGATGGAAAATGTTCTGTAGCATAGTGTTTACAAGGGTTAAAATACGTGGAATTACATATGGTAGATTTGAAGCGTGATTTTGTTTCTCATAAGTTAATGGTTTCATTGCTATGTACATCTTTATTCTATTGAGTCGAGGTGGAACATGATATAATTGAAATGTTACACTTACCTAAATACTGGAGAACTCGCACTACGAAAGTTTCGTACATAAATACTTAGATTGTGATAAAATTTAAAAAAATTAAAGGGTACGTAGTATTTAAAATAAACTATATCAATTATAAATATTATTTTTAACTATGTAGATATATCATATAATATATATTTTATAGCTTTAAGTGAAATTATTGTTTTATTCGGTCCTCTTTAATTTATTACTTTAAATGGATCGAAACAATTTTATTTTAAGTAAAGGTCGTTGTCCTGATTTTTTCCTAATTTTGGTATGCATTATTCGAAAGTTAAGGGCGTACTGCAAACGCTTTGGAGATTCACATTTCGCGAAGAAAAATATGTAAATAAAAAAGCAAAACCGATTGTTTTTCATAAGACGAGTGCACGTGTTTTCAATAAAGTTTACGATTCCGAATAATTTCAGGATATACGGGCTAATGCCGTTAAACTTTACCTTTAATTATATGATACATCGATCCGCTGTTATATTAAAAAAAATATTTAAATCAACAATTCCGAATTAAATCACTGTTGATACAGTTAATATCAATGGAATTTTCTATTGTCTCAATTTTCATTTGCAATACCGTTTGTTTTTGTACTGTGTTCATTGGAAATACTTGGCGGGCATATTTTTGGTAATAATTAACTCATAAAAAAACTATTCAATCGATCTTTGAGAAAATTTGTATATGTGTAGTAGTATTATGGGGATAATCATACATTTTATCATGAAATATAATTTCTTTTGGTAATTATATAAATTGCGCCGTTACGAATAAGAGTGTGAATATGAGTACATACGTATATTCATATGTACTCGTTAATATGTACTCGATAACATCGTTTTAATCTCACAAATATACGTCTCGATTCTCAAAATATTGTTAAACGAATCACTCACGTTCGAAATTTGTTCTCAAATTCAAATATAAATTATGTTTTTTTCAGTTTTTCTTAATCATAGTCGCTTAGACTCGAGAAATTTTAATAGTAAATACTGGTTTACCTATAATCTAAAGCCCGCGATGTTCAAGTACTTGTTGCCTAAGAGACTTTAATATTTTGAAAATGTATATCATCGGTTCTGTATATCTTTAAATAATGTTGTAAAGGTACATGTCATATTATCTTGAAATTATATTATCGCGAAAATAGCCTTTACAAAACACTTCTTGTAACCGTGTTCAATTATAACTTATTAGTAGGCTTTCGAACAGTATTCTGCTATTTGGGGTCTTTTACAATTCACATCTTTGTCGAAAAAATTTCATTCAAAATAAAGAAATATTATAATATAAATTAAAAAAATTTAAAATACATTTCACAATAATAATCTCTCTCTGAAGCTGCGGTATGGCAATGTAGTATATCCAGATGTCGTATGAAAATTGTTTATAGACTTAATACGATTGACATTAGTTTCAATTGACTCCGTGTTAGCTCTGCATGGCGGTAAGATTTCAAACAGGTTCATGCATTGATGACTCTTTGAATTGCATAATATAAAACGAATTCTTGTAAATTAATTAGCTTTAATCCACACCTCCGCTCGCTATAACTATGATATGTAAATGTATTTTAATCGTCACTATTCACATACTATATATTTTAGCGACCTGAAATAAGTCTTATATTATCTAGGTAAATCTGGCAATACACAAAGAAAAATGCTTTCAGTAGCTTTTTAGTTAGAGATGACCATCAAAAGTCAGAGTAAGAGTTGTAATAAATATAAATTTTGTTTTTTTTTGCTTTTTAGAAGATATTTTTTCGCTGCTCATCGGCACTTTTCAGAATTTACTAACAGCTGTGAGTCAGACTCTATTACAGTGAAGAAATGTTTCAAAATGGTGAATTTTTTAAATCTCAAATAATTCCGTTAACTTTTGTAAAACTGATTTCCCCAAGTTTCTTTGTCATTGCTTCATGTTTACGGCTAATTGTTAAGTTGCAAATTTACACTTTGTTTTGTGGATTATTAAATAATTATACGTTACTGCTATTAATGACGCCGGATGTCTGAATTGTTTTTTCACTTTGTGTTCGCGAGTAGTAAAAACCTTCGCAAGTAATTGGGACATTCATAACTAACCAGTGCGGCTATGATTAGTTCTTACAGTGTGCGAAGACGAATACATACTCCTTCAAATTCAGTTTTAATATCCAATAATTTTATGGGTTCTAATATACTATTTACGCTGTTTACTTTACACGACGCTATAATTCCAAAAAGTAACGATAATAAAATTATTTCTAATCTTCCGCATTTTCAGAATTATTGTTCGATGCTTGTGATTTTCTTATTACACGAAAACAACGATTAATTATATAGTCAGCATTTACGACGATTATAATAATTTGCGCTTGTCATATGATCAGATAATATTTCTAATTATGAGTAAATAACGGAAAATGCAAATAAACAAACAATCCAATACAAAGTGTATGTTTTTCCCTATTTCTCGCTGCTCAAACTCGAGGGGCTGACTTTATATTTTATCGTGAGAATTGATACTTAAAAAAGGTTAATGAATACACATCTAAGATTTTCCATGTTAAAGAACTATATAATTGCAGATATTTAGACTCATATCATTGTTCCAAGTTTTTTAAAATAATAATTTAGTAACACAAAAAACACGTTTTCCTTCACAAGCATTGTTTTTATTGCTAAGCAATATTCAAGAATACATTCGTAGTTTTTTCGCAATGGAAATTTGAATGATTTTATGATTCTGAATATAACATCATTAATTATATATTATCGCTATGCGCGCTATTGAGAGGAAGCTCACGTTTCGTTCTACGCTCTGCTCATCGTGCGACCTACACCTTCTCGTCCATATCCATGGCTATTGACCTTAACAGCTCGCGTCTAGTTACCCACCGATTTACTATTTATGGACATTCCTTGTGCAGTCCTGGTGTGTACCCTACGCGCAGACATCATGAGAAGCACGTCCTCGTTAGGGCGAGGAGTTAATCCGGTCCTAAGGTCTCGTCAGGTTTAATTAAATTTGCAATCTCGTTCGAATAGATTGCGCTTCGTTTGCAATCTCACGTTGTTCGTGTGCGCTGGGAGAGGTGGGCGATTTTGTGTCTTGATAAGATTTATTGTTGTGGACGCGGCCAATCGGTGTCATTGTACCGTCTCTGACCTACGGCTTGGTTCGCCTTTATGCCAATTACACAACCTAACTTTTTCTATACAATAAATGTTTTTGATCTGTATATTTTCTTTTATAATTTCAATAAACTTTTAAGGAAAGATTGATAGAACATTTCATTTTTCTTTAATTAAATGAGGAAAGTTTAAAAAATATCGAAATACGTTGAAGGATTCTGAAAATAAGGCTGTGCGGGGAAAATATTGTATGAAAAGTTTTTTTGAGGAAAAATTAGGGGTTTTTAAAAAAAATATGAATGATACAAATAAAATATGTTTATATTTCGATATAATCTTCTTTAATATACTCATTGCACAGACCGATTAAATATGCCTCAATTATAGTATGATTGATTGTTCTGTTTGTTTTAAAATAATTGCTTCCTTTAATGAATTGCCATCTTTCTCAGCATTCTTTCTCAGGAGGCTTTCCTTTAAACGAAAGAGAAGAGAAAAGTCCCTCCAAATTAGGCCCGGTGTATTTGGTGGATAGTTAATTTCTTCAAATCTACAAACGTATACGGCAACCGTGCAACTTGTTTTGTATATACCGGTTGATCGTCGCGGAAGTGGAAAATGTTCCTTTCGTAAATATTCCACGTTATTTTTTTTTAATTAATACAGTACTTCCATCTGATATTGATTGATTTTTCCACATAGCCAATAAAAACATTTCGAGATAAGAATAATCTCGAGAAACTGTGGCCATAACTACTTTTGTAAATTTCATTTTCTTACAATGATCTCATCTTCTTGTGCCATTACGTCGACTCTTTTTGCTTGTAGGCCACAGTGATAAACACAAAAAAACTTGTTTAATCATTCAATGCATGTCTATTTCTGTGAGTGTGCACAAAATCAACATTGTGATGAATTTTGCCATGTTTAAACGATTATTAATATCGTGGTTACCATAGCAACGGAAAGCTTAGTTAAATTTGTTATTGCGACAAGTTTTGCTCAAATGTCATTTTAGATGTTTTTTTGCGATTTTAGCGGAGTTTTTTGTCGTAGTAGTTCGAAATTATATTTACATTGGTCTTTGAATTCTTGCCATGGAAGTGGTTTCACTGTAGATAAGTTTCACAAATAAGAATTACTTCTTTCAGATTTAAAGCTTCGATAAAGTTCTTACTAATCTTTATTTATCCGTACTATTATAAACTGCCCTAAATTCCACCAATGCATGATGTGTCCTTATTTCAAATTCTCTACATTTCTCGTTGGTTTGTCTTGCAGAAAAAACTTGACACAGAGGTTATAAAGTGGTTTTTTCAAAAAGAAGGGTCCCCTTTTTGAAAAACCACTTTATAATCTCCAATAACATAGGTTACTTTGTAACGTAAATTATTATACAACACATTTGTAGAAAGTTGTATAACAAATTTATCTCTTCATATTTTTCAAAGTTCAGCACTTTTCCTTACTAAGCATAATATACTCGACTTCCACTCTGTAGGCAGCAATTTCTTCTCCACTATAAACATAACCGTTTCTAAAATGTTATTTGTTAAACTATTATTTTCAGCTTACTTTATGAGTTTAACTGATATGCCGTCAAGACCTGTTGTTCACTTTTACTAAAATTTGGAGGAATTAATATAAAACGGTACATTATATAAGTTTCAATTCTTTATTTCTGATTTTAAGTCCGGATCTTAATTGGTTGATTTACCTAAACCTTGTAAATTGTCTTTTTCTTTTTAAGAATTCTCTTTTTTGCTTTAGTTTTCTTAATTTTCATTGTAAGTTCTCCTTTATTATAATAGTATGATCTGTTGTTGACCTAATAATTTTCTTCGTTTTCTCACTTTTTATTTATATTTTTATTAATTACCTACTCATCAAAATGTTCTTTACTTGAGTTTGATAATCTGCTCGAATCGTTATTAATACACAAGCTGATGAAGAGTGAATTTTTTTAGAAATGTAGAAAATTTATCAAGTTATGAAACTTTAATTTTTAAACGAGGATGATAGTATTAAATTGTGGCGTCATTTTTAATACTCTTCATTGTATTCCATAGACAGAGAGCGAATGAGACAAGGAGATCTACTCTATTTTTACCACTAAATTTGGAATCTAATGACTCGTTTATTTTTTAGTAAATTTTTATAATTTTTTTTCAATACTGTTTCTCATCAACTTTCTCATAATATTTTCCAAAAAACAGCATATTTAAGTGCAGTCAGCTACCCCTTTGTGGAGTTCTTCAATTTTGCATAAATACATTTTGTAGAAACAAATTTTTCCATTTTCTTTATTATTACTTTAAATTTACAGATAACGAAATATAATTCAGAATTATTGTTAATTCCTATATTTGTTCTCACATCTAGGTAGTTAGAACAACGTTCAGTGCCTGCCGACTCGTGATCGTAATATTTTTGAAATATTTGTTATATTTATAATTATTTTTATTGCTAATTTGCAGTGTTTTATTACCAAAATAATAGAAAAACAGATAGTGTTTCAAGAAAAAAAATTAATGTGTAAGTAGATATAATGCCACTTTACTTATAATAAGCTATGGTCCCACGGTGCACGTTACAAAGAGAGAAGAATAGTGGTCAAATAAATAAAAATTCTTGTGAAAAAATTGGATCAGCATCAGAAATGGTTAATTAGTCTGAGGTACATGAAAGAAAATGAAAAGAAAATGTTTATATTCTGCAATGGTCAGCATATTGTGATGTTTGTTATTACATACTTATGTTAGCCAAATGAGCCTGCGTAAGCTCTCATCACTAACGGGACGATTTTCTAATTATCATTAAAAAAATTGTGGGACAAATTCATATTCTATGTTCATGTTCATGAGAATAGCATGAGATTGGATGGAGATTGGTTGATGAGTTGAGTCAAGAAAGTAGAAGAAATGAACGAACAAGCTTTTAAAAGTTATGCGAACTAATTTGTCTATTGTTTATTCTTAAATAATATTAGATAGGAAATGATATCTTGTGGGAGGAAAATCTTTGAGTTTATTGGAAAGAGGAAAAAACTCTATGGTCGAAATTTTGCGAAAATTAATTTTGAAGCAATTAGCGTTTAAAATTCACCATAGATCCATAAAATTAGATTTAAAGTTACATTTTTCGATATTTATGCTTTTACGTACTTTGTATTGTTGAAGTTTATACTGGCACTCACGTTTAATGTATTCATTAAAGGATGCCGGTGATGAATAACGGGTTTTAGAATAATATTGAACGTTGAGCTTCCTCAGATTATAAATATTGTTTGACATTTGCACAGCATTGAGAAACAGCTTATTGACGGAGCAGAAATAAAATTATTATTCAATATGCGATTGCAAACTCGAACCGATTCTGCAAATAATAAATTACGAAAACGGTTTTTGTAACCTTTTGCATTCGTTCGTTTTTCTTCTTCCGTTCTCGTATTGCTGTAGTAATAGTGCAAAATAAATTAGAAAATATCGAAGTGACTCGTTTCGTTTGGGTAATCGATGGTAATTGAAACGATGCGACGTGAAAGGTTATTGTTATAATTTTATTAACCGTTAAAGCAATTTTTTATTTATCTCTAAAGCAGAATATTTTCTTATTTTTAAGGGGTAGGGATATTTAATTTAAATTAATAGATCTTTAATATATCTCGGTTTTTGTTTATTTATTTTACGTATTATATTTATCTCATGCTTTTATATTATATAACGTAAGGTTTTTAGTAATAATTAAACCTCACGTATACTTAATGTATTTCTTTGGTCTTTATATTTCGTCAACTTTCAGTACGCATATTTAAGTAATTAAATGGTTTTAAACTCAAATACTCTCCTTTGTTTTTTTTTCAGCCAAACCTCTTTGAGGAACTGCGATTCTTTTGAACACAGATTTAAAATATTAGAAGCAAATTTATGCTTTTGCACTACACTTTCCACTCTATGAATCAGTTTTGCCACAAGTATTTCTAAATTAACCAAGATTTGTTTCTGTAGATACGTTATTGTCGGTGTTAAAAAACTATTATAAATAACTGCTTCCACTTTTCCTGATATTGGGTTATATTTTATATTTTTATTTATTGTGCCAATCATTCTACCAGCTGCAAATTTCCATTCTTTCTTTCGACATCAATTTTTTTACATTCGTTTGCCATTTTGTTTTTAAATATATACATCTCAAACGGAAACTCAATGGGACGCTTATTATTATATAAACCGTTAAATTATTGTACCAGGTGACCAAACTCATACCATCACCTATCCATTGGTCTATTTGTTACAGCCATTTTTCTCAGAAACCGTTTGACGTAGAAACTTGAAATTTGGCACGGTGGTGAAGCATTCACGGGAATGATGAAGCATAGCACATTCAAGGAAAGGTGGAAACAAATAAACCAATCGATTTAAAAACAAAAATGTATAACATGTGGGGTATTAATTGAAAGAAAAATTAAAGTGGATTCCGATACTATATTTTAAGAATTTTTTCAAAGAAATTTCTAGAGGTGTTGTTGAAAATATTTACGTTATTTTTCTTCAACATCAAACCTTGAAGTTGGTCACAATGATAAAGTATATTAATTCGCATATATTTCAGAAGTCAACACTCGATAATATATTTGTCAAAATTTAAAAGGGACACGAGTGAAGTAATATAATTTTTCGATTTCGTATATCGTGTGCGGTACCAGCTGAAAAAAAGGTATGAGTGTTACGAAGTCGTTTATTTCATAATTTTATATAAGAAGATCTTAGAGATATTGTCAAAAGTATACTCCCCCTACATAATCTACGAAAATGTTACACGAAAAAAGTAGTGTTCTTACTTAGTCTAAGTTTGCATAAAGTTTACCGGAAAACTGCAGGAACGATTCTAAATCTCTTAGTTTACGATATTTACACCTCTTAAAGATATGCCATGCCAATAAAGATATTACGATATTTACACCGGTTAAAGATATGCCAAGCCAATAAAGATATTACGATATTTACACCTGTTAAAGATATGCCAAGCCAATAAAGATATTACGATATTTACACCTGCTAAAGATATGCCAAGCCAATAAAGATATTACGATATTTACACCTGTTAAAGATATGCAAAGCCAATAAAGATATTACGATATTTACACCGGTTAAAGATATGCCAAGCCAATAAAGATATTACGATATTTACACCTGTTAAAGATATGCCAAGCCAATAAAGATATTACGATATTTACACCTGCTAAAGATATGCCAAGCCAATAAAGATATTACGATATTTACACCGGTTAAAGATATGCCAAGCCAATAAAGATATTACGATATTTACACCTGTTAAAGATATGCCAAGCCAATAAAGATATTACGATATTTACACCTGTTAAAGATATGCCAAGCCAATAAAGATATTACGATATTTACACCTGCTAAAGATATGCCAAGCCAATAAAGATATTACGATATTTACACCTGTTAAAGAATTGTCATAATTTGTGCCTGTCTATTGAGAAATTTAAGATATTTACACCTGTTAAAGACACGCCAAGCCAATAAAGATATATTTACATGCTGAATAACCATATTTTAGTAATTTTAAATAGTTTAATGTATATATCCTTAAAGGTTTATACCTGCTTAAATGTGAGAGAGACTCTCGTTGTGTGAGTTCTACTCGCACTTAACAAGTTTCATTTTCTTAAATCATGACATGGATTAGGTTGTAAGTAGAAGATAACAACGGACATACCCACATGAGAAATGCCCTACACTCCTTTTAGCTTCACTGTACTTAGATAAAAATGAACATAATACCCAAAAAAAAACGCTCTGACGTTCATATTATAAAAAACAGAATCTTTCTCCGCTCTGCAAAAATATGAATACGATACGCCTAAAAGCTAAAAATTTGTCAAAAACTTAAAAATTACGGTAAAAAGCTTAAAAGTTTCTAGTTCCTTTTCCTCTTTAAGCATGAACAAAAGACGACAAACATCTGCGGTCGATTGCTGCAATTGTTCTTAAGAGAGTTGTTTCGAGATCATATCATGACCTTGCTTTGCCGGTGGCATTTAGTTGCTTCCGGGCCGCGTCCAGCGGCTATTACCCTGAGTCGGCTCGTACCGCAATGAGAAGATTGCTGGTTTGCTCAATTACACAATTATTACATTATTAGAGTAATTTGCATTTGTCTCCGTCACGTGTCTAGCAGGACAATGTCAGCATCAAAGGAAATATATAATTTGAAGGTATTGATGGCATTGAACCAGGTGATCAGAGCTAAATGGTTTAGACCCTGCTGAAGCGATTGTGCAATGATAAGGTGTAGCGATGACGACGTGTATTGAAAACGTTGTAAAATTGGCGTGTATATATTTTGGTGTTGGTTTTAAGAAATTTTAAACAGGATATTTTCATATTTTAATTCACCCAAATTTCGAATAACACGATTCAAAGTAGATCAAATTGTTAGTATTGAATCGATCAGTATGAATTAATTTTATTTGGGTGATGCAAAGCAAATCAACGATCGTTTTGAGTGTATGGTGACTTCAGTGATGCAAAAGTACTCTATTGATATAATAATTGTGCAAAAATTTAATTTTTAAATTTTTGTTTTGATACTTGTATACTTTTGCAATGATTCTGAAGACGTTATTATTAAAAGTAAATAGTGTAGTATTATTTCTACTTTATTTAAATTCTTAATCACTAGGAAAAGATATCTTTACAAATTGTTCACCTGAAGATGTTGTCATAAAATGAAACCTAGGTTGCCCACCTGAATATGTTGTCCTTCAACGAAACCTAGGTCGTGGTAAAGAATTTAAATAAAGTAGAAATAATACTATATCACTTAGTTTTATTTAGTTGTGAATAAAAATTAAAATTAACGCCAAATATATTCAATAACAGTAGATTGAAATGGAATTTGAAGGTTTCAATAGGGTATTTGACTATTTTTTTTTATTTCATAAATAATATTACAAGCTGATGCGAAGTCAAAAAAATGTTTAATACGTTTTAAATATTTACCTGGTTATAAAAATGTAAAATTAACGTTGAGGCAAGGACGGTAATATGAAATTATGGTATCATGCTTGGTAATATTTACTATATTGTCAAGTAAAAAAAGGGTAATATTCTTCCATCTTGTTCACGTATACTAATAACGAATACTAATACTAATAACTCATTCATTTTCAATTAACTTATATAACATAATTTCTTCGCTACAAATTTGAAGTCATCCTATATTTTTCGTGAAATTTGATTAAAAATAGAATATATTGTCATGGTCAATTATCCAATGCAGTGAAACAGACACAATCTACTAGCCAATAACATATTTATTTTCATAAAGTTTGAAGTGTAATAAACAGTAAAACTAAGCGTCTCGTGACAGAAACTATGTTAATTTATTTAATGATATACTTACGAATAGGCAATTAATGATAATAACAAAAATACGTTTTCCCAAATTTTCAGTTTCGGGGGACAATTTACTACAAATAATGGCTATAAAGTCGTCACCGCGTGTAAAAATTCCCGTAAAACTAGCGGTCCAATAGAACGAATCTTTATTTTTTTAAACATATTATTAATGATCTATAGTGGACTATTTAGGTTCGATTTATTCATATTCAATGGGGAAATTAAACCTAGTGTTTAGTATTTGCTTAAGTATACTTTTAAATGTTTGCTTGTTTTGTCAGTTTTAGAAAATATTTCAATTCTATCTTTAATTACATAAAAGGAGAACTATTATAATTTCATTAGTTTATTAAAGAAAACAGCTTGCAAATTGTTTTCAAAGACGTATTGGTATGGATTGCGCTTACCATATATTCATTATATTAAATAATATAATGATTGTAATTATACACACACCTAATAACACATAATAATAATTGTAATTATACACCATAGCGTTAATTATATTTATACTTTTTATAATTATACAAAATAAACAAAAAAGTGGTTTCAGACAGAAAAAGTGCTCTACGTGGACTTCTAAGAAATAGATAAAGAGTAAGGACCTTGTCAACACTCTAAAACACTTAACACTCTACACTTCGTCTTAACACTCTAAAGTATCACTTTTAGAGTGTTACCGACATGTCTATTCAATACAACGCCATCGAGTGGGGGTACGTATTTTGAACTGGGGATAAACATGAAAAAAAATAATTTTCTTATAAATCCCAAAAAACCAAAATCTTTTTAATTTGAATGGAAACTAGTGTAAACGCAAATATAATAAGTACAGCCAATTAGTTAAAATTCACGGTTAGGAAATCGATTCGGCAAAAACTAGATAAATCCAAAATATGACGATAGCTTCAAACAGTTCGTCAACAATTACCAACTCAGGGTCAATGATGCTTCACGTCAAGGCTGATGTACTCGAGCAATAACACTAGAATATTTGCACCAAATGCGGATGTACAGAATAATCGATTACCCTATACATACATTTACGAGCTTCGTGCATTCTCGTTCCCGATCTCGCTTTTGCATCTTTATACCTGTTTAATGCTTTGTTTATAGCCCTCGTGCAATTACAAGTTTGGTTTATCTTGCACTTGATTTTCTTTTGTTCAGTTGCTTTTTTCCTTGAAATGATGTGTATTTAATTATCTGGGATTGGGTCGTGGACTGCTTTACATCATATATTCTAAGAGGGTAAAATAATATATTATAATGCAAAAGTGTAACAACAGTCGTATGAAATTTTCTGAACTATTAAATTTTTAATTAGCTCTCAAGCAAGTACAAGTTTGTTTTATCTTGCACATTATTTTTTTTGTTCAGTTGTTTTTTTTCTTTAAAAAGAAGTGTATTTAAATAACTGGGACTGGGCCATAGAGTGATTTACGTCATATACTCTAAGAGGTTAAAATAAAATACTTCAATACAAAAGTGTAACAGTCATATAAAATTTCCTGAACAATTAATTATTTAATCACAATGCATTTATCCGTTTGAATTCTGTGCTCCCTTCAAGGCAATCTGCATTTATGCTTTTGCAATTTGCAATTCTAGCGAGCAGTATATCTGTTCACTCTAATTAGTAACACACTAATTCTAGAAATAAAAAACTCATTGGGTGAGTGTTAAAATTGGGTGAATTGATTAACATCTTTTGACATAAAAGCAATGCTAATGAGAGGTGTCAATATGTTTTCATTATTTGATGTATATTTAAATTTATAAGCGACATGTTCCCTCAAAGTACCGGCGTTTTTAGGATTTTATCGAATATGGAAAATAAGAAAAAAATTGTCTACCTCTCTTTTAGAATATTTGTCTGTCCGCAGCACAATTTAAAAATTATTAAAATAAATTATTCGAAAATATTGACAGATATTTTGTCAACAAGGTTTTTAGCTTAATTCAAATGATTCGTTTCGTTATACTGATTGCAAATGTATAAAAAATACTACAGGGGAAAAATATTGCACCTCCTAAATGAAATACAATCCGAGATTTAAAACGTATTTTGAATATCTCGCCTGATCTCTAAATTAGCGACATTTTTTGAAATATTTTTTATTTACCATATTAAACACATCTTATTAAAAATTATATTTGTGAACTTAGTAGTATTGGGTAAATGATAAAAATGTTTGTTTTTATCACAATCAAATCTATTGGGGTAGTCCATATATTTTGCACGACATACCGATTATATTTTTTTCTTTATCACTTAACATAAACTTCCCCTATATCTCTTATTTTTATAACGGTATTTTAACCAAGAAAACATTTCTTTGCGTCATGGATTTCAATCAATATTCATAAGGATGATATGCTACAGAGTTTTACAATCGCAAATTCACTACGTAGCAATGTGAAACGCATAGGGAAACTAACATTTAATATACTAGTTTTCGGTTGTCTTTACGTAGATATTTTCCTTAATTTCCCTATTAACCCAGAGAAATAGTTTTAATCACTATAGAAAAATTAGAACTACCCCAAACGACACAAGAATTTATAAGAAAGCTATGAAATAATTTTGGAATTTTGTATAGAAGGTCAATTTTTCGGAAACGATTGGTTGTATTTAAATATATTTATTTAGGACTCAAAATTAGCCACAGAACATACTTGATTTTTCAAATTAAATTAAAAATCTTGTTTTATTTCCTGCGATAAGAAAATAAAATGATTGTAATGTTTGTTAAAATTGCAAATATTAGTTTAAGTCTCTCGTTTAAAATTCAACGAACGGTTAAGAGAGAATATTTTATAATTAATTTGAAACTGGCCTATTCTTACGTTATAATAATTAATTGTGATTTATAAAAACCGGAGTGCTCTGCAATAACATTATAAAGAATTTTTTTATTACGTTAGAAATAATATTTGTGACTTGGTATATTTGTACGAGGTAATCTTAGAAACTATTAACTCATTGTTTTTATTAGTATTAGCTGTTCACACTGTTTACAGTGTGAAGACACTGAACAAATTAAAAACAAAGATCTTATTTAAGTTTTCTACCCTCAGAAAAGAGAAAAACCGTGTTGGATCGTTTAGAAAAAAATCGAGAGCCGCAAACCTGAAAAGACTTATTGAAGTTTTATAAATTACTATTTGAAATGTCATACTTGCCCGTCAAAAATAAACTATATTTTATCCGATATATATATATATATATATATATATATATATATATATAACGCAACATCTGTCTGTATTTCTTGTTATGTTTAAGACATTAGAGTAGGTCCGTAGATTACAGATTTATATTTGTGAAGTACTTCCTAAAACGTGGGTAAACACAAGTGTTATGTGTGGTGCGATAATGTCGGCGATGCTGAAGTATGGAAACAGGAAATTATTCTTTAGATAGAGGTTGAAGTGCAACCTTCCGTGCGAGTGGAACTGACTTGTCAGATATAAAACAACCACTGATTTGACACATAAAACAACCTTGGTAGATTTTACCTAATTGTATCATAACATATTGTACGCTTTAACTACATTTAGCTTTAGACTTCACGATTGCTTCAGTTAGCTGACGTTGTTTCATATACACGGGATGACTCTCATCTCAAGTAGAGGATGGCGCAGATATATATGAAAATATCCAAATAGACCTTCACGTATATTAACCTATGCAAAAATTGTGCAAACATAGCGAGCGGGGCGACTGATGCAGAGCCGGACGTAATGATTGGTTGTGAACTCGTTATTGTAACATCGCACCGTAGCTTAGCAGACGTTCGCGTGCTCAATGAAGAGAAGTAGATCGTGGTTATGGTGTCACCGAGTGTGTCTCGTTTGTATTTAGTAGAGTTCAAAGTGGGTTAGTGCTTTTCAAACTTTGCTAGTATGAAAAGCGTTGACTTCGGCATCTAGAATATTTTATTTGACCTGACAGAAATTATATTTTGGATAAAAATTGAATAGATTGAATTACATAATTTATAACAGGCGGTGATTCAAAGAAAAAAATTATCAAACAAATCATCGAATTGGAAAATGTCTTTTTTACTGAAATCATTTAAAACAAATATCTGTTCAGCCCACGCTCACTAGCAGGGCAGGTTAATAAAAGAAAACCAAAAGTCACCTGGTGTTTTTGCAAAGCCGAACAATGAACGGCCTGGACCTTGCGTGGCTTTAGCGATTAAATGATAACTAATAATCGAACGGCATGTAAAAATGTGATTCTCGATGTTTTGAAATAATTTTGTATTTTTGTAAATTCTTCTGAAAAAATGAACGTAATCTTCTGAAAAATTTTGTTGATTTTTAGGGTTCCGTACCTCAAAAGGAAAAAGGAACACTTATGAGGTCACTCACATATCTATCTGTGAACCTATACTAGGTGGAAATTTGAAATTGGGCGTAATCATACATCTTATTGACCCACATATATGTGTGTGCGTGTGTGTGTGTGCGTGTGCGTGCGTGTGTATGCGTGTGTGCGTTTGTGCCTGTGCGCATAGATAACTTTGATAAGATCTTATAAATTTAATTGATTTTTATTTTAATTTAATAGATTTAGTTAGCCGATATTTAGACAACGATTGAATGAAAATGTTTATAATAATTTGTTATCTTACAGTTCTAAAATTGGTCAATAAAGATAATTTTTATTTACAATATGATAACAGATCGACGCCCAAAATACGAAAATGTAACAGTAGTCTAACCAAGTACAAAGTTTGTAAATCTTTCATCTAGTGGTCTGGATACTTGTCCGTCGCCTTGTATGGGAGCGGTCGGGTGATTCGACACCAACTTTTTGCTAATAGGCATTTGTATGAAACTTTCCACTTTGTACCTGTTCTCACGGTGTGGGTAGCTGCTTTATGCAAGTGTGCACCGTGATTCAAACGCTGGCTTTTCTTAAAGCCAGACTCACTGCTATTGTCGGAAAACTCATACTCTAAAGTATTCGGTATTATACTGTGTCCGAATTTAAATCACTTTGAATCCTGACTTAAAAAAAAACCACTTTATGGTTCTTTATATGTCCTGTGATTTGTTACACCTGAAAGTACTATTCAGACACTCTACCCAGACGGAAATAGTAGGTCTAGATTTTAGATTGTAATAGGTTTTGATAACAAATGTATCTACATGTACCTAGTAAGTACAAATTTCTTGAAGTAATAAATAAATAAACACGTTTTGTTAATTCATAATTTTTATCGCAGTAATAGTCGTTAGTTACATAAGAAAATATATGGAAATGAGTATATTGAAATTTTCACGTGAAAAGGAATAAAATTAATAGAATGAGGACGTAAATTTGTCCAATGCATCAGTACATCTTTACTATGCCCTGTATAGGCTCCTTCAATACTATTGGTATATGCTGAAAGACCTAAACCCTATGGCCTTGACCTGCTAGTGGTGTATGGGAATGGATTACATATACGTCCAAAATACTTAAACCTTAATTTCTTCGGATAGCAAAAGCGGACGCCATTATCAATTGTTTGAATTGAATAACATTTAGATCATGTATTAAAGATAGCTAAACAAACGTGCCTAATCAAAGATTATATAACATATGTTTCATATTAAGGGTTTATGAAAGATTTGAAGTCATCAAAAAAATATATGAATAGTATACATTGATTTCAGTGTGTGCAAGGAGTATCTTTTGCAATGTTGTCCCTGGTTTCGAAAACACTAGCTAAGAAATTTTGCGAGAACTACGATATGTGACAGATCAGTTCATTTATCGTACAATCCATTCAACTGTGGGTAACATTTCATTATGGGAATTTTGTAAGGTATAATTTTAAAAAAAATTTCAATTTTAACTCGTAAGTGGCAAAGCGGTTTTCGAGAAAGCACTTTAAGCTCATGTTTTTTCGCTCTGCGTCGCTGATAATCACCAGCTACTTGATAACGTGATAGCGTGATTTTAAAGATATAATAATTAATCATAATTAGTAGAGTTTATGCATCCTATCCTCTTAGCAGCATTGGTGATAGACTGTCATCAGATACTATAAATGATGGATATATTTATTAACACTCTTTAATCTACCACAGAGATATATTTTTGAGACATTTAAATACGCATATTGACGGTACACTTCCACAGAGATATATTTTTGAGACATTTAAATACGCATATTGACGGTATACTTCCACAGAGATATATTTTTGAGACATTTAAATACGCATATTAATCTACCACAGAGATATATTTTTGAGACATTTAAATACGCATATTGACGGTATACTTCCACAGAGATATATTTTTGAGACATTTAAATACGCATATTGACGGTACACTTCGTATGCCCGAGATCGTATTATACAAACGGTGTTGCTTCTAGCTAGTGTACACCTTAAACGAGTGTTTATAAAATGTTGCATTATGTTCTGGCCATGAGCACCTACGGCTGTAAAACTTAGAGTTAAGTTACAATAGAGCATAAGAGATAGATAATGTTTACCCTGTCACTATTCTGCATCCAGTTTAGCCGCGATATATCTAACAAAATTCGCGACCAATTTAAGGTCCGAGTCATCAAAAATATGGCCGATTCATAAATTTTAAAGACGATTTAATTCAACAAAATTAGCATAAACTCATACTCGTAATGAAGTGAACGCAGTAGAAGTGTTTAAAAACGATAAATTTTAATTCTATTTTGTACAAAATTTTAAGTCGCTCTTGAGAGTGTACTGTGCTAAAGATTCGATGATCAACATTATTTGCCAGGGGCTACCATTTAAAATTTTGCACAATCAATGGGGCCATGTTTTTAATGGTACAATAAGATAGAGCCACTGTATTGCTCAACGTTAACTGTATATCCATTGTAAAATGTCCAAGTATCTATAAGTGTTTTAGAATCTGCATCCCCAGCTCAACCTTCCGCGCTTATTATACCAATATGACTATTGTTATCCCTTGCAAAGTGTGAAGAATTGCTTCATGGACTGTTCGTAATATCAGTACTCCAACCATATCCTCTTTCTGTTCTCGCCTTAGATAGAAAATATAGCTTCAAGTCAGTCAGTCAATTCCCATCTTTCGTCGTATGTAAAGAGTTATGAATTATATAATAGTTGTGTATTTTATTAAACTGTAATATAATTATCCTGATTTTACGTAATTTAAATAAATATGTTTGTTTAATCTCCAAATCCCGTAACAGTACGAATCTTGGAAATAAGTCTTTATTTATCGATTATGATAGCTTGGATTAGAATTGAATCATACTCATTTTTTGAGTTCATTGACTGGTGAAATCGAGAGATCCTAGCTCATCGAATGTTTCGGTAAATATATTGTTTAAAATAATTTGTTTTATCGTATATATGTCTGATCGACACATTTAAGGTAATTTGATACTATCGAATGTATGAATTTTGGATTTGGTATTAAAAAAATAAAAGTATATTTGTTCATTATGATGAGCTTATTTTAAATGAATCCTCATCCAACTTTTAACTCCCGATTGATGTAGGGGATATTAATTGTTTTTAATTTTTATACACTTGTCTAAAAACAAAAAAAAAATTTATCGACCTTATACGAAACAAAATTTTTGTCAAAGTTCCTAAATGATGTAACGTTTGCAATGAAGGGTATGTTTTTGGGTAGCTGGTAGTTGAGGCAGTCAACATTTTAAAGTAGTCAGCCATCCTTCGCAATAGCTTTTTCTTAAGATCATTTTCGTTGAGAATCTTTTTACTAGCGGTACTAAGTACACTCTAGTAAATGAGGAGTAAAAAAAATAAGTCTACATATGGCTAATTCTAAGAAATAGAAATACATATCATTAATATATTGTGACTGTTTTTCGTTTATTCTTAAATCGAGTAAGTACTATCTTGTATTAAAGCAAGACCATTTCCATGTGAGTCACATTTCATTGTGCTTATTATATTTTCATTCTATTTGAATGTTATTACAACAGGTAAATGCAATAAATTTTATTAAACGAAAACTGATTCATATTTAATACGCCCCAGTCGCCTTTCCAAATTTAGCCCATTACTTGAGTTCAATATTCGATACAAATTTCATTGTCTGGGAGACAAAAGAAATCACTAATTATGTTGTAAAATTTTGTTTCATTTTCTGGGTAGCTATCATTGTATTAATTCATAAATATCTTCAGAACAAAAAATATGTCATTATAGTGGCAAAGCTCTAAATTGGAGAAGCGACGAGATATTAATATATTATTTATAAAGCAAAAAAATAAATGTTCATCTTAATACGCGATATTTTATAGGTTCCAAATAAGTGTACCTAAAACGTAACCACTTTTATAACTTAGTTTTGATCTGAAATTTTGTGGCGTGAAAATTTGTTTTTTTCTGACACGTGCCTCAGATTACTTCAAAGACTTTAAAGATTACTTCAAAGAGAAAGATATACAATTCTAAAAATGTCATTTGAAATTCATTGAGTAGTTTTTCTTTGACACAGAAATACATGGAAAAGGTTAGTAAACACTTTTTTTCGATTATTTTACTGATACTGGATTTTACAATAAAAATTTTATGTTTGCGTTACATTACTTTGCGTCAAAAATACATGGAAAAGGTCAGTAAAAGAAATACATGGAAAAGGTCAGTAAACACTTTTTTTCGATTATTTTACTGATACTGGATTTTACAATAAATTCTAAAAATGTCATTTGAAATTCATTGAGTAGTTTTTTTTTGACACAGAAATACATGGAAAAGGTCAGTAAACACTTTTTTTCGATTATTTTACTGATACTAGATTTTACAATAAATTGCGAGGATCATTTAACCTCTTCATATTTTTTTTATATTTCGGTTCTTCCATATTATAGGGCTTCGTCGCTATAAGAAACAATGATCTCTACTAAAGAGGTCTTGAAAACGTGTTGTCACATATTTTATTCAAGGGCACACCGTTCCATATAAAATGGAAGACCTTCAACACAACACTCTCATCATTCTTGTAACAAATACCCTCCGTTCTTTAGTATCAATAAAAAAGTGTAGTATCAAGATTATTCAACAAAAATATATTTTGTATACTGAACATAATGTTAATAACAAACATCAAACCTTAAAGGATAAGGTAGTCATGAAGTTCAGGAAAGATATATATCTTGCGTGTCCTCTTATAATGTGATGTACCAGGAGGTCTACCAACCGAGAAAGATGGTTAAGTATATCGTCATGTGCTACCTTCTTAGTACTTTCTTCAGAGATTTAAGTTTAACTTTCTTCAGAGATTTTTTTACAGTTTTGCTAAAACAGAAACTCTTTATCATACTAATGTAATTCTACTGTGAACTAGAAGGGCAGCATGATGTGCCTGGGATTAACAAGAAACCAGTACTCAAAGACATATTGTATATTGGAAAGTCTATATTCCTCTTAGAGATCGCATAAAATTCCTCTTTAGAGATGTAGTTTCATTTAAAATCGACGTCAATCCACAATCAGCATCTGAAAAATTTACTAAATATTTTATCGTTTGTCTTAGTGCGGAAAACGGATTTGCGAATTATATTGAGTACATATTAGTAGACATTTTCTGAATAGTGAGCTAGACAATATGAAGGTATTATCAATCCTCCTGTACTTAAGGAAGCACAACTCGTATGGTGTGTATACCTAACATTATTCCCATGTCTGGATACTTGTTTTAAATAAAATGGCAACTTTGGGCCTTTTGAGAATATCAATTATTGATATTGCTTCATTTGCTATTACACTGCTGCGTAGATATACCACAGACCATCGATTCTACTGCAAGTCATAAGTCTTAATTTATGTATTAGTTAGTGGACTGTATTTACTAATTGTTTTTCTTTATTTTAGCGTATATTCGCCTCATTATAATAGAGTTCAGTTCAATAAGACATCATAAAGTTAATTTGATATCAAAACTTATTTAGTCACTTAAAGTCTGTAAATCATTGGGGTTAATACTTTTAAAACAGTACTCTCAAGATCATTACTTAAAAGAGTTGCAGTAAGTTTCCTCTGGTCTTGAAGTCCTATCAAGTACAATGATATTTTGTCATTCATCTTCACAGCAACCAATTAAACAGTATAAAAGAGTGAGTTGTCTGACATTTGCACTATGGAATTGAAGATAATATTAATGTAGATTTAAACCACACAGACACAATTTCCTTGGAAGTCATTAACAATTTTCGATAATACCTAAATCTGGAGTACTGTTGAAGGACATTAAAATCCACCTATTCGTTGAATTTAGCACACAAATGAAATCGTGTTGTCAAATTCTTCTGCGATAAATTATTACTTTCAAAAACCGTTATAAGAGTTACGTCTACATTTATTGTCTTTACATCATCAACATAGCTTAAGAACCCTAATTAAAACCGTCTATGAGATGTGATTACGGGTTTCATTCAAGTGTTAACTTGCGCTGCGCGAGTCATGCGTCAGTCAAAGTCGTGATTTTCGACCTACACAATACAAATCTCGTTACTCGGATGAGTACCAAGATGCAAACCGTTCACTCAATCTCTGCTCAGGAGTGAAAGTCGAGGTCTGTCGTTTGATTTTACTGTTGGCTACTTGTAAATGTTCTATGTTTTGGAACTTCGGTGATGCGGCTCGGCACGCTAACGTATTTTTGCCAGCGTACGTTCGCAGCCGCGGGGCGGCTTTGCGATTGTTATGAAAGAGCGGCGTTACGCAACCAGCGTTGCATGACATAACGCAAATGGAGATGTTATGGCCACGTTGTTGTGTTGAGAATGGCTTTGACGGTTTATAAATAATAATTGGTTGTTTATTGAATTTGAATGTGTTTATGTCCATTGAATACTTTTTTAGACGTGTAGATAATTTTATCTGCAGAATTAAATAACAACATTATAGGTATAAACATAAAAGATTAGGAACGATTGTGGTAACATTTTAAAGTGACGAAATGTGTCCGAATTGTTATAAGAATATTAAACCTGAATTGAACAAATAACAGTATTACATATTGAAACATTTTAAGATAGTTGAATGAGTTAGTGAAACTTAAAACAATGCTTAAATTATTGTTATGTAAGTAATATGGGTATTCAAGGTTTCATGAAATTTAATTATAATTTCTAGTGATGGAAAGATTATTTAAAAATTTAAATTATCTTCCCATTACCTTGATTTGAGAATATATCTAGACTATATACAAAGACTTGCTAGCATGATGGAAATTCCAATTAAGCGTACATTTAAATACAGCAAATGGAACTGGATTAGTTATAAGCTCATAAGGGAACGTGCCCATATTCCAGAATAGGTTTGAGGGAAGAAGAAGTGTAGCGCCTGTAGCAGTCCTGGAAACGGACTGTGCTGGTAAAATGAAGAACATTGGAAAGACTTGAATTGAAGCTATATGTCTAGGATTGATCGATCTTCATACACTGTGGAAGATGTCTGGGATCTCACACATTGATCTTTATCCCATCAAGAGGACGCAGAATATGAAAAGAGAAAAGACATAATAATGATGCATATTATGTGTTATTCTATGTTGTTGTTCGTCTAAAATACCTTTATTGCCTATTTACAACTGTATATATTCTAATTATTCTAGAACGAAATAATTATGGAAGCGTTTTTTGTAAAATTTAAATAATTGTCTCTGACATATCATTAAGAATACAGTAACTTAAAATAATACACAGGGAGCTATTTTAGAACCACCTTTTTATTTGAAATTTTTCTTTAATTAGTAAAAATTAAAATATTTAGAGTAGAAACTAAATGAACATATCTCTTCTGTCATCAGTCAGGCTTCTGAATATAAGCATTTTTCAAAGCATCGAAGCTCTTAGATGCTTTGGAAAAATATTTTATTTAGAAGCCTGATTGATCATATGAGAGGATATATGATCGTTAAGAAGCAACAGTAAACAAGGTCACCTGCTGCATTTGGATTAGAGAATGAAAAAGTTCAAGGTACGTTTAAAATTGATGTTTAGTGGAAGATTTTAGTATACGCCGTGTTTAACATTGTAACTTTTAAATAATTATGTGCATATTTATAACGGGATATGGAAGATGCGCAGTTTGGAGTTTAAGTGAGTTTTAGTGGACAAAATTCAGCAGAATTCCTCGATTGCAACGAAATATTTTTCAGATTTTGTCGAAAATTCACGTTAGTCGTTAGTTTTAGCACTTGAAAAAGGCAAAAAAGTATTTTTTTTACATTTGTTTCTTCCTATACAATAAATATTAATATCTTTTCATCTTATTAACATTTCAAGAGGATTACGAAACAATTCGTTTCGTTATTTTTAAATTGTAGACAATTACATGTATTGTACTATAAGAAAAACTCAGTAAATTTTGAAAGACCTATTAAGGAGTAAATTTTCTTTGCAGACGAATGCTGCAACTAATATTGACTTCAGTCTTATATTACTGATAAATAATCGTCCAATTCATACCCAACATTGATAAGTGTATTTGATCTTGGGACGTCCCTTTCGAAGAGATGTTATTAGAATCTGCTTCTCTCGTTCAACATTCTAAGAATATTATCCGGCTTGTTATACAATCAATAGTTAGATAAAATGGTTAGCTGAGTTTTAATAACCTGATTTTTATGACAGACAATTTGAAAAATAATTTCTTTTCAAAAGATGGAATTACGTTTATAATTACAAGTTGCTCATTATTCCATCACACCATTATAATACTATCTTTGTACAATCTAATTGTACAAAGATAGTATTATAATGGTGTGATGGAATAATGAATGGAATGAAATCCTTGGAGGGAATAAGAGAGCGGAAATGTAATGTTCGTTTTACCGGTAATAAAGCAGTTTCCAATGGATTTTTTGCTAAAGTATGTTTTTGTTTTTCTTGTAATTTGAAATGTTAATATTTTATTAAGACAAAAATACTATACTTACGTTTGCATTAATTTTTGATTAATCATCAAGCATTAATAATTAATTGGAGCATTAATTTTAAAAACTATAGGTACTATTTACGAGTACAAGTATAAAAACTTGCTATCTGTTTTAGTATTTTGAAAATATGTTAAAATACTAAAACAGATAGCAAGAGTCACACGTGATTCTCATTTAAACACGGTAGTAACTACACCTATTCATTTCCTTTAACCGTAAACTGATAAGGATAAATTGTGTCTTTGCTTTGTTGCAGTGCATTTAATAGAAGAGGTTTTATCCTCAGATATTAACAATTAAGATTATTAAAGCTTTATGAGGGACTGCAACGTGCGATTCTGTTTCTTGGAGTTGTTTAATATCACGGTTATATTTCCTGTTTTTAATAATTGCCCAAGCTTTGGAAAATCTGGTGGGATTACCGTTTATTAATATTTTAAAATATGAAAAATTTAAAAGCATTGGCAAGAAGAAAATTGTATAATTTTATTCCGCGTAATAATAAGAAGGATCTTTTCGTGCTTGACAGCGTAGCTTACTATAGTGGTATCTCGGTATTGGGGAAGGCAGAGATCACAATCAACAACTAGACTCTGAGCGGGCTGCTCTAACTTAAAATTAACTCAAAATTAACTTCCGATCCTTAATATTACACAAGAGTAACTTGCACATTTATGGTAATTGATAGGAACTGGTGGACAAATTTGGAGTTCTATCGAGGAATAAATGTGTTACTAGATAGTTTTAACGGTATCTGTAACGACTCGGCATACGGTACTGATTAAGTATTTTAAACGATACAACAGTGGTGACTTAACTGAACTAAGATATTAGTTGATACAGAAGTAATATCTCCGAGAGATTCCAAGTCTTCTTCAAATGTAGACTTATAGGGAATAAGTCTCGTAATCAGATAGAAAAGTCAGAAACAAAATATAGATAGTTAGAAAAGCCAGGAAATAGAAAAATCAGAAACAAAAAGAAATTACAATTTCAGGTGCGAGTCCTAATCAGCATAATCAGTGGGACGGCATTCGCCATGTTCGAAGGCGCCGTAATCGCCATCCTACGTGAGCAGCGCGCAGATTACGGCTTGCAGCGCATCTACGGCAGCATCGGCGGCATGATCTCCTCACCGCTCTCGGGACTCCTCATCGATTATGCTAGCCGCGGCATGGCGTATACCAATTTCAGGTGATTCTCATACTTACGGTTAATTCTTTGAAGTAATGTGCGAATTTTTAAGAATGGATAGGAAATAATTTCAATAACTTTAAAATAATTTAAAAGTTAGAGGTACTTACGCTTCTGTCATTGAGCTGATAAGTTGCTAAACTGTCTAGGGTGAAAAGGAGTGAAAAAGTATAATAATGTTAGGGTAGGGATTTCTTATTGATATACTTGACAGGAATAAAAGAACGACTATAATATTTATGGTACCCTTTAATAGAAAATTAAAAAAAAAATAATATGTATATCGTACCTTCACAACTTTGGCAATTGGAAATACAAGTACAGAATTGCAGCCATACTGAAAGGGACATCTCTGTGTCAGATTGTTCAATTGGAATTTAAAATAATTTATTATTTTCAAACTTTAATTTTTAATTTTACTATAAAGCCCATCATAATTTAACTGTCATCCTGTGGCAGATTGATAACATACTAAAGTATACAAAAATATTTTATAATACCATTGTTGGGGACAATATAATCGAAACTTGGAACGCAACTCAGAATGATGGAAGACATGTTTGAAACTTTTGAAACTTTAACTCAATTACGTACTAGATAAGTACAAATAAATATATACATTTACTTCAAAACACTGAAAATGCAGTCATGTCAGTAAAAGTAACAGTAAGGAAGAAAGCAAAATTTCTTGTGTGATGTACTTTAGTTTTACAAAATAGTTTCAACTTTCCAAAGATAATATTAATATTTGTTCTTTATGTGCAGCAATGGTATATGTATTTCATGTTGTTTACAGGCCAGCATTTTATTTATATGCAGCATTGAAAGTGGTCAGCGGAATCCTTATGCTTTCCATCAATCTGGAGTTCAAGCAGCCAGCTCAGAACCTCATGGACGATGTAATCACTGTGTTCCGGAACATTGAAATTGTCGCACTATTCATAGCTTGCTTTATAATGGGTGAGTCAATTTAAAGAAATTTGAGAAAAATTTTCTAATAAACTAATTAAAGTTAAACATTTTTACTTTTGCATAATCTATTTTAAAAAAATGTCTTAATTGGATTTTTATGTTTTAAGCTAAAACAAAGTCTTTTTATTTCTATAATTGTTTTCACGGATCAAATTAATACTTAGGTTTTAATGAAAATTCATTGTTTATTATATTATATGACAATAACTGATAAAATCTGCTGATATACTGTCGAAATATCTTAGATCTTATAAACAGGTTATTAATAATGAGAAGTTGGTTTATTAAAATCGATCAAGATAATGTAACAAGATTTAAATATAGCAGGTACTTATTTCATAGATATGTATCTGCGTTTTATTTTCGTACCATTTTTACGTCTCTTCGATTGCCTCAAACGAAGGGACGTAAAATTACTCCGATTCGAAGGTTAATAATGAAAGCTACTTGAAAACGATATAAAGGTAATTAGAATTCACTTCCCTTCAGGTACTGCATGGGGATATATCGAGAGCTTCCTGTTTTGGCTTCTGCAGGATCTGGGCGCTTCAAGGAGTCTCATGGGGGTAACCATCACGGTGGGCGGTATCGCGGGTCTGCCACTGCTCGTCATGTCGGGGCCCATAATAAGGAAACTGGGTCACGCTAACGTACTTTTCATTGGATTCGTTTTCTACGCTATTCGATTGTTGGGTTAGTAGTCTGGGGTTTTTGGATTTGTGTTAGAATTTTGTTTTGGTATTAATTATATTTTCTATTTCTTTGTAAGTTCTGTTGCATATTTATTGTAAGTACAACAACTAGAGCTCAAAACTAATGGTTCACGAAAACTGCAGTAATACAAGTTTGGTGAACAGTAAATACAAATAAAAAGCAATGTACATTAATTTCCATCATATGCAAAAAAATGTATTATTATAGTTATATTTTCATGTCTTCATTCCAATAAATTATAGAAACTTCATCAACATCTCGGGTAACGTATATAACAAGCGCGATGTTCGGTCTTACATTCAGTTGCGCCTGAGTTTAGGCGAGTAGAACACAAACAATATATTGAATATATTTGGCGTTAATTTTGTGGAAATTCATTATTCACAATTAAATGAAACTACGTGATGTAGTATTTTTTCTACTTTCTTTAAATTCTTTACCACGACCTAGGTTTCGTTGTATTACAACATCTTCAGGTGAGCTATGAGCAAAGACTGTCATAGCCCACCAGAAGATTTTGTAATACAACGAAACCTAGGTCGTAGTAAAGAACTTAAAGAAAGTAGAAATAATACTACATCACGTAGTTTCATGTAATTTCAAACAATATATATTATATTTTTTCCGAAGAGAACTTACAGTCCCCTTGTTTTAGGAATTCCATTTAGAGGGTAAATCAAACGAAGCAACACGCAATATATACAAAACGACGGGCGAATGCCTACTCTTCTATGAGACTGCCAAGCATTAGTTCCATAGATACAAAGAAGGAAGTTTGGACTCTGATAATTCTCATCTAGGGCGACCTTCTACAATCAAAATCAAAAAGCCTTTTTTGAAACAGATCCTAGGTTGAGTTTGCGTTATCCAATGATTTACCCTCATATTTTCATACTGTAGTAGAAAAAATCGTCATATTTTAGCAAGTGGAAATATTTTGTTTAGTTAGTGTCAATTTATATATATGTGTGTGTGTGTATATATATATTGCGTAGTAGAATAACATCGTAGGATTATAGGTATTGTAGAATTGCCATAAAATAATTTGGTTGTCTGCATTTTTGTCACGTGCATTTGTCAGTTTTTATTAGTTTCTATCGCCCAGATAAAACGGCAATGAACTTACAGTCGATTGAACTTTTAGTCCTCACATACTCGTGGGTTCTATTACATCAAATGCTAAATGTTTGCATTAGGTTGGACTGTGTAATAAATATGTATTTATATAGTATCAGCGTCAATAATATTGCTGGTTTGCATTAGGTTGGACTGTGTAATAAATATGTATTTAGATAATATCAGCGTCAATAATATTGCTGGTTTGCATTAGGTTGGACTGTGTAATAAATATGTATTTATATAGTATCAGCGTCAATAATATTGCTGGTTTGCATTAGGTTGAACTGTGTAACAAATATGTATTTATATAGTACCAGCGTCAATAATATTGCTGGTTTGCATTAGGTTGGACTGTGTAATAAGTATGTATTTAGAGAATATCAGCGTCAATAATATTGCTGGTTTGCATTAGGTTGGACTGTGTAATAAATATGTATTTATATAGTATCAGCGTCAATAATATTGCTGGTTTGCATTAGGTTGGACTGTGTAATAAATATGTATTTAAGTAATATCAGCGTTAATAATATTGCTGGTTTGCATTAGGTTGGACTGTGTAATAAATATGTATTTAAGTAATATCAGCGTTAATAATATTGCTGGTTTGCATTAGGTTGGACTGTGTAATAAATATGTGTTTAAATAATATCAGCGTCAATATTTAGTTAGTAATAAGTGATATTAAAAATATTTACGTTTTTTTAAGGATATTCTCTCATCTACAATCCGTGGTTGTGCCTGGTGTTCGAGGCGTTAGAAAGCGTGACGTCGTCTCTGTCGTTCACGGCCGCCGTCACGTATGCTGCGCGCCTCTCCACCACCACAACGGACACTTCGGTCCAGGGTCTGCTGGGAGGGATTTATTATGGTGTCGGTAAGTATATTTTAATTTTAGGCACTTATCTCAAATTTTCATAAGAGTCAAATGGTTCGTTTTGTTTATTACTAAAAAAACTCGGTTGCTTGGAAAGATTTAAAAAAGTTTATTTGCGTTATAAAGTGTTTTTATGTCATTATTATATAACGGTCAAATAATAGTATATTGATACGACAGTAAATTTTAAAACAATGTATTACTTGGAATATATTCTATAAAAATGACATAACATAATTGGCGGCCATGAGTTCCGCCACGTAGTTTCCAAGTAATCTTTTTATATTGTTTAAAAAAGAGAACACGTTTTTCAAGTATGTAGCAAAGCAAGTGTTGGCCTCCAGCATTAAAATCCCCTTCAAATTGTTTAACATTAAACGTTAATAATTTTACTGTATTTGGAATGAAAATAGGGCCGAAAAAAAATCTGGTCCCACCTTTGGCTTGTTTCTGGTTTACCCAGTATAGTAATTGAGCCTTAACGCACATATATTTATGCACAACACACTAATCGGTTACCAACCTTTCTGTTATATTGAGCAGGATAACGATTTTTTATTAAAATTTCCCTCACTAGGTCGTAATAGTCGAGTACAGTATCCCATATAAACGATTGTGCGGCTAGTGTAGGACGCCAAAGGGTGTTAGAAAATTCCAGTAATTCCGCATGTCGTCTTTTTATCCTTAATCCTTTTTGACAACGAAAAAGAGAAAACACTGTGATCCTCTTTGGAGTAAAATAAAACGGAAAGTCTGAAGCTGTATGTGTACTCCTTCCGACGACAAAAGAAAGCTTCTGGGAACAGTTCTAAAATTAGAGAAACCATCATTTAATTATATGATCGTATCCTCAGAGAATATAATGAGTCAGATTGTTTCCGGTTTTTAGTCATTCATTAACATTGATCTTTGTCACAGAACTATTCAAAAATAATTACTAACTACTAGCTAAAATACAAACTTCAGAAATATTTTTTCAATAGATGTATGTTTTTAGTCTTAGTAAGTAAAGTTAAGTGCTGTTCCTATCTTTTTTAAATTCTGAAAATTTTATTTGCCTTCACGAAGAAGACTTATATAATATTTGAAACTGTTGCAAAACTAGAAGTCAAATATTTTAAAATGTATCTCTCAATTCTGCCATACGTTAGTTCCCCAAGCGGCCGCTAAACAAATCTGATCATTGCCGAAAGTAACAGATGCACATATGTCCGCATCATTCTCATACACACTAACTTTTTGACTGAGAATCTTTTAACGCATTGAAAACATTTATTTAAAGTTATAGATATATAATTATTAATGGTAGAAATTATTAACAGCAACACAAAATTATAATGTTAAATTAAGCGTTTTCCTTATTGTGGTATATAGGTAAGGGCGCTGGGAGCCTCGTTGGCGGTTATCTTATGAAGGTTGTCGGTACACGGCCCACCTATCAAATATTCGCGGGATACACTTTTATCACCGGTTGCATGTACTACCTTTTCAACATGTTCTATCTGCGTAAGCGACCTCAAGTTGAAGGCAACGACATCTACAAAAAGGCGCCCAAAATAACTGACACAGAGAGCTGCGAGAAGAATACACTGAGTGACTTAGCTAAAGCGAAAAAGGAAAAAGAATTAAAAGCTGATATAAATTTGTACCTTGATGGGCAACAGAAGAATAATAACAATAAAAATGCCGATTTCAGTGTGAAGAGTGAGAACGAAGAAAAGTGTAATAAAATGAAAACAAATAGTACAAAAGAAACGGTGGGTATGTTTAAAATGGACAGTATAGATGGCGGTAGCGACTCAGGAGTCGATAATCCAGCCTATAATGATACAGAGTCGCCATCTGTTGAAGAGAAGAATATAATGAACGAAATAAAATCCACCGATAATGCGAAAGATGGCGCCACGTGAAGAAAATCGTAAGGGAGACAAATAATTTAGAGAAAAGGTATATTATTTTAGTATTATTAGAATATTAGTACCTTCTTTTTAGTTAAGTTTTATTAAAATGGCAAATTCAGTTCAGTTTTTGACAATTAAATGACATTTAAGGTTTATTTGTTTTAGGCGTATGTAAAATCTTAACCGGCCGAATCTTTAATTTTCCCAATATTATATATTTAATTACCTACCTAGATTTATTATTGGGTTAATAAACTTTTATGTACAATAAATTATTAATTATGTTGTTGGTACTGAAGATATGTGTAATTCTGTGTAAATTTAGTACAGTCGTTTAACTCACCACCGACGAATAAATAAATATAACAAAGGAAATTCATAAAAAAGATATAGTGTTATTAATAATAATTATTTTAAATTTGAAATTATTTAGAAAAACAATTTAAATGCTGGTTACTGCATTAAATTATCTAATTGAAAGCAAACACTGTTCTTTTTTATTTAGGGTGTTTGGCAAATTCGCCTTCTAGCGGAGCCTTTTAGCATCTGTGATAATATTATGTTTAGAAACTGTACTATTTCTTAAATTGTTAAGTATTATTGTAATAAATAAATTAAACAAAATGTAAATTATTAGCTTTATGTATTGTTAGATGTTTGTTAAGTAATTACATTTTATAAACGTAAACTACGTAGGTAAGTGTCTAATGAATAAAAAATTATTTTGAATGACGGTTTATTTTTATTGTTTAATGAAATTATTTATAGTTTATTTTGTCTCATTTTAATCAGCGCCCTTTCTTTCGGTATTTAATAATAAAAGAAGGAAACCTTATAACTTGGACTTGCCTGTCCTTCCATTCATGATCTGTCCTTCCATTCACACATCCGTCTGTCTCAGTCTCACAGTTTCAATATTTTATTAGTTATGTAGGTAATGAATAACGATATTTTGCAAGTAAGTATTTTAGTTAAGGATCTCAATTTCTATTTTGGAATGCTAATTGCTTGATTTTTAATATACCTCGCCATATATGTAAAGTGGAGACGAAAAAAAATTATTTGCCCCTCCATTACCCTTGGATAAGTCTTTAAAATTAATTGATGTTGAAATAAAGCTTTTTTCAATTTTAAGTTCAATTTGGGAATCACTAAGTTTCACAAATTGACGTGCAATACCTTCAACATTTTTAACAATAGGTTTGAAGTATCTGAAACAAATTCTGGATACTAGGCATTTAATTAAAATTATTTCGATCAATTGCATCAACAATTTCAATTACCTGTATGGAACCACATTTTATGTTTGTTCCGTTACGACCTCGGGCGTTTTTCTTCTTCAGTAAATTCGGTATCTGTTTTTTTATGCTAAAAATATGTATGTGTGCGGAAAAAAAAGTACGATTACAAACACATAACGTGTTTAAGATTCTATGTATGCTCGGCAATGTTTATGAGTAAGTTAAACGATAACTTGTTAAACTGTATGGTTATCGTCAACAATCACTTATTTTTAAAAATTATTAGGCTACGCATTAAAAATATATTTTACTTTTATAAGCACAAAATGTCTTTTATTTCCAAGCAATGAAATTTATCAAAAATAAACATTTAAACTCCTAAGAAGGGCTGTTAAGTTTGCAACTGTACATTTATCAAAGATGAAACGAAGACTAAATGATAGAAGTGGTCCTTGTCTATCGTGAAAAAAGTTAATTTCCATATCATCAATTATTTGATTCTTCCCACACAATCATTTATTGCATGAGAGGATTACTAAATGTATTTACTATTACACATAAAAATTATATATTTATGTCGTTTTTTTTGTAATACTACATATTAGATACTGGTAGAAAACCAGTATTTCGAAATTTATGTAAAAAATATTTTCATTTCATTTTGTTAAGGATTTCTATAATTTATTGATTAAATTGATCAGATCTACTGATCTTTGTCTTAAACTTATTCGTCTATCGTGAATTATAATTCATTAACTTAATAATCTTATTAAGTTAATCAATTATAATTCACGACAGACTGAATAAGTTTAAGACAAAGATCAATAGATCAATAGATCTTAATAATCTTAATAAGTTAATGAATTATAATTCACGATAGACTGAATAAGTTTAAGACAAAGATCAATAGATCTGATCAATTAAATCAATAAATTAAAGAAATCCTTAACAAAATGAAATGAAAATATTTTTTACATAATTTTCGAAATACTGGTTTTCTATCAGTATTTAATATGTAGTATTACAAAAAAAACGGATCTCAGTGATTAATAATTATTTTTGGTATTATATAACAAAAAGTTAAAACATCGATTTTTTTTTTTCGTTGCCATATGGCGGAAACGCGACCCTTATAATTTCCATTCGTCTGCTTGTCCGTTCCTGTCTGTCACACACTTTTAGTTTATATTTTAAGAACGTTAAAAAATATTTTTTGTTTCTCATACACGAAAAGGGGTGGTCAAAATTTTTTGACGTGAATACGTCTTTAAATTTGCTACCATACGGGTGCAATTTAAAAAACTAATGATAACAAAATCGGAGTATAGAGTTTGGTGTTGCAGTTTCGAATCTATCCTCTACAACAAAAATTAAATTATACCACTGGATAGCTAAAGGATCAAAGAATTCATTAAAATAAGCGAGAACAGTGCCGCATCGCTCGCAGTGGAGGGGAAGCGCCGCCATTTTTAGGTTATTTTGCTGCGAATCGAGATTTGCAATTAGTATAACTGTTGATTCGGAAAAGTTACGATGTTAGTTTAAGTTTTAATCGTCAGCTGTCGTCAAAATCTATCGATTGTACATAAAACATTAGTTTAAAGTAGTGATAGTGAATATAATAATGTGTTAGAATAAAAACATATTATCAAAAATATATAATGTCGGCCTATACGCTATTGTAACACAATAATTATTTGTTTCCTTGATTTTATCCTAAATATATAAATAAAAATATTTTATTTAAAAAATATAACCCGTTACATAGACGTATTCACGTACAACACACGGCCGTGTCCATGACACAGCCACACCCAATTTTTTTCGCCGAAATATTATTGGTACGGTATTTTAAAAATAGGTTCAAGTTTTATCCAATTTTTTTTATTTTTAAGCCTCACTGGTAAAATTTTGAACTTCAAAGTGACATTCAATGTGTCCGTTGCCATCTAATTTTTTAATTATGAATCTGAAAAATTTTACAAAATTCTGGATACAAGCATTTAACTTAAAATTTGAAATAAAATTATTTCAGTTAATTTGTAGCACAAATTCTTACTAATCTCAATCTTACTTTGCGTGTGTTTTGTGCGGTTTTATTCCAATTACTTCTTTGAATTACTCTAACACGTATTTCGATGATGTACAGTTATTACTAAAACAATTAAAATAGTTTGTTGAACTATTTAAAGTGTTCGTGGCACACTTTTATTTAAATAGGGAAGTATTGGAAAGGTTACATAGGGAAGTATTGGAAAGGTTAAATAGGGAAGTATTGGAAAGGTTAAATAGGGAAGTATTGGAAAGGTTAAATAGGGAAGTATTGGAAAGGTTAAATAGGGAAGTATTGGAAAGGTTAAATAGGGAAGTATTGGAAAGGTTAAATAGGGAAGTATTGGAAAGGTTAAACAGGGAAGTATTGGAAAGGTTAAATAGGGAAGTATTGGAAAGGTTAAATAGGGAAGTATTGGAAAGGTTAAATAGGGAAGTATTGGAAAGGTTAAATAGGGAAGTATTGGAAAGGTTAAATAGGGAAGTATTGGAAAGGTTAAATAGGAAAGTATTGGAAAGGTTAAATAGGGAAGTATTGGAAAGGTTAAATAGGGAAGTATTGGAAAGGTTAAATAGGGAAGTATTGGAAAGGTTAAATAGGAAAGTATTGGAAAGGTTAAATAGGGAAGTATTGGAAAGGTTAAATAGGGAAGTATTGGAAAGGTTAAATAGGGAAGTATTGGAAAGGTTAAAAGTAACGAAAACACAAATATTTCCCTGAAATATGATTTGACGGACTTGTGTAAAGTAATTAATTTACACAACCCATTGGCACAATGAATAGAAATTTTTTTCCAATTAAATATTACACCAAATTAAAGTTGGCGCCAAATGAATTACGATATATACACTTTAAATATATAAATGCAATTATTTATTTCAGTTATACATGGTTAACATTCAATTTTTATGTTATTACTGTACCATTCAATTTTTAGATTATTACTATACACTAAAATATATAATACAAAAGAGTACATTCATATAAACTTTGGTTCAATTCACCATCATTAATATTACCTTAAATTGATTTGAAAGAATTTACAAGTGGAATTATTCACAATTAAATGAAACTACGTGATGTAGTATTATTTCTACTATCTTTAATTTCTTTACCACGACTTAGGTTTCGTTGTATTACAACGTCTTCAGGTGGGATATTGGCACAGATTCTTTGCTAATATCCCACCTGAATATGTTGTAATACAACGAAACCTAGGTCGTGGTAAAGAAATTAAAGATAGTAGAAATAATACTACGTCACGTAGTTTCATTTAATTGTGAATAATGAATTTCTACAAAATTAACGCCAAATATATTCAATAAGTGGAATTAAGTCAATAAGTATCACGTTAAAGGTATCGTCCATAACCTCTTTTAGATTAGCTCCCGATTCCTAATAAATTAAGAAGTATAGAAATAAAACAAAGACATGGCAGATTTTGGTAACGCACTGTTTGCAATGCACAAAAACATAATATTATAAAATTCGTTATAAAAATTTGTATTGTTTTTTGAATATCAATTTGTGTTTCTAAAAGCTAGAAGAAAAAAGTAAAATAAACGAATTTCTTCATTGGTTTGTGTAATATATACATGAGCGCATATATATATATGTATATATATATATGTATATATATATTTATATCTATATATATATATATATATATATATATATGCGAACATGTATATATTATACAAACCATTTCGAGTTATTTTTGACACCCTTATAACTTAAGATTTATCTAATGTGTCTAATAAAAAGTGTCAGTAATAGGTTTTACCTGATTTTAAAAACTTGTAGTGTTCTAATATAAAAGTCTCTACTTCAATGCATTTATGTAGCTTGAATTTTAATTTTATACTAATGCCACATAAAGAAAATACCTGTAACTTGATGGTGATTTTGATTTAAACTATTTTTCAGGTAGTTGAGTCGAAAGAGAACTTGCCTCATTCCTCTCATTTATGTTTTTGATGAGACCAAGGTGTATAACTTAATCTTAGGTATACACCTTGATCTCATCAAAAACATAAATTAGGATGACATAAATCCAAGAATAGATGAATGTAACTAGTGATGTTGAGAATGGATTTAATTATATATTTTTATTCTATTTTATTCGTATAAATTTCGTAAATCCTAGACTTGGCAGAATAGCGGTCATAGTAACAATGTATGCAAGGTATGGAAATGAAAAGCCCATTCAAATGACATAGTTCTTGATGTCATTGAGATCATTTTGGTGCAATAATGTTATCGCTTAGTGACATTTTTTAATGTTGTATAACGTATATCTTTATGAAAATAATCATATTAAATGTGCACAGATAAAATAATATTGCTGGGCCGCGCGCGAAAATTTATGTGTTTGCCCGGTGAAAAACAAATGGTTAGATTCTTTATGTCGATGAAATAGAAATAAGAATGCAATAGGCGTTTATTGACATTTTTGATATTATCTACTACTTTAAACCCATCTACTAGTTATATTTAATTTTCATTATTCAATATGCAACTCCGTATTCCTAAAAGCAATCGTAAATAAGGTAATTCGCAGATTAGTAAAAGTGAATTTAATGGTTATAGTCGTATGCGTTATTAAATGGGCTTGTGGTTGTTGGGCTTAGATGTTCACCCATGCTCCTGTTTCAGAGACATTTGTTATTAATGAATGCATTGGCATTCATCATAAAAGCGACCGTAGTGACCTCTTTGTAAAAGTAAATTAATCTCAATCTGAATACATGGGCGTGGAAAACAAACCCTGAAGGATGGAGAGACGAATTGACGGACACACGTAGTTAATCCAACAACATTGTCCTAGTAACCATACGTATGTATGTGTATACACCAGCTGTCAGATACGGTTTTGTCCGGAGGAAAAGTGTAATTGCATTTTATTTAATCGTCTTTTGTGAAATTAGTATGTATGATATTCTTAATTATTTAGTCATTTGTTTTGAGTTTTATTCGAGTATAAAACTGTAGGACTTAACCTTAAGCCATAAACAAACTCTATAGCAAATAATTTAAAGTCATAATTTTTTTGTTATTATTTGATGTATCTATAATGATTTATAAGTTTGTCTCAAACAAATTTAATTAAAATTAAACTTTAAAATCTTAACATGTCTCTTCCCTATTGGTATCGACCTATTTTTAAAAGGTCATTGTGTGTAAAATTTATCAATCTAGCTGTTTCTTACCCACAATCATCTGCTACATCGCCCTAATACATCTAAACTATGAAGTCAGCCGATCAATTCAAATCGAAGAAGATTCATAACATTAGAGATTCCTATCAAGGATGCCTTATATTTGTTGAGTTGAACTTATAAATTATTATAGCTATATGCAAATAAAATTATGACTAATTATTTTTAGATATTTACTATAGACTTTTACGTGTTTTAAGTTTAAGCCTTACACTTAAATAAAACGCAAAATAAATAGCTAAAATATTAAGAATATCATACATAATTATTTTACAAAAAAATCGGTTAAAAATGTAATTTTGCTTTTCCTCCAGGCAAAACCGGAACTGACAGCTAGTGTTCAGACAAACATACGTATTTTTACTAGAATAATTTTACATATACATTTCTGTGTCATTTGCAGTTATGTTTAACTTTAGTAATTTCTTTATTAAAAATAAAAAGCGTTATTAAAGCCTAATCTAAGTCCCAGTTGCAAATCACTAGCTAGAAAGATAGATACTACAACAAACGTGTAGATCGAAATATCGCAATAAAATTTAATTTTAATTAAATTTTAATGTTAATAAATTGTTTATGAAGGTGATATTTTTTTCTTAAGTGTATTAGCTATTGTCAATTGAATAGTACTAAAGTCCAGTTTTAATCAGTTAATATCAACGAGTGAAATGAATCCATCGAGAACATTCGAAACACGTGCACTATAAAGGGAGCAACAGGCATTAGCAGAGCTAGCTGACATGAAAAACGCAAACAGTCATGTCGTGATGTTACTGAGCCAAAAAGCTCCAAGAACCGCTATCAATTATCATCACCCTGACCTAATGTCCAGTGACCGAGAGAGCGAGCAGATCTTGTGAAGCCGCCATTCTCGTTCAGTATTCACTCGTATAAACACCTCGAGACATAGTGTGACAATAAATGTCATTTAAAAGTGAAAAATAAATCAAATATAATTATTAGAAAAAAATAAAATGAATTATAAACTGGCCAGGCACAAATCAATAGATACTTTACAGATTTTGATATATTTGTTATTATTGATTTATCAGTGTGATGGTGTTGCAGTGATGAGATCAAACTTACCCGGTCCTCTTATCTATGTAGTAACACCGGCTTCTAGAAGTAAAACATTTGATAATGAACCGCCGTATGGAAGACCGTACTATTCGAATCCATGGAGGAGAACAGACGAGGAAGTTACAACTACTACAGAGAAATCGAAACAAACGAACAAAACTCCTGATCTAATATTTGCTGAATTCGAAGCTGACGATGGTAAAGAAGGCGGTGAGGTGAAATCGATAAGGAAATTGCTTGAAAAAGAAAAAGTGAAAATTCCAATCGAGATGAAAGTTGAACAGTCAACGAGTGCATTTATCATTAACGTTCCTCCAACAGAGGCGACAACTACAACAACTTCAACTACAACAACGACTCCAGCACCAATGAAGGTTGAAGATATATGGCATATTATAAATCAAGAGCAGAACGATGAGGATATTGGATGGAAGCAAGTTAGTATTCCATCATTATCTCCGACTGAATTTCCCGAAGAGATGTATGCAACTCAACCTGTATATACGGCGAAGCATCAAGCCAATGACACAGTATTTTACCCAGGGTAAGACCAAATTTGAAATTATCTTAATTAAATTTTTTGTCTAAATTCGAATTTTTCAGCCAAATTAATTGTACTCTAAATTGGATTTTCGTTGCCAGTAATAATAATACATATTATTTGTCCACAGATTCAACTCTCAAAAGGTAAACGAAGGAGACAATGAGTCTAGGGCAATACGTACCGAATATGGACCAAAAATTCGTTTCCCATACTTTGACCTAAATACGCTGCAGTCAAATAATAAGAAAAAAGAAATACATGGAAATAAGAATGGAAATAATTTATTCACAAATCTAGAAAACTATCAAAATGAAAAGTATCCTTTAAAGGGTGAAGCTCACGAAGTCAATTATAAGTTTCCACAAATAGATAGATATAATCCTGCTCAACCATATCTGCCTCCAGCACCGAAGCCTGCTAAGCAGTCATTCGTGCCAACTGTAGCACCAGTACAGACAAATAATCTAGTCCCACCGCCTCCACCTCCACCGAAAACTTCCTTTGCAGGTCCTCCAAGAACATATGAATCGTTTCCTCCATTTGGCCCTAGTTCTAATCAGATAAGCCCACCATCAGTTTCATTTTTGCCACCAGTAGATAACAATCCATCAAGTCCTAGTGAATCTACTGATAACGGTCCTCCAGATGCATCCAATTTTGACGGTTATATATATAATTCACCACCATCTTTAGATATGGGACCGCCGACTCCAGACAAGCCACCAAAGGAAGAATCTACAAAACCTGATTTTGTTGGCTACCAGTACAGTCCTCCAAAGGAGGAGCCACCTAAACCTGATTTTGGTGGCTACCAGTACAGTCCTCCAAAGGAGGAGCCACCCAAACCTGATTTTGGTGGCTACCATTACAGTCCACCAGCGCTTTCCTTCGATGACAAACCGCCGAGTTATGGCAAAGGTCCGCCAAAAGAGGAACCACCAAGTTTTCATCATCATGGCGTCTATGAAAAACCTTACGGATACCACCACGAACATCCACACGTTGTCGCCGATGAGTATCCAGAGCTAATATATGACAAGAAGCCCGATAGCGGCATGGATATGGGAAGTATGGGCGATAATGCGGGAGGCACGGGCAACAGCATGACTGGGAGCGATGCAATGAAAGACGCGGCAATGTCTGACAGCGGTATGCCCGACGAAGGTATGCCTCCGCCGCCTCCACCCGACCAAGGGGTGCCAGAAGCTAAATTTCCAGATTTCACTTTCGACAAACCGCCCTTCGACCATCACCATTTCAAGTATCACGACTTCGAAGAGGACCACGACTTCCACCACCATCATCATCACCATACGACGACGACGACCACAACTACAACCACAGAAATGCCGAGAGTCAATAGATTCAGTTATTACTATTTAGGCAAAAAGTTATATTATTTACCCCTTTATTTTAGCGTTTATTTCACAGCTTACGTCGCAGCCTTAATTATAAAATCGATACTCAGACACAAAATAACGTACCCTCAACATTTCCAAAACGCGTCTAAGAGGTCTTTAGACAATTTAGGAAGTAAATTTGACTTATCTAGTGAACAGTTGCACGAAATATCTAGGGTAGTTACAAACGCACTTATGCGTGCAGCTGAGCGTTATATCGAGTCTAAAAAATAGCCTTTAAGCTAATAAGAGAATTAAAATAATATATTGTAAATATAAGACGTAGGAATCTATAATTTATATTGTTGTTCGATGGGCATTCTTAAATATTATACTGATGTTTAAACACTTATGTATTTGGAAATTTAACTATTGCTCAATGTAACAACGATATAAGAACAAATGTAATTAAATATTTGTTATTAATAAAAATTGAATATGGAAAATAGTATGTTTCTTTTCATATTATAATATACATAATATATAAGACTTTTGAAGCATTTTCTTAGATTTTTTTCATTTACCACTTTTCACTTGTTAAGTTGATAATTAACGTTTATCATGTTTGTAAAAGAATTCTAATGAAAATTTGTAAACGTTTCGATTTTATATAATGAATTATAAGGGATTAGTTTAACAAAACGTGTTGAAGTCTTCATCAATACTCATTTATATTGTAAATAATTTTGATCACAATGTGGAGCTTTACTAAAATGTTTACTTTTATTCTGCTACATTTATTTCTGTGATAATAATTTGATATACGTATGATAAAGACAAGTAAGGATGTGTATGGATATGTATCTAATGCAAATTTAATATACTATTGATTTTAACATTGATACGGTGACCTATTTTTCTGCATTTCTGTTAACTATCTAGAACGGATTAACTGCAAATGATGCTAATTGAAAATCCAAACAAGAATAGCTCCCGATTTCTACTATTTTTATAAATGCAATGTCGCTCTCCACTAGATTTAGAAAGTAAATGCAGTTCTAGAATAATTGTGATGTTTGTAAGTAGTACTTTCATTCAATGAAGGAAAAAGTGGTTGTGGAAAAACGAAGTGAAAGATTTATGGTTCAGCATATAATCTGAATTCAAAATGTTTATTTGATCCTATTTGTTTGCGTTTCGCTTTCGATGACATTTTTTCGTCGAGTTCATAATTATTCTTGCAATAATTTAATTTAAATTAGCCTATGCAATAATTATTTGCATGAATGATTTTTTAATCTTAGGCAAAGTGTTATTGTGCAAGGAACTGTGCGAGCGAGATAGTTATATCTAATTTAAAAAGTTCGTGAAGACGTTACAAACAGGCATTGCGAAATCCTATAACAATTAAGCACATATAAATAATTTTAAAGTTTATCAGATTCTCCCTGGGCGATTGACAATATGGTTTGAAGTATTTATCACATAGTTATAGGTTATTAGATAGTTTAAAATGCAAATTTTTCTTAGTTTCAGGAATTTTTAATTACTTGTTTACGGAAACATATGCTTAAAAATGTTTTCTTTAATATTACATTTAAAAAGATAATTTTTTTAGGAGATAAAATTTTGCAAAAAATTGTTTATTTTATTTATAACATTTTCCAAATACCGAAAGTGTATTTACGCGTTTGGTTGTGTTTTCTTGCGTGCGTGCTTGTTTGTGATTAAAATAAGTTATTTAAAGCATTGCTAATGATTCTGTTTCTTAGCGTTACCTTTCGCTATCAATGTATGTTAAAATATTCAGTATAAATGTACAAATGTAAGGTAATGACTTTTTACCTTCTTTCTCTCTTTCAATACAAGTATAATTAAATATGTTATTTATATATTTCCTCTTTATTGGATAGGGTCGTTTATTTTGAGGCCAAGTGGTTAGCCGCTATATAAATTTTGAAATATTTATAATTTACTAAGTACTTGGTCGATACCATCTTTACAGCATATATCAAGTAAAAGTAAAAATATAGCTTGACAGAGGTAGACTTCACTTTAAAGGGAACGAATCGTTGAAATCGATTTAGAGAGTGAATTCTGCTGAAGAATACTGACACCATTTACCTGTCAATTAAGATTTTTATCGATCAAAAGGCCCAGGTTGTTTACATTAGTAGAGAATAAATATAATATATTTTTTAATGACAGCCCTGGTAAATTACTTGTGTTAATTTTTTAAAATAAGTATGTTACTACGAAAAGCAAACGACTGAGAATTAATTAGGTTGATCAATAAATATTCTTTTGAGCCTATAGACCAAACAGAAACTCGAAAAATGTAGAGAGTTAATTACATTACTAACATAAGAAAATCTGTATGTATTTTATAGATCATCGGCATATAATTGATGATTGCAACGTAAATGTAAAAAGTTTTAAAGCAAATTTTTGTCGTGCACTTGGTGTCTGAATACAAAATCATTTTAAAGCGATCATTACAGTTATATTTCTCAACACAAATAATAAGTGAAAATTGATGAAAAATGATGAGTCAATTTAGGCAATTTTCAACGAATCGTTTACTTTTCCAATAATCGTTAAGTAATGAGTGGAAGTTGGCTATGTAACGTGCCTACCGACGTCTTGTATACAGATATAATTTCGAGCGGTTGGCCGCCAGGCAGGAAATATGAGATCGGTCGTGACCGGCTCTAACGAATCGCTTCACAAACCGTTAACTTTGCTATTTGCCTTCTTTTTAGGTCAATTTTGGCCGACCTCAAAAGATTATGAATGAAATCTAACAAAATATACAGGAATCAATTTATTTTAATGAATGGAAGAAGGATGGGATAATTTTTATAAATGTAAATCAAAACCTGTTTAACTTAAATGGTTTTCCGATGGTTTTCCATTAAGAGTACTTATATGGATCTGTTATTTTTAAAACTGTATATTATTTAATCATCGATCATGAATTTTTTAACTTCTCCAATTAAGATTTTTACATTTTTCCGGCTAAAAACGAAGGAAATGGATGTAATTTTTAGAGATAAAACATGAAAGTGAAAGTATAATTGACTGAGTTAAGTATTTTATTTATAATTGTAAAATGTTTGTTCTGTAGCATTCCTTTCATATTTCAAACAATAGCAGAATAAAGATTTTTAAAAATTCTGGTTCCTCTGATGTCATTGTGATGATTTATGTAGTGATGTTTTGTGAAATCACTTTAATAATTTAGTCTGTACAAGAGAAGAAATATACATACATAAATACATAGCACTAAATTGTATGTAACGTAATATATATTAAGACACTCTCTGGATCAAGATAGGTTAAGCGTAGCTCATTTGTCCATATCACTTTAATAGTTTAGTCTGTGTGAGGGAACTTACTGACTCACATATATACAAACGCACATAGCCTGTGAAATTCATGTGAACTCTGTTGTAGTCGGCTAAAAGGGACAAGAAATGCCACATTTCATTTTCGTGTAAAAACCTGAAATGAATTCTTATGGGTGTTATTTGTACTTCCAACGCAAATAGGAAGATCGATTTGCGTAAAAAGACAAATATTTTCAGTTTATCAATTTACTTCACTTTGATTGACGGAATATTTAAAAATTGCTTTAGGTTTAAATAAAATAATCAATTATTTAATCGATTACACGGACCCGTTCCAACAGCCGTGCATGAAAAGAGATCCACTATCAACTCGTAGTTCTGATACCTTACATAAAAAAATCTTGCTGCCTATCCTGAATGAGCAACTGAAGATCTACTTGTCTAAAGAGATCGCGCCTGAGCAAGCCGTCAAAGTAAGGGACACCCGGAAACAAATCCTGATTGTTCGCTAGATCATCGAGAAAGCCCAGGATTCAAAAAGCTAACTTATAATTGCTTTGTTGATTTCTAAAAACGTTCAACTCAGTGAAATAGCCAATGTTATAAAACAAATTACTTGAAAGGGTCACACAAAAAAACCTGCCAAATTTTCTTAAAGATATCTGCGAAGAAGAAACGGCTTCAGCGTGGGCTGATGACATCCTATTCCAGTTTAAGTTTTCACTCCAGTGCAGGCGTCTGCTATAGTTAATTATGATGATTTATATGTATCTAAGATTATTCCAAGCGTTTTTTAAAAATATTTTTCATTTAAAAATTATTAAAAACGCGCTTAAAAAATCTTATCTAAGCGCACAATAGTGCGCGGGACAAGTTCTCACTTACACCGGACACTATTTATACGAACCGTGTTAATCCACATTTCATCCCTTGTAGCTCAGTTACTTTTTAATTTAAATATGTTAAATATGTGAACTTACATATTATTCTACTGTTTTTTTACTGTAAGTTTAATAGATCCTGATATATGCACCTAAGAATATACTTAAATTTGGCTCTCACTGACTAACTCACTCATTCACTGACAGGTCATCGAAACTTTTAGGTCACTTCTAATAACTCTAGAATAATACAATTTAGTGGTAGAACGCGTCTTATATGAAGATTATATACTTTGAGTTGTAGTCGGTTGCAACCCTTCGATAAATTTAATGCAATTTTTCTCACACAGTTTCTCAACCCAATGAGTATGTTTGTTTTATATTTAAATAGATTTATTTCATATATACAGGCGTAACAAAAATTGTTGAAACCCAAATTTTTTTAATCCTAGCAGGACTTTTTGCACTAAAATTGTCACCAACTACTGCGTACCACATCTGCCTAATGTCACATTCAATTATCGCGTCTGCTAACTGTGCCATCGCACCTCGATACATCCGATAAGTAGATCGACCATCATTCCATTCCCATTATCTTGTCTGCAATAAAAGAAAATACATGCTAATCAATTGAGTTTGTTACTACATGGTTTGTTGCTGACTATGTCTTTTTTAAAAATTTTAAACTTAGAAATGTTATTGAACTTAAAATATAAATACAAATTGTTAGAGTTATATTTAATACTATACATTTTCACCAACCTTCTGTGTGACCTGGATATCTCGCCCTTATTTTGGCGAAACGAGTCAAAATAACTAGGTTATATACTAAATACCGGTAGATACATATTGTGAAACAAACGAATTGTAAAAGGGATTAAAATAGATAACTGATGATCGTCGCACTCAATTCCTCTTGGTATTTTATGATTCACGCTATATTTAGTTAGAACCTTATTCTGAACGACATAGCAGTATAAGTCTGTTAAAAGTCCCTGGGGTTAGAAGATTAATGTTACGATCAAATGATATATTTTATCGAAGAAAAACTTAGTGGAAAATTATGTTCTAATGGAGGTCCTAAAGGAAAAATGTGAAAGAAGTGTTTTAATTTTGAATCCAATCCTTTACATTTCGGCCAATACTTATTCACAAAATCAAAAACTCCCTAGGCTTATCAACTCAAAAATATATTTAACCACCCAAATATTTACACAGTTATTTCGTAGTATAGATAGTAAATGTTGAAGTATGGTACATGGTTATATATATATATATATATATATATATATATATATTTATACATATATATATATATATATATATATATTTATACATATATATATATATATATATATATATATATATATATATATATATATATGTATATTTATACAGCTATGTATATTTTAAAGCTATGTATATGCCAAGGTTCGTTTAATTTACTTCTTCAATAAATCAATTCTTAAAATAAGTGAAGCTTGACATATTTATAGGCTAGGTTTAGACAAATACGAACATACTGGTGAAGGAATGCCAATTTTTACAGAGATAAGATATGCATTTTTTACTAAATAAGCACAGGTATAAGGGACTCCTCTTTTTTTTAATAACTTGTCTCATTATAAATAATATTTGTGTATATAATCATCCAAATAAGTTAGAAACCGATAATGAAATTACAATTTTTCATGGGTTAAAAGGTTCTTTTTTTCCTTTTCGAGGCTTTGAAACTTTTTTCTTTGTCGTTTCTCAAAAATACTTCATTAAACATAGCTTAAATTAAAAAGCCTTATTCCATTACGCCCTTTCGTTACTTTGCAGCGACCACAATCTTGACGAGTGCTTCGAGCTTCGTTAAACAGTTTTTACGCATTTCTGTCATCTGAACAAAATGAGTGTTTATCTTTATATAAATAAATATAAAAAAATAACTACGTGTATCTCGATAAATGGTATATCTATATAGAAGGATCTAATGCGGAGTATGAAAACAGATAAAAAGCTATTGTGAGAATTATTGCTAAATTAATTTTAATAGCTGCGCCACAAAATTTATGTAATTTAAAGTTGTGATTGGCTAAATTTGTATTTATTATTTCATGCCAATTATGATACGTTCATCGAAAAGAAATGTCATTTCTTTGCCAGCTTTTTATATTCTTATAAATCTTAGACCATTTTGTTATAATGGAGGAGAACCAGAGCCATAAAGTAAAAGAAAGAAAAAAAACAGTTAGGTGATAGATAATTAGCTTGTTATTGCTCCTAGATCACTTGTAATGTCAATCGCTAAAAAGGTTTTTCCAGTGGCGTCACAAATGATAAGGATGCGAAATAATTACGGTATCAAAACTGAAGTGGTATATTTGTTTGAATAATTTCATAAAAGAAATATCTAATTAATTGAAATGTGTGAGAATTTTTGTGTGTTATAACATATGTACATCTCGAGGTTATAAATTTCAAGAAATACATTATTTTAGTTTTTCTAATGGACCATGGAAACTAGAGATTAAAAAAGGCGAAGTTATTTCGAAGTTAGAAGTGCATCGTCGATAGTAAAAGTTATTTAATCGCGAAGAAAGCGATTGTATTAAAAAAAGACACTTTCGCGTATAACTTATTCCGGGAATTTTGTGGTTACGAGTGTTGAATGCAACCATAAGTTCGCCCAATTTTTGTTTTTTTTGGTATTTATTTTACAAAATAATTTTAACCTTATTGGCTTAAGCTAGGTTATGTTAGTAAGATAAATAAATGTATAACTCACAATTTTGATATTAAATTAATTCTCATTCGGAACCACTTGAGGCTGCACGTGCTTAAGAGGAGTTATGAATTAGATGTTCAATAACTGCTGTTTTTTGAAAGCTGTTTTTTCTTAATAAAAGCAATTTTAAGATTGATTTTTTTATTGAAGTAGTCACTAACTACAGACATTTAGAACACATTTATGTATATTATTCTCTTTATTTCAAAAAAGTAGAGAAGTATACACTGGTCTTAAACCGCACTGATATTGATAGATTTTAGACGTTCCATTATCGATTGATATGTTAAAATACTGAACATTTCTATAACTTTTGAAAAACATCGCCTGTCTGCAAGGAATATTTTATTTTTTGTGTTAAAAATTAGCCACATGTTAATTCGAATCAGGAACTCGAATCATCAAGACATTGGAGGCATCTATTTGAATCACGCAGTACGTTTGTGACATGTTTCGTGAAAATATTTGCAGCTTATTTTACTAAATAAATTTGAAGAGTAAACAAGTCTATTATTTTTGTCAAAAAATGTTAATCGTTGATATCGGTACGACGTTTTAAAAATGTTTAGCCATATCTTGCTTATTTTACAGTAGGATTTCCACTAAGTTTAAATATTATGACGAAAGGACTGATTAGATTACCGGATTTTTACATGAAACTTTTATTCATTTGAGATTATTAAATTTCTTTATAATTAATCTTCTTATATATATAAATAATATATTTTCTTTGGTAAGTCGGTGCCCGTATGCATTACATGTATTTGAAATGATATACGGAAAACTTATGGGGTGTACTTTTATATATAATGAAGGCTTAATATTAATAATTTATTAGAAGAAATACAAATTTGCCAAATTTAGTTCCAATTGTTGATAGGTTGCAGATTTGTTATGTAAAAAACAAACAACAAATGATAATATTGGTTAGGATAATTATTAACGTAATTGCTACTCATAAAATTCTAGATTTTAATTTATGAATAAATAATTTATTTTAAAATACGTGGAACGCTGACATTACAAACGAACAATTCAAAGTGTAACAAGTGCGAGCGTGGTTTGCTGAAGTTGTTATCACTTATCACCTCTTTGTCATGCCTGAACATCTTCAAACAGTTAACTGTTAAGCATCTCAGTTTTCGATCTTAACCTGTGCAAGCCACATCTGTTTCAGCTCACCTGAAAAAATAACAATATTAAAATCATAATAAAACATGCGGTGTTTGGACAAACTGTAGCGTTGTGATTGCGTATAACACAGGAACACTGTTTACTCACAGTAAAAGAAATATATTTGAATTTTAATTTTAATAATTTCGCCTTTAAAATAAAAAAAACGCTTAAAATATGAAAAAAGCTTTATTGCAATTAACAGTCTTGTGTTGCATAGTGGTGAGCATATTTGCGAACATTGCCAAAGCTGTGACGTTACCTGATGCGTCGACTGAAAGGATCCAAGTAGCTACGCCTAGCCAAGATGAATCTAGGAATTACAAATACATACCCCTGGGGTGAGTGTGTTAATTATCTGAAACACTTTAACGGTTTCGAAAAACAATAAATACATCAGAACATTTTTATATTTGGAAAAATTACGCAAGAAATAGAATCAATTATTTTTATTACTATGGTTTTTTTATGAAATGATAATTTTCATACAAACAAAGAACTTATAAGTGTTGTTTTTACGTCAAACTTATTGTCTTATAACCATCAGTGAGATCTTTCTTAGATTGTGTAAATTACTTTAAAGATTTTGATAGTTTGTTTTATTTTCTGATTTTAAAGGAAGATGCTAAAAAATGTTGGGCCAGGAACAAACAGAAACGTTAAATTTGAAATATACATTCAAATTATTTGTGGAAAACTATTAAAGTCCAAAACAAACATAGAGTTTATTTACATTTTTTCTCTCTATTAAATAAAAAAAACAATTAACAGTTTTTGGATTGCTTTGTTAAATCTTTCGTATTATTTGTTTCTACTAAGAAATGCAATGTTATCTAAACAGATTTAATAATGCAAATCTATTATTTTTTCACAAAATTTCATTGAATTCGCTAAGATAATTTTCTCAAATATTCTAAATGGTATTTTAAACGTTCTAGTTTCTAGATTCACTTTTTCCTTATGAACTGTGAATTATAGTTATTTATATAATGCACTCGTATATTAAAGTGTATACATTCTTTGTCAACCCAATTATATCGATGGAATAAAAACTATGAATGTGCATAAACACATGTAAACGTATATATATATATATATATATATATATATATATATATATATATATATATATTACATTTTACCTAATTGCAGTTATAATCAAACTCAATTAATTTACTTCTATAAATCTCAATTTTGAGTGAAAACATTAAAAGAAAATGTATTTTTTCAGATATGGAAGTCAAAACGATGATTTGTCGCCACCGACTAGCGTTGATTTTGAAGACCACGAAACGAAACCACACACGGCCCCGAGTGAAATTGTTCTAACTGTTCTTCGAACTGTCCTCGACGTGGTTAGGAAGGTTAATAGTAATCGAGCTGAAAATTCTGAAAAACAGATTTCAAAGAAACTTCTGGAAACAAAAATAGAAAATGACAAAATAGGTCCCGCTAATGTTCAAGACGTTTTAGACGCCACTGAACAAAGCGTTTCCAAAGATGAATCTGTAATTAAAGATGACGAGGAAAATCATGAGACGGTTACTGAAGAAAACGAATCGGAAGATAAGGAAGATGCAACAGATGAAAATAAAGGAAGAGGTTTTGACGATTATTACGATGACCATCATCATTACCATGAAACGACCACTACGACGACCACGCCAGCTCCTGCAAAACAATCCAGATTTGCTGATCCTTGGACAGGATATTACGACTTCATTATCAATGAGGGATCTTATAAATTTTGGAGTGCATTTCAGGTATGTTCCTGATTTACATGTTACCTAAATTGTCATATTATTGTACTTAGATAACAGTGATCAATAGAAAAATATTATATTGGCAAATAAAGTATTGCCATTCTTATTTCAACAATATCAGATTATGTAGCAGATGATGTACCACAATACCAGATGATGTACCACATGATCTAACACTGTCACTTTCACTTCTTCATCAAAGCATGAATATGTTTTTCTGTTGCAGTACGAGAGCATGAAAGTATTTTTTTCAGATAACGCTTATTCAATTTTACGGCCTATTTCAATTTTTACTTTTTCTGAATTTGTTACAAGATCATCCCGGTTTAGAATTATCGGAGAGAGCAACATTTCCTTTTTTCAAAGTAGAGCTTCATTCATTCTTGTTCATATATTGCGTGTTACTTTTTGCAGTAAAGAGAATAAGTTTAGTATGAACACTCAAAGTTTCTTTCGAGTAATTTCCGTATTTTGTTTGTTCGTTACTCCCCGAAACTTAGTTGCTAATGGAACAGAAGTTCGAACACTGCTCTCTTTGTAAACTCTATCAGAAATGTTCGATTATTTTGTGTAACATTCTAAAAATAGCTGAAAAAAGTGGCGAGCTCATATTTGCCAATGAAATAGTGGTTTTTTTTTTTATATACGTTTCAGAAAGAAAAGCTAATGAAAGTTGTTACTTTTTTATTTGATTTTGGTTGTTTTTGACATATGTAACAAAATGTAACCGATATATAAATATGTATTATACACATATGCGCATCAAATTCCATTTTTACATTCTGGTTCATCAGATAGCCTTTTATACACACACACACACGCACGCGCGCACGTACACAAACACATACACACAGAAATGCATACTATTAGAGAAATTCTCTCCAATCAGACCTCAGCAGTAGATACAGTTGCAAATCTATTTAAAATTGTACAGAATTTTTTAAGAGATACTCATATACTTCTTTTTTTATTCAATTTTGGGATTTATTAAGTCTTCGGAAGATTAAAATTTCAATACTAAACCCTACTTATCTGTTCCCTACTTGCCTGTTCTAATTTTGACAAAACAAGTCTTCAAGTTGGTGATGATTTATATGAAAATGTGCCATAAATATTGAGCGGTGGTTCATTTCAGAATATACAAAATACGCAATTGTACGCTCAAAATAATATTTTAAAGTAATTATCATTCATTTCTTCGAACACGTTACTAATTTCCTTATCAAAAATTCGACTTTTTTTGCTTGTGCCTCTCGTGGTAAGTTTAGGTCACGAAATCTAATGTTGTGGTTAGTACTTTAATATTGACGTTATTTTACAAACATTCTATATTAATATGTTAAGAATTCTTAGTTGATTTCTATGCAGGGATATTTCTATAATTAATATTTAGCATATTGGATCTAAATGGAAGACATGGTAAAATATATCTTCAACGGTATTGGAGAGATCTTCATAAGTATATGTATATCTGGCTTAGGATTTACGGTATTAACCCTGTAGAGAATGAGCTTAAGATTTTTGGTATTAACACTCCAGAAAAGCTCTGAGTTTACCACACCCAGTGGGTTAGGCACAGACTTCATAGTTTCGAAAATTTGAAACTTCTTCCGATATTTTGGATATTTATCATTATTCGGTTATTCTAGGCATTATACGACCTACATACGTATACACACACACATATATGTTTTTTGTTTTTTTAGGGTTTCACACAAAAACTACTAATTTGGTTGACATGGAATTTCAATTTTTTATAAGAATTGTCGATATCATAGCTTGTTGTTTTTAGTTTATTATAAACTATAAAGTAGGTAAACATATTGCATAAGTTTTGAGATATAGTTTATAACGTAGAAGTCGTCGGAGAAAAGTTTGCTCCTATGGACGCTTTAGTAACAAACACTGGCAAACCGATTACAAATACATCAATAATGTTTAGACGGGAATATTTATCCATATAAAGGCCGAAAGGATAAATCGCGAGAGGATTTACTTATATTTTATAGATAAGTTTAGAAATAACGCGGGACGAATGTGGCGATATCAGTTCAGTTTATTAAGCTTCATTAAAATAAATATCCCCCTTATTTTAAAGGTTTCCAATATATTAAGAGAAATTAATAGGTTTTTGTGAGTAAATTTTTAACTTTAAAAAGTGAGAGGGACGAATGTGGCCATGCTTATTTCAGTTTATTAAGCTTCATTAAAATAAATACCCCACCTATTTTAAAGGTTTCCAACATATAGAAATTGACCCTTTAGTAGATTAAGAGAAATATAAAGGTGTTTGCGAGTAAACAAAAGTAGAAATGTGTATTTAATGACGTTCGGTGCGATGTATTCGCCCATGAAGAAGAAGAACGGAGGGGAAGGACACAAGGGCATCATGTCGTGGTGTATTATTAGGTTTTTGTTAATTAATCTTAGTTAAAATCTTATATTAATAACAAATTGTGGAAAATTTAATTTTAATACGTAGGTTAAAAAACTTATTGAAAAGTATCTGAATAACATTTACTACGATTAATCGCTCTCGACATTTTCTATTCATCATTTTGTGCACTCGGTTTTTAGTTTATTTTTAGTCTCTTGGGCAATATTGGATCGAAATAAAAAGTAATGCAAATTTTATTTTGAATTTTAAGTATTATCACAGTAAAAGTTCAATTCAAATCCAAAGTTATTGTGAAATACTTTACAGACAAAATATTCCTTTAGAAATAATTTGTAAGACCAAAAGATAGAGCCTAGATTTTAATCTGAAGTATTTTTCTAATGAAACTTCCATTCAAGTGGAATGCGCAGTTTTCGTGAGTTACAACAGAGAGACAGATAGACAAAAATTGTAATAAAGTTGTTTTGGCTTCTACCTGATCCCGGATAATGCCGTTGATACAACATTTTTCAAGGATATTGAATGTACAAAGTTACCCACCTGAACGATTTTGTATAGTAATATCGATTTTGCTTTATGTATAAGAAAACTAGCAAATATTAACCATTGTAGTTTTTGTACATTTTATTTTTTTACGATATCGTCATACGATGTTTTAATGTAACTATAATCGTTGAAAAGTTTAATTTAAAAAGCACCTGTGCATTTTGATTTCCTTTATTTAAACTTTTTTTGCTCACATGTTACCCACATGTTTTAAAAATAAGTATATTACACATTAATATTCATCTGGACACTATAAACTATGCGATGGTTAAAGATTGTCGATTCGTCAAAAACTGTTTTCGTTGGAAAAAACTGTTTTTGTGCTAAAGCCTATAAAACAAACAGAACTTTCCACTTTATAGACTTAGTTTCGTTTAAGGCATTAATGATCATATAAAAACTGTCAAATTTTCTGTATATAATCACCAACATTCATTTATTTCTTCACTCCCTGCAACTCTGTACGTAATAGCCAACATACTTGGCTGTATTTGTAACGTGTCACGTAAATGACATGTTGTCGGCTTTGTTCGCGAGTAAACGCCGGACGATCCTGTGAGGTTTTCGTATTATCCTGGAGCTATTACCAGCGCCGAGTGCACGCCTCCGCGTCCCGGGGATACGCTCGTAAAATTTTACGATGCGCTTTCTCCTTGAATCTTTTTTTTCATTTTTCGATGCGAAATTGCTTTTGCGGTTGCGCAGAACTTCCATGTTCGGTCTGTGAAATCGTACAATTCTTCTATTTTTTTGGATAAATGTTTCTTGTTATATCGTTTATAATTTAACAGAAATAAAACTATCATAGTGAACACTTACTTTTTAGTTGTTATAATTACACAGTCCTACAAATTTGAATTTTACTTCATTGCTGATTTATTGGGTTTTGGGATCTCCTAAAGACGAATCTGAAATTAGTTTTTTTCTATCAAGTCAGAATTTTTCATAATTCACATTTATAAAAATTATGAAAAAATTGGGATATTCAGGAAAGAAAAATAGAAGTAAAAATTACGTAAGTAGTCATTATTTTTTTATTTTCCTGATAGTTTATATCCAAACTAACCTTTTAAAGTATTAGAAACTTATGGAACCGTTTTATTTTTACTGCAAAGCTTTTGTGAAGCGATTTTCTCTTATAAGTCCGGTTTGAATCATCACGCTTAATCATTAAGCTAATATTTCACTTTCCTTGATACCTTTGCTCCATTTCCTTTATATCTTGGTGAAATCTCTCTCCTAACTAACAGCTCCTAAGTTTTATGGAAAATAACTCAAATTCGAATGAAGGAAGTGAATTTTGAGGTTCATCAGGCAACCTAATCTTCGGAAATTTTGGAGCATATTATTTATAATATCTTCATAATTGGGGCTTTTATGGTTTCCCAAGAAGTTTCTAATAACTTCTTTTAACGATAGCCATACTGCCAGTTCTATATGAGTCAGTCCATCGAAGTTATCGTCTTTCATTACACTTCGTATATCCGGTCCATCAAAAATACCTTCCTTCAGTATAGTTTCAGACAAAGATGGGAATACCGTTTTTAAACACTTTGATCATCCATCCTTGTTTATATAAAGCCTTCACAAATTGATTCATAAGACCAAGTTTTATATGCAAAGTGTGTAGGAAGATTTTATCATATCTCATTTACAAAGAAAATTGGAAATGTGATTATAATTTATTATATATTAATATTTTAAGATGTAGCGTATATATAAATTTTGAAGACGTTTTAACTTATTAAAACAATCATTAGTCAGATGCAGGTAGCACAAATCTGTACTGTCAAGCGGAGGAAACAGAAGTTTTTGGCAAATGTGAACTTTACTTTTAATTGGAGAAAATATTGAATTCGTTTTAAAGGGTGTATTCGACTGAAGCTACGGAAACTAATTTTATTGATCTAGGGTTGCCAATTGAGATCTTTATCGATCACCAGCTCTAGGAGTCGGAGAAAAAGGATTCACGGTACCGTTGGTTGTAGCAAACACACCATGCCGGGCTTGAAAATATTTATGTGATTGCCGAAAATAATAGCCAGAAACTTGGCAGGGTTAATTAGCAGCATTATATTTTGAGACCATTTTTGTTACTCAGATCGCTGTCATTTTTTTTAAATTAATAACGTTTTTAATGATTAAGCTGAACAACTTATAATCCATTGTGAGTAAGAAGAATGTTAACGAAATGAATTTCCACGCCCCGTTATGTAAATAATTGTTTAAACAAAAAAAGGCCTATATTCAGGGTTTAAAAAGAAAACTCTTCATTTATTTTCCAGCTTTTCACGGCAGCGCTCCTACTGTACTCGTGTTTAGCCGCCATTTATTACGCCAAGTTCAACCCGGTTCTCCAAGACTACGACACCGAATACGACGACTATTTCATCGGTCGCTCTGACAGGAAGGTGCGCAGCCTCGCCAAACCCAGGTACCTTTCACCCTCCGGGCAGAGGGGTCTACGATCTAGTACCTTCATGAGGATTCTGGACGCTGTATCTAAGGAAGTCTTATAGATAGTCTGGTAACGGGTTAGAAGGTTGGATTTAACGTTCCACGAATTTTTTGCTAGATTCGTGTTGGTTACACACGAATTGCATGAATGCATTTTGTGTTACAAACTCGTGATTTGTTTTCAAGGTTTTAGTTTTTTAATAGAAATTGGTAATATCGCTCAACGCATTATGTAAGTGTATTATATATAAAATAGCCGCTTAATTTGACTATATATATTATATAGCCAAATTAAGCGGGTGTTATGTGAAGTCAGAGCGAAAAAAAAACTATATCGAATAAGGCATGATGGTTATATAGAATAATTAATCTGTCTTATCACTTCCTAAGGCTTACAAAACATTGTACAGATAATTTTGTCCAATATTTAAATTATGGGCGACATTTTGTTTTAATATCACTTATAATTTTAGCAGGAGCATTAAAACCTTAATGAATTGTTCGCAGTGACAATAAAAACTGCAAATAACCTAGCGACCTAAAGAAAAGTTCAAAATCAACTAACATAATTTAAAAAAAAAATTCAAAAATTATGTTAATATACACCTCATACCGCCGCAGTAAGATCAGCCAAGAGTAACTTTATTAAGTCAAGTCTCCTTTTCCCGATTCTTCTTTTTTAAAGCGCATTTTTCATTGTAAAATGAATAATAAAAATCTGAATGTAATTTGAAAGTTCGATGGAAAAAACTCATTCTGCTCTGATAACCCGATTTAGATTAGGACACAAATATATTCACACGTAAAACAATCACGATTTATAAACCTTATAATATTATTTATTAAAAAATAGAAAATAGGGTACCACTAACCATTGTTGGTCGATATTACTTTCTTGCTCTTTATTTGACGGAACTTAACAGATGTAACTAGGTAAATAAGTAGGTAATAAAGAATTAATTATAGCTAATTAAATGCTTAAGTTCTCTTGAATTTGGAGCTTGATGATTTTATTTAAATGTTATAAATATATATTTGGATATTCTTTTAAATATATATATATATATATATATATATATATATATATATATTATGATGTAAATTGCAATTCTACTTCGTTTGTTTGCATAACAATTTTAATTATAGGATATGGAGATGTAAGAAAAGATGATAATGTAATTAAGCTGGTTTATTCCATTAATTTAAATTTATTGCATATGTATTTCCACTAAGCAAAATAAATGAACAGAAAAATATATAATTTGTTTCAATATGTTATATAAATGATTAATTTCTACACAACATTGTGTCTACGTTATGGAAAATCTACTGCTTAAATATTACAATTGAATCAAACACACATCTAAAGTTAATAAACACAATGCTGTTAATTAAAAATTATTAGTTTGTTTTCGTACGTCCTTATATTTTTGTATAATTTGGTTAAATAATATATTGTCGCTAAACATCTTAATTAATTTCAATAGCGTAAGAGTAAAATATGGACACTATCTAATAATTACGTTACATTTAAGATTCATTTTTATACGCTATTAGCATGTAATTAATGTCTTTTATTAATATAAATGGCAATAATAATACTACTGATACAATAATAGTACCGTCAATAGTAAACATACAACCATCTTATACCTTTTTATTTATATTATTTATGTACCCAATGTAGTTCTAAAAAGTGGCCAAATAATACATATTACGATTTTATATTTGCAATGTTGTTAAAACGTACACTTACTTAAAAAAAGAAAGTGATGAACACACAAGACCAGTTTTGCAACTTTTACTATTTTCGTGTGTAAAAAAAAGATTATTGAAAATTTCTCCAACTGCCGAGATTTAATGTCCTAAAAACCATAACGTACAGCTTTTCAGATATATTCTGTATACGTATCCGGATAAAGCAATTCATATTTCGTATTCTAACTGCTTACATAGTTTAGTTTCTTAAACTTTGAAATACAATTTTTAGAAAATAGATAAGTCTGGAAAAATAATCAGACAACTTTTTAGATGGAAATAACGATAGACACTAGCGTTCTGTATCTATGTGAAATATATTCGAACGTTGACAGTATAATTGGTTAAATGTGCACTTTCTAAACGTATTATTATTATTTAAATTTTAAATATACAAAAATAAAAGGAACTTTAAATTGTTATCTTTTAGTGTTTTTTTACGCTTTCTACCTGTAATAATATTTCCGAAAAGCAGAATATAAGTAAAGAAGTTCTAGAAATATGAAGTAATAAGCTATCATCTTTACAAATTTTTAATAATTCCGTTTTAATATCATTATATACATTACCGTGGTGTGTTGGGTTGATCACAAGGCATACGGTCTTTGACTGCGAGTCGCACCGCGGGGACCCGGATTCGATTTCCGGTCGCTCGTCGAGCGGGGCTGGACTGGTGTTCTAGTTGGCTGTAAGAGATTGCTCTTGTAGCAAATAAGTACGCCATGTGTATAAATTACATACAAAGTATAAGTTCAGAATATACACAACTTACCCTGGGTTTAAAGTGGGTCGGTTTACTGATACATCCATAACTTTAAAATGTTTCTGAAAATTAATTCTGATATTTAGATATCAAAAGTTATCATAAATAGGTTATTAATAAAATCACAACACTACATGATGTGATGTAATCGGACATAGAAATAAAAACGTCCTGAAAACTAGATGTTCGAAATCCCTCTTCGTCATTTCAAATAGATAGTAATTAAATACCTATATTTACTTTGTCATACATTCTTGCCATTCGAATCCATTATACCTGAAGGTAAGTGCTCGTTGATTTATAAACAATGAGCGGTGACAAGTAGATACCTACAGCAACAGACTAACAGCGGTCGAATACTGGATTAGACATACTTGTTTGTTTGTGTTAAAATTTATTTATATGACGAATTTATATCCTGAAATGTGGAACTATATTTAAAATTCCTTTATTGAAAATATTTTTTTTAAATTTTTTGTCTACATTTTCTCTAATATAAGACTGTAAAATTACATCATGTGGAGACCAAACGCTGAGTCTGTTTCTAATTAACTTACTAATAAACAGATAGTTAAATAGAGCCTTAACACAGTTGACATCATAAAATTCTTATGAGTGGTAGATTCGAGTATCCTGAATATAGTCTCACAGCGTCAGCAATTCGATCGTAAAATGAAAAGCGGGTGTCCAACAGTAACCACAATGAAGTCCCGAACTTTGTAATATGTGCGAGATTAGGATTTGTTCATGCATAGTTAAACTGATTGGGACTTGAGAATTAGATTAAGTCGTCACCGCTGAAATGTTTTCTTTAATGCAAAATTTGTTGTTCATACTCCATTCTGAGATAAATTTGACTTTTCTTTTATTCCTATGGTAATATTTATTTATTCCCCCAAATACTTTAAGTCATCAGCGTAAAATAGACTATCGTTTATTGTAGATACCTACTTTTATAAAAACGCTGGGTTAATACTAAGTACTTAAAGTTGGTACTCATTTTATTTGGCGGAAAAAGATCTTACGTATGTCATATTAAAATGAGAATCATTGATACCAGAATCCCTACAATATTATGAACATGTAATAAAATGCATCCAGGCACTTAAAACAATTACAAATAAGTCTTGTAAATTGTAAATATACAGACCTTGTAAATAAATAGAAATAAATGAAAATACTTTTAAGTATCGTTTCGTGCATTGAAGCTAAGGATGAATACTTCTTCCACAGACCCATCAAGTGGAATGTCATTGAAGAGGTGTTTTAAATTGCAATCGAAACTGTATCGTAAAATTATGTGACGTTTTCTCTTCGAAATATGAAACTCCAAAGCATTTTCGAATGCAGAAGTGAAGACTTTTCTAAAATTTTAACTACCTATATAAAAATCTGAGAAAATCAGCTATATATTCAATAAAAACTACTTCAGTGAACTCGCATTATCGTTTCAAAGAAATATCGGCAACCGAGTTATTTGTCTAACATTTGTAAAAGATAAACTAGGCAATATATGCACATAGTAAAAGACAATATCAATGTTTATAAATACTTAGTAGAAATCATCTTCTTTAATCGTTCCGTCATTCTCGAAGGTCATGATCCACAACGACAGGTGCCGTCATGGAGTAAATTGCCTGACACCAGTTCTCACGATCTTGCTCTAATCCTACAGCTTTATGGATGGTCGTTTGTAGGGTGTTTGTAATCGGTTAACTTAACTAGTCGGACTTCGGTCACGAGTTGTTGTCCCTTTGACCCTTTCAAGCAGAATGTATCGCTCCAGGCTGTATCTTATAATATGGTTGAAGTAACCGGCGGTAACTGTTAAGGATCCCGTATGCGATAGACTGCAGTTATCTCCACCAGACCTCTGCAGTTATGTCCATATTTTTGCTAGTTGTCATATAATGTTTTTATGCTGTTGCGTTACAATGACTAATAGAAATACAATGTTTAAAGTATTATTGGCACAGTAAATTGGCAACAGGTTACAGTAAAGACCAAAAAAGTGAACCGTGCATTTCATGTAGGATGCAATTTTATTTTATTCTTTAATAAAACACTTCACCGTGAATTTAAATTTGAGTTTTCGGATTGAGGGTTGTGTCCCTCGGTCGCCATCTTGAAAATAAGGGTGTGATTAGTTTGTTGTATTTGTCTCGTGAACTATTAAGACTATGAAAATTGTGTACGACTCTTTTTTTTTAGATAATAATGTTATCTGCAATTTTTCTTAAAACTTTTTGTTCACAAAGAAGTGTAGATGACTGAGTTAGTTTTATAATGGTCACTACGGTACCGTATATATTATAAAATTTATAAGAAGGAGTAAAAATCATCCAAGGGGGAGGGAAAGGCGAAGGAGGATTTTGCATAAGAACAGGTTCACGTTCTATATTTAATTTTAGTTCCGTATCACGGGTACCGGCTGCTTCCGGCGAGTCGGGCGCGGCCAAGCGTGACCGCTGGACTCAGAGACGCGAGAAGCCGCGATCATCTCGGACGCCGTCTTAATATTCAATTATTCATTAATTACAAGAACAGTTACTCAATTGTATGCAATCGGTTATGTTTTTACGAGATATGAAAGACAGTTGGACGTGACATTGGTTACTTTGTGATTTAAAGTTGAAGGCCTAAAATAGATGGTAGTAAGACATATCTTTGATTATGCATATTCAGTTGGGGTCGAAATGGTGAGTATTTTCACATTTACCGGTCTATGTATATTGATCCATTATAAATAGAACATAGATAAATGTAAAAGATAGAATAAGAAAGTAAAATAAGGTCAAACGATAAATGAAAATGTAATTAAAAAAAAATTTAAGGTTTACTAGAATACTTTGTATGCATATGCAAACACTCACGTTAGGTTATTGAAAAGGCACTGATAGAAGTCAATATTTATAAGAATTGTAATAAGAATTATTGAAATACATTAAAGAATGTGTTAAGTAGCCAGTAAGTTCTAGAATTAGTACCATATAGTGAAAATACGATGACACTAAACATTTCATGGTATTATTTCATGGATATAAAAAGAGACTGGTGAGCAATTCGATTGACGCGTTTATGTCAAAATTAATTATATAGCTAATTTAATTGTTCATAAAGAAATATGTAATTTAAATTTATCGCAAATTTTTATAATTTTAAGTTTTAATAAATTATTGACAAATCGTATGCCCAGGCTCAATGTTATCATCGAGACGGTTCTTGCTGCTTATGCATTAGTATACTACGATTGTATTGTCCAAAAGTTTTCAGCCTACCCACTTTGAAATAATCTTTGATCCACAATTTTGTCACCATTAAATTAGTAAACTATTCACTAAACACCTTTGAATTGCTATATATTGAAATTGAAGTGCCACAAAAATGAGTATGCATATTCAGTTCAATTCTTAGTATGAGTATGCATAATCAGTGCGTTGATTTAAGTTCTGACTGAAGAAGAAAAATCTTCAACCTAAGTAAAGCAATTCCCAAGTTAATAGGGACTCATCGCCTCTTTGTCAACTGTAAAAAAAATAGGCGAAACGGTCATCATACAGACGGTACTTGCTGCTTATATATTAATATACTACGATTATAATGCTACGACCTTTCGAACTTAAGGATAACTAAAATCAGTGGAAAGTGGGTTCCGCAACTTTCTTCAGCTGTCTACAAAAACGAGTTGCAAGTATAATACCGAGTTATAGCTCTCTTGTGAAAATCAACAGAAGGAAATTATCGCCTCACTTGTTACTGGAGATGAAGGTCACAGGTTGTCTACTGTGACCTTTTATTGGTGAAAAGGAGTAGCTTCATTGATCCTAACAAATAGTTCATTTGCGAAAATGAATTTCTTTGCTTTTTGCTTGTTTCGCTTTCACGCGTCAACTACATAAGCGATGTATATGAAATTTTGCTGACATATAGCTGTGTCATGAATATATTTTTATCGCAGAATAAAATTATTTTTTTTTATAATTACAAAATCGCCCCTTAAGAACAAAAGCTCGACCGGAGTGTAATTTAAAAATTATTTTTTAAATTACGTTATTGTGTGTAAAGGTAAGGATAGACATAAAGTAACTCTTTTTGTACTTTGACTTTCTCTTGTACTTTCGCACGGTGTTATGTTTCATATCCTCTACGATATGTTTAATATTATTTCTTGTAATAGGTCCATGAGTTATATTTAACCGACTTCGAGTTAACGTGATCTTTCGAAGCGTAGCGACCAATAGACACGTGTAGTTCTTGAGTGATAATGAACATGGCATTGGCAAGAACACATAGATTTATACTATTGTAGTCAAACCTGTTTGTTTAACGGGGCTTATTAATTATTAATTCAGTAGTGTATTTATCCTGCATACGACCCGATTACTATTAGTACTCAAGACTTATCGAATATATCTACAATTACAGTATTTACTTTTAAGTAAACAAGAATGGTATGTTTATTTACACATTCAAATGATTTGACTTGACAAAGAAGTTAAACTTGAGAAATTACAAAAGAAAAAATCTTCGGGAAAATTTACGTTATCTGTTGAAATTTGTGAAACGATAATTTTACGTTAATCATTAAATTTGTTTCACAAGTCGGAAACAGGCTGGCCTTTATTGTGTCTTATTTTAAAAATAAAAATGAAAATCTTTCTTCGTTTTATGGATACTGATATATATGTATCTGACTACAAAATTTACAGATTGTGCTAATATAGACGCAATGTCATGGTGCTTAAAAAGAAAAAAATCAAATAATTTAAACATCTGGCCGCTATGTTTAATATTATATCAGTTTGTGTTCATTATTAATCCATCGTCCTTAAATCCATCTCGCTTCCCTCTTCTGAACCTCGCCAAGTCAAGGCTTATAATTAATAATTTCCTATAATTAATAATTTCCTATAATTAATAATTTCCTAATTAACTCTATTACATGTTCAGTTTAAAAGAGTGAAATATCAAGACCAAAAATATGAATAAAGGACATCATTAATTATCAGCCTTGACTTGGCGAGGTTCAGAAGAGGAAAGCAAGATATATTTAATATTTATATTAAATATATCTTCCTTTCCTTTTTGGTCTAGATATTTCATTATCAATGTTTTATATTTATTTTTTCTTATCCTTTAAATACACATTCTTTTAAATTGAACATATTGTAAAAGAGTAGATTTGTATAATGTCTTTCACAGTCTTCCATATTAATTAATCTTTATATTTAATAATTGTGATTGACAGGAAATATTGCTCTTGTAGAAATAAGCACGTCAAATCCATATAAAATTTTATGTATACATTTTTTTATATAAAGTTTGAAAGTGATAAATAAATATTTGGCGTTAATTAAACAGGAAAAGCATAATAAAATCTGTCTTGACTACGATGGAATTAGTGATCCTTGTATCCTTATATAGATACAAGACTTGTAACCTTGTATAGTATAGAAACTTTAGCGAGAGTTTCTATAATATACAAGGCTACACGTCTTGTTCAATATATGAAAGTGGTAATCGGTAATGATACAAAATTTTATGACATAGATCATACAGTATAAGAACCAGTTCACCCACAAGCACAATTGTTTGTCGGCCTTAATTAAAGCGTATTTTATATTTCAATTCTTGCGTAGAAAAACACACAATGGACAAACCAAACGGTAATCTAAAGCATTTCTCATCTACGGAAACCTAAAAATTTAACCTCGAGACCTTAAATTTAAGTAAAGAATCTAATTAATGACAGGCATTCGCATACTTTCACATATGCAGTAAATAGTTTTCCAATATAAAAATAATGATGTTAAACTTTCTTATTTTAAAATTTATTTATATGGATATTGGTCTATGAGATAATAAAGTTTCTTGATGGTCTTATCAATGAACCATCGTTATGTTTTAGTTTTAACAAATAAGATATTGCATATGAACATTATTTATTGCAAGTTACAACTGTCCAATTATTGCCTAATTTAATGGGCGTAGGCGCTGAGTATGTCAGTAATGCCGATATTTTTTATTAAGATACAGCATGAAAATATATTATTATCTATACATATAATGAAACTTTAGGATTGACGATCTGGTCATTGAAGATATTTGTAAAATAATTGTTTAGGACAGGCCTGTCCAACATACCGCCCCTGGGTCACGATGCGGCCCACAAAGACTCTGCATGCGGCCCGCGAGCTAGTTAAAACTTTAAGAACATCAATAGGATATTGTGTGTATATAAAAACTGGTAGTCAAAATGAATAATGTGTACATAGTGGTATTGCCACTTCTAAAATATCAGCTGACATAGATGGATGGTGCAAACAAAAAAAATGTCAGTCTTCTCATTACTGCGATAATTCGTAAACCTGAGGTTTTCTTTTTTTTAATAAATTATTCATGTTGAAAAATTATAATTACTGTTTTTTTACATTTAAAGATCACTTTGCTATTGGCCCGCTACGGTTTCAAAAATAATAAGCCTGGCCCTCTACACAATTATGTTGGACACCCCTGATTTAGAGGAACGTAATAAAAGTAATAGACAACAAAAATATTGTTTAGGGATTTCTTGCCTTCTTGTCTTTGTGTTTCTTTACTTGTTCGCGCATCATGCCAGAGCCACTAAATAGACTTCGATGTCGTCCTAAGTGATGAATTCTGTAGGAATACAGGTTTTGTTTAATTGCAATCAGTCCACTATGAAACAAAATAGGGTAACTTAGAATTTCAATACAAACGGCGCTTATCTGATGAAAATTTATTTTGTTATAATAGATGGCTTTACATTATAACAAATTACGTATAAATACACGCGAACCAAGTTATTTTAAATATGAGCTATATATTTATACAAGAATTGTATACTAGATTTAAATACGTGACCATTAATACAAGAAAAATATCAAAAATATTAATGAAAAAAAAAACGCCAAGTTTTTATCCGAGAAAAGTTGAGTTGAAATCGGCTGAGTTCACAGAGAAATATGTTAAAAATTAAGAAATTAGTTGTAACTTTATAACTAGAATAGATAGAAAGTAGCTATAGCAACTGCGGTATCGAATGCTGTTTATTCGATTATTTTTTAATATTTAAAAAGCTTTCGCGATTAGACATTCTAAAGCAATTAAGCAATATCTCACTCTGAATGTGTTATCATAATTATAGCGGTAAGACGCGATGCGGCTAAGTCTACCGGTATTGTGATTAAGTTCAATTTTAGTTTAAAACGATAATTTAATTAAATTTATATGGAAATGACAGCATGGCAGCTTTTTTATCTTTTTTTTTAACTTTATTACTTTCTAAATTTTACAGAAGGCTCGAGACGACCAGACGACAGAATGAAATCCTCCTCCCAGTGTTTAGCTACGTTCTATCCAATGTTTGATCAGATACTAGAAGCATAGTATGTTTCTCCAGGAACATATTAAAAATAACGTGGAATAAACATAAACCATCGCTAAATATTCGATAGTGTTTATGATTACCGAGATCTAAGAATTAACTTTCGATTCTTTGATCAATGGGTCACTATATAATGGAATAGGAAATAGCAGGAAAATTAACAAAAAAGCTGTATGTTTTATTTTATTTCCTCCGTAACTATATAAGGGAAAACTAAATAATAAGTTGGTAGATATTGAATATATTTGGCGTTAATTTTGTAGAAATTCATTATTCACAATCAAATGAATCTTTGCTAATAGCCCACCTGAAGATGTTGTAATACAACGAAAGCTAGGTCGTGGTAAAGAACTTAAAGAAAGTAGAAATAATACTACATCACGTAGTTTCATTTAATTGTGAAGTTGGTAGATTAAAATTTTGTCTAACACAGCCGAACACATTTTTAGGGTTTTTTTTAGCTAAAATAGGAACTCTCATAGTTTTACCATGTCCGTCTGTCTATCTGTCTGTTTGTCTATCCGCCCGTATGTCACATGCTGAATGATATGGTTATATTTATTAATAAAACCTACGAAGTTATGAAATAAAAACTTTAAAAAAAGATTTTAGGTTACCTCCCCTGCATGTAAAGGTGGGCTGATTTTTTTCGCATACTCGTTTTTTTCGTATATTGCCTGGGTATATGAAAAAATATTCACTACCATTTTACTTGAAAAATATTTTGTTCACGACATGACCCTTTACGAAATATCAAACTTTCAAATGGTCATTTTTGTTAGAGTTACGTGTCCCCAACCCTAACTAGATAAATCACTATTTTTGCATACCTTGTGAAACATATTCACAATAGTAAATCTATATAACGAAGTTAAAAGGAAAATTATCGCTGCTAAGTAGACTCGATTAGTTTATGAGTAACAGTCGACAAACTTACGACATGTAGTTGGATCTGTAAAACGTCCATAGAAAGTCCATAAAAGTGACTTATATCAACTGCAAAATTACAAGGTACGTAAGACACAGTACGCAATATATTTAAATTCTGAAAAATTAATATTTGTAAATAGTTTAATAAAAATACTACGTATCCTTAAATGTTTATATATGCCTGAGCCCTCGTAGGGCGAATTCTACTCGTACTTTATAGGTTTTTTTATTGTGAAATCGCTATCATACAGGAACAAAACATCGTAAATAAACAAAAGGAAAAAAAAGTGGTATGTCAACTCAAACAGCAAATTTATATAAATAAATATATACATAAATCAATATAAGGTTATAAAACTGATCAGTGTTTGCCAAATATATTTACCAACCAACTACAGCTCATATTTTTAAGAGTCAAAATACACATCTAAGTTGGAAAAAACTATAACGCGTTTTATAATTGATCAGCGTCATTTTTCGGTAAGCAGTAGTTCTTATGACGTATAACTAGTGTACTTAAAAGTACAACAGTATTAGGATTAGTATATTGAGTCGTAGAATCATAAATTGAAAAGGAAAAGAAAAAAATGTATTAAAGAAAAAAATGTAGGAAACCATGTTCGTAATCCTTAAAATACGAGCCGCACATACGTACTTTAGATTTTTTTTGTATATAAAAGTAATTACTTAATTTATTTTAAGTATTAAACATTAAATATAATTTCTACGCAAATTGCAATATAATATCGAAAATCAACTTACGTATGCAGTTTTCATACCGTATTTTCACACAAACAGTATCAATATTATTGTCTTAATTTAAAAGTATGTGTTATACTTAACCGATTTTAAATTTTTTTCTTTCTTATACATTCTGAACTTGAAATTCAAGTTTCAAAACGAATTTAAAGCTTTAAGTCTGCTAGACGTGGCTGTGACTTTTGATGATCCGTCGGCATGTCAGTAAGTTAGCTACGAAATTGTCGAGTTTCAAATATAATTATCGCAGATACCACAATAGATATAAATTTAAAACTTAGAAATGTTTGTAAGCGGACTTAATTCTAATCTAAATCCTATAACCCTCAGAACAAAATTTCGGGGGCGCCTAATTAGCTGTAAAGTGCATAGGGTCAAATTTGCAGTGGCCTGTAATACGGTTTTGAAGTTTGACGAACTTAGTTGTGCATTTAACCTAATTAGTTGCGAAAATGGCGCTTATTAAAAAGCTTGAATAAATATACAAACTCAATATCATATTTGATATCGTATAATCTCATTGGTAACAGTTGGTGTCCATTTTAAAACTTTTATACCAATTTTGACAAAAATTTCGCTATTTCCTAAGTTGAAAGATGAATAAGCCTACAAAATAAAAAAAAATTAAAAATAAAATGCATAGGTTTTGAGATATACGTGACGAAAATAAATTTACACAAATATACACATAGAAATTTGATACATTTGTTTAGAACCCCACATATGTATGTATGAATATTGATAGATAAAGGAATATGCAATAGATTTTATAACATCACGTATTTCTAACAATATTATATAAAATTTTATACTTTTAAATGGCAGTTACGCTGAAAATATATTTTCAAAATGTTTATACACCTCCATATGAAACATGTACTTGCAAAATAATATGCATATAGGTATAAACTCTGAGGCTGTGACAGACGGACTTGATGAAATTATGAACACTTCTTGCTTTGTTATGGAATTCAGAAACGTGATTTTTTAAATTATTCTGATAGTAAGAAAAGTCCATTGGTTAAAAGTGCGGTTTAGTCTCTAAGTGTTATTATGGTTAGTTTATTACAACAAATTGCAATGGCATCCTCAATAACAGGTACACGTACACTTATCTCTCTTCATGTTCACTAATACATAAGGGATTCAGTTTGCGCTTTCGCTCCTAGCAGCCACTAAAGGTAAAGGCTTCTGACTAGCCCGTCCGTACTGCCTGGATTTTCACGATTTTTTAATTTGCGTCTTCCTCGCTATTGCTTTTTCTCCAACGTTCTTGTAAAGGCAGGGTTTTATTTTTGTGGTATTTTAAACATGCCCGACCCATATCCATCATCTGTAGTTAATGGTGTTTCAAGGCTTTTGGAATATAGGTTTGACTTGGCAATAATATTTGGAATAAAAGGTGCTCTGCCTGAAACCGTTTATTTCTTGAAGGATTAATTTAAAAATATTGTAATAAATTTACAATATCAGAGCAGCAAATCGTGATTACTATCTGACCCCTGGTGTTGATATAAATTATTTGCTTAGTTTACTGATGTGCAGGTTATAGATGCTTGGATATTATTCAGAATTATGTATTCTGGCAGTTCTTTCAATTAGTATTGAATTTATTTTATGTGACAAAGTAACTTCATGATCATCAGAGCCTTCTCAATATGCTTCGTACAGCTACATGTTCAGTGAAGTAAAACGAAATTTTGTTGCTAAAAAGACAGACTGAGAATACCTAGATGACTAATTTTTGGCATTATTCACTGTTATTATTTGTTATTCTAGCTATATTCCTTGATGTTCCTTTATGTATTCTGCCGTTATTCTTGTTAATATTGCAGCTTATATACGTGATTCCTATAACAATACTTGCGTATTAAGATTACTTGCAGATATGAACGTGAATCATGTGTAATGCGCTAAAATAACCATGCTTAAAGGCGCGAAACGAACGCATTTTCTTCAGCGATACTTCAAAATATTTGTGTTAAATCTTAATTGTACATTAGTGTACATCTTAAGTTTTCTTCAATCTTAATTGTAATTGTACTTAATAAAACAGTTTATAAAATTTTTGTGCGTTAATATTGTCTGGCTTTTCATAAATAATAACTAAGGCGATAGTGTAAAAAGTATCACCAAAAAATTTGTGTAAAATAAGCTATTGCTATTAAAGTAGATTTTAACAATGAAATATATTAACGTTGTTTGGCTGAACTAATCAGTCGTTTTAAAATACACAACGACAAAATATTACCAGAATATATAATATTTGTCGGTCAATAAGTTTTGCAAGAATTATTAAAACTTGACACAAATTTACTGAGCTCTTAGATTATCTGGAACTTTAAGTTAATGGTATCTAAAATATCACTAAAATTTACTAACTAGTTTTTATATAAAATAATTCTAATGAATATATGTTAAATAAAAGATAAAAGTATTTCACTAATTTCTTGACACAATTCAATGAAATTACGTGACGCAGTATTATTTCTACTTTATTTGAGTTCTTTATCACGACCTAGGTTTCAAAACAAAGATCTTTGCTAATAGCCCACCTGAAGATGTCGTAATACAAGGAAACCTATATCTTGGTAAAGAACTTAAAGAAAGGCGAAATAATATTACATCGCATAGTTTAATTTAATTGTGATTAATGAATTTCTACAAAATTAACGCCAAATATTTTAAATTTTTGAGAAAATTTGCGAAATACACAATATTTTCAATTTAAATCCTCTTGAGATTTTAAAGTATGATAATTGTGACATGGTATTCTTTAATAACTTTGTAATGTTATGGTAATTTCACATATGGTATACACATTTACCATAATAAGTTTAATTCTTATAAGAAATGGTATTCCAAAGATGTTGAAAGCAAAGCTATTGGACCCTGATAATGAAAGCCAAGTCGACATCTCGTATCGTTAACGTAATGTTGGAATCGTGTAATGTATCGTTAAGCAAGAGTTAAAATGTCGTTAATTGGATACGCGATGCGGGGGTAATTACACGCGCTAACTCTACAGATGCGGTCACAAGAGAACCGGTTTCGTCTTATTAGCGTCAATGCGACTTTATTTTCGTTATTCTTTGTAGAAATTGTTAAGGTTTTTTTATAACTGACGAATTAATTAGGGGATCGAACGAAAGTATGTATTTGCTCAACAATTTCGTTTATTACAGCTTATTGAGGTTTTTGATGATAAGTCGGTGAAAACACAATCAAATTAAGTTAGTGATCATTGATTGGTTTTAACTGGTCAGACAGCTTTACTGCATTTATTTCAGAGAAGTGCTATTTAAACATATAAGGTTTATTGAAACATTAAAAATTCATGAAACATCCAAAATTTCTACAAAATACCTTCCTTTCAAACTTGACAAAAGAATTGTTCCTGTTTTTTTCAAACTCATATTTAGTACTAGAAATTTTATAAGCTATACATTTTTTATAACAAGAATTAGGCTTCCCGTACTGCGAAAGTTTCATCACGTTCAGTTACAATTATTGTGATTTTATTAAAGTCTATTATAGTCTATCATGTTTTTTTAAATCGAGAAAAATCCGTTTTTTCTGAATATTCTAAGATATTCATTTTTCGTTAATCGTACATCTTTTTAGATATATTTTTCTCTATAAAATTATAAGTCTAAATTATTGTGTTAAACTAAGCATTTAGCATTAAGGATTTCGTTACATTTTTTTTATAATCAATGATTTTACTTTAGGTATTTCAAAACATAAATAGTGATTGTGTAAATTAAGCACTAGATAGAGAAAAATATTTCAATATAATAAATATAAATGATGATATATTATAATTTAAATTTATTTATACTGCATGTATATATGTCGAAAGACAACTTTTCCTTACGAATTCAATAATTTCATTACTTTAATATATGTAGGGATTATATATAGGAACTAATTATAATATATAGGGATTATATATAGGAAATAATTTCATGTTAACTGTATAATACAAGGAAAAATGTTGGAAACGCTTTCTTAATAATTTTAAAATACAGAACCTAAAGCAAATTCAATTACTCTTTTTATTTCTTTTTTAATTTCAATGTATTAAAAATAAAATATCATCCTGTTTTTGTACAACAAAATTTAGCATCAAAATATACTGCTTGTTAAACTTTGGCAACACAAATTAGCAATTTTACAACGGAATCGTTAGAGATTTGAATTTGCCTTCAATTGTTACATTCCTCCAAAGAAAAAAAATCAGATATATGGGAATTATACTTTCACGTCGATCGTTATATATTTAGTACCTACTCTATGAAGTGTATTATTTATTTAGCAACGTTATCGTTTAAAGTATAACTTCAATCATCCGAAAGCATATTAGAAAAATAGAAAACGTTTAGGATTTTTCAAAAAATAGTTTTTCTAATTGATAAATATCAACGTATATATAAGGGTATGTAAATAGAAAATATAATTTTTGTTGTATTCCAGTTTTCTTTACTATAATATATCTCAATTCTTTACTATAATATATCCACTTACGTAAGTAATACATGGAAGGAGTTATGATCATACCTTAGTTAGATTTTAGTGAAATAAAATAAAATTTATAATTTCAAGCAATTTTCAATAAAACTCTAAAAAGTAATTATAAAAATAGTTGCAAATTATGTTTCCCTTTTATTTTTTTTTTCCAGTTTTACTAAATTTTTTCAATACTAACGGTTGAATGTTCGCATGTGTTAGTTCTTCACAATTTTATTATAACAGCTTTAACTTCGGCAGACAGATAAAGAATCGAATTTCATTATAACGATTTCGTGTTTAGGGTTCTATGATGAGATAAGGAATCCTTATATATTAGTCACGTCCATTCGTCACCGGTTCACCATCCGTCCGTCCGTCTGTCGCAGCCTCGCGAGTTGCGTAGTTTTAGAACTATGTGCATGAACATTGCAAGTAAATAATTTAGGTGAGAATTTTAATTAATATGAAGTTAAGTGGGGATGATTTATTTTCTCTACATCGTCTTAGAGTGGGATACCAATAGATGAATCTTTCAAAATAAAGTTGGGGACTTATTTTATTTTTACGCTCTGTAAAATAACAAGTTTTAAAGGGGCGTGCAATGTATCAAGGTCTTATTAAATTATTAATTCAAAATTAATGGGAAGTTGCATTATGTAAACAACAATAGTAATGTGCATTAGTGAAAAATTTGTTAAAAAATATGGTTAGCTTTTAAACAAACATTATTTAACCAAACAACAAATACTTCAATTAAACAATCTTTAAAGATAGAATGAATAATCATGCGTTAATTCGTGATCCAAAATTATTAACGTAGAAGGTTAATAATTTAAATTGTTACAGATAAGTCATATGCATTTTTTGATTTTATTAAAATCGAAAAAAGACACCGACTAATTTATATATTTTAAGACTAATTTATTTATTTTAAAATAATTTTAAGACTAATGATAAGAGTAATCATTTTTAGTTACAATAATAAGCAACGGTTGGAAAATTCATTGTTAGTTATCAGTGGCGTTTTTTCTTAAATTTGACTTGAATTTTACATTACTGTTATTAGTAAACATTAAGAATTTTACCAAAGGTATTAATTACTAACTATAATTTAATATTAATACTTTATTTTTGAATATCTGAACCATGCCATAAAGCTTATATCTTATACTTGATATGGAAATATTTTTGCTATTTTTTCAAAGACACTAATATTTAACACTTAAAAATAAACTAAAATTATTTATTGTGCAACTACATACGAAATGTTACATTCAAATGATTAGGCTTATTTTTTCTATATACTAAGTCCTGTTTATATTAATGAACTCGAATAAGTAAGATAAAATTCATAATACCCGTGCGTTGAAATTCTGAGTGTTGAGTTTCATCGCCTGTATTGCTGAACGTGTAAAGTGAAATAAGCTTTCAAAATATAATTATTAAATTTATTTTTGATCGTTAACTAAAATTTAATCCTAACTTTCTAATTGGATTACCTGTAAGCCTAAGCCTACGAATATTATTTCCAAATTAGATGTGCGTTTATCTTCAACACACGGGTATTATTGTTCAGGGGAATAAACTCTTATAAAATATATTTATCAAAACAACGATAGACAGAGCCCATTGGAAGCAGAGTTTATCGTTTATTCGTTTTATTCGTTTTAATTTATTGCGTCATACATACTTCGAAATTTTATGGACATGAAAACAAATAATTTACAAAAATATTCCAAAAATTAAATATGTTTTACTTCTAGTTACGTTTAATTATTTATGATATAAAACAGAGAAGATAATTTTAATATAATATTGAAATTCCATCTTCAGTCATCGCTTTACTTCCCAACAAACACAACCTGCGTGGTATACCTCAGCATCATCCACAGCACGGGCGACACAACGAGACCAGACTTCGGACGAGTAGGACGTAAGGTGCGTCGCATCGCTTCTGTAACGAATCCGCGTGTTGTTATACATAATAATAATAATAACGCCACTTTATTAAACAATAATATAAACTATGATAATAAACAACTTTACATAGCCTGTTATGAGTATTAAATGTTTAATAACAATAACATCTTATAAAACAATTATTATAAACATATTTCATATGCAATTATAAGTAATTGATTAAGTGATCGTTATAATACGTAACTGTTGCAGTTGGAACTGACCGTAACAATGCATTGATAAAGTGTTCTGTTAAAAAAATTGTGTGTGTTTAATTTTGAATTGTGCTTGGAATTTTGTTTATTTTCTGGTATGTATTACGGATTTAGATTTTTACTGAAATAATAAGTTCAGTAGTAAGTAGTAATAGTTTTTAATAAGCGTAAAAGTTTAATTTCTTATTTAAAAATAATGAAAATAGTTATGTCATTAACAGAAAGTTATATTATTACTATCATCAAAATACAATTTAAATGACAACTGATTGCAATATTTAATAACAAACTAAGTTATGTAAAACATTTCTCAATAAGCTAGAATTCAATAAAAATTCTGTTGACCGCGTCAAGGTTAAAATTATTACTTCTTAGTTATATATAACAAGATCGAACTTGGGCGCAACGTGTGTTTAATGCTTCAGACGATTTGGTTAATTCTTCATTATTTTTTACTCATCACATATTAATATGAGATGTATTTTTTGTTGACACCATGTGATTTGAGTTGACTGACATGACAGCTATTATGACGAATAAACAGCCAAATTAAATTAACTAGGTAATTTTCTATCAATTATTTAATAGCTGTGTTTTTTGTTTATATTTTGTGAGCATTTAAATAATTGTTCAGATTTAATTAAATTTTTACACTATATAGTACCCATATATAGTGAATGCTTATTATATTACATAAGATATTATGAGACAATCAAGATAATATTTTAATACAGCCTGAACAATTCGTCATTCGTTAGACATGGTCTTTAACAAAGGTGGGTATGCCATATTACATGATTTTTAAAAATAACCCGGAGATTAACTTGTTCGAAAGAGCATAAAGTTGTTCTATAGTATATTAAAAGTAAAATCTAACATTTTTCTCTTATAATATGCAATATTTACCCCGTAATAGAAGTAAATAGAATAATAGGTCTTGAGCAGAAACAATGTAAAATTAACAAAATATGTAATAGATTGAAATATTTTGTAATTCATGCAAGATGTTAAAGTGCGTAGTCTAACGATTCATTAAATTTGTCTTTTGTAGTAACGATAAACGCATATTATTCGATAACAGAGCATAAGGTCACACAAGAATATACAAATAGAGTTTTTTATTTTTTTATTTGCACAATTCACTATTTATAATTCAGATATGCTTGTACATTTCAATTGTCTAATTTTAAACGAATGGAATTTGGTATTTACATGAAGATAATTAAGGGTCTAGAATATAACACCATAGAGAGAGTAATCTTAACTTTTTATCAACATTATAAATGCAAAAGGGGGTTTCACTGATTACTTGTTAGTCTTGATTTCATGCTTCAATTAAATAATCGTTCACCTTGATATTTTTCATACATATATCTTATGTTATGAACACGAAAGTAGGATCATTATTTTGGTGTTTAAATAATTAACTTGTTAAGAACAAAAGTGTGAACATAATAAGTATGTATATAAATTTAGATAGTAAGTTAATATCGTCTTAATTTTTAATAATATAAACTTATTTTGTTTATAAAAATATTCTTCAAAAATCAAACCGCCATTTTTCCCTTTACCGGCAAGCAAAATGAATATTAAACCTAGTGGAAGTATAAATTAAGTACGATGTTAATGGCGTGTGATTTTAACTAACAATAATATTAAAATTGTAAGTGCAACTTTAGACTAATGGAAATAATTTATAATAATCCAGGAATGTCCATTACCAATAGCATAATTATTTAGTATGTTTTCAACCTTCTATCGCAAGATCGTTTTTCCTATCGTTATAATATTTAAACCAAAATTAAAAATAAGTTCGCTGCGATACAACAGAATACAATCACGGAGTGGTAATCGAGGCACTCCGTTGTTCATAGCGTTATTAGAAACAGTTACTTTATGGATGCGCGCGATTTAAGAACAGCTTCCATGGCGATTTTTTTTGTTAAGAGCATTAAATATCATTATTCGAAAAATTAATTCGTCATAGCTATGTTATAATTAAATCATAGTTTAGACGTTCCGAAAAAGTTTCGGAAAAAATATTATAGTCAATTTATATTCTTCGGAGGAAGCTGTTATTAACTAAGTATTAAATACCATTTCGAGGTTAAATTAGTTTCCTGTAGGACAATTTTTGTAAATATCTTCGATGTTTCCTTCTTTGTGCGATATAATGATATATTTTTATTATCAGAGATTAATCTGTTTTGATATCGGACTATGTACTAATGTTTTGATGAAGAAATTTATTAGGAGGTCACAAGAGAAAGGATCGAAGAAATGCATTTGCTGAGTCGAAATTTGAATCTGGCGTTCATTGCACATCATGTTAGCTTGAGATATGAGGGCAAGCATTGTAGCGACTAATAAAAATGTTTCTAGCGCAAAGTTTAAAAGGTGATGCAATTGAATTTAAACATATTTTACATCGGAAGTCTCTGTGTATGTCCGTATTATTGAAAGATTGTAGTTAAAAATTCCTAAAGCTTGATCGATTCTTGATCGAAAGCTTGATCGATGATCGATTTTTACACTATCAACTGAAAGGATTTTATATTTTATGGACTAAACTTTTCTTAGTAACATAACATATGTAGGTTTTAATTGATTAGTTGTCTAATTTCCAACCGTGGTAATTTTTTTGCAAACTAAAGATTATGTGCCCTCATCTTCTTTTGGAATTGAACTTTTAGACGGTCTACGTAACAAAAATTTAGATTCTTTGATTTTTTAAACTGAGGGTTTTAACTTTACCTAGTATTAATATAAATATATTGTTTGCATTGACAACAAAATATTTTTTTTTCTTAATCAATTTGTATCACAAGTTGACACGGTTTGGTTCTTGGTTTCTTTCCATTATCTTGACTTTTAAGAATTTTTCTTATTCGAAAATTAGTGAACAGCTTTGGAGGCATGCAATGTAATGATTTTAGGCAATTTTTCTCGAATTTTAATGATGAAATCAATAATTACATGTGCCTTAATAAGTTCTTTTATTACTGTAAATAATATTTAATTAATAACATAAACAGTAAGCAAACTGACAATAATACGGTAAGGGATTTGAATTAAATAAGAAATTGATTTAACGATTTACTATCGAAATAAATTAGTTCAGTACAATAAAGTTAAGTAAAATAATAAGTTAAGCATAATAATATATAAAATAATAAATTAAGTAAATCCTCTAAAATAAAGAGCATAAAAGTATCTAAACAATTAAGTTATCATTTAATTTCTTAATATTTTTTTAACTTTGATTATCGTGCTGATAAGCAAAATTTTACGAGTTATTATCAGATTTTTACGTTAATAGAGCGAACATTGAAAAAATAAAAAGTTTTAAGAATAATAAGACGTTACAAAAAGTATGGATATTAACAAAAACATTTATATTTGAAATTAGAACTTCTATATTTAGTAACTAAATTTGTTTAGAGCGGACAAGCGTTTCAACTTTTTTGCGAGTTGACACATCAGATTAATATTACGGTTTAATCGTGCTTTTAAATGAAGAGAAATATTTCTGGATCTCCTAAATATCTAAAGTTCAATCATTTCATTTAAAATAAATCTTGATCATATTTATAAATATAACTTTCATGATTACATGAGTGTTTATAAATATAACTTTCATGATTACATGAGTGTTTATAAATATAACTTTCATGATTACATGAGTGTTTATAAATATAACTTTCATGATTACATGAGTGTTTATAAATATAACTTTCATGATTACATGAGTGTTTATAAATATAACTTTCATGATTACATGAGTGTTTATAAATATAACTTTCATGATTACATGAGTGTTTATAAATATAACTTTCATGATTACATGAGTGTTTTTTTTAAATAAAAACGATTCTTGTTAATTTCATCGGACAAATACTGTGCAACAGTTTAAGTTTATAGACAGATTGTTTACTTACATGTATTATATTTTTCACAAAACATATTTTGCATAAGTTAAATTCAACAGAGATAAGATTTTATGTGTTCTTTTAAATTTATTTCTAAATCAGTACGCACGATTTGTTAATCGTATTTGGATTATAAACTAGTAATGAAACGGTAAAAAATAGAAACGACATTAAAACGAATATAAGAACAATAAAAATTTAATGATTAAAACGAATATAAGAATAATAAAAATTTAATGATTATCATCACTACTTCTTGAATAAATAAAGATATTGGTAATTTATATGACTTTTTCCTTTTACAATTTTTAAATGGGTTCACCTGCAATGACGAAAAAAAAAGCTATACAATTTCTGGTCCATGCGAAAAACATAAATTACTAAAAGTAGCACAGTTACATATATGTTACAATGTTATTAAAATATTATTATATTATTCGTTATAAATAATTGTGTTGTATTTTGTATTAGGTGCACTCTTTTTGGTTTTTAACACAGTAGTTGCCTTTACAAAATTGATGATGGCTTTTTTTGGTTGTTACCTATTTCAAAGATATTTTAATACGTTTTCTTAATACACCTCTTATATTCGTATATCTATATATATTTAAAATAGACGAAAAAAAAACTTGTTAAAAATAAGCAATTTCCATAATGAAATTAACCTATAAGCGGAAATAGAATTAGCAGTACAAATTATGGTTCATTCTTTTTTTTGAGTCTGCCCCTCGCCGCTAAGGATCATGACTCTTGATTCTTGATAAATTCTTCTCTTTAGTGATATTCTGCTACAGGTTAGTGTTTCGGACTCGTAAAATGTTAAATTTTTAAAGGTATGTTTTATTCTTATTAAAGTATTTTTAAATATGAATGTTATTTTTATTATGAAAACAAATTGCTTATCATGTCTTTTATAGGCATAAACTATCATTAATTTCTCAAATATATCTAGATTTAATTAATCGTAACTTACTTTGTTTTATTTTTTTTTAAATACGTGGTATAAGAAATGTTAAAGCCCAATTAAATCTTATGCATGGTATAAGAAATATTAAACGCCAATTTAATCTTACTACGTAATGGAGTTTTGAGGTAAACCTAGTAACAAAATGAATCAAAAATTACGACTTTGATGGTGCACGAAATCGTTATTAGAACTCTACTCAAAGAAGTTTTTCCGACGATGTTCCGCCTGCCTAAGCAATACACACTTTGTTTAGTCTTACTTTACGTATTTCGAAACTTCCTCGAAAAATAAATTTGTCATTTTAAATACCATTTGGAACTAATTTGGGGCTAAATATTTCACGTGAATTTAAAGTTTCTTTCTTACTTCGTTTAGAAGTTGGAAACTTCTGGTAAACAGACAGACAAACAACATTTTACAACAATTAGTTTCTATTTAGTATGTATAATTTTGTCCTAATAATTTTCAGAGTTCAGAGAATTCGCACTGTTTCTCCTGTTTCTAGTTTTAGACTAACGCGAACAAATATTTTGGAAGTATAATATATATGCTACATATAAAGATCTCGATTAATATGTAACAAAATGTCATTTTATTTTAGTATGTCTCCTCGAACTTGTAAATTGTGGTGAAGGTTTTACCATGCATTTCATTTATTAAGGTATCATAGGATTGGTTTTAAAAAGTTTATTAACCAGTTTTTAAAATAAAATTGAGATTCCATTTACCGTTTTTAATTTTCAAAGTGAAGTATAATGTGTCCCCCTCACTTTACATTTTAGGTGATACAGACAACAATGGATCTTATTTTATGCGTGTTTCGGCGCGACATAGGCCGGTTATTTTTTTTTAATTTCTGTGAAGAAACACACATCCTTAATAAGCTTAATATAATCTTAGTTTAAATTATCCACAATTTCCGAAACAACGGAAACGCATAAAGGAAAGAAACTGGGCTTCTCTCAGTAAACATATGCATCTTAACTTAAAATTATTGAACCTATATAAAAATTCTAGATTTTCCCATAAACTGCACAATGAAGTCGTTATATTATATACATTTTGAGGAAAAATAGAAATTTTAATTATCTTATAAATTATTTTGATGTACTTGCATTATTTTGCTAGGTAACAAGTAGCGTATTAACTTTGGATCAATAAAATATATATATATATATATATATATATATATATATATATTATATATATATATATATATATATATATATCTATTTATATCGTGGTTAAAAATTTTAAAATACAAAAATAACATATATGCTAAGCAATATACACATTTGTTTTGAAAATTCTTTGGAATTTTGAGTTTTTTTTCAATTTCACGGCTGTTTCTTTTTGAACAGACTTAATTTAGTTTGTTAATTATAGTAATTTTTATGTTCTCTGCTTACTGTCCATTGATATTTGTCGCGGCCCATAAATGACAAAACATAAAATAAACAAACTTTAAGTTGACCACATAATTGTTAACACATTCACACAATCCTCCGACAGACTAAAGTAAAGTTTGCCCCAATCCTAGGACTCCCACGTTAGAAGTGCGTTGACGCAATTCCATAGGTGTCGATTGTTACGTCCTCTGGCAGGTTATGGCCACAGTGCTAATTGTTGAGGCAACAGCGTCGGGCGGCCCGAGCGGCCGCTGGAATCTAGTTATTGACAGATGCTGCAGAACATTGCACTTTGTGGAACCGGTCCGGAGGCGTAGCGGTTTGAACGCAAGAGCGAGCACACCGAAATGTTCAATTCCAGGCGGAGCAACATTTTGATGAATATAAATTTAAATATTTATACTCGCGATTATGAAAAAGGGGCAAATGTATTTGCATATGTTCGAGTTTTTTTTTATTACAAAAACTCATTTAGTTACGTATACCGTGATATCCTTAGCTCAAACAAGTTTATAGTAATATGATTTGATCTGTTGCGGGAAATAAACCGAAATAAAAGGAGTATTGTAACTCTAATTGTCTGCAGAATTGTAACTCTTTTGAATAGATTAAATTATAGGAAACTATAAACCTGAAAATACATGAAATACGTACTTCACGTACTAAGTTCATGAAATCACTTATTTCCAATTGAGTGTTACTATTTTCATTTTAGAATAAAAAATGGGGACTGATGAACTAATCAATTATTGATACAGGGATAATGAAGAACAATTTTTTAACATCGTTGGAACAATATATTAAAACGGAAAGTTAATAAATAAAAGAAATATAGTTTAAAAATACACTCTCATTTACATAACCCACAAATTACCACAGTTTAATTTTTTTTAAGTATTTTCATTCGTCACAACAGCCAAGTGATGACACAATGGGATTGTTTTTTTTCCGGGCTCTCCTATATAAAGACATATTCTAGTGGCAGCCGTCAATGTTAGTTTTTACTGTGTAAAAATATAATATAAGCGCTATAAATTTTATGCCGATTTCACAATGGGGAGTCGGTGCATTATTATTTATCAGTGTTTTCTTCAATGCTTTCATTTAAAGTGTTTCTTTTAAACTATAAAGAATTATTAATTGTTATTTTTCGCTATATACATAAATATAAAGCTTAATATGTCTTTTTTTTAAAGAAGAAATAAGATGATTTCTCCTGAATAATGTGTGTTGTAATATCAAAATGAAAAATTTGCTGTGTCTAAAAGGGACTTATTATCTATATTACTATCAGATTGTTATTTTAAGTTTTTTAGTTAGAAATTAAAAAAAATATTTTCCAACCGTCCTTAAAATGTTTTTTCAACCATATAGTTCGTGTGATTCCATACCAGAACGCGAACGGTCCGACTGAATCCTTATTACAAGCTGAGTGTGTGTAATATGAATTCAGTCGGACCGTTCGCGTTCAGATATGGAATCCTGAAAAATAGTGAAATATTGATTTGTAATAACAATACTTTTTTTGTTTATTATTATCAGAATGTACGATACATTCTATTGTATAGTACACTCTGGTAATATATCTGATAATATTAATACATTCTATTGTATCGTACATTCTGGTAATATATCTGGTAATATAAATACATTCTATTGCATCGCACATTCTGGTAATATATCTGATAATACAAATAAATTCTATTGTATTGTACATTCCGGTAATGTATCTGATAATATAAATATATTCTGTTGTAGCGTATATTCTAGTATTTTCACCAAAAACCATAAGTACTCTCTTTAGACGCCTATCCTCTATTAATCTTTAGAGAACTAAATGTAATATTTATTTTATCGACTGTAACATTCAATTTATTGACATTTAATTGCCAAGTTTGTTCATCTGCACGACTCTTTTAGTTATAGCATTAAGACTATTTTCTGATAATTATTTGTTTGTAATTACTAACAAAAATATACACGTTTTTTGTTCTAACACGTACTATTTCTAGGATTTTATCACAAAAAAACAAATAGTAAATAACCAATGCATAAATATTTCAATTTTATTGAAAATTAGTCAAAAAAACTGATGATTATAATAAATTTGTACAAATTAAGACACAAAATATAAGGTTCAAACAAATATAGTACACAAAATATACATCTTTTAACTTTTTTTTATGTTGGGAAGTATTTTCTCCCTCAAAACACCAGCAGTAATCGTTCCGTATAGTTGGGCTCCAACGACCTGGATACCGTTCTTCAAGTCTTTTAACATCTTGGTGAAACTTTTCTCCCCGTTCATCACTCACGGATCCAAGATTTGAAGGGAAAAAAGAAAAATAAAAAGGTAGAAAATGATTTGAAGGAAAAAAGAGAAATAGGATGGGAAAATTTTTTAAATACATTCTACTTCCCATCTTTTCATATGCGTGAAACAAATTGTTTACTAAAATCTCCACATTTTCGGTTCTGTGATTACGTGACAAGCCTTTCACAATAGCTTTTAATAATGCCCATGCGTCTAGTTCTTGATCATTTAAGTTTTGATTGAATTTTTTTTCATTAACTGACGTACTTGTGGTCTGACGTACTTGTGATAAATATCCCTTCTTTGAGCTTTGCGTCACTTAATTTTGTAAAAATGGACTTTAAATATAAAAATCCTTCCCCACTTTTATCCTTTGCTTTTAAAAAATTCTTCATCAAACCGAGCTTTACATGGATGGGAGGTAAAATAAAGTCTTTGGGATCAATTAAAGGCAATTATGTCACATTTGATTTACCGCACATAAATTCCGTTCATTTTGGCCAATCTTTTATTAAATAGTGCTTGCCATTAGCTCTGCTGTTCCACATACAAAAAAAAACAGCAGTACTTAGTGAATTCACCCTGTAAACCAAGTAACATTGCTATTACTCTCAGATCAGTACACAATTTCGACTAAAAATCTTTGTATTTTATTAAATTCAAAATTGTTATACATTCTGATATGTTTCTTTTGAAACAATTTAATAAGAATTTGGTGTGTACGGATACTGATTGTTGTAATGAAGCAAAACTGCTTCCAAACTAGTTTTTGAACCATCAACAAACAAACGCCAGTATTTTGTTTCGTGCCGAATATTTAACTCTTCGATCAAAAGTACGATGTTCTTATAAAAATATAACATATATTTTTATAAGAAATCAAAAATCGTTTCATTCATTTCGAATAGAAGAAGAATGAAACCATTTTTCTATTTCATTTTCACTGTACAGATATTTTTGTGTCCGGTACCAACAAGTTCTGCTTTTGTAGTCTAGATCCGAGCAATTTAGCTTCTCTCACAGACAAATTGAAGTTTGGTATTAAATTATTTTATCCTTGTTGTTGAATTTAATGAGTCAAGAACACTTGAAGAAGGTAAAAATTCTGGATCTTCATTGTCAACTTAAAGTCTTCACCATCGTTTTCTTCATCGTTCGGCATTTTTAACTCTACAGTTTTATTCTTTGGCGATAAAGGAGGAGTCATATCATTACTATGAACTATGGGTTTCGATACAGAATTTATAATACGATATATTTTGCTCCATTTTCTTCGAAAACCTCGTATATCGCTCATACAAAAGTAGCAATGATTTTAATGATTACTGGGTTTGCGCCACAGTGTCGGTATCACAAATATCATGTTTTGTTTCCATTCTGCCAAGACAGTAGATTAGCGTAGCATGATACGCAAAACGGTTGCGGAATCCAGGACGTTTCTTAATACATAATACGTCCAAAAATTGACAAGATCACTAAATTTTGAACAATATCTGTTTTATTGTGCACGATATCGGCATTTTATCGCATGTGATTGTAGCGAAACTAAATATGTACGTGGAAAGCTATAATTTTCATCTACCGTGTTAAATTAAAGTTTTCACTAATAAGTTTTCAAGTGAATTTTCAGTACTAATAAATCTATAGCAGCATTGCGTCAGGTGAAACACGCTCTGTTTACTATTTTCACTATTTAATTTAACTCTCATATTTGGTACCACATAATATTATACAAATAACATAACATTTGCTTCGTATAGGCAACATTAATATCTACCTCGTCGATAGCTTAAATAAGCAGTGCCTGGCTCTGCATTATTATCCGTAGGGCCATCTTCATCCAGACCATCTCATTAACAGCACCAACGTATCATTGACCATCGTCACTATGGTAATGTTCACGACCCACGTGACCGCGAGTATCGCCCGGAACGAGGTCAGCGATACGGGCTAATTACGAGTGGAGGTCGCTGCTTGTTGTGGTCGTTACGTACCGTTGATACGTGATGATGCGTTTCGCGATGTGATAGAATATTTTTTTGAAAAGGGTTATCGAAATACTGCATCAAATAACAATTAAAATGCTAGATATATTTCTATTTGTAGTGATTCTGACTCGTTTATCCTTTGATGAATCTATCTTCACATTTCTCTGTCTTCTGCCGTTCCTTTAAATCTTCTGTAATTAGATACTTCCAGTATTTTCTAATAGCGAAATCGATAAGGGTGTTATATGGTCTTCCACTCCCTGGTTTCCTGAAATGTTAAATTTGGAAGTTTACAGATGTGTCTTATTCTTTGTGTTTGGACTCACCGCAATCTGAGAACAATTCGTGGATTTATCCTTTTCATCATTCCTCTTTCATTTACACACAGCAGCTACTAGATTAATGATAAATTTATCCGATTGCTTAATCAGTTCTAATCTTCTCCAATATTATAATTTAAAAACTTCTCACATTTTACTTCTAATTTTACCAAAAACTTACATATATTGAAATAGTTTTTTTGTTTGCTTCTAACTATATAAGCTTTCTCACTTATACGAATAGTTTTATTAGAATTTTATTTTATAATTCAATTGAAGGGTTTCCGATAATAAATGCAATTATTTTTCATTTAGACTATTATTTAGTTCACTCACCCCATACCTATTGGTCCAAGATGTAAACCTGTTACCGCGAAATGTTATTGGCACCATTAAATTAATTAATTCTTGCTGAACGGTAGAAGCTATTAAAATTATAGTTCTGTTTAATGGTACTAGCTTAAATGGATGTGATAGAAGCAAAGCAAACGCTTTTTGTTCACAAGTATGCGATCTTCGTTATCGGGGTAAGTAAATTAAGCGCACTCGCTCCGGATGCGACACGCCAATTGGATGTCGTTGGGTATGATGGTGATGTGTGTGGCGTGAATGACGCACAAGTCGGCGTTCTTGAAGAGACCCACGAATACGACTCGTGCAAGGCCATCACTGCCGAACTCTGAAAGCGGAATCTTGAGCGGTCGCTCTTAAAGTCCTTAGCGATCTTGCACACCAGACGCTAGAATGGTAGCTTACCAATGAGAAACTCGGGATTCTTCTGGTAGCAGTGAATTTTGTGAAGGGCCACGCTGCCACGCCGGTAACGGCGCTGTCCTTTACTCCGCCGGTGACCAGTGCACTCTTGGGAGCCGGTGTAGAGAATTGCTAATGAATGACAGTAATTTAGCCTAAACCATTTATATCCGTAGCGGTTTTACAAACACTCAAATCGCTTATGTACTAAAATGTTAATTTTCTCAGTAGTCTACTCTCTCATATTTATGACATTGACAATGAAGATGTCTTAGGTACTGAATCTCAAACTAAGGAAGGGTTACCGGTCAGCAAACCCTATTTCATTTTTGTTTATTAGTTACGGCATTAGTAAAGTGAAGGAGACAAATAAGTTTTTCAATTCAATATTACAATAGAATAGAAAATTCTCATAACGAAGAAAACGTTTTTCCTCAAGAGTGGGATTTTGACCTTCAACGTCTACTGCTAATAAAGCGGTTACATCATGAACTAGTGTTGTAAGAATATGTATTTATGGATACACACGCAACTGTAATTTATTAGACGTGATGTTAAATTCATGAAGTACTGCAAAATAAGTTCTTTATTAAAAAAAAACATGATATAAGTATATATTCCCCACATCTGCATAGCCCTAAGGGTCATAGACACTTGTCTTATTATTACAGGGTGCTTAGGGGAGAATATTAATGTTTTCGTACTTAAGTGTTGTATGGTGTTATGAGATGTATCTACATATAGATACATACAAATTTTCTTGCAGCTATAACAAAACTAACATAGATGCTCATGAAAATAATAACAAAGCTTATAAAAATAATACAATATTTTTCTATCGTCTATTAAAAAATCCCTCCGTAAGACCATAAAATAATTACACAATTGGATAAACCAATTCACAAATAGTTCCAAAATCAAATGTATCTAATACATACTTCATTTCTTCAACTCAGAATACACCCAATAACAAAAAAAACGACTTGGCTATGTTCGTCATTTATTCCGTATAAAACCTATTAGCATTCTGTACTGATCTCAAATTTGTGTAATTTTCATTCAAACGAAACGAATGACGGAAATATTTTGGTCGGTCTTTATTAGATTATGATTTTTAAAATATTCAAAATTTGTTTAAGTAATTATTAAATTGATGTCGACTATGAACGTGTTTAAACATTTTTAGAAAATCTCCTTCGCACATAGTATCGCATGCTATTTTAAATTTGAACGCAGCAAATATTTAATCTAACGGATCGAAATGTTTGACAGTCATATGATTCACAACTGGCCTAGATTCGAACAATTCCAGTATTTGTTGCCACTAACGGTACATTTAATTCCCAAGAAAGCCGACAACAAAATAAAAACATTTATCTAAGTCATATATCGATACCGGTTCGTTATCTAGTTAAAAGTGAGATATACATATTTTTACACATACACATATACATATTTATATACATGGAAGTGTGTATTTATGCAATTATATAAATATAATATATATGTACTTATTGGATAACAATATCGTAACAAAACATTTATTTACCGTTACTATAAATTTGTTAAGATTCGGTCGCATAGAATGAATGCATCGTGATGGATAAGTTGTGGAATTATTCGATAGTAATGGATATGTCACGATTATATGACGTTGTTAAAATTCACTGGATTTGCACCACTGAATTTTGTATTTAAATATAGAGAACATTTGTTTAAAATTTTGCTCGAACTAATTTAATTGAAATAAAAATATTTGTTTATTTTTAGTCGAAAATTGTTTGTAATCAAATTATTTTATGACTTAGGTAAATATATGCTTACGGGAATTTTTTGTTAATTTTTTTTGTTTATCAGCTGTGCTTTATCAGTTTTAAAATATATTTAAAGCACTTTTGATAATATGATTATGATAATATGATTATAATTCAATAGTTGAAAAGTGTTATGATTTATAATACTTTTGGGAATCCGTTAATTATGCGCGATAAGAAATTTGTAATTAAGAAGCAACGGACTACGATACGAAATATAGTATAACCTAGTAAGGCGTAGCGATCGTTTTAGTGATTTATCTTAATAAAATGTTAAGACATGAAATAGGATGTAGATTTTAAAATTATTTAAAATATATTATGTAAATAGAAACTGTTATGCTTGCCTGTTTGAAACTGATTGTTTGATCTGTTTTGAATTATAATATACTCTACAAATGATTGCGTGAAAATGATTAAAATCCGTAGCTATCTATATAACATATTTTATTACCCATGTTCCAAAAATATTATTTATAGCAATCTGTATATTAAGAAATTCGTTTTAAGGTAAAGGCAGAATGAAAACTGAAAATAAACAATTCATCATAGTACTGGTTAGTTTTCATAGCGTACAAGTGCTGTTATTTGCACCGTTTTCAGTGGGATAATATCCGATTTTCACCTGTGGCGAATATTTTATTGTTTCGCAACTCGGCGAAGAGGTTATTCGTCGACATGTTTATTCGCAACAACAAGACAATGCCGCGTAGACGTTTACGATCAATGCCTCGATATTCTTCTACCGTTAATTTTCCGAAGCATTGTTATTGAGATGCAAGTCATGTGAATGAGCGAGCCAAGTTATGACAACTCGTATAATTTAGGACGCCTCAGTATAGATTGTGTTTTGCACGTCTTTCACTGTCAGTGCATTTTATGCGACTTATGTTTTTAGACAATATTACGTTCAGCAAATATATTGATGAAACATATGATTAATTTATTAATTTATGGTCGAGTAGATCTAAAAAAGTCTAATGTATGTGATTAGCCAAATTATCGCGTTTTATTCTAAAGAACAAAAGCTTATTTTTATCAAAGTGATGTCGATCCTGCACACTGAGTAAGAAAATTATATTGACGACTAATTGGCATATTAGAACATAAGTTATGTCTTATACTAAGGGATGAAATTTGTTTTCAAATACCCTTCTGTTGCTGTCTGTCCCTTCGTTTAAATAGCCTTGGAGATGCCAAGGCTATTTAAACGACCTCGTGTTGATGATTTACAGTTTAGAAAAAAAACCTAAAAAAGGATTATTTTGCAACGTGCAAGTTGAAACATAAGATGATTGACCCTATGCTGAGTGTATTCGTGTACTTGCTTAACATATTTAAACAAAAAGCTGTGCGTGACTTGTGAACAAAGTACGTCATTCAGCTTTAATTTAGAACTTTGCTTTAAAAACAAATTAAATTTTCTCACCTTGAGTTTTATAAATATTGCATCTACTGAATATAAAAACTAAGTGGGTACACACACACACACACACTCATATATGTGTGTGTATATATATATATATATATATATATATATATATATATATATATATAATGTGTGTGTTTATACGTGACTACGTTTTACACATTATATTTTAACAATATGAGCGATTGATGGGTTTGAAAATTTCTATTAGTTAAGGAAATGTATTCATTTTTATTATCAATTATCATAATCTTGGAAGTCTATTTAAAGATGTCTCCACTGCCAACATATATGAAGACAGTCAGCCAGGAGAGAGCGTTTGTTCACTCGTTGAACTAATGTGACTTCTCGTATTTCATTACTGTCAATAAAAATTTAAAATTACTTAATTTGCACTCAAGAAAATTTAGTCTATTCCAATATTTAATTATTTATTATCACGGAAATCTTGACTGTAACATTGAAATAAGTATGATTCAGGATAAACGTTAGGGGTTTAAAAATGATTAAATAATAAAGAAATATGTTTTCACATTAATCGATTAATTAATAATTATAAACGTAAGAGGGCTACTAAACTAAAATGAATAAAAAAAACGATTACTTAAATGATTTATAAATGCATCGAAATAATATTATCAATAACTTATTCCGCTCAATATATGGTTTAAATCATTACGGGTACGGACTATTTAATTCGACGTTAATTGAATATTGAATATATTTGGTGTTAATTTTGTAGAAATTCATTATTCACAATTAAATGAAACTACGTGATGTAGTATTATTTCTACTTTCTTTAAGTTCTTTACCACGACCTAGGTTTCGTTGTATTACAACATCTTCAGGTGGGCTATTAGCAAAGATTCCTATCTATTAAAGATATTATTATTATTTCTAATTATTTTAAGATTCCTATATAATATATTTGCTAATAGCCCACCTGAAAATGTAATACAACGAAACCTAGGTCGTGGTAAAGAACTTAAAGAAAGTAGAAATAATACTACATCACGTAGTTTCATTTATCGATGTTAATTATTTGTTATCATTTATATGCTGATTTGACGTTTAATGATTTTTGAAAACTGTATAAAAACTAATTAGTTTTAACAAATAATTTTCGAAATGACTTTTTAACATCAACACAAGACATTTGTATTTGGTATTAAAAAATTAATTCAAAGGTAAAAAAGTGAATGGCAAGTTGACTGATTAACTAATAAAGAAAGAAGTGCGCATACTAAAAGATATTCCTGAAGTACATATCGTGTTTTATATTATGATGATTTTACACTGACTTCTCCATTGAAACATGTTAAGTCTGGTCATTCAGCTATCGAGCGGGCGCCTGGTCTATAATAACACGCTAGCCGGAGCGCAGCGCTGAGATGGGAAGCAAACCGGATTAGGAGTACCGTTACGGCAGAGCCGCGTCGGTCACCGCCGAGCTGGACACTTCCCTGTTATGGGAGACAGCTCCCGCTGGGACTCGCTTTTGGACGGCTGAGGTAATAAGAATGTCAAACGGGACGGGAATATTACGATTGCAAGGTGATAGTAGCCGACTCGTAAGAGGAATTAAATTGAAACATTTTCACTGAACAAAGCATATTGTTAAAATTTTAGCATTTCTAACAGCGTGCCGTAACAAAACTCTCGCTCGGTACAAGGAAGACCAAAATTAAGATCAAAATTTTATTGATATTAGTGATTTTTTATTCATACAAAACTCAAAGTTGTTTCTTATTCATTTCGTTTTTATTTCTGACTAAAATAGAAAATAAAACATTGAATTAATTAATTTAAATCATATGAACAGAATTACAACGTAGCAGTATAAATAAATAAAATGTTATTTGTATCATTATTTATATTTAATTAAGTAGTCCTTATAAAATATTGGTCGAGTTTACATTTCTTTATTTTGATCTTTACCTGTTATGAACTTATTTAATGCGTATTATTCGAGATATTTTAATTGAATTATACGCATTGTAATCTTATTTATTTGTCAACTTTAATGTGCCATACATACGGCGGAATTATTGCTACAGGAACAATCTCTTCTAGTCAATCACAACAAAAAGAATTTAAAAAATTGCTCTTTTGGCACAGTGTTAAAGATGTAATAATATAAAATGGCAGCAGTGCATTAAAAAAAGTTAAAAAATTAGAATACGAATATTGAAATCAGTTAAGAAATAATATGAAAAAGGTAGGACGTTTTCACTAACTCTTGAAAATACTTATCAAGGATATTTCACAGATCTCAGGATCCGGTCGGTTTCAAATATTTGCTACTTAGACAGTAAAATATTTTTCGTCAGAAGGATGTTTGGGAATAAGTACGATGTGGAAATATATTTTTAACATAGAAGTATGAGTACACATACTGTGTTGGGTTGAGCTGGCGTAAGAGATCAGAGATCTTCAATCATTTGGGAATCAGCTTGTGTTCAGAAATATGATTATGTTTTCTGAGACCGAAGATGTAACGGATGCATAAATTTTGAAGGCGTTCTAACTTGTTTTAAATACATTTTTCATTAAGATAGCACACGTATCTATACACTCCGACTACCAATATTACTCAATTATTGATAATTGGAGTGATTGTCAAAGGTAGATTTAAATTTTAATCGGAAGAAAATTTAGAAGACCCTTGAAAGAACACGTTCTGCTGAAAACACGACTAACACCATGATCTTACCCATATCGATGATTTTTTTACTTTTTATCCACTGGGCGACGTTTGCGTTATAAATTATTTAATTACGTGATTTTAGGCTAGATTAATTTTTAATTAAGAAAAAAATTAGATATTTGCTTACTTGCATAGACTATATTTCTATTAAAGCGTAAATAGTAATGTTCTGTAGTTTATTTATATGTAGTTCATATTTGCCTTATCCAACGAATAAACTGCCCGCAACTATAATACACAATACTGGGTATGTTTGTCTTTCCATGATTACTCAATTCACGCCATGAGGTAACCAATCTTTTTATTGCGAATTACCCGTTAGTCAGGAAATAAAGTTTTCGGTTTGATCATGTTAATTAATTTTTTTTCCGTAACTTTTTCTGCGATTCTTGAAATGTAGTTTTATCGCAATTTATTTTTTGTTTTAATAAACAGCTATCATGATAGGCGGGCGGACACTGCCCGTGCGAGGTTTATTACTGTATTATTTGTTACATCTGTTGTTAACACAAAAGTATCGAACATCTCGTACTAAGTGTGTTTTTATCGAGGAAGATGATATAAAAGATTACGGTTGCAACAAAAGTAAACCAGGAACTATTATGTTATTTAACTACAAAATTTATAAAGCGATAATCAATATAAAATATGTACATAAAAGACAAATTGCGTGCCATGTTTTAGAAATTATGATCTTCGAAGTTATATAAGAAAAACTTCGGCGTGCGAATATTCAAGAATATTTTGAACTGAGAATAGTAATTATGAGAATAGAAATTATGAGAATAGTAATTTTGTAAAAATTTCGATCCTCCAAGATATGAATACCAACGCGTGTATACTCAACAATGTTTTGAATTGGAAATTATACTTGCCATGTTATAGACATTTCGATTCTCGAAGATATATAATACGTATTGCAGTGTATTCAAGAATGTTCTGAACTGGAAATTGCATATGCTATGTTCTAGAAATTTCGATAATCGAAGGTATAAAAGACAAAATTCGGCCCGCGTGTATTGTTATTATTTTAGCAATGACAAAAAGCGGATCGAAGAGATTAAAAAGCAAAAGTCCAAAAGTAATTTTTTTGTTTTTTTTAAATTTTTTTTTTGTGTTTGTTCTACTCGCTGAAATGCCAAAACGCAAGGCAATGTACGCAATCTCTAGCAAAATCGTGAAGAGAAACGACGGCTCGGAGAAACGAAACAGAAAAAGAAAAGGAAAAGAGACTTTTAAGAACTTGAGAAATATTGCGTCGAATAAGAAAAAATCAAAGTATAAAATAATTTGAAAATATTACAGAAAAAATAATAGCAACAATATTAGACCCGGGAGAAGCCGAATAATGCAGCTGGTATTTATTTAAAGTCAAATAATACTTGAGCAAGAGAAGGTTATTTTCTGTGCTATGTACTTCATTAAGAGACGCTTCACAAAAAGCCCTAATAAATAAGGATTATTTTAAATTCCTAACAATTAAGTTATTTAAATTTTGGCTATATTTCTTGCGATTGTACGAACTTATTCGTATTGCTATATAAATTAATTTTGACAAGATATGTTCAGTATTAGAATATTCTTCTAGAAACAAAAGGAAAAGTTGCTAACTTAGGATGGAAATTTCGCGACTGAAATTACGAAAGGCAGTTATGTTTTCATTAATTCTTTGTAAACAGGTTTCAAACTCTATCAGTCTGATAAATATCATTGCTTTTTAGAAGTTGGAATAATCTATAAAAATCTACTATAAGTTTAAATATTTGGGTAAGCTTTAACAACAACGGGGAAATAGATTCAATGATTTAATGACGCCATGCCAAACAAACTGGCACAAACAAAATCAAACACAGAAATCATTAAGGTCATCGCCTTGGAGGTATGCAAACACGGAGCTCGCGTAGATAACAATTATCGTCGCGAATTTCTAGTAACGTTCTTCTCTGTATAATAAATATATGAATATATTCTATTACTAGGAACTGTTCATAACATCACGAAACAAAAAAAAATTGTATATCTAAAATTATCAAAGCTTTCAGCATGAGACGAAATTGTCATACATTTGAGGCTCTTGAAATTATTATATGTTCATAATATTGCTTTTGCAAGTTAAAACTATTTATTTTCTAAGAAACAAAATCAATATATGGCAATAAATACTAAAGATGTCAAGCTCAATGACTTAACAATCAGAAACATTTTTTATTCAGGCACAGCCCAAAATTAAAAGCACTTTTAAGGCAGTATCCATTCATCTGGACAGCTTTAGGGATAAAACCTGTCGTGACTTAATAACACGTGATAACACAAGTGATGACTAATGAAGGGTCGGACGAGATCGCGAGAACGTCGCACGAAGCTGCTGCGGGTCAGTGGAGCAAGGTGACATTGACATTGTCCTTCTGTGGCGTAGAATACTGGAGGACTTAGTTTTGTAAGGTGTAGGGTAGAGCGGTACTGCGTACAGCGTGACTAAAGTGTAGGGGCTATTGTACAGATATGTTAAAAGAAAATTGTCCAACTGAGCACGATAATATTGTCACTTTATAACGTTAGCGAAAATAATAAACTTATCTCTAAATTCTGTTTGTCTGTCTCTCCAGAACAAGGATGTTTTTACAAGCTTGAATATTATATTTCTTGAAATTAACATAAATTTATGCTACATTTTTCAGGGCTGACAATTGAGAAGTAATTTATTGTAATATTTGGAAATAAAATTTCTGTCGGTGTTAAAGAAACTCAAGGGCAGTTGAGGTAGTCGCCGTAACTTAATAGAGTACATAGGCACCAGAATGTTGTTTAATTATAGTCAATAAACTACCAGTTTAAATCGCAGTTAGATCATAAAAATCTATTTGCTTCCAGAGTATTTGAATTTGGAATATTATAAGTTAATTAAATATGCGCTTAGAAAGTCGCAAAATGCATGGCACGTCTCTATCGATTTTTATGATAACAACGTTTGCTTATTATGGCTGAAGCAAAGTCATTAAACTAATGATATCCTTGTCTATGCTAATGAAATAATAAAAATAATAGCACCTAATTTATTTTTTACAAACTATAAAGATGAGACTTATTGAGAATTTATGCATAAATACGATATTTATATTTCTGATAAAATCGAAATTTTTCAATTTATTGTTTCTTTGTATAAAATACTAATATATAATATTTCTTTCCATTAATACACATTCATGTATGGAAACAAAATAATTTTTTTGCATCGAAAATCTTGACAAGAATGATTAAATATCACTTGGAAACATGTGGTATTAATAGGAATATTCGATGAGGGAATTCTATGAATTTCTATAAATTCGACGAGTAAAATTTTAAAAATCGACCCAGTGCGTGTCGGGTCACCCACAAAGTACGATTCCGTAATAGTCCACAACTCTTGAAATTGTTGATGACAGTTAACTAAAAGTAACCAACATTATTATTATTTAAATGGCCTAGATGTATGCTAACATTTATTTCAAATTTTTCAGGTTAATTTTAATTTGAATGCTAATAATTAAATATTAGATAAAGTTAACTTTGGCTTTCGAAAATGGCATGGAAAAAAGAAACTTCATTATTTTCTTCCATTGAAAATTTTTTTGTTTGAAAAAAAATGAAAGGAATTTATTTTCTTATGTACCTTGTTTATAAACTATTTTTCATATTTCTTCCTAATTATATTTTAGTGGTGACAAATAAGAAAACAGACTGTGAACACGAAGTATTTGAATAAGTTACTTCTTTTTAAACGTTTGTGATGTAAGTAGGTCACGTTTTTAAAGATTTGAGCGTCACGTTTGAAATATGTAGTATTTCCAAAATAATCACATGCGTATATAATCGTATACGAAATTCTTTAAAATTGGACAACGATAGTTATAGGAAAAAATTAAATTATGATGAAGAATTTAGTATCTAAAATAATTACATCATTGTTTTGTAAAAATTTAAATTAATCGATAAAATTTTTGAATTAATTATTGCTGCTATTCACTTTTAACTTTTAGTCAAAAGAAATAAACTTTGCTTGCTGAACTTTTAATTGTTCATTTCGTATCTAATCATAAATATTCTATTATTTAAATACCTTCGTAAAACTCTTCTTTAACTTTAGAAAATTTAAATGTTCTTTTACTACATCCGAGCTTTCTTTTTATTTAATAAAACGTACCGCTGGATTAATTCTACTATTGCGTGTAACAATTTTCTTCCGCTTATATATTTTTATCAATGTAATTGAATCGCATCCGAACTTAGTACAACCACGACTTTAAGGTTGTATTCAAAAGCGTTTCGGAGGCAGCGTTATGAAACGAGCGATAAACCATGAGATTAGACGGACGTGTAAATTATATACTTAATCTTACTTAGAATGAGCTAAGCGGTCATACGTGAGCGCGACATTCGACGAATGAATGGGAACCGCCGACGTGTGTTATAAGATATTACCGCGCGTTGAATTTTGAAATTTTACTATTTACTTTGAGAACCTTGGAATTGTAACTATTTATTACAGAAATTCGATACATATTTAGATTATACCGCGCGTTGATGAGATATTACTGCGTGTTGCTAAGATTTTACAGCGCGTTGAATTTTAGAATTCTACTATTTACTTTAGAACTTTGGAATTGTTACTATTTATTATAGAAATTTGATAGATATTTTGATTATACCGCGCATTGATGTGATATTACCGCGTGTTGCTAAGATATTACTGCGCGTTGAATTAAAACAGCGAGAATCGAGATGATAAGCATGCTGCGAACTTTCAGGACAACACAACTTTGAATGACAACTTTGAATAAAATTAAATTTTTCTTAAATTTAGATACGATGAAATTTTCATCTTAACATCTATAAATAAAGTCAAAATTAAATGTGAAAATTATTAGTTAATGTAGTGATGTGAAAACATGATCACCTTCGTGTTTTTTTAATTGCTAACTGAATATTCGGCTTCTTTCTGATAATTGCTATTATTTAATGGTCATACTAATTGTTTGTTAACAAGTGGGCAAATATACTAGTTTTCAAATAGGACAGATATTATTCAAAAACTTTATCGAAATATAAATATCTGCATATATGTTAAATTGTTTATTATAATAAATTGTTTTATTCGTTCGTAACAAAATAGTTTAAATCTTAATATAATATTGTTTCTTTAAAAGACATCTCAAATAAATGTAGATTTTTCATTCTGCACAAAAGGTCCTTACGAACAGAAAAGGTTGAATAAACGTATCGCATTACACAATTCAAAAACCATTCTTCTAATTTAATTCTCAAACGCCAGATTGAATCCCAATGAACCAATTTAAATATCTTTACGATTACACTACATATTCGACAATGCTAGATATTTATTATCAAACATATAAAAAACTAAAGAATAACCGCCATTATTCAAACGTAATACAGCAAAAAGCTCAATATTCAAACTGATGTTTTTGCTGTATGAACTTGAATGCTGGCATGAATCATGTTAATAAATACGTCTTTTTTTACACCGGTCTCTGATACGTTTTCTCATTACCCTATTATTCCATCTCGTCTGCCGTCGGCGGTCTGAGGCTTCATGACGTCATTCAATTCAGGCTTTGTTTATGTGCGGGCTCTCGGAACTACTAAGTTCCTAGGTACATTGTGTCTCTTAATTTATTGATGAGAACAGGTGTTTTCAAATTACAAGTGGCCTGATTTAAATTCAAACTCTAATTACGATTATGAGTTTTTGTGATAACCTTTTGTAGTCCTGGAACACTGTCAAGGACGACTGGTTTATTGAATTCGGACGTTATGCTTTTGGTAATATATTCATAGAATGTTTAATATTTATGGAGTATTTAAATTCGCTGAAAGTGTTTTCTCTTATTTTCGTTGCAAAATCTAAAATTAGAAATATATAATATGATAAGCAATAAATAACGTTTAACATTCTATAGATTATTTTCGCATTTAAAAGGCTTTTGCCTTTGTCGTTAAGGCTTAACATAGCATCATTATTAAATTAATATTTAGATATTGAGCAAGAGTTATCAAAATCATTGCGAAACATAATACGGTAGTTGACTCATTCTAAATTTTGATATTTTTCGTACAATATTATGAAATATAAGGTAATTGAAGACCAGTCTTGAAAAAAATTCAAAAATTTATTGAAAAATAAGTCAGTTGTAGGCTTCTAAATTTGAAGATACGGATAGAGTTGGGTATATCTCTGACTCTTTTCATCTCATAGAATATAATGTGCAATATTAAAAATGACCTCACAACACAGTATTGCCGTCCTTCTCTAAAGGTTAAATTTAAACTTTTATAACTCGGTCAATTTTTAAGATTATTAAAAAGATTTCCACTCTTCATCAGCTTGTACCTTGAAATTATGATTAATGAAATAAAAAAAAAATAGTCAAATACCCAATTGTCTATGTTTTCAAGTCATAGAAAAAAGATATTCCAATATTGATCTTTATCGCAGCCTTATTTTCCTATCCTATTCCCTTTCTCTTTTCATGCTGACATTTAAATTATTTACTAATTTAGTCACTATTAAGTTAATCTTTAACACATCTTTATATTATTAATTGTTTGTTATATTGCAATTCTACGATGTCTCACTGATGGTACACATATTGATGGTACACATATCTTTCACAATGTTTAGTTCACATATTCTGCTATTTTGGTTAACTGGATGATATAGACCATCTTCCACAGCCATAACAAATGTTGTATTCAAATTGTCTCTGCCTTGCATTGGTTGTAAGGCATCTTAAAATGACATTATGGCAGGGACGACATATAAAGCTCTGTGGTGGTAACTGTTGTGAAATATTATATTAATTATATATACTACTATATATATATACTACTTATATATACTAATTTTTGAAAGATATTTATTTAAACTTTATACGCAATTAACGCTCGGGTAGACACAAATTAAAACCAATTTATTCTGCAGATTCTTTTAAACCTTACAACTACTTCATCAGAACCTATATATTTTACTCAGGTTTATACTATTACTATATTAAGAGTATAATAAGTTAGACATAGCACATAGCAGTAAGTCTAGGACAAATAAATAATCAACTACGCGTGGGGCCTGAGCCACGTAAACGATGTACATCAGTACTTTATTCAAAATAAATAAGTTAAGTTCAATTGCAAGTTATTAATAAATTCTTTACGATGTAAACCTTGACTAGCATCTTCAATAATGTGGTCCGTACAAGTACTCTACCTTGAGCACGTAGGTAATAGAATAAGATAACGTAGCCGTATTAAGGTGCGTTTTTATAGTCGGGCTCATGCATGATAATAATTTAGTTGACTTCAGTGCCGCTTTTGTCACGGTTCAAATTACGCTTTAACTATTTATGAAACGAAGCTCTGGATTCTAAACGTGTTATGGTAATACTCGTATGTTATTCCGTAGCGCGGGGTATAGGGGAAAATTATTTTTATAATTGAACAAAAATATGAATTTCATAAAATAAAAGAAGTTGCCATTTGGTTTAACTTGTGTGTTTTCTAATGACTTATGTGAATGTATCGTTATGGTTTTCTATACTACCTGAGGGACAAAATTCCATTCAAGTTCGGTCATCTAAACAGTGTTAATACCAGGCAAAATAAGTTTTTTCGAGATCAATCCAATTTGTTTGCCACAAGTTGTTAAGTAAAGGTATTATGAGTTTCATTTTAATATAAAATTGAAATATATATTTAAAAAGGAGCAGTATGCTGTGAAATGTTGCATTAAGTAAGCAATCAGAACTTTGTAACCAGTCTCGTCTAATAAGGTTTTAGTTAAGAAAACTTTATTTCCTACTATGTTGTTGTTGTGTTATAAGATACTGTTATTGTTGTAATAAAAATATTACGATTTCAGTTAAATTTCAGGCTTAATCGATTAACTTGTTATATTTCTTTTTATAAACGGTGTTGGATTAACACCAGGAGTAAAGGAAATTATAGTCAATATGTTCCAAAAAAGAAACAGAAAATGGTTTAGAGTAAATTATCTATGAGATGTCTTCATCTATCCTTCTTCTAATTGTACTATTTTAAATAAGAATGCCTACTTTTATAGTCATAATTTTACTTCTAGAAGCCACAAATTCGCAAAACTAAATATAAAATCAAGCACATACAGACAATACTTTTTAAAATTTGGGTAATAATGTCATTTAAAATTATTTTATTCTGAAATATTTATGAACCTGGAATTTCAACATGTAATTAGGTTGATTTGAGTTAGTAAATTTATAAAATGGTGAACTCTTATTATAAAAAAACGAAATAATTTTAGATTTGTAAATTGCAAAATAATTTATATGACTTTTAAGTTAGAAAAAAGAAGCTTTTAAGAAATGATAATAAGTATAAACGAATTTGTGGATCTGAATAATATTGCTTTATAATAAAAACAAGGCATTTGATAGGAATGTAGTAACGTGAAACTTTCTAGAATAGAAATATTTATTAATGGAATATTCCTAAATTTATATTTAAATATTTATTTTGATAAAAAAGTAATTACCAGGATAATTGATGTCTTCGAACCTTTGCCAGAGAAACAGGTAGCGTAATGAAAAAATAAGCTAGATATTCATAGGGACTGGTGCAAAATTAGACGTTGAGAAACAGTATACAACTAAGTAAAAGTACTTGTGTATAGTACATATATATATATATATATATATATATATATATTTATATATGTATGTGTGGGTTTCAAATTTGCATAAAGAGCAGTAAGGTAGGTCTCTAAAGTCATTTGAATACGACACCAAAAGCCACCGTACTTGGTGCTGGGATATAGTACCACAATGGAACTAGCACACTCGGACCAGGTACCCACTCCAGCAGATGCCATCTGACATGTTTTATTTATAAAATGGGCGCGAGATGTCGCTTGAATTTCAATAGAGTTTGCCTTTCGTTGTCGGTAAGGTCTGGCGTGCTCTCAGTGACGTGAGGCGGGTCGGAGCGGGCGGACGCCGCCGGATGAGGTCTGAATTTAAATTTATTTAAATGAGGGCGTCTGGTGGGATCGTGCCGTGTCGTCTCGGACACTTCGGAGAATCGAGTGGGATATAATACAGTGTTAAGCTTTTTTAACTTCTTAAGTGTCGAGCCTTTTTGGGCAGGCCTTAAAGCTTTATTCGAGGATATGAATTTATGACATATGTCGTATCAAACACTTTAATTTTATAGGTAAGTATACTCATGGGAGTGCAACTATTAATCCTATAAGGACCATAATTTTTTTAAGGTTAAACGTAATAATAACATTTGAAACATAATAAAATCCATTTTTAAAAATTTTGTCTAAAAGTTATTTATAAAGTTATCTCTTTATTATTTTCCAACGCACAAAAATACTGTTAATAAATAAATTAATTAAATGATTAACGATTTACTTAAATTTGAATAAATCTGTATAAAAATATATTCGTATTAACCTTACGACTTTCTTCGAATAAATTTCATGATATCCATTTCACGACATTGGTTTTGTATACAAGGACAATAACTTGTTTTATGCAAAGTCATATAATACCAACTAATAAATATAAATAGCTAAATATTTTATTTGATCGTTTTTGTTAAAGACTTTTGCTTAACGAATATACTTTACGTGCTATTCTAAAATCCGAGAATATTTTTCCTCGATCCTTTAAGTTTCCCACTAAAGGAAAAATATGAAATTTAAAAAGTTTCGAAAAAAAGAAATAAATTGAACACTTCTAATTTAAATATATATATATATATATATATATATTTATATATAATAATACATCAATATCATTATATAAATAAGTGTATAAATATTTGTATATATATATATATATATATATATTTAAATATATATACAAATATTTATACACTTATTTATATAATGATATTGATGTTACATGAGGGATATTATTTCGGCGAATCGGGAACAATGCCAGATTAATATTTTAAAAACATGCGCGTATTTCATTAAATTACTCTCAAATAAAATTTTAATCAACATAAAACATAATTCTTGAAACGATGCAATCCGTGTTAGAGTTTACCCGTAAGAATGAAACAATAGGTTTATGGAAATTGAAATATGTTATAAATGATTTCGATTCAAATTTAAATATTGAAAAAATGTGCATAGTCCATCCTAAAAAAGTAGTTCACTTGATATTTTAATAGTGCGCATGATGCGCCTAAAACAGTAGTTATCTTGGCTCATGCCGAAGGGAGCCGAGTTTACCCGATTCAACACCACCGACCCGAGCGAGGCGCGTCACCGATCTGAGTGTTACGACTCATTTTCGTTCAGAAACTGACTAAAACTGCTCAGAGAAGGTGCACAGATGCGCAAAGTGCGCAGGTGCGCCAAAAAAAATGTTCACTTCGATAATGTTTAAAAAATTTATTATATATTACGTCATTAAACAATGTTTCTAAATACACTGACTTTAGAAATATATAAATGATTACCAGTAATAATACTAATGTTTTGAAAAACACTAAAGTATGAAATTTTAAGAAAATTCTTACCAAAAGATGTAAAATTAGATATATTTACGATGCCAAACTAAATTCAGAAGAAAATAGCCACCGCGAAGTTAGTTTCACCTTTTTCTATAATTACGGAGCTTCATTATTCTTACTTTGTTTTCTTGTTCACTTACAAAACCCACCGGTGGTGCGCGACACATTACTGATTATACAAATATTTCAAATTTTCCATTTCTTCTCAAACGCCACTCTCGTTTAAGATAGATTAATATATTTACCAACTCGTGGTGCAAATTGAATTTGCATGTAATTAACGGATAAAACTTAAATGAATTAAATTAATCCGACTCGAGATGCAGGAAACAACTGAATGTGACCATTAGCTGAGAATGCTGCAGTGTGCAATCAGATGGAAAGAAGTGAGATATAATCTTTACCGTTACGTCGCCTTCCCGAAGGTCGACGTACTCGCGTTTAAAATGGTAGAATTCTCTCTGTGTTATCAGATTTTCGTTTATTTCTTTATTTTCTCCCCTGTACTCAATTCTAGCAATACACTGTATTTTTTAACTCTGACAACATCTTTTTTACTTTTTTCTTCAAAAGGTTATTTTGATATAATCCACAGTTTTTTTACCTTTCATTTTATTTGCATTTGAATTTTTAAATTTTTTATTCATCTCTCACATATACAGAAACATACCATCATATACTTATACGTTTTAATAGTTATATCAAGATCATTAAAATTCAATAACACTGAAGCACATAATTAAGACACACTTTAAGAAGCTTGTTCTCACTCATCAGGAACATATCACACTCTGGCTCAACTGAGATCAGTTGATTGAGTAAATAAATACGGTGAGAAAGTGGGAAATTTCAATTTTCTATATAGAGAAAATATAATGACTACACGAGCCCAGGTTTACCAATAAAGTAAGACAAACCTTTTTTTTAACTTATGCCTTGTTTTATTGGAAAATCTGGGTTTATGTAGTCATTATATTATATATTCCTATATCTATAAAACAAATGGCACCAAATAAATTTTCTTCTGTGTTGGAACGTTCACGTTCTTTCATCCAGCTGTATTTAGTTTCATGTGGACTCCAAATAATAGAGTTGTCTTCTTGTTGGCCCTAAAGTTATACATTATTAAAAAATAATTATATACTACTAGTAACCAGGTTCCAGCGGGTGTAATTAGTACTATTAGAGTATTAATTCATATGGGGTACTTAAAAAAATTAATTTTAAAACATTTTGTAAATAAAAATGCATTAATAGTTTAATTACTCTTTTATTTTGAACACTTTTTACAATATTTTGGAGTTTTTTTATAGACTTCTTAATGTATACAGTCTTTTCTTATATACAGGTCTATATGTATGATATATACAATATGTATTATGTATGATATATACATATATACAGGTATGTTTATTTATTACTGACGTCCAAACAGTTTTTCTCGGCTTCATTTTCTTATTTTATTTTCATCTACCCATCTTTTAAATAACCATCTGTGTTTCATGTTAACCAGCAAGTAGTACGGAAAGTGTAATTTAATTTATTTCAATAATTTCTGAAAAATTCCCTCAAAAAAATCACCATACAAAAAAAGAAACACAAATTATAGTTCAGATTGTCATCGCACGTATTTTATATCTAAATATTAAATCATATATAATCTTTAATTAGATACAATTGTAATAATTTTGGTCCATTTCCTATATAATTCCGAAAGATTTCATTTAAAATATTTTATGTGCATTTATTTATATTAATTTTTCGTGCAAGTATGTAAGTCTTGAAGTTATTACCTTGTAATACATTGCCATTTGTGTATTACTTGCAAGTTTCTAGAACTTTCAATAGTTCTGAATATATTTTACAAAGAAATATTTTTCTCTTAATACATTTATGCAAAGAATTATTAGATATGTAACAGGTACATTTTCAAGATATGTTAGATTGTTACATAGGTTTATTAGATAGGATAATAATTGGTAGATAAGATATTTTTCTATGTGGTTTAAGCTAATATACTAACTGGTATATTATGTGTAACATATTTTATCACTGTACCCATACATAAACACAACGTCTCTCTTTATTTGTGTTTAATTTTATGGAACATATATTCCAAAAATATTTAACATATTCAATAAAAGTTTTTCTCCTACATTAAATTATTTTAAACAATTCTAAAAAATATCCCTACTTCAAAGAAAAGCTCATATTTTCCTATTTACATATCAGAATATTAATACGACTCTAAAATGTGTTTATTCTATTTATTTTTGGCAAACATGATATTAGTTTCATAAGTTCAGTCATTAGGCTACCCACATTGATAAAGAATCGCAGTTGGGTTGATCTACACCTTATTTTTTTGGCGTAATCCTCCTAGCCCATCCAAATATCTCCGAATTCAGACATAACTTTGAATTATGTCCCAAAGACAAGAATTGTTTTTTCAAATAATACAAATACCCGTCATAAAATAATGTGAACATAGAAATTACTCATAATTCTTTCATTCTCCTTACAATGTTATCATAGAATCAATTCGACTCAACTGTAAGCAGTGTGTCCTCAGTATCCTGTTTAAAGTTCCATAATCTAAACAAATACCATTACTTTAAAAGACCTGGCTACCAGTGTTACTTCCACGAGTTGTAAGTATTCTACAGAGTTTTACCTTCAATAACAAAATATATAATTCACTGCGACACTATTTTCTGTACTCATTAATACAATATGTATTTGGCTATGAAAAATTAATTTCGTCGAAATAGATTCACTCTATTTTTATAATAAAATGATTGTTACTAATTTTTTTAAAGGGTTTTATTTTGGTTTATCTATTTTTAGGGTTTAAATCAAAAATAGCTTCCCCGATTTGATCGATTTTCACCGTGTTACAAACACGTCAGATAGACATTGGGTACATAATATCATTTCAGAACATGTGGTTAATGAGTATTGACGATTTAAGGAAAGTAATTCGAAACGTGTCCAATGCATTATTTTGTATTACACAAAGTAAACGAATTTGGCTAGATAAAAAATGTGTCGCAAAGAATTGTATACTATATATATACATATATATATATATATATATAATATATATATATATATATATATATATATATATATATATGTATGTATATATATATATATATATATATATATATATATATATATATATATATTTCCAATAAAACTTATTGTCCATGCAATCAATAATGTATAATACTATACATACATAATTTTGTAACATCTTCCAATAATGCTAAATGGTCGTAAACAATTATTTAACATAAATATTGTGACAGGCGTCGTTAATTATGGGGTTCACAGAGTTGGACCCACATTGAGTACTAATTTATTAGATCACAACGCCAAATCTGCAATGTATTCCTTTGTATGCTTACTCAAGATTAAAAATATGATTAGACTTATTCGATAAATTAAAAGCTTTAATTTGTTTTTTTTCTCATATCCGATGTTAAATATCACATTTTAATACTATACGTGTGATTTAGTATAGTACTTAGTTGAAAAAACCAGTCGTGCACGATTAGAACTCGCACTATATTCCATATACATTTAGGTACTTATAGATATTTAAGGATACACAGTGACTCCCTCATTAGTCCGACTTTCAAGATTATAAGTCGAACGGAAGTACCCTGTAAGTTTTAATGATCAGTGAATAAAATTATTACATGAATAAACAATTAACTTTAAAGGGTCATATCTATTTGTTACATGAACCAAAATTGAAAACAAATTGTAGCAATATAAGGTTACAGGCCTCCGTATACGACATTAATTTCAATTTTATACTCAAGCCGTTTCTAAGAAAAAGAAATTTGACTGGCAGACGGACGGACATATTGCCTGTGAACCAAGTCAGTCAGTCCGTCTGTCTGTCAAATCAATTCTTTCATTTCGAGGAACGAAACCCTGAATAGGAAAATTATTTGTTATAAGGTCTAAAAATGGTAACAGATAAACATCAACATAAAAAGTAGAATAGATATTAGTTAATAAGTATTTAATACTGATTTTAAGACAATTAAATGAAACTGCCTGATGTAGTATTATTTCTACTTTCTTTAAGTTCTTTACCACGACCTAGGTTTCGTTGTATTACAACATCTTCAGGTGGGCTATTAACAAAGATTCCAACCTAGGTCATGTTAAAGAACTTAAAGAAAGTAGAAATAATACTACATCACGTAGTTTTATTTAATTGTCAATAATGAATTTCTACAAAATTAACGCCAAATTTATTCAATACTGATTTTAAGAGCAGTATAACGCTGCTCTACGGCTCTCTAATTTTACAACAAAAAAAACGAAATGTTGGTCATAACTTTATCAATGATGTAATTAATTATGAAGAAAAACTGTTCTCTGTTAAAAAAGCTGCTAATATCAGTTTGTGTCCGTTTTTAGTTAACGTGAAACGAAGAAAGTACGCAAGTATATGTGTCGTAAATTATTATATTGACTTACACCATTTTCATAATTATTTAATTACATATATAATTGCAACTTTTTCTACGTCAAAAGTTTTATATAAATTTTAATATTAATATAATTTAATAATTAATTTATTATATAATTTTTTTCTGTTGGTCTAACACCGCCACCATTATTGAGATAAAACATTTTACATGTAACATTAAAAAAATCATTCAAATGAAACTAAACTTATTAGTGGACAACCAGAGGATATTACTATTTTCTAAAAGTTACGTTTTTTATTATGTTACTTAAATTATTTGTTGTTAAACTATTTTGTAATAACATTAATACATAAAATTGTGTAAGCGTAAATATCCCTTAGAGGGCACTATTTGTATAGTTAGTTTATCTTCCCAAATTCTCTTACTTTTAATTGTTTCCATAATGATTTTACTTTTTCCACCTAACCCTAGTCTTATTTGCGAATAGGTTTATGCGTTAGACTTCTTCAAAATCAACCCATATTATATTCTCCAGAGACAATCGATTCAAATTATTTTTTGTATTAAGTGAAATAAATATCTTGTTTTATATAAAATATATTTATACTAAATTAAACAAAATTTTACAGGATCGTCAAAAGCGTTGATGAAAAGTACATGAATAATAATAGCGCGTGAGTTTTTCATACTTTAATTACGTACTCTGCTATGGACTACCTATTTCCCAAAACAGAGTTTTTATTAAACCTGGTAAGACTTGAAAGCCGAGTTCTATTTTTAATTAATTTTAAATAAAATGTTTGCGTAAACTAAAGATCAAACGTTTTTAAGGAAAAAAATTATTTCATTAATCTACCACGGCTTACGTAATTTAGCTCACGTTAATTTACCTCACGTGGTAGAATTCATTATGATAAACATATACGTAAGTTACTTTGTAATTTCCTAGATTATCACATCATCAGACATGCATTCATTAAGTTATTCATCATAGAGATGCAATATAATTCATTACCGGATTGAATATAGAAGGTTAATGATCCTATTCATAATTCTAACTCAATATTAAAGTATCATGGAAGTTCATTGTTAAAATTAATTGAACAAGTTTCAAGCCAGCTTTTAATTTTCCACCAAGCTCACGAATTGCTTTTATTCAATACCTCGTCTTAAGACCGTGCAGTGCAGTATTTATGTACATTCTTCGCGCGCTGTATAAACATAACTTCCAACTCATAATTATATTTCTTTGTTTGCAGGCCGATGGACTTGCAACGAACTTAACAACGAAGTTAACTCGACGACATACGACGGCGGTGCTAAAAGCCAAATCAAACTTAACAAAATGCCCGCTCTTAAAACCTTTTCAATGCAACGAGATCGTTAAACGAGTGTTAAACGTGTTAGAAATGAGTTTGGGCCGAGTGGAGAAAGGTGTTGAGTTATTAGTACTCTTGCCGTTTTAGTGTTTAATTTTATGGATTTAATTTGGTCGTAAACGCGAGTGCGCGAGTGTTAGAACAATGGAGACTATGTACGGAGTGCACAAGAAGTACAGAACGCCGTTCGCGGCTAACAGCTATTACCAGCCCGATATATATTCCAGGACTCTTAGGCCGCAGGTAAGTGCTTCGAATTACTTATAGGTACTACGCACTCAATAATGTTATGTTAAATCATTGTGTATACTTGGATCTAAGCTTTAGTGAGGAAGAATGTCGGAGTGCGATTTCGAAAAACAAATTTGTTGAGTAATACACGAATAAGCATGATTGTTTTTATTGAACCAGAAATATGTAAAAAAACTTATTGCAATAAACCGCTGAATACGTGAATAAGGAAGCAAAAGGCTTTGTATTAATAAAGTTTTATAAGTTACATTGGTTGAATATATTTGGCATTAATTTTGTAGAAATTCATTATTCACAATTAAATTAAACTGCGTGATGTAGAATTACTTCTACTTTCTTTAAGTTCTTTACCACGACCTAGGCTTCGTTGTATTACATCTTGGCTATTATCAAATATCTTCAGGTGGGCTATTAGCAATCTTTGCTAATAGCCCACCTGAAGATATTGTAATACAACGAAACGTAGATCGTGGTAAAGAAATTAAAGACAGTAGAAATAATATTACATCACGTAGTTTCACTTAATTGTAGTTACATTGATGTAAAATTAATGGCGCCTTTAGACTTTAGTGGCGTTTTGAAAAGACGACAAATTTAAAAATTGAATTTGTCATAGTGCAAAATGAGTACGTAATACGTAAAACAAATATGTCCGGCAAAGATAATTTCTCTGCTAATGTTTTGCGCAGTGGTTAATATATAAAATTAATTATCATAAAATATATTGTTATGTGTCATTTAAGGTTTATAGATAGTTTTGTCAAGTGCCATGGTATAAGTACGGGTTTGAATAAACACTCTAATTTTTTTTACTCATTACTAGCTATTGCTCGCAACTTTGGCCGCGTGATGTTGTTTCTGTTTAACCCTCATTAAGAATAGCGTGACGATTGTAGATATTGATCAAACCTGTGTGGTAAAAAAAGCAAAATGGTATGCCATTTTGCTAGGTATGCCATGGTATGCCATATACGTTTATGATTTTGTACAAAAACTTTTTTGCTAAACAGGTAGTTTATAAGGCTAAATATAATGAATTTTTATAAGGATATCAAACCGATTCGTCTGAACTTGGGATTTGTAAATTATTTTATTGAGACCATGGACTGAACTTATTATTTGAGACCATGGACTGAACTTATTATTTGAGACCATGGACTCAACTTATGATTTGAGACCATGGACTGAACTTATTATTTGAGACCATGGACTAAACTTATTATTTGAGACCATGGACTGAACACAGCAACGCACAATGGTGATTATTTTATTAACGCGCAGTTTTCGAAATCGAAAGTTTTATATATTTGTTTTTACCTCTGGAAAGCATTTCGTCTTCATAAAAGTGTATCGTTTAATATACCTTACAAAACTTAATTTGTATTGGTATTTGACTGTTGTCGATATTTTTTGTAAAAATATTTTAAAAGTGTAGAGTAAGTTTAAAAAAATCTTGGGACGAAAAAATAGTGCAATAGTGTAACAAACAATTAGTCGAAACTTATAAATAGGAAAAAGTGTTAATTTTTTTTTTTCATTAAATGAAAAAAGTTATTATGAATTTATTTCTGAATTTAGAAACTTATAATATGAAATGTATAATTTAAACGCAATATTTAACGAGATACTAAAGATATTTAATAAACTCCCTTAAAATGAATGCTAAATACGTGCCAGTGACGTCATAATCCAGTTGTGTTTTGTATTCGGCATTTTCGCGCGAATCGTTGTTCGTCAGTTTTTAAGTCGTTATAACTTTGTAATGAAAAGTTCTAGGTACAATATATTTATTTTAACCGTTTCTAATGTTATTACTTATTCTATTTTGGTAATAAAAAAATATATAGTCAAATATATTTTGCGGTAAAAGAGCATATCTCGTATGCATGAATACGTAGGTTTAAGCTTTGTAAATATTAGGATGTGCAATGTATTGGAGTTGTGTCAGAGTATGTTATCAGTGAATTTTGTCAGCGCAAATACAGTTATGCAAAACTTTTAGCTCAATTCAGCGCAGCGAACGAAGTTGTTCTACTAAAGCGTTTAAAATGTTTTGTCCTACATATTCTAGTCAACGGATTCAGATTTTGTATTTGAAAGTTGTCCACTGTGTAATTTTGAGCTATTCCATTATTCATTCTCTCAAAAACGACAGAATAAGTGAAAAATAATAATTTATTATCATATACTAATAAAGAGTACAAAAAATACAAATTTTCCTTTTTTGGTATATCCATTACAGGCTTACCTTCTTTTATTTTCTCAAACAAAACTTACAACAAAGCCATCCAAGTAATTATATGTGTTATTCTGTGATATAAACACAAGAACAAAAAGTGTAGTAGTATTGGTTATTAGATCCATGGCGTCAGTACATATTCTAGGGGTTATAAGTACGTATATATTTTAGGGGTTTTACTTTATTTAATTTTGGTTTACATATCGTTAGTAAACTAGCCGAAAGGCGAGCAAGTACCATTCATATTTAGAGTTCACATCGAAATTGCATTCAATTCGTCTAGAGGCCATTTTTATGGCACATGCATGATGAGTAACTAAACTATTCCCGAAATTATTTACGTCAGAAATATCCGATATAATTACTATTTAAATTTATTTGTCAAATTTGTTTTATCCTTGGCTGTAGCAAACTGCCCTGCACTGGCAAATATGTAATCAAGCAGACTACGGTTCAATTCTGTCTCCATAAAATTAGATTTTCTATTGATGTCTTGCAATAACTCTATTTAAAACGAGTATTCACATCAACTTTCCATTCTATAAAATGAATTTATTTTTAGATGAGTCGAAATTCGTCTAAAGTTATAGGGTGCAAATTGAGAATCGTCACAGGAAGTTACCCTTTTTTTGATATAGAAATGTCACTTGTCGCATTTCTCAAAGGATTCACTTGATTAATTTATTTTTATTTTGACATAGAATACATCTTATATGTCGAGACCGGGGTGCTACGCTTAATTCGTCAGTATGACAAAAACCTTGACCACGAAATGTTCAATAATTCTAAAACTATTAATATTAGATACATAGCTAATATTACAGCTTGTTTTAAACACATCGACATTGCGTTAACGTCATCGGCTGATGCAATCACACTGCAAAGCTTAGCAACGAAAATGTGCACAGGTGTCGTTTGTTTCGTTTTTTCGCGCTTTATTAAATAGATTGCAAATAAAATCTCAATGTTTATTTAGATAATACGCTTCCAACTGTGAACAATTCCTAAAAGTTAATAAAAAGAAAGACCGAGAGATGGAGAATCTAAAAAGGCCCAGATTTTCGATGAGCGCCTACAGACGCGGCAGAAGTGCCTCAAATTTAAAAGCTCACGCTAAAGTGAACAAATACCTGTTAAAGTGAACGAATATCCAATAAAATTATTATTCAGTGTTTTCCATTTTTTTAAATTTTCTTCTTCCATAATCATCATTTCGATAGAAATCTCAATGATATCAAACTGGATGGAATGCCACAATAGCTATTGTTCTCTCTTTAAATTTGGGGGCAGGTACATTAATTTTCATAGATTAAATAAGATATTAAATATCTTATTGCACATAAATTGAGATCCCCTTATAAAACATCTACTTAAATTTGCTGTACATACATTCAAAATTGCAGAAACTGTAAGACTGTGACAAACAGACGGACGGATATAACGAAGCGGTAAAATTTATTTCATTACGGTACGTAAAGAACAACAGTACTCAGTACTCGCTACGGACACTTTGATCAATACTCTTGAAATCTTCAAGTTACCTCCAGCCTTTATGTATTAAGCACATAAAGTAGACAAAAATATCTGACACGCAGTTCGAAATAATCACCCGGTCCCGTGAGAAGATGCGGCCGCGTGTTGCAGCTTCGCTAGAACGTGTAACTGTCGCGCCCGCGCTGGAGCCATTGTGTCGTCTTGCATCGCTGCGGGCGGCTGCCTTGCATTATGCAATGAGATGAACGCCGAGCGTGAACGCTGTCGCTAGCGGTAATAGTGATTAGTCGGTACAAAACGAAACGCGATATCGATCGACTGAAATTCGAAACGGTTTATTGAACGGTTTGGTTATTGTGGTTGGCAGAGATATTTTAATTCAGTTTGTTTGGCGCCGTCAGATTCTTTGATAGCTACGGTTACGGTACAGCAGTGAAATTGTAATATAATCTGTACATGAGAACATAACTGTTCAGGTCACAAAAGAAATTAATCACAAATAAAGATAACATTGTTCAATCATAAATTTATCCTCAATGTAATTTTCGAATAAACGACGCGTCGTCTAGTTAGTGCGCGAACTGCTAGTTTTTACCATTGTTTTACCTGAAAATAGTGGTTGGTTTCCGTTTCATTTTAGAGAGATCCAGTCTCAATTTGAGAATTTGCAGGTTTCATTTACATAATCATCGTGTTATCATCACAAAGCCATCTTTTTTATTTTGCTTTTTTATTTAGATACAAATTAACACCTTGACCAGGAAATGATTACCTGTATATAAATACGTGTTATTGGCTCGACTAAGATTAAAATATTTTAAAAATAATACATATTTCCACATGTTTGGATAAATTTTGTTTTATTAAACATAATAGCACTTATTACTATCCAGTTGTTAGTTGCGTATGTAACACTTTCGTTCGTAAAATATTTATTTTAAATTTATCTTTTAGTTGACAAAATCATTAAGCATTATTAATACAGAATAGGATTCGAGTGATGGATTTATGATTATATCAGCTTTTTAGATCTCAACTATTTCTGATAGTAGACTTCAGAAATTTCATATTTCTGATATGACTTTTTGGAAAATATGTCTCTCTAGATAGTACGAACATACATACGAGTACATATAACGAAAATACACAGAACCGCATGAATCATTGCAGATAATATATCTTGATTTCCTTTCGTAGCTTTGACAGTTGTGAAAATCAAGTTTCTAAAGTATCTAACCGTTTTTTAATTGATGTTTGCAGTTATTTCCTGTGCAATAATAATAAATTTTATGTTTAATACGATTTGTATTTCGTAAAGGTTAGTGTCTTGCTGTGCAATGCTGGAATATTTGAAGAGTGTAACTTTCCCTGTAGCATAGTTCGATACCGGAATAAGTAGTTAAATCAATCCTTGATCTGTAGCAGATATGCGGATTACTAGTAATTTTATAAAAATCGGTGAAAATCCACAGATTATATATTTTAATCTCTTTATTGTAAGTTCACTCTTGCAAAATGATAATTTAAATTAGACCAAATTATAACATCATAATTTCCAAACACATTTCCCACATTTACTGATATCAAACATATTTCGCATATTTATTTATATCACATATTAGAGTGCGTAGATTCATTTTTTGTAGATTCGAGTCTTTTTTTGTAGATTCACTATTACTAACTATTATTTTATCAAAATTGTTTAATTATAAATAAATAAAGCGTATTTATTTATTTATTTACATATCTATTTATGTACTTCATTTTGTACAGAATCGAACCCGGATCTCCGCGGTACGCCGTGCCTTCAAAGACCCTATGCCTTGTGATCAATCCAACATACTACGGTGACGACTGCTCGCTACGTATATGACTAGGAAATATCACTAAGTTTGAATAGTATCTTAAAATTTTGGGACTTAAATAATGAAATTCCAAATTTCAACCAGAACATATTTATTATTCATCAAGACATTTTTGTAAACAATCAGATTATGGAATCAGTTAATAGAGTACATATTACAATCTCACCTAAACCAGATACCTAGAGATATACATTCTATATAATTTATTAACAATCTTATTTGTCATTGCAGCGACAGAAAAGGGGGCTTGAAATGTCAATCTTCCAAGTTTCGTTAGGGCTAGTTGGATCCTTACTTAATAACGTGTACACATAATATATCAATTTTATCTTAAAAAGTATAGCAAAATAGAAAGACACAACATCTTTTCAGACTGTAAAATACTGTTATGAATAGGTTGAATAATTATAAAATTATTTCCTTATAAACAAAGATCTTAAAAAAATATACTAAAGGTGTATATTTTATACGATTAGTATACTTATTTTACTATTAACTAACGTGAAACCAAACTCAGAAATATATATTACCTTCCACTACTTGCAATTTCGTAGCAATTTGGAGTTATTTGCAAATTTACAGGCATGGAAAATGCATTCCACCTTCAAAAGCCATCACACTGTCTAAATGTAGTATAGACAGAATGATAGATTTTATTCAAAGTCGTTATTCGAAATTTAGCTTGATAAGCTACTATCAGCTGGTCATTTAGTACCTGCCGTAGGGACTTGTAGAATTGTATGTAAAATTGTTACACAAAACCAATATTTCTATTTCCTGCTGCCCGTAAAGTTTAGATAAAGACAAAAAGACATAAAAGACAAAGAACTCATTAATATTATTAAAAATTATGGAGAACATTGTATACAATGAACATTGAAATAACGATAAAAACAACAAGGCAGAGTGAACAAAGCTGGCATTAAAGCAGAAAACAAAATATATCTTGCATCACAAATGAAGTGTTTTGTTTCGAAACGCATATAAAGTAATGCGACAGCGTTCCAGCTTTCATAAACTAATTTAGCCTCGGCCAAAAAAAGCGTCACACCGCCCGAAGTAACGGCACTAAGCGACGCAGTCCGCACCGCGACTAATCCCCAAACAAGTCGGTCTGGAATTGTCACAACTTGCATTAGACACACGACTTAGGTTTCAAAAACGACTCGGCCGACAAAAGAGAGCGACACGCAGGGCCGGACGTCGACGGCATAGTTAGAAAGAGTTGCATCGAGTAACGGGACAGTAGAGGACTTCTTTGTTATATTTCGTTATGCGTTTTGGAAAAATATATCCCACGGTCCGGTTACGTAATTGAAAACTTGGTATCACGAAAGACGTGAACGCAAACCTATATGGGTCTCCTAAATTCTCTTTGTTTCAAATTCTCTTTAAATTCTCTTTGTCCCATTTATAAATGAAATATAAATCTTCTTTATTTGCAATCAATGGATTTATCCTATATAATTAAGTGTCTTCAGAAAGCAGAGCGCTGTATCGTTGTAAAAAATGTACTGTCAACGTCATATGACTTTTTAAGAGACGAAGTTGTCGGAGTTTACTCCTTAAGAATCAATTTTCTTATAAAGCGCCCTGTATGAAATTTTATGAGGAGTAAAATCAGAAGTTCAGATCGTACGAAGTTCACAGCGTTCAAAAAAGTGTAACCGTTGGAAGACCTCTCCGCGCAATATTTCTGCGCAACTATAGAGTGAGATATCAGTATGTTTATTTGGTATTTTATATTTATTTGGCTTATGGCGTAATAGCAATGACGGAGTGTGACAATATTTCACTATCCTTCGTTTATATCAAGATGTAATTATTAAATATCATTATGTGTGAATGTTTGGTGTTTTCTATCCTACAAAATTAAAAAGTCTCTTTTAATTTTAACTTCCTAGTCTGACGTTACTAAATATTTTTAAATTCGTTGTATAAATTTGATCTTGTTCATTTGTGTTTTACTTGAAAATAATTATATTGTCATCATTTTTATATTAAAAAATTTTCCATTTACATTTAATTATACTGACATTTACATTTATATACAGTGTTACCTATTTTATACATTTCAACATTGTACCCACCAATCGTACGAAAACTTCGAAACTATCAAAATTTATGGGTATTATGTCTGAAAGGTTATCTCTAATACATTGCGTTTTTAAGAAAATTGTTTACCTGGAACACATCGTCACTCTATCAAAATAACCAAAGTATACACTAAGAAACAGAACAACAAGAGTTGAAAATAGTAATATTTATAAAAACAATGTACAATGAGTAATGTATAATATTACTATACTACAAACTGTGAATGGATTGTGAAGGACACCAATAACAGGTTGGAATTCGTTAATAACCTTGGTAGGATTGCCATATTTTTTGACGTCTTTAAGAGACATTTGAGGAAAAAGTAAAATAATTATAGGATTTCATAATTGAGAAAAACATAGAAATTCATTTTTTTTTTATTTTATTCGAACACTCGTTTTCTTGTAAAATTCACATTGTAATTATTGTTTATATTTTAATAAAGATTTCTATTATTTCGAGGAGACTCAGTCGAGGAATAGATCTGCGCTAGCTGAGACGTTTGTTTGCAGCTTTCATTCATTCGAAATGGACAGACAGACGCTGGCAGCCAATGCATAGGTGTCGTACGGTCTCATTCACTGGAAACTTTAGAAACATAGACGACTATTGCGCCGAGAGATTACTTGAAATAAGACTGAAAATGGGTTATGGGTTATGTGACCAGGTGAAGTTAGCCTTTACTAATAAATTAAGCAAAACCACTTCGCAATACCTTGGTATTTGCATACAGGTTTGGTGAATACATACGTGCGATATATAAGACATTATACCTTTTCACACTCTGGTGAAGAAAGCTGATGATAATAAAGCCTCAATTCTCGCAATAAACGCTTATTTCGGGAAAAAGCTCGCTCCGAACTCTGAAAGCTACAACGTACGACTGCGTAACGGCTACTCACGTGACGGGGCAGCTCGACGCTAATGTGCCATTGACAGCTCCATAAATAACGTGAACAATTTACGTAATGCAGCGTGAACTTGATCGTGAACGCGTTGGAGTGCGGAAGTTTGCGCAACGTAATATAACGCTGCCTCGCTGCTGGAAACTGGTGCTTAATTTAAATTGAATTACGAGATAGATTAACGATCAGGTATTCATCTGTAATTAATTTATTGGAGATCCTTGTTTACTCATTTTCATTCAATCGTGATTATCGTCATACTTTTTATGAGACGTAAATAAAATGTGACTAATAATACTTCGCTTTTTTCATACTTATTATTTCTTTATTCCCAATTTCGGGAAATAATTATTTTAAGAATCCTATTAATTATTGCATAATTTGTATATATATATATATATATATATATATATCTGAGTGTGTGTGTGTATGTGCAATTACTTCTTTCTTTCTTACTTACCTTACCGATACCTTTATATTCGTAGAAATAAGTTAATTTGGAACAACCAATTTATGCTAGTATAATTTATTTTTCAATTAGAAAAGTATTTTAAATTACTAGAAATATATCTGATAAACCTACGATATATAAATTCCATGACGTCACGGTGCCTCAAATAAATAATTAAATTAAAAAGGGAAAGCTATAATCTTTCACACACTTATTATATTTAGGGTCATTCTATAATTCCATTTAAACATTATTTAGAATTCAGTTTATGGGATAGCGCTATCTTGCTCACACATTTACTTGAAGTTGGCTGAATTTCAATATATTATGACCTGTGTAATACGTTTTAACATCGCACGTTATGATTGGTGGCCAATTTATTTTTCGGTGTTTAGCTGCGTAATTTTAAAACCCAATATTATTTTTTATTTTAATCATTAAATAAGTACATTTGTACTCAATTTAACGCAGTTAATTATTATTCTTAACCCGAAAATGATGATATTAATCAGATATTTTTATACCTGTTGCAAATACCACGTTATCTGTAATGTTTCTTAGTAAAGTGTTAGAAATCAAAAAGTCAACCAACAAATAAATATTGATAGATTTATAAAGCTGACTAAAATAGTAATAGAAATTCTTGCCACAAGCGACCACTCTGCTCGAAAAAAAGTTTTTAAAAAGTTATTTATTCCAAACATTAGACGTTCTGTTTAAACTCCAAATTAAGAACCAAGAGAACCTTCCACTGGAAGAGTACAAGCAAGTGAACGAACATTCATTGAGAAACAAGATTGAACCATCGCCGGAAATATACATCCGCTGCGACTGAGATCGTTCACAGCGTCTCATGTTACCAGGTCATTATTAAGATACTAATCCGTTATCTACGAAGCGTTAAATGGCTTCTCATCGTTAAATATTTTTTTCTGTGTGAATTTCGAGCGCAATATCTTTGATTAGCAGTTGGGAATGCTTGAGACGGTTGTCGTTCTGCTGATGTGTAAGAGGTGTTATTTTTTTGGCGTTCGCATATGAATTATTCAATTTAATAGAAGTTTAATGGGGAAATTAAGATACTTGGTTTACAATTATTAAGCGAAAGAATTCTACGTTCTGAGTTATTTAAACCTGTTATTGTCTTAAATTATCAAATTTCTAGGGGGTAGAGAGTAAACGTAGAAAATTTAAGGGAAGTTAGTTGAAAACTTTAAGAGCCCGTGTAGAACATATAAAGACACGTCACATAAATTGAGTTTTATACAAATAACAAATTGTATGTTGAGTATTAAATGAATTTTGGGTACCATTATAATTTATAACGGTCATATTTTAATTAAAAATGTACTTAACAAACCTTTGTGTTCTATTTTTAGAACGTATTCAAGCATCGCTTTGGTTTTGTTTGGTGCAAGGATTCTTTTAAAAGTATTTAATCATTTACTCGGTACGCATTGATTAATTGTACCGCATTAATTAAGATTTAATTTAATTTAAAACTATGGTTTAATATTTGTTTATTGATAATAAAACAATACATTATTATGAATTAGGTTAACTTTTTTTAATTACCAATGTGATCATGCTTAATTAAATTTTGTGAGAAATAGGATCGACAAACAAGCTTATACCACCGTAAGTTGAAACGCGTCTTCATATAACTTTTGTTTCTACCGTCTTAGTTCATTAACCAGCATCAGCATATATTTAAGCGATGTTTAATAGACAACTGATAGTTGAATAACAATTTGAATTATTTCTAAAAATTAAGTTCTGCCAAATACAACCACGAACCATACTGCTATACCACAAATTAATAATTGAATTTAACCTGTGAAGTGTCTTCAATAATAGGAAAGGCTCTAATAAAAGATCATAGTTAACAATAGATTGCAAAGGAACACGACGAACGAGTACACAGAGTGGTTAAATTTAACATGACCTGCTGAGTTATTAAGGCAAACGAGCCGGTTCAATGCCCGTTTGTGTACACACATTAATATTATATTTGCATTGTCTTGCTTTGGAATTTTTTACTGCTTCTAGCCCGTCACATTTTATTAATGGTACGGAGAGACAGATAGGTACGACCTCTTGACAATTTATTGATGATGTTTGCTCTCTGCGTCTTTTTTCGATACGTTCGATAGTTTTTTTACCGATCGTTCGTCTTCCTGTTATCGTTTTAGAGAAATAAGTTGCGTTATGAGATTTAGACATATAAATTACACTACTAGAGTTTTAACATAAGCGTTACTTATTATATAAGTATGAAAATATATAATGCACATTTTTTAGGGGTCTTTATGTCAAAAGGAAAAACGGAACTCTTTGTGTTCCTGCTGTTTTTCTTAGAAATGGGTTTACGAGATACTAGAAGTTTGGCATAGTATTAAAACATATTAATCCGCGCATATATCTATAGTTAACACTTACAAATATTTGAAAATTTATGGGAAAATTCAGTACCCAAAAATAATGTTTCCTTTCTCATAGTGTGGAGTTTCGTTTTAAATGTCCAATAACAAAGACGTCAAAAAATTTTATTCGCAATTTTACGTAGTTCATCTTCAGAGATACACTGATAAATATACAAAAAAATGTATATAAATCTCTTTACCTCCCTTATTTTAGAAACAACTAAACCTAAAATTATGAAAAGGTACTGTCTTTAGAATCCTAGCTAAAGGTTGTAGAAAAACTATATATATATATATATATATATATATATATATATATATATATATTATATATATATATATCTAACCGATATAACTTAATATGCTAAGGGCCGTAATAGATATAACAGGCAATATGTTTATGTTGGAAAAATATATATTTATAAATATTTTATTGAAATACTATGTACTCTTAAATATTAAAAATTGCCTAAATGTGTACGAAGCCTCATACCATATGTTCTACTCGTATTTGACAGGTTTGTGTGATAAAGAATATTGTGAAAGAATTATCGTTATGGCCAGTACGATCATTTATACAAATAACGTAACATTTATGTGTGATGTAAAAGTACAATAAAAAAAATGTCGTGACTGAAAATGCTTATAAATAAACATTCTTATTATCATCAAGGTTGCACAATGCACTCGTAGTGGCAAAAGAAAATGTATTTTCTTCTATGTGAATGAACAAAAGTTTCTCAGATTCTACTGGTAAGAAATCCTATTGATAATTTCCACATCCGCAAAAAAATAATTTGTAAAAACTCATATCATTGAAACTTTTTACAACTCTGTGCGTGTTTAAAACTCACAACGAGAACTTCTTTGATTTAAAATTAATTGTTTGAGTCGTATTTAACCTAAAATCTTGCTTATTGCAAACTACTAATCAACTGCAATATTATATATATATATGTATATATATATATATATATATATATATATATATGTATATATATATATATATATATATATATATATATATATATATATATATATTACACTGTGCTGACAAGGAGTTTAAAGAGAAAAACATACAAAATAAATAAAAAGTAAAAAATAATAAGTAAGTCCTCAACTATCGAAATACCCAACAACTCGTTATGTTGCTGGTATAATAGCGGGTTACTATTACTAACTCGCTGCCTACTTGACATATCTCGATTGGCGTCGATGACCGTAAGTTGTAGAGATGCGCCGTGAACAAGTTCGCTCTGAAGGACGGTCCTTCACGCCGTGGCCAAGGGCGTTTGTGGCTAACGCCCTCCGCACACGACCGCCCTACCTACCCGACGCGACCCTAACTAAGTTAGCTTAATTTAAATTACGTTTATATCTGCAGCTAACCCGAAAGTAAAATAATTTTGCAAAAAGTCGTGACACCCAAAAGATCGACCCATAGTAGTGGTTTTCAAAAATTTAAAAGAAGTGTTTTATATCTTAAAAAATAAGAGATTTTAATTAAGGTCAAATTTTGGCAATAACCCGGTCATAGGTCATCCCTGACTTACTTGTGTGTGTATACATATATATATATATATATATATATATATATATATATATATATATATATATATATATATGCAGACATACTACATTCGATGCGCTTCGGTAATTAATAACAATCTGAACTACAGTACTTTTAATTATGGTAACATATTCGTACGATTCCAGTCTGGAGTTTGACTTTTTTTCGTGGTATCGTCGCCGTGGTATGTTGGATTGATCATAGTTATTTTCATTGGAGGGTTTTGGCATTTGAGGGATTTTTATAACCACGTAGCTCAAATGCTACAGACCAGTATCCAGGGCCGCGATCGCAAATCCATCTACGCAGCGAGACGATTATGGGCGTCATAATACGCTGATAGCGCCTATCAGCAGTGGACCTAGACAGATTTTGAATTAATTTTTCATTAAATGTGTTCAATTTTTCATTTTCTTTTCCTAATTAGCTCATATGGTGACTTTCTATATTGCGAATATTTCTGCTACTTCCGCAAAGCATTGTGTTGACTATTTCAGCATATTAACTTACAAGTAGCTCTCTCAAATAGCGTGAAATTAATCTTGAATCTGTTTCAATAAAGCTTTTCATTTTTTTTAAATTTAATGTAGTAATGTCGCCCGGGATAAAAATTAACGAGTGATCATAATTTCCTACTTTAAATCATTGGAACCTAAATTGACGTTTGTCATGGGAAAATATACCTTCAGACATCGCTATGTATATACCGCGTATTGCTTCGATCGCTCTTAACCTAAACGAAATTCACGAAGCGAGAGTATCTAAGTTCTCTTGTGAAATTCCCATATTTTATTTCTTCTTCATCCTCCGTAACTCAATTACTAAATGATTTGAATATAAAACCTCACTCTCCATATACACTCTACCTCAGAGATTTAAAACGTTTCTATAAAATTCCAGAAATCATTGGAAAAAGTGGTAGGCTAATAGATGCATACATGAAGACACAAGTACTTATGCAACGCATACACGTACCTGCTTAGATTTGTGGAGATTGTTTGGATATGTTAGTACAATTTGCTATTTTAGTGGAAATCCTAAATGAAAAATTATTTTTGTTTGCCAGTTTTTATTATTAATAAATTAGCAATCGCTTGACTATTATAAAATTTTATATACGTACATTTTATTACGGACTCAGATATAGAATTAGTTCGGGTTCGTTTTTCCTAAAAAAATGTCTACCATTGCTTTTCAATCGATAAAATAATCTATATTTTTGAGATATATATAGATTTTTTCTCATTCAAATAAAGTGACAATTTGAATATAAGTATCGTTTATTATTAATTTCTCTTATTAGGTATCCATAAATTTGGTATTTTCTTACTTTCTTTGCAGGTCAATACCTGCGAAGAAACTAAGCTATTACGAGGAACCTTCATACGTCTCTGTTTAAGCGAAACCCAGATCTGATTCCACTTCTTCTTATGAGTTGATTCAGATTTACATTGTATTCAATTTATCAATAAAAGATTTTTCTTAAAAACGCATTAACCTTAAGACGAAACTACGCGGCGTTCCCCTGCTGTGCCATTTCGTTGAAACAGCGTGACATTGTAGGATATGCACGAGAGTTTCAGGCCAAGGTGGCAGTGTTTATGTCCGTGAGACATTTACACTGATTGAGTTGGACTTTGTTTTCGGTAGCTATAACGTGACATAATGACGCGGTCACTGTGCACAAGGTCTTAATGTTTAATGGCCGCGGATTCGATATCAGTGATTTAAAAAAAAACAGTTATATAGAAAATACTTATTTAATCAATAGACTACCTATAGACCTCTATGACATAATTCAGTGGAAAATCGAGGATTAATTTGAAGTAGTATTATGGGCAAATGTAAAATTTAACATTGTGCACTTCTTCCTTTCTGTCGTAGTGGTGTTAGCTGACAAACTTAGTGTTTAGTGCTTGAGTTTCGTTTCAATTATTATTATGTCTACGTTTAGTTAGTTGTTGAGGTACTGTGGTCACTAGTTGTGCCCACGATTTGTTCGCGTGGAATTCAGAATAAGAATGACTATTAGGAATTTGTTTCTTTTTTCTGTCCAAAGTCTTTCAGTATAAAGTTTACTAATAAGCAAATAGATGAATTTGAAACCAAATCGACCGCCGGTCCTGATATTAGCGTGCACAACGAACGTAAACTAAAGATTGACGTATCGTTTTTATTTGTGAATCGACTAGAATGAAATCAATTGAATAAAGTCTAAATGTTAATCCAAGTACGCCCGACAAATAGACAAACCGATAAACAGACAGATGAAAATACTAAAAACTATTATTTAGCGTGTCTTTAATAGGTGGCACTTAGTTTTATTTAAAAATATTCAATGTACGGACTCTGTAATATATATAGATTGGTAACAACTGTTGAGGAATTACGTTTTCATCGATATTGGCAATAAGTAAATTTGCAACTTTATTCTATGCGCTGCTATAAAGCAAACGTTTTTAAAGTTACTTTGGGTTATATGTTAGTTCAGATTTATATAATGAAAACATTTTATGCGTATATAAGAGTATATGCGTATATAAGAATATATATTTGTACAGTTATCACGGTAATTTTAACTGAAATTGTATGAAACTTGCAATACATGACATAATTTAACTAGTCTCTCTATTACACCAGAGAAGTATTCGAATGGATAAGAATGACGTTAATTATATGATAAATAAGCTTTAGGGTTATTTCAAGCCTTAGCTCCATCTAATTCTTTTCTGGAAAATATGCATACGGCTTCTCACAGCACGGTGGCGTATCGCGATTAGTATAGTTTTTTTAATCTTAAGCCATATTGACCTTCTAACCAAAAGAAGCGTCGAACATCCACAACCAGCAAACCAAATACCATTGAAGTCAGCTCAATTTCATCGACAACCAATACACGGGCAAAAACCGAACACTCTAATGCGGTCAAAGGAAAGAAATGAGACATCCTAATTACATCGGTACGAGTAAACACACTTCCAAACTTGAACAAAATGAAACTACCATTCTGAAGTTAGTTTTTAACGAAAAATTGTATCATAAAATTTAAGTTTATATACAACATAATACGGTAGTCGACACATTCTAAATTTTGATATTTTTCGTAGAATTTTGTTAAATACAAGTTAATTAAAAACAAGTCTTGAAAAAAATTCAAAAATTAATGGAAAAATAAGCCAGTTGTAGGCTTCTAAATTTGAAGATACGGATAGAGTTGTGTATATCCGTCTCTTTTCCTCTCGTAGAATAAAATATGCAATCTTTAAAATGACCTCACAACACAGTATTGCCGTCCTTCTCTAAAGGTTAAATTGAAACTTTTATAACTCGGTCAATTTTTAAGATTATTAAAATTTTTTTTCACTCTTCATCAGCTTGTACCTTGAAATTATGATTAATGAAATAAAAAAAATTGAGTCAAATACAAAATTTTCACTAATTCGTTCAATTTATGGAAGTTGTCATGACAAAACAAAGTTTTACACTCGTTTGCACCACGTGAGATTCACTCAACCCACGTTTGCCAAAAACATTACAAAATAACTTAAAATTTGTTTTCTTTTCTTTATTTCATTATATTTAAAGTGTTGTATAGTAGTAATGTTTCGGCCTCATTCATTTTTAATATTTATACAGGATGTCCAGTGGCAGATTTCAAAGTTTGAACAAACATAGTTTCTGAACGCAACACATAAGAGGGGCGCGGGGGGCATCGTTAGAAGCGCAAGCGGTGCGGATGTTTTAGTAGCCATGGAACAGTGGAGTGGAGTGCACCGCGCTTTTGCCGTCGAGGCGTACATTTCGAGTGGATTTTCGCTGTCTGTAGCACGCCATCGATTTAATAATCATTACAGTATTCGTCGAGTACGTGATGGACCATCGATCAACCTCATTCAGTCATGGGTAGCAAGGTTCAGAGCTACAGGATCAACATTAAATAGCCCAAGGCCAGGACCTACACCATTGGTAGCCACGGATGAAAATGTCGAGCGTGTTATGGTTTCTGTCGTTGAAAATCCCCGTTTATCACTGCGTACACGTTCATCGATATTGGGAATTCCGAAATCAACTTTACAGGTAATAATGCGAAAAAAGCTCAAGTTCCATCCATATAAAATTCAAATTGTTCAAGATTTACACGATTCTGACTTTTAATTAAGAAAAACTTACGCGGAGGTGATGTTGTTGAGATTTCGTACTGCTACCCGGATGGGCAACATATTCTTTAGTGACGAAGCTCACTTTCACATTGGAGGATATGTGAATAAGCAGAACTTTCGTTACTGAGATGTCCACAACCCAAGACAAATGCATTAAGAGCCTTTACATAAGCCTAAAGTAACAGTCTGGTGTGCCATGTCTGCATCTGCAATCATAGGGCCTTATTTCTTTGAAAATAAACGTGGCCAAACTGTAACTGTGAATTCGGAGAGATATGCCCAGATGTTAAATAACTTTTTCAGAGTAGAACTACAGAATAGTCCATCCTTCAACCAAAACACATGGTTCCAGCAGGACGGGGCCACAGCTCACACTGCTAATGTGTCCATAAATGCAGTGCGGCAGTTATTTCCAGAAAAAAACATATCCCGAAACGGTACCGTACCGTGGCCACCTAGCTCACCCGATTTAAGTCCATGTGACTTTTTCTTATGGGGATACTTAAAATCCGTTGTTTACAAAACAAATCCGAGCACTGTGACACAACTTAAAGAAAATATTCGAGCCGAAGTCAGTAGGATACCCCAGTCGCTCTGCAAACGCGTTTTTGAAAACATGCGTGCTAGACTCGAAGAGTGTGTCAGACTCGATGGCCGCCATTTGGAAAACGTGGTTTTTAAAAAATGAAATCCGCATTTGTGTTATAAAGTTAAAATAAACCTACTTTGTATTAGAGGTGTAGTTTTTTTTTTACAATTTTTCAAACATTAAAATCTGCCACTGGATTTTGTATTCACCTCTTTTTAAAACGTAAATGAAACTTTTCACAAAAATATCATTCGATATCCAATTTGACTACAACTTGAAAAAAAATTGGCCATAATTTGAAATCTTTAAAAATAACCATAAATAATTACAATTTTATTTACGTTTACGTTAATACTTTAATACCTACTTATGAAAATTATAGCAAATTTCTGGACCAAACAATGTAATCGTTACGGGAATAGGGGCATCGCGTTTATTACATAAGTATTATGTTTTTCCTATTTGGTCAATGGACACTATAATAAATTGCCTAATTTATTCAATCTCGTTTTTACCTTCATAATAGAGACCTTGAAAAATAAAAGACCTGCACCAGCGTGCTGCAGTACCAAATGGCACGTACAGTATGCACATGCTCTTCGGTGTTATTTATTTATCACAATAGCAATTGAAGCTCTTCGTGGATTCTGACAAGATCGGGTAAGCCCCATGTTGTGTGTAAGTTTGCTTATCGATGATTCTGTCTAATTATACAAAATTCGACGAAGAATAAATAAATGACGTTTAATATAAATTATCCTCTTCATCTGATACATTTTAATACTATCCAAGTTGAGCGGTATTAAACTTATTTAATATACATCAAAAATTAGAGTCATATTCAATAACTCAATATTCTCGTCAGGTTAACGCTAAAGCTTTAGGTTGTAAACATTTTCGCTAGGTTATAAAATAATATGTCTGTTATTAAAATCTTAAATATATAGAATTATTCAGCCAAAATTTTGAATGACATAAGTCGTTTAGCTTATGTAATATGTTAAGATATGTAAATAATATTTTAATTCCGTTCCTAAAAGAAATTAGGTAACTGAATATTTCAGCTAGCTAATGATAAATAGAAGATTATATTGCAAATAATTTATTTCACATGTCGTAACTAAGTTTTTAAGTGAGTTGCATTGAAACAAAGCGACTCAATCTTAATGTCAATTTTCCAATTGTAAAACTTACGAAACTTGACTATTAGAAGCTTAATCTACATTTTAATATTTTTCTAATTGCCTTTACAATGTCTATAAAGAATTATGGAATTTTTTTTGACTTCTCTTCCTCCAAGATAGTTCTGGTACCCAGAGATATGATAACACAGTATTTTAAAACTTGTATCTACACCATATTTAGAAAAGTATTTTTTTACTTCATATTTCGATAATAATTTCGAAACTTTGCTTTTACCTATATGTGGAATAATATTCTTTAATAGGGTATATTTTAATTAAGTGGGTAATATCATATTTATTAAATTGGAAGTAGTACCCTAATACAAAGTATTATTTCATATCCAGGTAATAGTGAAGTTTCTAAATTATTATCGTAATATGACGATAAGTTTGAAAATCCTTAGAAATGTGAAGTGTTGCATTGCTTAATAAAGTGTAATAAATATATTTATATCTCTTCATTTTTCAATAGTAACATAAAGTAACTGTAAGCTGTATGGATTATCCTTTAAACATTTGAAGCGTCGTTTTGAAATATAATTACGAATTTATTCCATTTTTATTTTTCACGATTTCTCCTGGAACCAGACGCTACAGTTGCTTTCCAACTTTAAAGAGATATCGATCGCACAATATTTTTTGGGATCGTTATTCAATTCAATATTTTTCAAACTAATTGCTTGCATTCCTTGGCAATGGTTAATATATATATATATATATATATATATATATATATATATATATATATATGTGTATATATATATATATGTATATATATATATATGTACATATGTATATATATATATATATATATATATGTTACATTAAAGGCATAATACATAAAGACGAGGAAAAACGGTCTCATTATCTGCTCTCAGTAACATACTACAGTTCCACAACTTTCATCATTTCATAATGCCGTAGTCTAATCAGAATTATATAAATATACTGAATTTTCACCAAAATGATTTTAAAAGCGACAAATAAAAAGGTATATTTGTTTTAAAACTTGTTTTTCAGTATTACTATCTTAGTTCAAATTGTTGTTAATTACTGAAAAGCAACGATTGCAAAAATGTATAATTAAATAAAAGGATTATAATAAATGAAGGATTGAAAAGCGGGCGTGTTCCCGAATTAATCATCACCACCTGAATGGTAAGTTCTGACAACGACTGACGTTTAAGACAGTTGATGTTGAAGGAATGTCGTCGGTCTGGTTTGTTGCTGGTCGTATATCACGTTGGTGCGCCGCCGGCTTATTTTATCCCATCTCAAGTTACTCGAGATAATGTACGAGGTTATTGCTATAAAATTAGCTAAGCCGTCAGGTTGATGCAAGTTAAATGATGGACGGCATATGTATAATAATATATACATACGACTATCGCGTAGCAGTTCTTTCCTGGCCACTTGTTCTTTTATGTCCTTAACATATAAATATGTCCGTCTTTACGCTTGTCAGTTAATTGCTTTAAACAATTAATAATTTTAAAATTTTACGTGAAGAAATGTAACAATAAAATTGCACATGTGCAATTATGATATACTTTGTATAGAATAACCTTGGGTAGATTTTTGATTCTATAGGAATAAAGGTAGCTAGACGAATTTCTTTAGAATTTCCTCGATGGAAAGAGTGGCTTTAAGATTTCCTAAATTTACAAACGCAAACCATAATTTGATATACTTTCAATTGAATTACTTACTTCTAGAGGAGAAAACAGTACAGTAGCGATTTATTTAATCTATTATATTATATATTTGCTTTATTACTTTTTAAAGCAGATCTTACAAAAAACAAATTGTTTATTCTTACATTCATAACTAAGGTTTTAAAAAGCATAAATCTAAAAATTAATGATTTTAAAGTTATTTTATTTGAGTATTTTCCATTTGCTTATCCTATTACTAAAACTAATGTAATGTTAAAACAATATATCTATACGAATAGATTGAAACAGATAAGTTTAAAAAAATATATATTTGAAAAAATTATAGATTTAAAAAAAAGAAAATATTTAAAAACAAACTATTGAAGATGTCGAGAATTTTATACTTCATATATATTAATCTTGGAGTAAATTTAATTTTTTTTCATAGTGATATATTAAACGGTTTCGAAGTTTTGATGATGAAAATTCCGTAGAAAATTTAAAAATATCTCCGCCGTACGGATGGTGAGCAGCGGCGCGCTGTAGGACCAGATGGGAGCAGGCAGGGAAACTGGAGGAAGGAAGCGCAAGAGCGTGAACTAAAAACTAATTATTTATGCCTAAAATAAGAGCACGAAATAAACCTACTAAAATCTCCACTTGTTTTTCTGAATTCCACTTGGACGTAGTCCCAAGGTTCTGGTGATAACTAATATTTAGAAAAAAAAAGTTGAAAGTTAAAGCTGAAATTTCCATTTGTCTCAACCTGGATCGGATACCTTGCTTAATTGTGGAGAAAAAGCATTTAAAGTCAAAATTTTGGACCTTAAAGCCCTCTTCAGTTCAGTATCATATATTAATACAGCAGGTATCCGGTAACAACAACAAATTACACCCGTTATATTCGTATGTCCAAGACATCCTGGTAGACGGCAATTGCACCAGAACCAAATTGAACGAGGATGCAAAAATAGTGATGACTCGTTTTGGATCATGATTCATCCATTGTACCGATGTGATCTCGAAATGAGATGATATTCAAAATAACCACCGGCAATCACGACTGCCGGGATGCTGAAGTAATTACAGCATTTGTGCGTAATTGTTTCCCTAACAAAAAAAACCGAGACCTTAGATTAAACGATGCGCAGAGTGAACGTAACTCAGGCGAGATCCCATTGTTCGTGACCAGGTGGCTCACCAGTTGCTCATCTCGACGTGAAATAAAGTTATATGTATTCATTAAGTATTATTGAATTTACTTTAATTCAATTGAAATATCAAGTCACGAGTTCTGAAATTGTTGTTTTCGTTATATTAATAAGGCCATTGAAGATTTTATGTTAAACATTGGTTAGCATTTAATTTATTTTTTGCTATAAAAGTCCATTTAATAAAAATAAAAATTAATTAAACAATAAAGCTAAAGAGTTTGAGAAAATTTACGTCAATTTTTATACAATATTTCGAGCATGTGGCCTATATATGAGTCAGTGAAGTTTTTGCATAAAAAAACTAGATATACAAGTTGACAAAGAGCATCATTATGAAAGTAAATATATATATATATATATATATATATATATATGTGTGTGTGTGTGAATATATATATATATATATATATATATATATATATATATATATATATATATATTCAGATAATATTGCGATTTGGAACAAAGTATTTTAACAAAAGTTTGTAACAAAAGATCGCATATAACCGAGAAACACATTTGGAGCAATAAATATTATGTTATATTTATTGGTCCAATAAATACAATGTTTAGGACTGTTTATGATATGGACGAAGTATGTCAGCATCGAACTAATATTGTAAAAGTATGAAAATAGACTAAACTTATTTTTTAGTTTGTACCGTATGTTTCACAATTTCCTATGGTTTTATTATTCAGATTCAAACACCAGTTTATAAAAATCAAATAAAAGAAAACTTATACTTTATAAATATTTTCACAAATACAGATATAGAATTGTATGGAGGGTAGTACATTAAGACTGTACGTAAGGCATAGATCACATAAATTTTTTTTTTCATTTTATTTGAGTGTTTTTGTGTATATGGTCTCACGTTACACAAGGAATACTTTAAATATATGTAATTGAATAATAAAAGTGTCTATCTGTATATTTTTTTTTGTCTCGCGAGTCAATCGAGGAGATGACCAGTCGGTTGTTGTGCCGAGTGGAGAATATCCAGCGCTAATAAAAAGCTTATCTGTAATGGTATTGCCGATCGCCAATGGCGTTCTGGATATAGTATGTCTATATTTGCTAAACTACACTATATTCTATATATACATATCCATATATATATATATATATATATATATATATATATATATATATACATTACTTTTATTTTAAGGTCTTATTCGTGACGCTTGGACCTGTGAGCCATAAATTAAATAATAAAATATAGATAATTGTGTTTTTAAAGAAAATACACAAAATAATCGACAATGTTTCTCTAATTAATTTAAAATACAACAACTAATAATAAATATCAAGTACTGTTTGAAAGAAATCAATATTAAGGGAAAACATTTTTAAAATAATTATGCGACAGGGTTCAACACACTTTCATAATATTTAAGGACGATTTAAATCAATTTTCATATCGATTTACAAATATTGCTAAGGAAAATTATTGAGTATATTTGGCGTTAATTTTGTAGAAATTCATTATTCACAATTAATTGAAACTACGTGATGTAGTATTATTTCTACTTTCTTTAAGTTCTTTACCACGACCCAGGTTTCGTTGTATTTCATCTTCAGTATCTTTGCTAATAGCCCACCTGTAGATGTTGTAATACAACGAAACCTAGGTCGTTGTAAAGAACTTAAAGAAAGTAGAAATAATACTACATCATATAGTTTCATTTAATTGTGAAGGAAAATTATATATTGTTTTTCTTTATTTTCACTTGAATCTTGTATTTGCGTTCCCAAAATGAAACTATTTATGAAATTAGATTAAAATAGATCGCGAATAAACGAAAAACAGACGTACATACTATATATAACGCAATTTTGAAAATAGAAACTATGGAGTCCTTAAAAATAAAACTATAACCACGAATTCCAAAATCTAATATCAAAATTTTTTACCAGGTATTAATAAATGGTGACTTAAATAAGGAACTAAGGTTATACGTTACTTCTAGATACTTCACGATTAACTGTTGCGTATAGATCTCTAGAAACTAAAAAAACCTATTACACAAAAGACTGCGGAAATGAAATACGCTTAGTAATTAAATATTTTCACATTAAAACGCAACGATGTATGTCGTAGTGTTTGAAAAAATGGTACTTGATTTAAACTATGAAGCAAATGCCTTTTCCTGTCTGTTTACTTCTTCATGCATTTGGATAATTCCAGAAGCTAAGTGTTTGTGTTTGGAATTGTATTCTACACGCAGGGTGATCGATGAAGCCAGGCGCAAGACGGGTCGCTCCAAACCTGCTATCCTTGCACTTGCCCAGTCAGGCGGCGCATCTTCGGCCGACGACCGCGTCTCCTATTTATACTCCTCATTATTATGACGGTGCTAAGTTATTAAGGGTCGCGCCGGCTCTCAGCACAGTTTTATTAACTTGCAGGATTTCGCTTTCGGAATGCCTTTTTCAATGTTTCTTTTATTACTGCAACAATTAAATCTCGGTACATGGCTTAAGATGGTCGTCCCGCAGTTAAAAGTTTACCGGGATCGTGATACGATGTTATCTCGTAATGATCCGCTTTTGGGAACTGCGTCATTTAGCTCTTGGGGACTCTTCTTTTAAAATGTTAATAACTTTTCCCACAATTTATATTTATTATTTTCTCATGAAAATATAAATTAAAAAATATTTTAAAATTATGTGAATTTAAAATGCAGGTCCCATTTTTCCATTTACTATGGGTTAGTCTTTTATATTTTAAATTTATGATTTTTGTTTGTTAATTATAAGATTGTATGCATCCAAATGCACCACAAAGTTTTGAAAGATTACTAAACAAAATTATTCAATGTTTTAATAAATGTATGGCAAAAACGATCAACTTACATTTCCACTGTCACTGTTGAGTTATATTTTAACGCTTCGAATGCAGCGTTTATGTTAATATGATAAAAACATCTGAAGCTGAAAAATATGAGTAAGAGAAATAACTTTTATGAAATGTTCGTCATTATTATTGTTATGACTCATCAGCTATGGAAACGATTCTAATGTCAAGTGACCAAGGACCTATAATTTGGATTAAAAGGCAGTACCGATCAGTGTAAATACCCATGGAATAAGTCGCCGGCCATACTGTTGAAGCTTTGCCTTATCCACACGTTGAATGCTAAACTGAAAGAGGCTTTTTTACACTTAAATAGAAAGATACAAATTCTCATCAAACCTTGATTTTTTTTTGAAATGTTACTCAATATATATTTGGATTCGTTGGAAAAATATGGTTTTTTTTAGTGATAATATGAAAGTTACAATCGTAATTTAAAATTACAAATTGAAATTTACCAAATATTATCACTTCTATGCATGGCGAGGTGAATTGTTAAATTGTCAAACTATATTTACAACTATATTATCAATAGAAGTTTAAATAAGGACGCAGTATAACGGGTTTAATACTGATTTACCTTTAGGGTTTTTATTAATAGCATGAACCTACCTTTTATCTTTGGTTGCAAATATGTACGTCAGATGGGTGGACGGGTTTGGGTATAGGGACAGTTTGTTTATGAAGAATGTTTATAACGATGAGTTGATAATGATATTAATAACCATTAATGTCAAAATAAAAGAAAATAGAGTTAAATTAAGACAATAGATTTTTAAAAATAGATTTTTAAAATATTTGTTTGAAGTCTGAGTCATACGGCAAGAAACAAGATTAATACAAAAACATAAATGGTATGGCAGTATGCATCTATACTCCATTTCTTTCCAAAACGAATGTTTGTAAACAAGCCAATTTGACAGTTAAAACATGGTTAGCACAAACATATATATGATCAGTTGACAACTATTTACAAATTCATTTTATTTCACCCATAATACTATTAAACAATATACTATAATCACTAGAATAATTTAATAAATTTTCACACTAAATTGTGTTATAAATATTAATATTTTAATATTATTTTACTAATATTAATTGTAAAATTTATAGGACAGAAACGGACAACCCTTGCCGATCACGCAAAACTCAGAGGTATAAAACCTAAAGTCTATACCCATATATACTATTAGGTACACATCATTTACTTTATAATGCATTATAGTGAAATATTAGGTTTTAATTTGATATAGATGATATTCAATAGCTTTTCTAGTATTGAGGGGGAAAGAAGGAGTAAAGGAGACATATGGCAAATAAATTAAACTTATACCAGTTATTTACGATAAGAACCCTAACAAGAAATTGTGACGTGACGTATTTTATTTTTAAGTGTTAGTATTATTTTGTAGTGCATTAAACACACTACAGTGTTCTACAGTACTACAGTGTTCTTTTATAATAACAAAGTTTTTACACTTATTTGAATGTATATTTTTAAATATTCACTGTTCCTGTTTCGCTTCCCAAGTGTTTGAACATTCATAAACTTTTTATCTAAATGCAAATGATTTATTACACATTGTAATAATAAAAAAAAGAAAGAAAATATATGTATATATATGAAAAATTTTTATTTTTTATCACAAATGCTGAATAACTTCACATCATACCATCAACATGAATACAAAAAAGAGCTTGACATTATTCGATCCGCCATTTTCCTTTGTTTACAAATATATTGGAGAAATTGTAAAAATAAAAAATCGGCCGAGTGCTTGTAATTAAAGAAGGGTTATGCGATTTCCTTGCTACGTGCGTGAAAACATTTTTGTTGTAGGTTTTTTTGAAAAAAAAATTATTTTTATTATTTGGCTACATATTATTCAAGATTCCTATGTGAAACATATTGCAATTTCACTTACACGCATCTAAAACAGTAGATAGAAGATAAATAAGGGTGTTTTTTCAAATATTTAAGAGAACTTGAAACACGTACAAATATTTTCACGTATATCCACATAGCTGAAACTGACAGTCTCAGTCTAAGACTAAAAACTGAAAAATATCTACAACCATTTTCAGCGGCTTGGAGATCTAGGGCTCCGAGCCCAAGCGATGTGAACGTTATAGAGCAATACTCTCCTATTTAAAATTTTGGGACAAAACCTTGTACAAATTACAGGCTTGATAGATTTAGACTCTCTTAACTACCAACCTAACTGTGTCGCGTCAACGCTGTTAAGCTGACACGGATTATTTCTTGTTAAATTCCATTATTAATAGTCACAGTGCTGAATATCGGTTTATCATTTTGTTTCGCTCGATTTCACGCCTGCCGGGCTGTGCGCAGCATAATCATACTAGTATTTATATCATTTATATTACATTCTTTAGTTTCCATGGTTTATATTTTAACAAAGTGTTATAAGCGATAATATTAACGCTTTGCTATTTACAAAATATTCTTGGTTCAAACAATAACGTAGTAAAGGGCTCTGCATCGATATTCTATTATCGATAAATGCCACCACTGCCATTACATCTGCTCCCAGGTGACAATGACGATGAATGTTTTTTTTGTTTTTATACTCAGTATAATGCTTTACTAGTTCCACCAGTATGGAAGGGGAAAACGTTAAAAAATACTCCCATTATTGCCTTCCATAATTCATCATACAATGTCAACAATTATGTGCCTTCTACTAAGTTGTCATATGTCTTTGTTGAGTAACTGCAGTGAGCCCGTTAATCCTGTGGTGTTCATACTTAAAGTCTTCAATTATATATATATATATATATATATATATATATATATATATTAATTTTAATATATACAAATTCATAACGCAGACTTATTGCTTCAAAACCAGTCTCTTAGAATGGAACAAAATAATAGCCATTTCAAATATGTAATTGTGTAATTATGCAAGTAGTTGTTGGAAGTAAGGGACCACATATGCTCCTGAATACGTAAACCTAAGAGTTAAAAATCTAGATATATTTGGAATATTCAGATACAACCTAAATATTCAACGGTAGAGAGGGAAATATCGGAATATGAGAAAAACAGAAATTAGTCAAGGGTAGTATGGAGTTATGTACGATATAACTCGATAAGATGACGTTTTTTAACGCTTGTATTAACTAAGTACTACCGTTTTTATAGTCTAATTTCCACAGCTTAGTAATAAACAAGTATTTTACTAGTTTAGGGGTCATATATATATATATATATATATATATATATATATATATATATATATATATATATATATATATAACAACATTTTACGACGATTTAACAAATTATTAAGGTCACAAATAAAATGTACAATGAATTGTGCCGGTCACAGATCTACCTGTTGGAGAAAATTTAATCTAAATGCCGGTCGTAACTCTCGTTAAACAATCATTGTTTTCGATCGAATTACTTAATAAGTGTAAGCCAATGTCGAGGCTTGGGTTGATGTTCAGTTTACGGTACGTTTTCTATTTTATATACCAACAGCTTTTTCCATTGGCTCTCGTCGCTGTTGTCATGCCATCTACGGCGCTTAGTGTTTGCCTGCATTCAAGGATACGCTTTGCAAATCTTAATATCTCTCTCTTACCTAAACATTAAAACTAATATTTTATAAATTAACATATTTCAGGATAACCACTCTACACGATAGTGAAAATGGTATCAATCCAGTAGAATAATCAAAGAAGCAGAAAGACAGACAGACGTTACATTTTATATACGTAAACAAACACGAAATAATATTCTACAACTTTTACTTTTGTTTGTTCATTAACGTCTCTAAATTTAGTGTTGGGCGCTATGCCAGATTGTATCATTTCATCCAGGCCTTTAGAAAATTGAGTTTTATCGATAGTTCACGATCAAATGTAACTTGATAATTTTTTAACCGCTAAGTAACTGATTTATTATATCGCTCATTTTTAAACTACAAGCTTTTCAACGTCTATCATTAACAGTGTCTATTGGCAAGTTTTTTTTGGAAGATTTATATAAGGTTAACCCTAATCTAGGATAAGGCATTAGATATCCTAATTTTTCCGACCAAATACTTAAAAAAAACGAGAGAGGTAAAAAATTTGTTTTTCTTCAAGAAATAAATTAGCAAAGGCAAACTCACGTAAACTGCATTTATCTTTAACACACTGTTTAAAATGGGTAAGACTTATAACATCCCGATAGATGGATAATAGAATCTCATAACTTTTATCTTTTCCGGCATTAGACACTAATGAGACCACCTTCGGTGCAGTCACGCCATAATCATTAAGTCACAATTTCAAGCTATAAGACGCCATGGAACACCCGCGCGCCATATAGGGAGTGAGCCAGAACTTCCTCGTCCCAGCGCAGCGGCTCGCCTGTTCCCATTAAGGGTGTGGGATGAATGTTTAGAGTGTATGTGGGCGATCGGCGTTCTATCGTTTAGGTTTCGTTTGTTGATTTAATAGAAGGTGTAATAGTAGTTAGATAAAGATGTATAAAGTGTTTAAGTGTATAGTATGTCCACAAGTCATCTCTTGTAAATGGGGAGTATGTGACACTGAATGAAAATAAAAATATGTTTCTGTCAAATAGAATTATGATATAAAGAATTAAATATTAAAATGAACTGTAACCAGAATAGGAAATATTATTTATACATACAATTATTCTATACACAATTTTTGTATTCGTCACATCACCTGCTAAGTATGAGTAGTATTTAATTAGTTATTATGGCTTAAGGCATAACTTATGACATGACATTTATTTTTTTATTCTCATGTCAAGTTTTAGGATTCCTAACATCTTTTTAGGTGTTTCCCAAAAATACACCTATTGTGGATAAATATATATTTATACATATATATATATATATATATATATATATATATGTGTGTATATATATATATATATATATATATATGTGTGTGTATATATATATATATATATATATATAAATAAATTAAATTAACTGAAATTTTCGAAATTAAAACTTGATTGAGCAAAAAATTTATTGAAATTTCACATTTTGAACATTTTAGAATATAATTTTCTGTTTTGTGGTGGATATTAATTTATTTTGACCTTTTTTTATTTTGATATGATTATTTTAACCTTTATTTTATTTTGATACTATTTTAAGAAAATTAAAATAAAAAATAGGTAATGGTTTGTGATAACACTTATTTTTTTTACTCATACACTGGCTCAGTTATTGGATTCTAGTGGCTAAGCGTTGGCCAGCCCGTTCGTTAAGTATTGTATTAAACGTCTTTGCTGAATGTCACTTAACCCAATGATTGGATGACACCATTTATTTAATAGGCTAGGCTAATAACCGAACGTCTAATTTATGCCAGTAACATACATATGGGACATAACAAAATTTGTATACGATCTGGAAGCCACATTTTTTACCCGGTCCAGATGAGACTTGGCACAAAAATAATTTACGCCAAAACCTACGGTTAAGTTCGCTTGATGACAATGGTCCAAAACGTGCAACTCGCTTAAATTCATCTCACAGCGAAATAAAACATAATTAAAAATAACTTTTAAAACACTACAACTTTCGATTAAAAACGTCTTTCCCATCATTTATAGGAAAAAACACTTTCAAAGTTATTTCAAGATAAGTTCAACACAAATTATTACAATAAAACTTATGGTATCACCGCACAACGTCATTTCAATATAATAAACATTTCTTTCAGAAATGGTCCATTTGGTTCCATATTTCATCCAAACTCTCACTAATTAAGTAATATATATATATATATATATATATATATATATATATATATATATATGTATATGTATATATATGTATGTATATGTATATATATGTATATATATATATATATATATATATATATATATATATGCGTGAGTGTGTGTGTGTGTATTTTAATTTTAAAATTGCCATTTAATTTAAATTTTCTAGATCAATCTGAAAGTTCTATAACTGTAGTATAACAGAATCACGGATCGTAAAACACATTGAATGGCGCTTTTACGACAACCGTGTTGATGGTCATACATAACCTAACCTCACGAACACATAAAATCTTCATTCGACTACACGAATAACCCCAAAAACGACACTGCAAACATCTGCTCCAGAATGCAAATCGCCGTAAAGCCAACGACAACAAATATACAAACGGTCAAGATTTGAGCGTCTGCCATTATCTAAAATGTACAATACTGTCCCGCGACAGTTATGATAACGGTAGTCGGATAATGGGCGCGGTTGCGGTCGCGGCAAGTCGCTGGTCGTTACACGAATCGTAATTGTTTATGTCGTTATTGGGTAAAGGGTGATAGCGGTATTGTCCGTATTTACGTAGCAGATATTAGAGAAGACAGTAAATAAATAGTTTTAGTAAGTACGCAATATTTGTCCGTGATGAAAACAATGTTATTATCCGTGATGAAAACAATGTTATTGTACAAAGGGATCAATTTGTTTATACATAATGAAGTTAAAACGGTAATACGGACATGTGATCCGAGTAGCATATAAGTGAGTGATGTAATAAATATTATTCTAATGAAATGAATGGGAAATTAAAACAGGCGTAAATTTTAAAAAGGACCTACACATTTTTTTACCTAACTAGAGTATTGGGTCATTCAAAGGGATATTGGGGTAAACTAAATGATATTATATATTGAAATATAAATAAAATTTCGTAGAAATATAAATCAAATTTAGCTACCTGATCTAGAATATATTTGTTTCTGCCCAAATTGTTAAATTTTTGTTCAACATTTGAAACTTGAAAATATTATAATTTATGAAGGGCAACTATATTTATAAAATTAATAAAAATATTTGTATGTTTAGATGAAATCCTATTGTTATAATAATGCACTGATTAAATACAAGGAACGACATAAAAACAAGTCAAGTCTGATGTTGAGGAAAAATCCAGACTACTGCAGAAGTGCAGAAGAATATTGGAAACAAACAAAATAATATTATTAATAATCCAATAATTCATTAACTTGCAATTTTGTTTCTGAGACAAATTGAAAAGTTTACGATAAAAAATATTTTGTTTGATTAATATATTAAAATACCTATCGATCCTAAAATATTTTTGCCTTAAGTGAACACAGTTTTGATTTCTTCAAAATCTTAAAATATTTGTAATTGCTTTTTATTTCATTCGTTTTTTAACAGAATATTGAAAAATATAATATGAGATTAGTTAAATGTTTGTGATAAAAAATTATAATGAAAAATAAAGTTAGATTGACGGCATAAAAAAAATTAATTCGTTTGTTCTCGACATTCAGTAATAAATTAATCAGGGGAATAACTGGAGTTTTATTGCATTCTTTTTAATTTCTCGTTATTTCATGTTTTAATTTAAGAATGAAAAAAGTTAATATTTTACTGATGTACTTTTAAAGTTAATCAACGGTTATAGGATAAACTGTTAAATCAAAGTAAGCAGATTTAATCTTGAATGGAGTGTGCTTAGTGAAAGTTCAGCGACTGCGTTTATAGTTAACTTTGACTTCGCCAGGGTATTGAACCCACAGCTGTAAAGCTGTATGAACCGAAGCTTAACAGTTTCACGTAAAGTCGTTAAGCTCAGCCAAGTGTGAATTGACAAGTGCGGGCGGCACTGATTGTGAACATTCCCAGGCGTCGTTATCAGAGACTCGACAATCGTAACACGGAACAAGTCCGCTGGTCCAATAGCTGACTTGGCTTTAAGGTGTTTAAACATACCTAAATTAATTTTGTTGTATTAAATTATTCGAATTTTATCATATTTATTACCAGATGAATATCTTGTGTTCTGTGAAAAGAATTTAAAAATATTTTTTTCATAATCTTCTCTTTGTTATGTCTCTACTCATTTCATTAGTCAGAGAAATTGTTGAATGATGTGAAGGTAAAATAACGTAAACACCCTCTGCAACGTAATGATTTCTTTACAACTTTTATTTACATTTGACAATTTTCGAAAAGACTTCGAATAGGTAGAACAGCATGAAAGAAAGTAATGCTAAACATGATTAACGAAGCATAAAATGAGTTTATTTTAAAGTATATTTCTGTACTTTAATGTATCTAATTGATACATATGGCGGACTTATTGCTACAAGAGCAATCTCTTACAGCCAATCAGAATACCAATCCAGCCCCGCTCGACGAGCGAAGAACCCGGGTACCCGCGATGCGTCTCGCTGTCAAAGGCCGTGTGCCTTGTGATCAACCCAACACACCACGTTGAAGTATAGAAGAATAAGTAATTTTTTTTATGAACATGCAGATGGAATCATCAGAAATTGAACATTTTTAAACAATGTTATGTTTTTACTAAGTAATTAATATAATAAAAATAAGTTTAGTCGAATATTATAAATTATTAACAAATTACCCACAAAAATGTTAAAATTTTACATCTAATGATGCAGAAAATATGAAGGTAATGTTATATTTTAACTAACTTCAAAAAAAGAGGTTTACTGTTTTATCCATATGTATTTATGTATGCGATTTTTTCAAATGCTACTGAGCCAGTCTTGATGATTCTTATAACAGTAGAATCTTTATATTTAAGGAAAGGTTTAAGTGTATAAAACATGAAAATATCACTCACTCTTGTACTATAATTCAAGACCTGGTGAAAGGTAATTGTAATTTCAGTGCGCTTCTTATTGAGTGGTTATTTGAAGTCGGTACAGTTTTTTTAAATTTTAACATTTGTTTAATTCAAATAGATTATAATAGATGTTAAAGTCAAACAATATCTAACAAGACAAATTAAAAAAATACAAGCGGAAATGAAAAACTACAAATTCCATTTTAAAAGTTTCTCAAGTGAATCAATAAAAGTATTTAAGATTCAATAAACACTACAGTTATTTGGAATTAAATTTGCTTATGCTAAATGTAAATCAGGTCTTTGTCTTTAAGGATTGAATGCTTTATAATTTCATAAAATTTAAACGTCAACCTTAACCGTAACCGTTGTTAATTTGAAAAACGTAACCGTTGTTAATTTGAGATAATAAGCAAATCTTCTATTGGCGATGCACAGTAAAAATTTGTTTTAAAAATATCTTTTTACACAATTAAATAAAAAAAATTTGAGGTCACCAAGGGATGATAAACGTAAAGACCAATATATACATATAATGAAGGAATACGTTACGATTACGGAGTTACCAAAAGAAGCAGGCTTTTTTCAAACAATTATTATAGATAATTTAACAAAACTATCTACCTACTGAAATACTGCCATATTTCCCCTAGAACATTAGATCCCCATAGTGAACATACCAATACAACTGAAACTTTCATAACAGAATATTGCCAGACAAACAAAAACATTAAAACACTTCATAGCTAGAACGTTTTGTTTTGTATTATTTTGGCACCAAAACCTGGGAATAAATTGTGTTTGGACAAAAGTTTAATCTGTAATTAAAGTGTTCTTAAAGTAAATACAGATAGTTAAAATGTTAAGGAATTAGTAGATATTCAAAAATAACTATTTCTAATAATCTACAAGGCAACTTCATTATAAAGAGATGCACACGAATTCACACAATATTCACGATGCGCGGGACAAAAGCAAATGACCTTGACCTCGTTATATCATTGCTTTTATGAAAAGCATTTTTTTTAAATCAACAAACTTAATCCGTTTCTTTTAAACATCATTTTTTTATTCCAGAAATATTCTAAAGCGTTTACATAAAATTGTCAGCGAAAAAAATGTTATAATAACACAATTTATTACATCGCTCTAAAAAGTTCTCGACTTGTAGTTTTTACAAATTTGTACGCTAGACGGTTAGTGCATTTTTTTGTACAAAAAGTTTAACCAGTTCGCTAAGGGGCTCTAAAACGCTGGTTCCTTTTGAGGAAAAATATAAAAAACACATGATTATTATAACTTTTGTGACTCATACTTATTAATTTTCAGATTGTTTAAAGGAAAACAGAACTCGATGCTATATGTTCACGTCGATTTTTAAAAAGTATGAAAATTTATCATAGCGTTTACTAATAAAATTAATAAATTTCTTGTATTATCCGTAAATATCTCTTGTTTATCTGTAAAATGAATAAATGTTTTGCATTATATGTGTGAGTTTCGCGTTGTAATTATTGATTATTTTTAAATATTCTCGCAAGATTACGCTACGTAATATTCAGTAATATGAAAACAATGAATATTTAGACGAACCCAAGCAACAAATCTATAAGCCGCTTATATTCCCTGAAATGTTTTTTTTTTATATTATTCCTCTAATTATTTCACTTGTAATAAAATAAAATACATCGCAGCGTCATTCGGATATCGAAACCACAAAGATATAACATACATTTGTATATAGGTCTAAACTAAGCGGTGTGAACGCACCTTAGGAATAAAACAGTGTCCCTATCCAGAATATATCCCAGACAATTGTAACACTAATTTATTTGTATCCTAAACACTTCTGATAATACATAAATTTTACGCGTTCTGCGAGCACGTTTGTCATTATGAGTAAGCGCGCTCACTAACAATCGCCACTAACGAATGGAGTCCGCTTCCGAAGATGTATGGCGCCTTATCTTCTGTATGCAAATGATTGTGATTGTGTGGGCGAACGCTCGTATAAACACCATGTATAAACGTCATGTTTTCTTTTTTTTGATAGAAATGTATCACACAGGATAATAAATAAAGTGTATGAGAAAACCATTTAATTGAAAACGGTTGTGAAATACGGCTGGAGATGAAACTTTTTACAAAACAAATGAACCGACTTCAAATAACCATCGGATAAGAAGCGCCATGAGAAGTGTAAAATAATTAAAATAAAAACTTGAGAGGTGTCAAGGGACACCCGGATGGAACGAAGTTCCTTTCGATTAATTAGTGAAGGAATTGTAATAAAATTTTATTTCTTTTAAGTTATAATAATAATTATTGATATTATTTTTTATTACTTATTATGTACAAAAAACCTGTATACACTCAACAAAAATAATCGTCGCGACACCACACTGTTCAATGCGAAATAGAAAGACGAAACGAAAATAACTGGCTTGCTTTCTATGAGAGAGAGAGAGACAGACAGAGAAACACGGCTTGCAGCGCGCCCAACTATAACAAAAAGTGTCGTTACAACTTTTGGTCTTAATTTTTTCCGTCGTCTTTCGCAACGCGCGATAAATAACTTCGTTCCAAAACTAAATTGGCACGTTTGCGGTACAATATCGTTTCCGAATATAAATAATTGAAAATAAATTGAAACTGCTACTGATATAAATTTTTGCATTCGGTGCCAATTGGACGCTTCTCTTCTTTCTCACGTACATGCACATCATACATACACACAAATTAGTGCTACATTTCATAAATAAAATGTATGGTTGGCTATTTTTAATAACAAAAAATATATTTAGCTCTTTACATAATTTTGACATGCACAGATTTACAATATGTTAGTGACACAAAAACGAACCAATTCGTGATTAGAATTGAAAAAGTACAATACTTTTTCTGACTTCACTCTAATACTTTGATAAAAAATATTAAAAAAGTCATGGGTCCACAACAATTTTATTAAATAATTTGACGTACGGTGGAACAATATTTATTGGCACTGGTTTTATGTTTGAGAAAAGTATGAAAGAGTTCTCTAGATATTTTAGCAAAGTTCCTTATAGCATGTTAGACTCTTGACGAATGAGAGCTAGCCCAAAAATAGTGTAAGGTTTGGTCTGACACTTTTGCTACAGTATAAGCATTTGCTTGTTTACAAGCGTATGTCAATATATAGGTATATTAGTACAATATAGACGTGCGGCATCATTACTTCATTTATTTCTTTTAATTTTTCATTTAATTGCTCTCAAACGTCGTTAACTTATTTCGTTGTGCTTGTTATTTAATACATAATATATAGCAAAAAAAACTTAGTTCCAATCGGGTGCCCCAGGACTCCTTTCGTTCTTTCTATTTCTAAAAATCGTAAGTCTATTTAAGCTCAGTAATATATCTGATTCGTATAAGCCGGTGTCAATAGATATTTTTTTAATCTCGTTAAATTTACAAGAAAATTTTATACTGGGAATTTTATACTGGTTTCATACTGGGAAATTAAAATTAACTGTAAACTACGAAGACGAGACCACATTATATACTCATACAATACGTGATTAGCTATTAATGTTCTGTTCCGCATTTTTTAAAGCATTTTATTTATAAAAATCTCCACAAATCATAAATTCTCTACAACCGTTGGAATCGAAACAAAAATGTTGTAATCATATAACTATTAATGGCTATTACGATGCTTTACGAATTTGATAACTTGCATTATACGATGATTGATTTTTTCCGCTTCGACTGCAAAAAATTCAATAAAAACCTAACAATCAAAAAACGCAGTTTGTTCATCTCAGCTGGGACACGTGCCTTGGGACGGTGTATATATGTATATGTATATATATATATATATATATATATATATATATAAATATCTATATTTATAATTTTTATAAAAATATACATATTTTATATTAAGCGGCGTCTTATTTACGGCTCGAGTACAAATCGCCGACATTTGGCGTGATTAATAAGCTATTTAAGAATTATAAAAAAAGCATTCTTCTGCCAAAAAACTTTTTTTTTTATTTTTCATTTTAGTACAACTTGAATCGATTGAAACGGAAGTAGTGTCATCACACGATCATCGCCTTGTCGACTTCCGCGTTCAATACGGAACGAAATTTTATTGCTCATCAAGTGATTTAGTTGTATGTTTGTTTTGAAGTCTCTATTCTAGCTTGTTCGATTAAAAAAATAATAAAATTTTCCATTATTTATATTTTATTAAAATATAAATAACGAAAAATTTTCGACTCAAAATAACTAACGCTAAATGTATGTTTTCGAGTATTTTAATAAGCACAAAAGAAATGTTTTTATTTGCAAGGAATAGCGAATTTTTTGCAAGTGGCTGTACAAGATAGATCAACATTTATTAGTTATGATTAAGCAACGTGCAATATAGAAATAAGTCTAATATAGAATAAGCGTAATACACCCCGAGGTGTATTACGCTTATTCGAGTATTTTTTGTGTATTACGCTTATTCGAGTATTTTTTGTGTATTATGCTTATTCGAGTATTTTTTGTGTATTACGCTTATTCGCTTGCGAGGTAAAATGGAAGTTATTCAAATTTGTTCATTGATCAAGCAAAATTTCATAAAACATATTCTACACTTAACTGTACTGCCAACTTTTCAAAGAATCTAATTCGCCATTGATACATTTTTTTATTTTTTATTTCATGTAAATTTAGAACTCTAGTGAGTCAGTCCCGAAATCAGCAATTTGTTTTGTTCTATATTTCAGGAACTTTAATAAAATCTTTATTAATATTTATTATCCCCTTGCTTCAATGGTGGGTGAATGTCAATGGTGGCTCGTCAGGCGCGAACCTGCCTCCGCACCACAGAGCGCTTAGATTTAGTCTTTTTATCAGAAGTGCTAGCCTATAGGCCACATACGGCGATATATACGATAGAAATTGTTAGTGATATTTAAAACATAAATTATTTAAATAATTTAATCACTTTTCGATCGTAATGGGATTTGTTTCTGATTATGGCTGCTAGTACCTAAATTACCAAATTAAAGTACTAATTTGAAAAAAACGGTTATAAAGTACGTACGCGTGTCAACAGTTTCGCAACAGGTTGCTCATATATATATATATATATATATATATATATATATATATATATATATATATATATACACTCTTTTGCATAAAAAACGGGCAGTTTTGATTTTGTCATATTGTAAACAAAAATTATTAATTAAGAGGTTGTATTAATTGTAATTGTTACCGGCAGGTATAGTGTATTCTGGCACATAAAAATGAACGTTCTAAATTTTAAATTTATTCTTAGAATGAAAATTCCCTTTCACTGACAAAAACGTATTTTTGGCGGTAAATGAAATCCAACTCTTATTAAGTTCTTTTTCGTTTGTTACGTTTTTTATTTTAACGAATAAATTTTAATTACATTTCTGCTGTTTGCTACATTAGTTCACTTCTGTTTGCTGTTATCAATATGGTTGAAAAAACTATAAGAGTTGGTAAAATTATTGCCTATTTTATGTTTCTCAGCAGTATAATGTGAGCCATTCCATCGTCCAAAGGACCTGGCAACGATACCAAGAAACGGGCTCCGTTAGTAGAAGGCCCGTTTCGAGACGAATGACAAGACTGGAATAGTATTTTATTCTCCGATGAAGCTTGTATATCGATTAGTGGTGTGGATCGACGTCGGCGAGTCTTACAAAGACCTGGAGAACGCTTCGCAGAAGTGTGCTTTGAAGAAATCACCCCTTGCGGTGGAGGCTCCATAATGTTTTGGGCTGGTATTAACTCAGATGACCGTACCAAGTTAGTTTTTATTGAAAATGGCACACTTAATGCGCAAAGGTACATAACAGAGGTTCTTATTCCTCATGCCTAACCCGCATTAACAGCAGTTGGAGGCGAGTTCATTTTTATGGAAGACAACGCTCTAGAGACGTCAATGCGTATATGCAGACGGTCGTAATTCGTCGGTTAGACTGGCCAGCTAGAAGTCCCGACCTCAATCCGATAGAACACATATGGGATAATCTGAAACGATGCGTCAGAGCCGTAAAATCAGCTCCAGAAAACATTCAGGCCCTTAAAAATGTGATGGTCGCTGAATGGGAACGTATTTCTCAGGAAATGATAAAAAACGTCGCGAAAGCATGCCTAGCAGATTAAGCGCATTGATTTTAGCTAGAGGAGGCAATAGACGTTACTAAATTTTCAAATTTTATATTAAATTAATAAAAAATATTCAAAAATAAACTTTAGTCATTTTTAATGCACCAGTATGAAAACGCTCGTCTGGTGACTTTACATCACTTTTTTTTATTTATTCGCATTTTTCATGACTGAAGTAGGTAAACATGATATTTCAATAATAAATAACAATATTCTCATCATTTCGCCTTATACAATGCATCGAATAATAGTAAAATAACTCTGATATGGTTTATTCCTATAAGTGACCGTTTTTTTTGCAAAAGAGTTCATATGTACGTATATATATATATATATACATATATATAAATATATATATGTATATATATATATATATATACATATATATATATATATATATATACATATATATATATATATATATATATATATATATATATATATACATTAATACATACTGTACATTAAAAACATTTTTAAAAAAGTGATTGACTTAGCGTATAAGCTATGCAATAGAAGCCAGAAATTTTTTTTAGGATTTTCATCGGTCTGTCGGTAAGTCAATTTTTTTTTAATTTTAATGAAATTTGGTATGGTAATAACATATACACAGGAACAACATATAAGTGAAAAAGGGCAAGAATTTTTTTTTCTCATTTACACACAAACGAAGTAGCGGGCACAATTCGTATTTGTATTGAATAATTTAGTTCATTTTGACAGTATATTTTAATTATGACATGACAGTATATTTTAATTATATAGTATATATTAATTGAAAAATTTAGTCTTAAGAACAATAAATAATTTGACACTACTGTATTTTGAAAAGTAATATGTACATTCATGTAGAAATTAAAGTAGTATAGTAACCGATAATATGTGACAATTTGATGCTTTTCATGGACTCCGTATCGCCTGCTCCTCATCTCGTTGACGTAAAGATATTATTAACATATCTCTCAGAATTTCCGATGAATAATATCAGTAGTTTTCATAATAGACAAAGAATTATGTTTACCTTTACTTTTCAGTATATTACATGGAACTGTGTCTGAGTACATCTTCAGTGCATCTTTTTACTAACCACTTTTACCAACTAACTCTATGCATGAACCTATACAAATGATTCCAAAACAGTTTGTGACGCAACCGCGAAAAGAACACTATTTTATTACTACCACAAAATGGATGGCTTATAATATGTTTTTTGCTGTACATCATGAATCCATTAGAAATAGTATAAAGCATAATTATAATCAAGTAACCGATGCTCATTGCTTCATTTGCGCCACATCGAATTTCGCATAACGAATCTTGTAACAGGTAATATTTGGGAAACATTCGTGCAAAAAATTGACATTATATCGCGTTCGCCACAACAACTAGACTGGCAAGTAAGCCGCGTTTGAATACAATAGAAAAATAACGAAAATAATGTGAAGCAATCGTAAGTTTTTTTTATCATTTCTTTTAGACATAAATCTAACGACGTTATTCAATGGATATGTTCTTTTTCCGTCATCTTAGAGCAAAAAAAATATTTTGCATCACGTTACTCGTATTTTTACTCTTTTAAAATTACAACTACGTAAAAGGTATTTAAAATCTTAATACATTATCTTTATAATACATATTTTAGTGGAATGTTAATTGGTTTCGATCACCCATCCATCTTATTAGATTGATTAGTGCATAAAGGCAAATATATTTTAGAGAAAGAAATTATTGTACTTTAGACCTATATATAACCCGAAATACTGAGTGAGAACAGAATTTTTCAATGGAAAATTCACAAGCAAAGGAATGTACATAATATTTGAAAAAAAAACATATTTGAAAAGTAACAAATATTTGAAAAGAGAAAAGAAGAACACGAAATTGGTATAGCTGTGTAGATTATACTGCTATACCGATGATTTATTTATTTATTTAGAAAATTTTTTGCTTAACATGTAGTGATTGTCAATGCATCGATCATTAAGAATAAAAGAAAAATAAGACAACAAACAGTTGAACAAATAATGAATACAAACATTAATATAACGCGTTGAAAATAATGTGCTGATCGCGACCTACTCATACAGTTCACGACCTTGTGTCTGAAGTCCCGAATTAAGCAGGAGAACAAGTCGAGATGGGGTAATGCTTCCAAAATCGAGTTAAACGCACGGAAAAAAGGGGATCACAAATGGAAGTTGGTACGTGCATGCGGTATATAAAATAATGAATGTTGTCAAATTCGCGCATAATAGTTGGATACAAAATACGACATCGATGGTAATACTGACGAGTTGTCAATATGACCTGTTAGCATTTTGAATAAATAATGGGCTAGATACAACTCTCTTCTTACTTACAAACTTACATACAATCATGCCGAAAATTAAAAGCGACGTTAAAGGTTGGTAAACATAATTTTTACATATTGAATATATTTGGCGTTAATTTTGTAGAAATTAATTTTTCACAATTAAATGAAAGTACGTGATGTAGTGTTATTTCTACTTTCTTTAAGTTCTTTACCACGACCTAGGTTTCGTTGTATTACAACATCTTCAGGTGGGCTATTCGCAAATATCTTTATGAAAATGTTGTATACAACGAAACGTAGGTCGTGGTAAAGAACTTAAAGAAAGTAGAAGCATCACGTAGTTTCTTTTAATTGTGAATAATTTTAACAATAAAAGCATCTAATGAACCTTTTTTGTATATTCTAAGGATAGGGATATCCGAGAGAATATACACACGAGAGAATATACATCTCGGACAAGGATATAAGTTACTTCATGTGGAGACAATAACTGAATTCGTTTCAAATTTGCTACGAACTAGAGTGTCGTACAAAGTTTCAATGTAATTGATATCACTAAATTCTCGGGACTTTCTCGTGATAAATCAGAGTATCCGAAACGCAGTCAGCATTTCTGATACTTGGACAAGTATCAATGGCCTTTGGCCAGGAAATTGGATAGGTATGTGACCTTGAAATAAGAGGCATCTGTCAATAACGACACCGAGGTACCAAAACATTGAGAACACGTGTTAGACAAGAGCCCGTCAGTTTGTACCCACAGATGATGGGGGCTATGTCACGATAACACTGAGCACGTATTTATATAAAATTAGTTCGTTTTTAAGATCCCATCGTAAATCTCACAGCCTTAACAATACAATACGTGCAAGAAGAACCGCATACATGGTCCCGCTACCTAGTATTAAAAATGTACAAATTTAATTTTGCTTTTAATATACGATTACTTATTAGAAACAATTTCAAATTGTCGACAACAAACAGGTATTTAGACATTTTTACTTCGATTAGTAAACTATTTATCATTAAAAGAAATAAGAGACGACTTAAATTCCTAGCCTGGCTAAACCGGAGTTAGTAACGTAATAGTTTGATATAAAATTTTGGTACTGAACAAACTGCTTTGGGAATCAAAAATAGTCGGCGAGAACTGGACTAATTTGAAGGATAATCCAGCCTCTAGTAATTTCTTTAGGGGATTATTATTGTCAATACGATCATAAAATGTTAAGATCGAAATAGGCTGCATTTAGTTGGCGCCCTTGATCCGTCTGTTAATACATTATAAGCGAGAAAGTGAGTTTATTTATTTATCTCAATTTTACACTTCAAATATTAAACAGTTTTCCGTGAAATCTGGCACTTGCTGCTTGAGTCAAAGAGATGAACAGTTTTATTTCGGAATAGAAAACATTTTAGTTGCTCATAACTAAAAAAAATCCCTTGTTTGGTATAAAAGCATAAATATAAATGAAAACATATATATATATATATATATATATATATATATATATATATGTGTGTGTGTGTGTGTGTGTGTGTGTGTATTTATTTTTATGTGTATATATATGTATATATATATATATATATATATATATATATATATATATATATATATATATATGGTACTATCGGTACATGGCATGTTATTGTAAAAGTTGGCGCAACTAATTAAGATTTTTTTACTCTCCATAGGATCACTAGTTGTCGCGCTCTGCCTCAAATTAAATGGCAACGCTATCTCTCTCACTCTTACTCATATCCAGTGAGGACTGTCCAACTCAGACAACATGAATCTGAAACCTGAATCTTGCCCATAGGCACTGAATGCCATTTTCACTGAGTAAAGGTGTTAATTTTAAATTGGCCATTGTTTAAAACAATACAAATATTTTTTTAAAAGAAGATGTAGAATGTATTGTACTATTTTGAAATCCTAATTAGTTGTGCCAACTTTTACAATAACTGCCGTGGTTTTGCCGATACATATTTTTTTAAAACATGAAGTGTCAAAGTCCGCTGAAAATAATTTCTTCTAATAAGTTCCAGAAAAATTGAAACAAAAATATTTTTTGTGTTCAAACTACAGCATATCACATTTTCTTTAGGATTGTTAGCAGTGTTACGTAGGCAACCGTTATAAAAATCAAGATAATACAATTTGTAAAAATGTTGTACAGATGTAAATTTTCCACATTTTTCAATAAATGTTTTTATCATAAAAAAGGCTACAATTTTTTGTATTTTTCCCGGGTAGCCATAAATTGGCTACACTGTATACCCTGGTTGACGTTGAGTTTTGGGACAACCAACATATATTCATACATTATAAAATATAAATATATCAAATGACTTAGCCATCTTCATATCCATATTTTCACTTATTTGTAATTACGCCACCATTTTTCTTTCACGCGAGCAAAACCGCGGATCAAAGTTGAAATTAAATCTGATATGATTAAATATTTCGTAAAGATCGCAAGTATTCATTTAAATAAGTCATCCGAAAAGTTATTAGCACAAAGATAGATTTAATATCATGGCACTTGGAAAAAATAGTATCAGGTTAGGACGATGAAATCGAATTTATACGTACTAAATTTTTATTATATTATTCATTAGAACTATACGACATATAAAAATAACATTTAAACAAGGTCTTGTTGACAATCGCAGTCAAGTTCAATGTGGTCAATCAACTTCGGTTTTACCAAATAATAACTATTTTGTTCGATCTTGAGCTCATTATCTATGTAATCGCTTATTTAACATTTCAATTTCTTTCGCTGAAAAATAGTTTCGGTTTTATTTTCAATTTCTAGTATTCGGTTCTAAATGAACCGAATCAGAAACAACAATAACGCATTGGTTCAATGGTTGCTAAAAAACAAAGTGAATATCGAAAAATAAAATATTAAATGTCACGATAAGTTTTCGCCTCGATGGAGTTGTAAAAAATGAACGAAAATTCTGGATTATATATTATTATGATTATATTATTAAATATAATTAACAATTTCCTCAGTTCAATTTGTGTGAAATTAGAATGACATTAACTTCCGATCTCTTCGCTCCTTATCGTGATACTGAGTATTGGATAGACGTTGAATAATTACTTGTAATTATTCAGAATAATAAAGTCACCGCCAGAAAAACAAAAATAAATTAAAATCCGTTGCATGGATTTTGCATTGTAAACAATCATATACTTAAATATACAAACGTTGTATTTACAATAGATGATAATTCTATATCGATATCGATAAGTTAATATTTACTAACGGTCTGTATATTGAATATATATGGCGTTAATTTTGTAGAAATTCATAATAATTTAATTTTTCACAACTAAATGAAACAAAATGATGTAGTATTATTTCTACTTGATTTAAATTCTTTACCATGGTTTAGGTTTCGTTGTATGACAACATTTAAGTGGGATTGAAGATGTTGTCATACAACGAAACCTAGGTCGTGGTAAAGAATTTAAATCAAGTAGAAATAATACTACATAACGTAGTTTACTTTAGTTGTGAAAAATTAAATTATAACGGTCTGAAGTAAAGCCAAAGAGGAATTTAGGCAAACTGGCATTTAGTAATGATTTAAATCTAAATTGTTTTATAATTCTATAAATTTTTTTTGTACAGCTCGCTTAAACTCCTCATGACTACTATAATATTACAGTTATGAGACATTAAAAAATAACGTCCAGTAATAACCATCAAGCATTTTTTTCTTTACATCCGGAAATGCTCCGATTATAACTAAAGACAAAAGGTCTATGGACTATGGACTAATAAGCTCTGATTATAACTAAAGATAAAAGATCTATGGACTATTAAGTATAGTCAGTAATTTGTCGGGTTCCAACCTATTTATTTTCTTTTTAGGTTTTGCAGGGTTTAGATTTAAACTTTTCGTTTACGCAACTCGAGGGTGGAACAAATTTCAGACCTCGTTATCGCGTTTATTTCGATTCGCTGAGAAGCATCAAATAAAAAAATTCTTAGTGAATCGGATGGTGCCTTCAGATTTTATAAGCTTTTGAAAACGAACATACATAAGTATATGCATACATATATATACAGACTAAGATACTATATACAGACTAAGCTGTGACTCTTGTATTTCCTCTAAGGTTTCCATTAAAAACACCCCTCTTCCCTTACTTCCATTGATCCCCATCCTGTACGATAACGCAATACTTCCATTGTTTTTATGAAAGTTCAAACTGTTGATACCAGTTAATAAGGATACATTAAGTAAATACCTAGTTCAAATTATTTAAATTCACTCAGTCATTTCTCTCATCCGCACATACTTACAAAAATGTAGACAACTCCAAAAAATAAGTAAGATATAGAATTCGGTCCAAGAATGTCATTCTTACTTAGGTCACTATTAACACACACAAAAAAAACATAAAAAGAAAACAGTAAAGAGGCTACATCTTGCTTAAAGATAAGATGATTAATTCACAACAATAACTCCGCTGACGCAAACACATTAACTATGAATAATGATCCTACCGAAAGATGTTGATTGATGCTAACCTTAGAACTATCTTCATCTTAAATAACGGCGAACATCTCTTATCTTAGATTTTAATTCCTCACCATACAACGTTATTACATGCTTAATCATACACAGTGATACTTGTGATATACTAAACAAAAAGCTATGAATAGATAATGCTTAATATCCTTAAAGTAACGGTCTTAATGCGGGAGGTAGTCAGGCTTAATCATAGGAAAGACTAAATCAACTTACTTAACAACTGTACGTGGAAGACGTCTGCAATGGTGAATATTTTCTATCTTTTTGGTACAATCTCTCCGATCATGATAAAGATGACAAATTTAAAATGCGCTCGGGGAACTGTTTATGTTATAATGTATTCACTTTTGGCTCCGGCTTCTCTCACTTGAATTTCCGATTACGGCAGCTTTGGGCTCTCGAGACGCGTGAGTACCTAATATGTTTAATATACACTTTTCGCTATTTTTTTATTTGTAAAACTCATAATAAATTATATGCATAATAATCTTAACTTATATTATAAATGTAATAGTATGTTTTCTTGTCCTTCCATCACGTCGCAAAAATCAACACACAAAAGATCAAGGTGATTTTTTGCACAATTATAGTTAGCGAATCCTTAAATGACATAGGCTGTTTTTTATCCCACAAAATCTCATTTCTCCAGGAAAATTCTTATTTGTAACTCTAATGTATGCAAACGGAATAGCAAAAAGACGTCGGAACTGTTAATCCCTAATTTAGATATTTTTGTTTGCATTTTCATTTGTATCATAAAGTAAGGAAAATAAAGAGTTATCATTAAAATTCTAACAAATAATTTCATCCTATAGGAATTATGTTATTTCTTAAGTTAAAAAGTAGTCTATATATTAATTCGAACCATGAACTATATCCACACAAAGTCTTGTAAATATCCGTCATGCTGTTTAAGCATATAAGCAAATATGTAAACAAAACAACATTTCATGGTATTAATATTAGACGGGAACGAAGTCCCAGATGTAGCGTATATATCATTGTGTTAATCTGCCACTTAAACTTCACGTTCACCATTAATAGTGATTCGTTGTGTGATTGCAAAATGATTACATAATACGCAGTTAAACAAACTAACCTTCGAGTTTTTATTATAATATTAGTAACAATAAGTTCTAACTTTAAAGTAATTTAGAATTTTTAGAAAAACCTTCCCCTAGACGAGACGGTGTTTGCCCAACTAATATTAAACTAAAGGACTTCCCAATTCATGAAGTTGTAGGTGGCTTTAAAAATAGCTGGGGTTGATAACGCTAACAGTGGTTTACTACAGGCAAAACTATTTATATATTCCTTTCCAGCTGCTGATAGGTGATAGCATTTTCATTTTGGGTAATCATCACAGTTGCTTGAATCTTATGTGACACTGGCACATTAAAAAGTTTGTTAATATGAAATAGAACAGATATTAACTTTAATTTCCTTTTTTTCTACATTGATCTACGTGAATCAAACAAAAATTTATTCCAGCATACCGGGCTAAAAATGAGATAAAGAATGTAATAAAATGTATGAAAACAATCAAGGACATGACGAAACATTCAAAAGTAGGATTCTATGAAGAGTCAATATAAAAAAATATTAACCTGATTTGCCCGGATATTTTAAATAAACGCACTAATTCAAAATAATCTAAGGAATAGATGCGTAATTTAATTTTATAACACTTCTCACTATCCAATAACATGCCACTCAATTGAATGCCCAAAAATGATTTTCTTGTACTCATTAATATAATCTTTATCTAAAATCTTAGCTGGTAACCTCAAATAAACATTGTTAGTCCTCGAATTTTCAGCAAATTTACCTCATTGAAGATCGATTAAATAAACTAGAACGCCTTCAAGATTTGTACTTGCGCTATGTAAACCTTAAAAAATATGACCATATTTATGGATTTAGGTCACGTTTTAAATGAACGGAAATAAACGACCGGCGCAATCCACGTATTCTAATTTCTATATCTTCCCTCCATACTTCGATGAATCCTGAATATAGTTATATCAATTCTATATTCGAAACCCTAGGGTTTCGTAGTCTTCAATTACGTGCCAAATCCCCTTCAGTGGACATGTTACCAAACTGGAATAAACTGACATTCGAAATACACAGTCGATTTAGAAAATAGAAAAAAAAGATTTTCAAAAGTGATCTAAAAAAATATTTCGATATTGATTCTCTATGACTTCCTATTACAATTTCTAGAGTCTTATCCCTTTCCATAAATTATTTGTTAATTGAGTTACATTTAGGTTAATATTTTTTTACACAATCACATTATTAATTGTTCTATTGTGACGGACAGTTACTTTTTTCAATAGTTAATTTTGCAACGTCCCACAGACACATAGAATATATTGCAGACTTCCACAAAACTAAGCTCCCAGCTCCTGCTATTTTGGTTGAATGGGAGAGATTGTTCATGTAACTATAAGAAAAATTTAAAAATACTTTTTTAAATACTTTTTTAATTTGTTAAGACTAAATGAATAAAAATAATAAAGCATGTGAAGAAAGTTGTATTTTTTTGCTTAGTTCGTACCATGTTAATCGAAGTCTTCGTCTGAAACATCTCGTCACGTTAGAAAGTTCACGCAGTTAAGTGTGTGTTTGTAGAACCTATAAAAAACGACTACAATAAATTATAATTTGTAATCTATTTGGCTACAGAAACCAAAATAAATGCAAATCTAAAGCTAATGGCAGAAAAAAATGTAATGTTTTGTCTAATAATCGAACCCAAAATTATTTCTAGTATTTGATTCATAAATAAACGCAAATATAAATAAATCTAATAAATGGAATTTAAAAAACCGACCAAGTTCGATTCCGACTCGCTCTCGAAAGGTTCCGGAGTACCAAACAATATTAAACTTATAAGTTTGTATTTCTCAAAAACACTGCGAAGAACAAGGTTATTGCTGCTGCATTAACGAAAACATCCCATATTTCAAAAAGTACACAACATGGTCAAACCAATGTTCATTGAAAGTTTATTTTAAGTTCTACAACCTTAATTTTTTCAGTCAGTTTAAATTTTATACACGTTAGTTGAATAGTTAGAAGTGTACAAACTTTTAAGATTTTAAAACCGCATATCTCACAAATTATTGATTTAAATAAAAAGTTTATTAAATGATTTAAATAAAAATTTTGGAACCTCTATATCATTTCTTAAGACCCATTTAACGATACTCCACCTATACGCCCCAGATATTTTCATCCCTCAGTTACATATATGAAGTACCCTTAATATATATATATATATATATATATATATATATATATATATATATATATATATATATATATATATGTATATAAATTTGTACCAAACATCCATTTCATATATATAGGGACAATAGTACCCGCGTAAAATGGCTGTGACATATCGATAGACAAACGGAAATTCAGACAGAAAGACGGACTGGATCAAATTACAAGGGTTCCGTTTTTGCCATTTGCCTGCGGAATTCTAAAAGTACAAATTCTTTAACCACGAATAATGAATTTTTGAAATATATTGATTATGTCAGCTTCAGAATTATTTTGAGTTTAAATAATCATGTCCTCATTTCTTATAAGATACAAGATGTATTTTCAATGTTCTCTTGTTTCACATAAAAACTTAAAACTGTATAATTTATGCCATTAAACTTTATTATTTTTTCCTATAAATTTTGAGGTTGACAGGTTTTATATCACCGAGACCGCATATTCCTATTTAAAATCCCACGATAAGATCATCGTGACCATTGAGAAGTCGAACTTAGACAGGGCAGCTGGTCGAAGAACTCTCAACATACGAAACGTTCCGCGCTGACACCGCCCGAAACAACGGTACTAATTATTAAATATGAACAAAAAATGGTAAACGAGAATGGTATTTGAATAATGAGGAAATAACGAGAACCTTATTTGAATAATAACGAAAAATGAGCAAAACTACGTTTACGTAACGGCGGTTCAGGAGCGAGCCGCGCTGACGTACCGTTAACTCGTGTCCTTGACCGACGGCGGCCCACTTCGCTCCTGCGCGTGGGCCGCCCGCTGCCGACTGACCGAGATTTGCATGAGGCGGAATAGGTTAGATTGGGCTTATAAGGATATGTTAGATTAGTTCGACATGAAAGTAAGGTAATAAAGATAGAATTTCGTTGAGTAGCAACGTTTGCTGATACGGTTTTTGTTGAGAACAAACTCAGATCGGATTAGTGAAGAAGATAAAAAAAATTGTCGGTTTACGGTTAGATCACATTCAGAATTTATTGATAAACTAGCTTTCACCCGCGGATTCGCTTGCGTGGTTATAGTTACAAATTCACAGAGAGAAATTAAAACACGCAGCGCGTTCTAGAATGATTAAGGGAAATTGAAATAATGTTTTTTTTTCGTGACCTTATGATACAAATGGCTATGGATACAAAAATATTTCCATCTAAATTAGGTATTCAATGGAATGACTCTATTGTTTCTTTGTATTGCGCAAGTATCATTTGAAAAGATCACGTCGATCCATTGCGACGTTACATCGATATTTCGTTTATATACTATTCAATTTTGAATATAAATTTTCCTAAACGAATGAAATTTTCCAAAACAAGAAGTGGCTTATTATTTCTTGCTCAACTTTTTATTTTTATACAGAAAATAACGTCTATAAATTGTTTTACCGCGACGTGAAAGAAGAACACACAAACACTTTTGCGTTTATAATCTTAATTAGGTTTATTACAATAATACGAGAAATCTCAATAGCAGGCGAACCTGTTTTATCACATAGATACCAGAGAAAGATGAAAGTAAGATTGTAATAACTCCATCATCATTGTACACTATCCTTCAAAATGATATGGCGTCATGTTTTGCTGGTTTAACTCGATATAAAACGTCGCCTTGGCCAATGAACGAGCTAAATGAAACTGATGCGTCACACTCTTTCTCGCTTACCGCTTAACTGCAATGTGTGCTGACGACAATATCGCTTTCGAATATCTTATAGTCATGTGCGCGTATGTTTACTTTACCCACAATCCAAAAAATTGTACTGCCATCTTCAAAAGCGAAACATACATTTTTGTAAAACATTTTAAAAGTATTTTAAACTAACTATTTTTCAATTATATACAGGATAAAGTGACTGAATGGTACATCAAGTAACAACTCAAACCATAGAATCTAGAAGTTTGAAATTTTTGGTCTTCTTCCTCTATTAAGAAAAGATTTCGAAGTTCCATTTGTCACAGGAACAGGACAAATGGAATCTTCGTTAATAATATTGTGGACCCACAAGTGTGATAACACCTTAACTGCAATCTTTGGTCTCAGAAAGTCAAATTCAATAAATTTGACATCAAATACCTTGAGGAATTTCATGAAGTATCTATCCAAGGAAATATGGAAAAAATTCCGGAAAGTTTATATCGATTTTTGACCGTTTATCCTGATAACATTAGACATTTTTTTAAAATGATAGAACCCATTTTATATAATAGAATTTCTACAATTATAAAAAAAAACATCACATGCAAATTGAAATTGTTTTCAAGGTAACATAGCATCAGGTTTGAATTTTAAAGTTCATGGTGGCATAAAGACAACAAATTGGTTTTTCTTTAAAATTTCTGAACGTCACTTGACTGTCGCGAAAAGTTTTAATTTGGACGAAACAGCACAGAAGTTTTCCCTTCCCGCTAAATACTCACCCAGCGTACAAAACAACACAAATATAAAGTGTCGGTATGTATAGAGACCCACAAATATGTAAGAATTTAAAGTGCATTGTCAATGTTATTTGTTTGGCCGTACATTGTAGAGCGAGCTACGTGACATTCATGTTACAGAGATTAAAGCATTTTCGTTAAGAAAGTATGCAGTAGCAGCACAGTGACACGTGTCACCGCGGGCGCTGACAATACTTGTCCTCGTTACGAGTGTGTCATCCACAAAGCATAGGGAAATACACATTATTTTTAATATGTTACGTAGAATACAACAATACAGGAACGTTGTGTCAGGAAATGCTCGTTAATAAAACGTAGAAACAGAACTAAATTACGGTTAATCATAATAGTGAGATAAAAATCAAAGGTTGTATTTACCATCAAAGGTTTTAATTTACATACGAAAAAAATCAAAAATCGTATTCCCGTATACTTACTGGAAAAAAACAATTTGGCTTTAATTATTTTTTCATACTTAATTTTGAATCGGACGTAGCCATATTTTTTCATTCATTAATTATAGCTAAGTTGGTATGAGAAACATTTTGATAACAATAAATGCATTTGTGACAGCAGGTTTTTGAAATACCTGACGTTTTAAAATTGCTTTTATTCATTGTTTTTTTCTTTTTTTAAATTCATAACAGGCGAAGTTTCAACTGAATTGATAAAATATTTTTGGGAATAAACTCGTTTCGACTGTAGGATTTTAAAGAATAAAAATGATTACTAAAATTATAAAAAATACTAAACAGTAAATATTACATAGCCTTTTTTACTCATCACAGTCAGAGATTTTTATTAAATAAAATAATGGAATCTTCCAATAAAAATAACGGGTTTTTAACTCATGATTTATAAGTCCTGTTCGTTTTTGTTCGTTTAACTCAAGAATCGTTTCGTATCTCAAAGCAAACTTCTTATAGCGTCATAAGATATTAACTGACTATTAATCAACCTGTAGTCACCGTTAGACGGTGAGATAATCATCTCATCAAAACCTTATTAATCATAACCGCGCGGATTCGTTTGTTGTTTGCTAAATATTTCATAGTGAGTAAGTTAATATAATTATGTTAATTTGAATAGTTAAACGATAATTTCAATAAACTTGTAACAGGTAGAAATTAGTAAAACAAATATTGAAGTGGCTATAAATTAAAATTTGTAGTCGTTTTCTCATTGCGCTCCGGAAGATTAATCATTGTATTTCCGGATGATAAATCATTTTTTTTTATTTATTACTCACGGTTTTCCAACAACAGGACAAGGCCTCAAATGTTTGACCCATATTCGTCGTGATAATCAATAACTACAATTTCTATTAAATATTTCCTTGGTTTACTGGTCAGGGTTTTTCCTGTTATTTAGAGATGGTTTTAAGTTAAATTTAAGTAGATAACAAGCAATATTTTGAAACCACATAAAAAAGTCGAGTTAATAAAAACCCAGATCTTATCCATCTTTTACTACGACGCTGAGTCATGGACACTGAAGAGGGCCGATGGCAAAAACACCGATACTTTCGAAATATCCTGTTGGAGGAAGATGCTCAACATATCTTGGATCGCATACAGAACTACCTTTTCGATTCCTAAAGGACTCGGAATCGAAATAGATTATCGACCATGTATCTCTGGAGAGTTTTTGAACACTTCGGACATATAACACCAGCCGAACTGCCCCAGACACTGGACGGATAAAATTCGAGAAATGCCTGGCATTCCGTTACACGAGTCTTGTAAAGCGTCGAAAATAGGAAAGTATGGCGGTACATAACAAAAGAAAAAATGTTATCAGAAGGATACCTCAATCTTCAGAAGTGAGGGAATAGAAGTAGAAAAAGAAAATAAATAAATAAGGAGAACAAATGGTAAAATATTTATAATTTTACCGAGCAGATATACACTTATTATAAGCTACATTAAACTATTTCATCAATTACGCTAATAAAATACAAAATGTGTTCTGAAAATGTTTATGCAACTTTCGCAGGCAAGGTGTGTTCCAATTTTTAATCTAAAAATGTAAACATAAACAACCTAGTTCGTCGATCCAAAATTGCTACGCGAAATCTCCTTCTCCACCGTAATGTACGCGTAACAGTTAAATCGAACGGACTCGCGCAACATAACAGTTCCTCGGAAACCCAAAGGCCGAAGGAATCCGCGATCCGCGAAGGCATTCTCATCTCGTAGCGATCGCGGGTCACACGCACGCCACCGAACGCGCGCAGCGTAGTGTAACGGCGCCGCGGTCGCGCTGTCCGTGAATTCGCGAATATGTAGGCCGCGGAGTGGGTCGTTGAACCGCGCTGCACTTGAATGCAAATCCGTGGGGCTACCGGGCCGATCTCGATCTCGTTGCAACTGCGAAATGCCACACGCAGATTGAATGGGCTATACCGTAGCCTCGGGATTGACCGCATTCCTGCGCTAAGCATTTGTGAAATGAAAGTCATATTTGTATTACAGAAATGAGAATATGGAGAAAGACTAAACTTGTGAGCTAATCTGGTCATGGATTACTCGTTTTATCAATAAACCAACCGAAGTCATAAAATAACTTATTTTATGGATAAACTAGTTATATTAACCGAGTTAGCCTAGGTATAAAGTTCAAACGAAGGTCTTTTGGCACACTCGATTAGTATAACTCATTTTACAATGACGCTATAATAATGTAACAGAGTGCAAGTTTGTCTTTTTTTATTTACATGTTGGAGATGATCTCAAAAACCACTAACCTGATGATTATTTTCTCACTGGTATCATGTTAAAGAAAGACTAAACTTGTGAGCTAATCTTGTCATGGATTACTCGTTTTATCAATAAACCAACTGAAGTCATGAAATAACTGATTTTATGGATAAACTGGTTATATTAACCGAGTCTGTAGGGATATAAAGTTCAAATAAAGGCGTTTTGGCACACTCGATTACTATTATTCATTTCATAATGATGCTGAATAATGTAACAGAGTGCAAGTTTGTCTTTTTTTATTTACCTGTGGGAGATAATCTCAAAAACTACTATGATGATTTTCTCACTGGTATCAAGTTTATTTAACACAAGTAAACATAAAGTATAACTGTATTATGTAAACAAATACATAATTTCCTAAAGAAATTATGATATTTCAGAGCCAAATCGGAAAAAAATCGCAGTTTGGACGTCTCAATACAAAACAATGTATTGTAATATATATTGTATATTTTATTTTATTATATTGTATATTCCAAACAGGTTCATAAAAAAGCCCACGATGCTTTCTTCTATAAAGTGTGCAGAAGTTCAATTAGTAATATTCCTTTTTATTATACAAAACTCATAAAAATTAAACGTAGAATTTAACGGCCACTTTATTTGATAAACTCATCCTCTTAAAAATAAATATGTTAATCTTGATTAGTATTTCATTTAGACATAGAGACATAACAGTATTACTGAAAACGTATTCCAAAAAAATGATATTGCTCGCTGGACGGCGCACAACCATTCGCTTAGAAGATGGATGCTATAAGCGGAACAATATCCATATTCATCAGTTACGGATACTAATTTTGATTAGACTTTTTTAGTGTATATTTTTAGAAGTTTATGGATAATATCAAGATTTAAACAAAAATAAATGATCTATATAAAAATAACAGGATTAACTAAACCTATCTATTATTCTATTCATATAATTCTTTAATTTATATCTAACCCCTTATTCCCAAAGGAAATTGAAAATTAGGGAATTTTATAATCAACAAAAAAGTAAACTCAATAACATAAAAAAAATTAATTTAATTGATTTTATATATTATCGTTTAGACATTGTTTCAAACTAAAATTAACTAGATAGCAAGAATCGTTTTTACAAATTTTTAAATTGAAAAATATTTCGTGTGAAATGAGAAAACGTTTTTATAATTATATCGAGAAGATTCGAAACATGATGTGAAATGATATTTTTGTATTATTACGCGTGTGACTAAAGCTAGTGTTGGGCCTGGTTGTTTATAAATTCCCTATTTAGATGCATTTGTTATTAATTAATTACATTTAATAGTGAATATTTGTAATGAGAAACGAATCATATTAGTTTCACGACAAACACTTGATTAGATATCAGCGTCGTTCTTAAAAAACGGGCAGGCATTCAACCTTTAGTTGAAAAATATCCATGTCATTAATGGTTACATGAAAATTTACTGATCGTCGTAAACATATGATCGAAGAATATTTTTGTAGTAACTAAAACACTTCTTGAATCCTTGCGCTCACAAATCGAAATCTGCCTTTCTTAAATATATTTATTAGAAGGTTCATTAAGCATCAGGGGAAACAGCAAGAAAAAAAATATTTTGTGTTGTCTTTTTTTCTATTAACAACAACTCTACTATAATATTAATTTTTAAAGAATTGTAAAAATTTACTTCAATTCTGGCTTCTTGATATAAACTGATTCTTGATATAACTTGATTGATATAAACTGTATTATATATAATTTCTATGAATCAAGTAATACGGAATATATCATATTTTTCCGATTAACTGTCAATTCAAACACGCTCTCTTATTAATTAAGAGCGCGCTCTTAATATCTCTAAATAAATATAAGTGTTTGTGTGTGTTTTTGTTACTAAATAACTATACAAGAAAGAAATGAATTACTACCAAATTTGGCATGAGTTTACTTGTGGATATAATATACAAAATGTTGTTAGTAATAAAAATACTGATCGTACCGAAAGCATGTTTTAATGTTTGTTACTCTTCTTCTAAATCGTTATGTCATGAGTGAAATTCATGTCTCGTTAGAGATAGCTGGTGCGCAGTTGGTAGTCATTTTTCTCCATTAATCATAGTCTTGACTAAGTTGAAGAGCGGTGTGAAATAATAATCCAGTCAGCTCTCGGGTTTGGTCAAACCAACATGTTGGAAAACCTATTCGCAGCCTATATTACAAGCGTACTATTACAAGGTTTTCTCCTTCTCTGTTCCAGTTATGTGATCAAAATGCGCGAACAAGCTACTTACTCGGCTATTTCGGTCTGAATAACCTAGTTTTTATTTTTAACTTATGGAGGATGGACAGTTGTTTTCAGATGTTTGGCAGTTTAGAATGAGGAGCATCCCACGCCAACACCACGTCTTGAATGCGTCAATTTTGTCTCTTTGCCTTATTTATGAAGTCCATGGCACCATTCAATATTTGAGAATAGACAATGCAAGAATACCATTCCCACTTCGGTGTCTCTAGCCCCTAACATGACAATTAAAAACAACAAACAGAATAGGCCGGTGTAATTAAATGCAATGTACAATGTAAAACACAATTAAAATATACAAAATTAAAAAATAATATTAATATCTTTCGTAAATAAAAGTGACTTTTTTCGCACTCGTCATATATTTTGTCAGCTTTAGAAAAAAAACATTGTTTATTACAACAATATCAAGTAATAGATATACGTTTACATTTGTTCCATAATCCCAAAGAGAAAATTTTCGAAAAGAAGCACAAAACGAATGTAATACCAGTCGTTAGTTATTTCGTTTTATTTCCTACGGTACATCCTTGTTTCTAGGTTTTTTTATTTTAACCTGACAATTTACCAATCAACTTTTATCTCAACGCGATCAATCAACTCCTTCACTCGTTTTTCCCTTGACCCAAATAATGTAGTGCAGCCGGTGTAGCGCAAGTTGATTATTCTTAAACCAGCAATGCTAACACCTTTCTCCAAATTTGCAAAGGCTCTTCTCATAATGTGTTCGCAGTGGATGTTTTAAAGGATAGGGCAGAGGATGCAATCGCGCCTTACTCTTCTTCGGTTTAAACAGCTTCGAGAGCGTCTCGTTGACTCGTTCCACCATATCCCTGCTTTCATAATAGTATTTTTTAACGCTCCGAGATGTTCTGGCGTGTCCATCTCTCTAAGCATAGACCACACATGCGGCAATCTCAAGCAGTCAACTATCATACCGAGGAAATATATTTCTTGATTTTATTACCCAACCGAGCCTAAGCAGCTGGAAAGTTTTCATGATAGATTTCGAATATATTTAGCGTTAATTTTGTAGAAATTCATTATTCACAATTAGATGAAACAACGTGATGTAGTATTATTTCTACTTTCTTTAAGTTCTTTACCACAACCTAGATTTCCTTGTATTACAAAATCTTCAGGTGGGCTATTAGCAAAGATCTTTGGAAAATCTTTAAAGATGTTATAACACAACGAAACCTAGGTCGCGGTAAAGAAAAGATCTTTGCTAATAGTCAAGCAAAGATCTTTGCGAATGGCCCACCTGCAGATGTTGCACTATAACGAAACCTAGGTCGTGATAAAGAACTTAAAGAAAGTAGAAATAATTGATGATAGATTTTGTTGCTATTGAAATAACTAGAGGGAATGTGTCAATAAAACTGTATTAAATTGGCAAATTGTTAAATATATTTTTGTTCGTCTTGTTAAGATATGTTGCGTTAGTCCCATAGAACCAGAGGTAAATTCTGCTGCTTTTAACAAAAATACACACGAGGAAATCCATGAGGAAATATTCGGATAAATTGTAAATTAAATATTCAAAATTTATGGTGTAAGTTTTTTTAGAAGAGACGCAATAATTATTCGCTCTTCAAGGTAAATTGATGTCACAGGCTTATTTTTTTTAATAAATTACGTAATTCTATATGATGAGTAGCAAAACCATTTATTCTTCCGTGTGAATATAAAAAAACCTCCTCAACTTTCGAAGCTCCACGACGGTAGCCGTGTGGACTTTATGATACTTCCGTTTAGGTTACTAATAGCTTATTCAATCCTATGTGTCTATGATATTTTCTTAAGAAAATAATCTTGTACAGCAAACAATAAAAATAAATAGTGTTTCTCTAAAACCTTGTGTTTATCTATTTCGTATAAATATTAACGAATAGAGACGTACAACCGATGACGTTATATTAAATAGATACGTCATTATTAAAAGATAAATTATCCAAAATAATGAGAAATTTGTCACAATATCAATAAAACTATCTATTTCCGTAAATTCGTGGACCCTACCTCATTCATCGTAATTTCGTGGACTCTACCTCATTTATCGTAATTTCGTGGACTCTACCTCATTTATCGTAATTTCGTGGACTCTACCTCATTTATCGTAATTTCATGGACTCTACCTCATTTATCGTAATTTCATGGACTCTACCTCATTTATCGTAATTTCGTGGACTCTACCTCATTTATCGTAATTTCATGGACTCTACCTCATTTATCGTAATTTCGTGGACTCTACCTCATTTATCGTAATTTCATGGACTCTACCTCCTTTATCGTAATTTTGTAGACTCTACCTCATTCATCGTAATTTCGTGGACTCTACCTCATTCAAAGTAATTCGCACATAGTATTATTCTGAGACATATATTTGATTCGTTTCGTATAACATGCTTGTTACAACACCACTGTGCACGGCAGCTTGATACTACCTAATCCTTGAATGGGCGATTAAAAAGTGATTACAGGGAAGTAAAGAGGAAATCTAGCTCTTGTTTATGACTGTATTTTGTAGTATAAATTAAATAGTTTGAAACCAACTTTAAAAGCTTTTAAACGTGTTAATTCGTTCTGCTCAAGTTACGTATAATTTGTAAATTTTGTTAATAACCTCGTACAACTCCAACAAACGGATAACTCAAATCGTACCTCTATTCGATATTATGACGTACTACGAATATTATCTACCGTCATCACCATAAACCACCACATACCCCATCAACTATTCAATCAAATGGATTCATTAAGTTATAATTAACCGTGATTTTAATTGCAAACTGTCAAAAGATGAATCGTCACCAACATCACGATTGCTTGCATACCCGAAAAATATACTCGTACGTATATATGTACAGTGGAGTACGTGGGTGCGATAGGTAATATCTTTACGATTACTCACGATTGATCCACAACAATGGTTACTCCCAATCATCGTGCAATTAAAGTTTCGATTAACGAAAACACTTCACGACAAGCGTTTGTGTTGTGCCCGCGGCGACGCAGGATCGAATGGGTATTACAGATAAATAACAATACATTTATTTAGATAGAGGAGTGGATAAAAAAATTATTGAGAGGAATTTGGTTGATGTGTAACTGACTATAACATCCGCCTATTACGATATACTCGTTCAATAGTTAGAAAAAGGCAAATTATTTTATTTGGCTACACCAACAGTGATGTTTTTTTCTGCATCGATGCGCAAATTGTGCCCATTGTGCTACTGCATGAAAAGTGGCTTTATACAGAAGCAAATGATTAACAGAAAGTCACGTTTTCTATTATCAGCTGTTTGTTCGAAACGGAAAATTGAGTTCTCAAGTGCTGCTTAATTCACTTCTTTAAATCAGTATTCTTTCAATGCCAATGTTGCTGTCGGCTGTCGAAGCTAGATTTTGAGTAGCAACAATATTTGTTAAACTTTGTATTTACAGTCTTATTAATATTCAGTATTATGATATTAGTAGACTTCATTCTTATTTTGTTATATATATATATATATATATATATATATATATATATATATATATATATATAACAAAATAAGAATGAAGTCTTAGAATTGTAATAAATTTTCCAGTAATATAAAATTTCTAGATAATTTGTATTCCACTAATATTACAAATACGAAAGTTTGGATATTTTAATATTTATTACTCACTCACGTATAAACTATCAAATTATTAGGAAACTTGGTAGGCATAGGTTATGATCCATATTAACTTATAGGCTTTTTACTTTTTAACATGAAAAACAGCATAAATCCTGCAGAATGAAACTCGATATTTTTAATCAGTAATACAAATTTAGTATTATAACACATAAATAGATGGCCCTCGAGAGAACAAAACGTTTAACTTTAAAATTTTGTAAAGAGAGTTGGAATAGTCTCAAATTAGGGACAAATGCCAGCTCCTTAACCGAAAGTACGCTCGTACGAAGCTGCTGATTAAAATGTAATAAAAATAGAACTACGAAACATGACATACTTATTCAAACAACACTTCTGTTACGTTAAGTGCAAAAAATAATTCAGATACCTTAATTACCTACCAAGATATTAAATTACCTAATTAGGTAAATGATAATATTAAATCACTTAATTACATAATAAATTTGACTTATTCTGATATAGTTGAGCCTTGTGAAATAGAATTAATAAATAGAATTTAAATAAAATATAACTTTAATATGCTTACTACACAATAAGCTTGTGAATTTATATTTATACATTTTGGGTTGTTTGTCTGTACGGTTAATTATTGGTAGTATATTAGGTGGTGTCTATTGTAAGTTTAATGCAGAAATGATGTTTAAAATGTATTGGGTCACTATGTTTGCATCCATGACAACGATACATTTTTACATAGACTCACTTGTGCCAAAACTAACAAGAAAATTATTAATTTTGCGCCCGATAAAATCATATGTACCACACACTTTCTCTAAATGAATATAGAAATGTTTAACGCTATGGAATCTAGTATTTAACAGAACCAATCATGGGGTATATGAGTACTAATTTCAGAAGTAGAAGCAACAGCAACCATATTGGCGACCTTGAGATGGTAATAAAGAAAAAAAATTGCCAATCATTCAGAATGTAATAAAACGGGCAATGATCTAATGACGAGATGTAATAATCAGATAGATGTATGTTTTTGTTTGAGCCTTCATTAATTCATATGCTTGTCGGCTTACGTTTTGATCATTAATTTCCTAGACGCGGAGATTCAGCAACGTTTTGTTCATATGAATAAAATGTAAAGAAAAATATATAACAAATAACCTGTTAAGTACGTGTAAAACTCGCACTACGTAGGTTCCGTAAACACACAGGCACATAAACATGTTAATTTATAGAGTATTTCTGTTAAACTGTTTATAAATATTAATATTATTTTTCAGCATGTATATCTTTCACGTCCGAAAAAAACATGAATATCTCAAAAACTATAAAATGTAGAAATATCATTATGGTTTTCGGGTAAATTTCAGGTATCCATTTCAAGAAAAATGTTTTTCAATCCTTATAATGCACACTTTCAATTGATAAATTAATCTATCCCACACGACACATATTACTAAACAAAGACATTTTGATAACTTCATGTTAACCTAATGATATTCCCATATACGTATATATTTCTGAGTGTTACTGTTTATATAAATAATGGTTAATAAGTTAATAACTTACGCTTAATATAATATAAAGGATGGTGAATAACTTACACTTATACAATATAAAGGATGGTTAATAACTTACACTTTATATAATATAATGTATGGTGAATAACTTACAATTTATATAATATAAAAAATGGTTAATAACTTACACTTTATAACCATTTCAAATTTGGCAGACCGATGAACGGGCACATTAATGATATTATAAGGGTTCCGATTTTCGTAGCCAAACTAGGAATCCTTATATTTTAGCCGCGTCCATCTGTCTATACGTCTGTATGTCAGCAGTAGGATATATAACGAAATTAAGAAGAAAATTATCACAGTTTAATAGACGCTGCTAATTTACGAGTAATCGATCAACTTATGACATGAAGTAGAGTTTGTAAAAAGTTCCTAAAACTCCAAATTACGCGTTAACAAAATGAATACAATTATGCATAATGAGAATTAATAATATTTTGTAAATAGATACGCGTTAAATGTTTATGTGGGCCTGCGTGTATATGGAACCTTCTTAATGCGAGCTATACTCGTACTTAAGAAGTTTTTAAAACTTGATTTGAAACCAATACAATTTCCATCTACATAAATATAAAATTTAAGTATTAAATATTAATATACATGGCTGTTATTAAAATACTTTATAACTATGCGGAATTTGATTTGCTATTTATAAATTTGACGGAGAGCAGACGGACACGTGAATGATCTCATAAGTTTTCCATTTCTTTTCTGAGATACAGAACCTTAAAGATTATATGTTGGTAATTTTATAACCGTAATTTTTATTCGTATTGCGCATAAATCAAATATGTCACCGCATCACTATCGTTCACACTTAATACGAAGACGATGATAAGTGTATTGTTAAACACTTGAGTTCTGCCGGACCATGAAGCTCTGCGGCTGCAATGCCATTGATGCCGGTACGTCCCACCCGGAAAAGTCTGTAATCATTAACATAATTGCGTATGGCCATATAGTTATGATCATATCGATTGAAGTATTTATCTGTCGTCCCCATATTCTCACGTAGGCGTTACAATATGTTAATATATATCTCGGCCATCTTCCAGCACTGTCATTTTGTAATTATGGGCCGCCTTATAAGTTGACCTGAGTTATTCGCCGCAATTATCTATGGACGATTCTTTGTGAGGAGAAGCATAAATCAAAGATTATGATTAAGAGAGACAGGACTGGATTTTGAAATCGCAATTTTGAATGTTATTTTTTCAAAACCGTTTGAAAATTTTCATATATTTCTTTAACATTCCCAACTCAGTATGATGCATAGAATCATTTGTATGAATGACAGACATTTTCTTTGTTACATATGTATGTTTATCGGTAATCAGGTTTCTATATTTTGATATCCATTCTATAATTTGTAGCATCCATGAGACAGAAAGAAAAATATCAAAGCTTCATCAATGTTGGATATGCCTAATATGATATAACTGTTTGTGTTTTACAGTAGTGTGATGTTTAAGCCCCACCATTGTTTATTAGCATTGACGTTTGTATAGTTAAAGTTAGACTTGATATTCAACATGTTTTTTAAAATACATGTATTGATATCACCACTCGCCGCCCTACATAATTCCCTCGTGTTTTTCATTATAATTTCCAATAATTATATTATATTTTAGGTATATTAATTTTTTTTATAAGCTTAACAGTGTATAAAGCTATTTATAAAATTATCTCCACATTTCCTTACTTATTAAATTTATAAATATTTACCGTGGTCATTTTCAATAAGAGATAAAATGCGGGTATGCAACACATGCAGAACGTACTTTTTTTGTAAAGCTCTGTAAGACCTATCATAAATAGTTCATATCAGAATCTGTCATAAATAGTTTTATAATAATATATCGGCAACGGTTTACGTGAAGTAAACCAAAATAAACCGCATACTTGCCTTATAAATATGGCTATAGCTTAGTAATTTTACAAAGTGCATTACTATTATATTCACAATGCTTTCCAGATAAACACTTGCACAGCAAGGAGCTCTCGATATTGTCCTTCAAAATGTTAACAAAATTTTAATATCTACTCCATGAGTCTTCAGCAGCAGTGTTTAATGTGTCAAACTTTATAATCACTTTCGTAATATGTAAAATGTTATTGAAACGGAACTGAAAATGCTGTTATGCCTAATTCAAGAACGAATACTCATAGCATCTCATTCGTATGGTAAAAAACAAGAAATTTGTAGCTTATTACTTATTAGTAAAGCATTAGTGTTTTGTCACATCTTTTGATGATGTATGCAAAATATTTTTAAACTATGCAAAGTATTTTTAGGCGCACCGTGCGCACTTTTCTTCTGAACAGTGAACAAAACTGAGCCGTTACGGTCGGGTGGGTGACGCTGAATCGAGTAAACTCGGCTCCCTTCTGCATCGGCCATGCGAATTCACTATCTACCACGGAGTGTATCGCTTCAAGAATTGCGTTTTATTTTTGATTAATATTTTATTTAAGTATAATTTAATATAACATGTATTTGTTATTTTCAATATTTTATTAAATTTGAATCTAAAGTGTTTATAACGTATTTCTTTTTCTTTATACATATTGCTTCGTCCTTAGAATATGAAAGCAATGAAAGAAGTCCAGTCAGAGCAAAATTCCACTGCATAATTAATTCATAAATATAATCATATATTTTGTAACTAATATTACTTTATGAGTATAGCAATAAAAATAAATAATTGTCTTTTAAAATTGTTGACCATATAACAACAATGTAATTATTATATATATATATATATATATATATATATATATATATATATATATATATTTAACAATTTTTTTATTCTAATAATCAAATGTAAGATCCATTATTTAGAATTATTAATGAAATATATCTTACACGAATATGTTGATTTACAAAAATAAGTTCTCCACACAACTTCTTTACTGTAGAGACAACTTCAATATGGTGGACGTACCCATTTCTATATTTATGAATTAATGAAGTATTTTCTATGTTACTCATAGCATATTCGACGATCACATTATCATACAAAAATATATAATTTATACGAAAGTACTTTACCTGTACTATAAACTGATTTTGTGTCTATTATTAATTTAAAACAGTGTTTAATTTGTTATAAAGTTCGATATTTTATTAATTAGATTATTTTAATTACAACCTCTTGTTGATATTAAGATACTTATCTTGAATTACGCGAAACGTAATCGAGTTGCACTCTGTTATCATTCAACGCGCTGTAGCTGAGACATACATTCCTAAAATTGAGATTCTGCCCTAAAATGTCAAGCCTTCTCGGTTTACATAAATATAGAACTAGACTGCAAATAGTAATTCTTGGCTGATTATGTTGTGTCCCTCCAGCAAAGCAAGCTTTCAGATATGTTGTAGCGTCAGCTTTCATCTTCGAGATTTCCACAAATCGGTTTTCTCACAGTGGTCCTAGCGAAGTACATGCAATTTCCATCCTTGACAAAAGGTATCTTTGACAAAAGTCAGTTGAGCGAGGCCTAAACAGGTAACCTTGGCAACGGCACTAGCCTTGTCCAGATTGCGTACACGTAATGATTGATTTATTCAAATAACTCGCAGCGCCTCACGCGACGCGTGTGTACATGTGTACGCAGCACGGTTACCTCGCGCTATTGCTCACCGCGCACCGAGCGATTCAGTATTGCTCTGACAATGAACTAATTGATCCACCACGATTTGGCTGAGGGGAAGATACGTGGGTGTTATTCAAACTTTCGATTGTTAGCTAAATGAAAATTTTATCGAAAAGTAAAAGTTTTTAGAGCTTTTGAAATATACTTACAAACTAAAACATTCTTGTGGTGTCTAAATGATTAAAGGATGTGGAATGGTATTTATTTTTAACATCAGTTATTATTGATATCTATAGATTGTATTTAAAAGCGTTGACTTAATTTTTATATAAACGTATCTTACAATATCAAACCAGTTCAATCATTGTGGTTTATAGAATTTTTAAAGGTCTAATACAAATCACTGGGATAATCAGGCGGACAGAGAGATGTAGTTGTTTGTATAGAGTGAACGTGCGTCGATAGTGTAGCTAAACTTCCAATTAGAGTTAATTAAAAATACTGTCCACTGTCCAATTTTTTATAATAGAACACAAAAATCACTTTTAAAAAACCATTTCATTTAAAAAGTTGTTTACTTCATTTTTAACTTTTTACTGTGATTTTATTTCTTAGCCTGATTTTATTACATTCAATCATTAACTGGAGTAATTTCTTGTGGTCTACTTTACCAATTTGAAACTTACAAATCGTCATGTCCCATAATTTACAAGGCCCTACCTCTGCAGCATCAAGACTGAAGTTGGAACTCGGAGACCTAAGTTAATAATTTAAAATAAGCAGACCCTCACTTCTCACGGTTTATATAGGCAATACTCCCTCAGGATTAGGACTTTGGAGATAAAATCCGGAGTCCCATGATAAATTATCTGCTAGAGATCCACAATAATTAAAAACCAACGTATCATCAACTCTCAAGGTTTAGAAAGACAGTAAGCCGGCAACATTAGGATTTGAGGATCTAAGTTTGAAATAATCATAATATTGTACCATGTGAAATGTGAAGTTAATAAATGTATAAAGATTTACAATAGTCGGTAAAATTGAAGTAGTAGCAAAATTTGAAGCAAGCAAACTTTTAAAAGGAAAAGCTAAATGGAACCACTTAAAAACACTTTATGTTTGTCAGCGGGGATGTCTGATAATTACTTTTAGTTTATTTACAAAAATATGAAACTTATCAAAGTACTAATGAGTGAATCAGTAGAATATACTTCCACCTACCATAAATTTCAGCAAACGTTGCGGAATTTTAGTAAAATTATCCAACCACAGTTGTTAAAATTTCAGTTTCCTTCTTCTGGAAAATGATGAAACTATGTACTCTCATTACATAGCTATGCATGTAGCACATAGCCAACATACTTGAGGAAATCTTATGTATTTCCTAAACCATTCTCCGTCATTTCCATCTCATATACAACTTTCGATATTTGGTACTTAAAATATAACAACTGGATTATATGCAGTGCATAAAATTATGATTTGACTATTGCTTATTTACTCTTTGTAGTTCACAAATGTCTCCTGCACATCCTACTTTCTTCCTGAGTCTCAAACATTACTACTTGCTTACTTGAATTTATGACTCGGAGCAATGGCACCGAGTTGAAAGTTGAACGAACTAATTTGAAAAATAAATAAAAAAATGTTATAACATTTATTTGTGACCTCAACCGTAATCTATTTATAGCGATGAGTATGTGATGTATCACCTTAGAATCGCCTTGTAGCTGAGATTTCAAGCTGACGGATGGATGACAAAGAGCCAACTGTATATGAGGCGTAAGTGACAGGTTGCCAGCGATAATTATCTGCAGTCGACCGTATGACAAGATGTATTTACAGAAGAGTCATAATCCACGGACGTATCTGATAGATCAGTAACCTCTTTGAACCGAGTACCGGTAGTCAGTCACCTGTTGTCTACACCGAGTATGAAATTATACTTAAATGATTTGTATCTATTGTAGTTGGAATTTTAATGGCGAAGCAGTAAAGTAGTCTTATTCCAAGTTTCAATTTTAGCTGTTATATATATATATATATATATATATATGTATATATATATATATATATACATATGTACATTTTTTTTCTTTATTTTTTTTTCAACTTATTTTTATTTGTCGTAGGGTCGTTAACGATAGCTCGCTATCCCAACAGGATAGACATCGGGTTTTACATTATATACATACACGCGAAAAGTAAAATAAAACAGAAAAATGCAAATGCACAGCAGTTACTATACTTTCCCCCAGAAAACGTATAAATTACATTAAAATAAATTTTATGCAACTAAACTGACAATACAAGGAGTTTGTTGATTATTTTCTAAACATTATATAATGTGTAATAAATGTATATATATCTGTACTGTTTATTAATCCAAATCTTTTAAATCTTTCATTGTAACCCTAAAGAGTGGCTAAGGTAACACTGAGTAATTATAAAATAAATATAATATTGATATTAAAGTTTTTACAACTATATTGCTTGAATTACTATTATTAATTATTTTTTAATGAATAATTACATATATATATATATATATATATATATATATATATATACATATATAAATATATATATATATATATATATATATATATATACATATATAAATATATATATATATATATATATATATATATAATTTAAATTTTTACAACAGTATAGCGACCAAAAAAATATGGATTAAACTACAAAATACGATACTAACGTTATACGTTACAAAAAATAGATATGCATAAAAAAATATTAAATAATTTGTTTACGTTACATTAGTAATGAACGGCTTTTTTAATATACAAAACAACATTCAGTAAAATTTTCCCTTCAATTAAGTAAAGGAGGATAGCGAAAAACTCCCTTGTAGTTGTTCCTCCGTGGTTCGATTTCCTCATTGAAAGTGTTGAAAGCATTTTTAGCAGTTATTACAAAACTTCAATTATCTCCATTTCTATCGAGGCAAAGCACGGATGGTATAAAGTGATCAAATCAAGTATTTATTTAATTTAGATGCACAGTTTGCGAACCTTTGCTCTAATGAGCTAAGCTGAGATAAGTCGTGTAATGAGCGGACCTGCGTTCGCTATTTATTTATTTATTTATTGCCAACTTCATTGTTCCTCCACCATGGCGCGCTCCGGCGTTCCGTATTGGATTTCGTGCCAACGAAGACCTTAGACGCGGACTCCGAGTTTGATTATTATTTCGAAATTAGAATCGAATAATTGTAATTGGGATATTATTACAGGCGTTTGTTTATTCGCTCGCATCTTCTTCACACGTCAGTTACTCCGGCAGTCTATCAACGTTTCAAGGCAAGCAGCGTGTCGCCTCTTAATCATTAAGCCATAGATTTAAATTTCACGAATGAAACTAATGTTTATTGGAACTTTTGTTGACAGTACCTTTATTAAACGAATTATTTTATACTATTTATTTTGGCTTATTTCCTAAAATAAACTTCCGATCATAATACTTTTATGGGTTAAAGTTGTTGTATATAATGAATACAAATAAGTTATGGCTGTATCTTAAACATGACTAATGCAGTCATGTAAAATGGACACTCGCTATGTCAGTAATTTATTAGTAATTGAATATAATCTTAACATGATGGTCAAGTGGTGTTATGGCAAAAGATATTTTGATCAACAAAATCAAATGTTCATGTAACGTGTGGAACACATTTGGAATAGAACGTATATTTAATTATGGTAATTTTTTATGTGTATCAGCTGTATTGGAACAACCTCAATAACTAGAAATTTTAAGAGATTCACTATGAATTCTCGTGTTTGCAGTTTTTCATTACGTTGAAATTATAGCAAGCAATATTAGACTGCATATGGAACATCAGCGTAATTTCAATGCGTCTCTATTACATGAAATTTGTATATACGTACATGTATCAGAATTACGAAAGAGTGTGAAAGGTTTAAGATGCATCCAATATACTCCCCACGTCCTGAAAATTAAAAAAATTGAAAGCGGTGCTTCAAAACTTGAAAACATTCTTATCACCATTTTATTCAGATAGCATCTCACCTCCAATAGGTGACGCATCATCTACAGACAGATTAATGCAATGTACCGCTATTGAATCTATCCTATCACATTCTAGTCGGAGATGTCACCAAGATACAGTCACTTATAGAGAGGCGAAATAATTTTAAATTAAACAAAATAATTATTGTACATTGCGTATAGAAATAAATATCTTCTTTACGTATAAAAGCCAACATCCATCTGTCTTTCTGTCTTTCTATCTATTCTCTTATATCTTGAGTTATCCAAGATGAATCGTGATAAAGGATTTACAATCGTTTAGGGTATTTATCTGGAAATGTTTTACGTTTAATACTCATGTTACAGACCTATGGTAATATTTGTGAGATGTATCCCAGGATGCGGATAAGCGAAACTGAATCAAATAAAAAATTACCATAATTAAATATACGTTCTATTCCAAATGTGTTCCACACGTTACATGAACATTTGATTTTGTTGATCAAAATATCTATTTGCTATAACACCACTTGACATGATGGAAGATGGTCAATTACTAATAAATTACTCACATAGCGAGTGTCCATTTTACATGACTGCATTAGTCATGTTTAAGAGACAGCCATAACTTATTTGTAATCATTATATACAACAACTTTAACCCATAAATCTATTATGATCGGAAGTTTATTTTAGGAAATAAAACCAAAATAAATAGTATAAAATATTTCGTTTAATAAAGGTACTGTCAACAAAAGTTCCAATAAACATTAATTTCATTCGTCAAATTTAAATCTATATATATATACATATATATATATATATATATATATATATATATCCCTAAATTCTAAATCGGCCTCACCTAAGCCTAATGTTATCTTTCATGCATAATATTATAGAAACTTTTCAAATTGTTGTGTTTTTATTTTTTCTTTTGATTCGAAATTATCTGTATTGTGTTGAAATTATCTGAATAAATAGTAATTCAATCTCTTTTATATACATATGTTCTTTCTTTGATTCTCTATCTCTTTCTTCATAGCCAGCCCGTGACCGCTAATTGGGACCATTTTTTTTTGTATATTTTATAAGAGAATGACTTATTAAATGTACACATGTTTAATGTAACGTAATCGATATAAATCATGTTTGTATTTGGCCTACAAGCGCTGCATTAAAACATTGGTGAAAATCCCAACCAAACTAAATTCAAAACATTATCTTGCAACACCATCATACTACAAAAATATGTATCGCCGTAACTAATCTATACATCCAGAGACCTGTTTGTCACTGTCATTCAAAACCATTAATAACATTTTCGTGCTCTATAAATCCTGTCTCCTTCCGCGCTATTAACCAAAATATATAGATCAAATCGTAGATGCTGCGTAGACTTCCCGTCACGAAGTTCTATTCTGAAGCTGCTCAGAGACGTTTAATTATCTCGCACCGGAAATCACATCACAAGAGCGAGCTGCGTGACACTGACACCATGCACAATAAGGCGGGCTGAAATTGAGAATCATTAGTTTCTGGGGCACCGTGAATTAGCATGCGCAGTGTCGAAGTAATAGCCATTACAAAAGTCGATTTTCGTAATGGCTCGTGTCTCGCACACGTTGTTGTGTTACACCTTCTGTAACGCGTGCGGTATTTGAAGCGATCGCAGATTTTAAACCTTATTTTATTTACTAACGTTTGACTATGACTCTTGTAAAAATATCCTTCGAGTCTAAACTTTAAATACATTGAAATTTTGGCCTCAAATCTAAAAATTTTAAAAATAAAGGATATTTACTTATTTATTGTTGTAAACAAGCATCAAGGAAATTCATTGATTCAATTAATCAAGGAGAAAATTTTTATGTAAATATAATTATGACATTTAAACATAATTGTAAGATTATTTGATAAGAAATTATTGACTCATGTTAATTAGTAAATTGCTTAAAAATAAGCTAAAAATAACTTTTTACACTTTTCTTTCTTCCTATCTTATCCACTCAGCGGGGTCAAGAATATTCAAGGTGCATAGCCACGTACGTCGTTCCGACAAATCCCGGAGTGTGTCACGACCTACTTGAATCCAGTTCTTTCTGCTGCTCTTTAGTTGCCAGCACAGTCCGCTGACAGTTGTTTTGGGACGTTTCTACTTCCCTTTTATTTGGAGTTCAATGGGAACTTCCTTGAATTCTTATTATTTTCTCGGGTCAAGATATTTGGTGAATATCTTTAAAACAGAGATGGTCGAAGACTTTAGTCATATCCTCTTCAGTACCTCCCGTCTCTGGAACGACTCTCCCGAGACACGAGAATAAGTAAACACGTTTTAATATTCTGCGTTCAGCAGTAACGGAGTTATGTTCCACACATCACATCTCACGTCTTGACTCATCTGTGTGTTGATTTGAGCCCAGTAAAGGCAATCTCCCTTGGCAAATCTTTCAATTTGACTTGCATATCCACATGATTATGGCTCTGCAAGCAGAGGCAATGTACATAATCCAAGCCCCCTTAGAACTCACGTAGTTATCATTTCTTTGAGAGATTCATTACATCATCAAGAACAGTAGCGGCGAGAGAAGATATGGTTGTTATGTTTGACCTCACAAGAACAGTGGTTGTAGATGACTTTGAAGATCTTACGGTCGTTGAACGAAAAAATGGTCCCATAGCCTCCGAAAACCTATCCAGAATAATTCCGCAGAGATTTTAGAAGGCACCGAAAGCAAGGTATTCCAATTGCTACACCAGCTAAAGTCCCCTTTTTTGGTACGGTAGTCAGAAATATTTTATTACAGTTGTTTGGAAGTGGTTGAGCTTCCCGGTTTTTGACAAAAAGGGAATTACGACTCTGACGGCAGTGGATAAGTCAGCATTAAGCATCTCCGCTGCTGTCAAGTACATTTCGAAACTTAACCAGTTTTAAGTGAGCAATTATTCCTCACCACCACATCTATAGTTAGTACTGAAGAAATTAAATCCAGAAGCCGAGATGAAATACTGACTATAAATTTAGCGTTAAGTGTCAATTTCGAAAAAAAATAGTATACAAATACATTTTCGAAATGCTCACACCATCGTTGAATCTGCCCTTCGGATGTCACCATAAATTTTCTCTCTGAAAGGTAACTTCTGGAAACTAGTACTTCCCGTACGTTTTTTAATGATATAGAGTCCATTTAAGTTGCCAGTATTTTCAGCATGGTCAGCGTCACCATTAGTCCAAACCCTCCTGTCTTTCCACATACTTCCACGAATCTGGCGATATTGCTCCTTGAGCACGCCTCACTTTATGTTGCAAAATATTGATACCACTTTCAGATGGAGCTTTCTACGTCTCTCTGTAAGGTCCCAAATGTGTTATGACATTCATTCAGTGAGCTTGAGTTAGATTATGCCCAAAATTAGTAGAGCTAGTCTCCGAGTAAGCCGCTTTAATTTGATTCCATGTTTCGTCGATGTTAAAAGCACATTAATTGGGTCGATTTTGGAATTTTAACTTGAACTGTGCGTAAATATTTTGATAAGGTTTAAAATTAAAACATACACACCTTTAATAACATCAAAAAATTAATTTATATGACGTTAGTTCAATCATTTAATTTAAATGAAAAATAAATTAACATACAGAAACACACACGCACAAATATTTTTGACTAAGCGAATTTGTTTGAGTCGATGTACATTAAAATTCGTCAAAAACTTTGAATTAAATTTTTCTTATCTGCAGTTTTTTTAAAAAAATCAACAAATATATTAATTTTAACCCGAATACTAACAATGAGTAACAAAAGCAGGTAACATATGAATATTCAGCATGTATACATCTCATATAACTCCCAGCCAACACGTACAGTGTGAAATCTGCCTTATTTGACTACCGTCGCGGTTGCGAACGCGGATCCGATGGCCACGTGCCATACTCGTATCTTTCGCAGCAGGTGTTCGCTAGACCGCGCACAACTTCCGACCAGCAGCCGCCTCACTGCTGGTCTATGAGTATTTATTATATATTTATATTATTTCTACTTTCTAGAAAGTAGAAATAATACTACATCACGTAGTTTCATTTATTTGTGAACAATTATTTCGTCGAAATTCTCTCAAAAAATAAAACAAAAATGATTTATGAACTTTTTTTTATTTGAGCCTTTAATATAGAGAAATAATTTATTCTGCAATAATAATTCTTTTTTTCTTTTCAGCACTTTTTCAACCATAAGTACATTTAAACGTTTCACTATCTTAAACAGAACTTCAATAAAAAAAAACTAAGGAAAAATACTTAATTACCAGTATAATTGATTTTTCTTTCCGCGAAATAATACTCTTATCGCTCGATATTCAAAACCATATAAGGGGTTTGTTCGTCACGTCATATAGATTTGATGACGCCGCACGGTGTGCGTGCTTTACGATGCTTAATCCTTGCACTAACGTTGAAAGAGTGCATCCCCCAGAGCGGAATGAGACATGAAAAAATGTTCTTGACCCTGATAGTCTTATTTCGTACTGGAAAACATCCCCAGGCAGAATTTTTTAAAGAATCCTTACGACATCCTCTCAAATCTGATTTACAGATAGGGCTTCTAGACAACTAGATAACTTATAATACAACTAGACAACTAGATAACTTATAATAATTAACATAGATTACCCTTATCATACTGATCAATCTACATAAAAATACTGTATCATCAATTTTTTCCGCTCTTTTCTTTATCTCAATACATTAAATTATCACCTAAACAAGTTCTATTACAATCATATATTTGGATTTAACAAATAACCAAATTAATCAATATAAAGAAAATGTGTGGGTAAAAAAATATAAGGAAGATCATGTAAAAAGTGACTGAATCAGTTTAAAGATAACAGGTCATGTAAAGAGTGACTGAATCAGTTTAAAGATAAAAGGTCATGTAAAGAGTTACTGAATCAGTTTAAAGATAAAAGGTCATGTAAAGAGTGACTGAATCAGTTTAAAGATAAAAGGTCATATAAAGAGTGACTGAATCAGTTTAAAGATCAAAGGTCATGTAAAGACTGACTGAATCAGTTTAAAGATGAAAGGTCATGTAAAGAGTGACTGAATCAGTTTAAAGATAAAAGGTCATGTAAAGAGTGACTGAATCAGTTTAAAGATAAAAGGTCATGTAAAGAGTGACTGAACCAGTTTAAAGATGAAAAGTCATGTAAAGAGTGACTGAATCAGTTTAAAGATAAAAGGTCATGTAAAGAGTGACCGAATCAGTTTAAAGATAAAAGGATAAGAATAAAAAAGACAAAATTCAACATATCCAGAAGATGTAGACATGCTTCAGAAACTTTATATCAATGGAGGAAACAAAAGAAATTTAATAAAACCATTAAGGGTTACTTACCTCAATATGGAGATAAATAAATAAAAATAATTATGTAGGTATAATGACTAACTGTCCATCAAAGCTTTCTGGAGCAAAAAAGGGTCGTAGCGGCATTTTGCTTTAATCGCTTATTACACATGGTAATTATTTGTGGTTAATTTGTCACCGGTATTTCTAATGATCCTTTACTCGTATTATTTTCTGTATTTAAGTCGAGTACAGAACTGTAGGGCCTAGTCTTGTAACATAAAACTACGTACAACATAACATTCTTTCCAAAATAATTTTGATTTTTTTACGTAGGTTTAGTTACTTTAACTCAAACAACCTTATCTGGTCTAATTTTACGACAGAAAACGGTTTATAACATTATATTTATTAGTAATATATTTCGCTTCATTTTTTTTATTTTTTCGGTTTAATACCATTGATTATTATATTTTTATCGTATCTACAATATTTTTATAAATTAATGTGCACATGGCGCACTTCATTCCCTTCATTTTAAGCATTGTCGCTCATTACTCACACCTTTCAAAAATATATTGTATGCCTTATGTCTAATAAGACAAAATAAACATTACGACGATGGCAGTGTTTTGTCAAACAAATAAATTGTTTTTGTAACACACCAGCACAAACAAGCAAACTATCTTATGTAAAATTAAAATTACTGTAAATAAAAATGAAAGAATTCATTTTAAAACATTTAATAATTGTCTTCTTCAACTTAAGAATATATTTTTTAAACAAAACATAGGAAAAAGCGAAAACTTACATATTTCTCACCAAACGTTTCGAAGACCCTCAAAATGCATAAAGGTAAAAACTCAGGCGCAGGGCGTGTAAAGTCACGAACAAACACATAACGACATAAAACATGTCATGTCGACCATAATTACCTTCTTTCTCGCGACTCAATGCCGACGCATCTCCGACCTGAAGCTGGCAAGCAAGGTCCGCAAACGACGTTGGCGTGCTGGTAATGTCCACTCCATACGTCTAATAGTAAATCCTTCACCAGACCTGGCTTCGTCTTAGTTTCATATTTACAGCCGCATCCGCTTCCAATTATATTCGCATTAGAACTCCATTGTGGCTGCCAAGAACTCGCTTGTTCGAAGTGTCTGTTTTGTTTGTCTATTAGTTTGGATGTGGAGACCGACTCAATATTCTCTTCAAGGTTTTAGCAAATATCGATTATAATTAGATTCGGATTCAGGTGAAATCGAATAAAAATTTCGGAAGCAAATCAAAATTTAATAAACGCACGGCGATCTTGAATAAAATTGACCGCGCGTAATCGAGTTAAAAATAATTATATTTACGTTTATATTACACGTTGCATCGTGTGAATATTTCAGACATTTTAACTAAACTACTGTTCTGTAGTGAAACTAGATACACTTATAATTCTTCATGTCCGTCCGTCCGTCATCCATCACCTACTTTTAAATGATTCATATTTAAATTGCAATTAATATGTATCAAGAATTTTTTTTAAATATAGGAAACTAAAAAATATAAAAATAAAAATATTAAAAATAATGGACAATTTTTTTCGCTCACTCCCTCGAGTATTATTGGATAAGTATTTTAAAATCAAACTGAAATTCTATTTCTTTTTTCATCTGCAAGCTCTGTTAGCAAAATATCAAAGTTCAAAATCAATCTTACCCTTTTAATTTTTGAACCGTAGGATTGAACAATCCAAAAAATTTACTACCTACTTTAAACGTATTTCGACAGTGCTTTTTTTCATTTCTAGTATACCACTTGAACCAAATTATTTAGGTTTTTCACTAATATATATTTATGTAACTTTAATAAAAAAATATAAACAAAAAATAAACATGTTTACATGTGAACGTAAGTAAAAGGGGTATGCGAAAGGTAAGAGATAGTGAGGAAAGAGTTACAAAAAATATTTTGTGCTACAGGTTATGTTAAGTAATGCGATTCGAGCAATTCCAGATAACTTTTGAACAACGATGTTTGCGGACGTATTTTGTATAATTATATTTACTTCATAATCTTGTTACGTATATAAAGATTTATGTAGGTAATGCAATCATATATTGAGGAATTAGGATATGCGTAACTTCAGAACGTAGTTAAAGGCGAGCGGGCACATGTTGGAATTTAGATCGGAAATATAAATTGATAAGATAGTTGTCCAATATAATACATAAAAAATAAAATTTAGAATGCCTTTAAGCCCAAATTGAAATAAAACTAACCCATTTGAATTATGGATGAAGTTAACTAACACAACTTCGAATAAATAATTAAATTCAAAGACCATTTTTCCAACAGTATATAAGTAATGTTTTACCTTACAGTGCATAATATTTATATGTAATGTATTTCAAATAAAAGGCTATCGATGTGAAATTATCAGAAGAAGTACTAGTCTTACCAAAAATATTAGCGCAACAAATCAAAAAATTGGCAGGATTTCCTACAGTCCAAAAAATTCTATTTAAAAAATAAAATATTTGTTGATAATTTGAAAAAATTGGGGATGATTCAAGACATGAAATACAAAAGAAAACAGGCGTGCTACGGATGTACATGAAATATTAAACTTAAAGGTAATTATAAAAAACAAGAAATATGATTAAATCGACATTGAATTCAACATGGAGGCGAGCGGGTCGTGTTTTGTTGTGGGCGATTAAAAAAGAGCAAATAAGCCACAGAATGGTGGCCGAGATCCAACCAACTTGACACAAAAAGGGATCCCTGATACTTGTACAAACTACTTAGCAAAATTTATGGATCCTTTCTAGATGAGCACAACCAAGATAAGGTGTTTGCCGGAAATCGAGATAGATTAGAACTGGAGGATAAGAAATAAAAAATATCATAATAATAATATAAACGACGTATTTAAGTAATTAAACTTATGCGAGAAAATACATTATCGAACTCGACAGCGCACTCCTTGATTGTGACTTACTTATTTGCTGTTCTCTTGTTATATTTTTTGTTATTCCAATAAGCAATATTAAGACGGACGTAGCATATACTCAATGATGTCTTAAATATAACTATTTGAAACGAATTGAATAAATACTTATTTACATAACTTAAACCTGTGTGCATGATGGTGCGCCACCGCGTTTGATAAACTACCCTACTAAATACTAAAACTGTGTACACGAAGTATTTCTCTGATATTTAGGAACATATATAATTCAGCTCCGAGTAACAAATACAAATACTTCCAAGTTTCAAGTTTATATTTATAGTACTTCACTAAAAATTTTCGATCAAAGATTGATAATTTTGTGCCTCACTGACTGATTCGTTGACAGGTCATGAAAATTCTCGGTCACTTCCTAAACTTTAAATTTAGTGCCCGTGCAACGGTCAAAATGTATACAAAAGAAATACTCAAAAATGTGTAAATAGGAATTGAAAATTAACAATGAAATAATCTATATTGTTCTTTTTAATATATTGGTTGTTCTATAGTTCTGCTGAATAGCTTAATTGAATGTATATCTGATAACTTTGAACGCTACCGCCTTCTTAATTAGATTTAGTCGTGGTAAGATAATCTTAAGGAAATATTGCTTATCTCCATCTTAATTTCTAATGGCAAAACCTGTTTAAATATAGTAAAATCTGGACGCAACTAATTTTCAAAATTATTAATTATAACTATCTTCAGTCAATGCTAATCATATAGATCCAAGTTACTAATCAATATTACTTTCTTAGCTGAGTTCTTTATGAACTTGGCCACTTTTGCATCAACAATTTTCACATTTGACCTTTTAAATAAAAACTTGACCTCTTTTTACATAATCAAATTTTTGTTAAGATCTTTTTTACGCCAAATAGCTACATTTGGCATCAGGCAGAATAACCATGAAATTCAAATACTACGAGCCTTACTAATCACAAATCTTCGTAAAATTATAGTGTACCCTATCAGGACTTAAATGCAATTATGTATTAAGCCTCGTAGTCGCTGCTACACCAGCAGATAGCTGATGAAGTAAAGGTGGAGGCAGATAGAAGTAACATATTATATTGTGTGGAAAAATTCCTTATTCTGTCTCGTTCCTAATCCCTATTAATCAAATATTAATAAAACAATACATACACAATAACATCTAAAGTCTTTAAAATTTTCGACTTCCCTTGACGTTTGTCCCAATCGTAAGTTGGTACAGCACATAAGACCTCACGATCATCAACCATAAAATCCTTTTTACATCATCGCCATGACTTTCCCGTCACGCTCCTGACCCGAGCACTATCTGCCCACGACGTTAATCATATGTATTCAAAGCGATTAAATCTGTAATATTGTACCTACAAAATGCACAAAAATTGCACGAAAACCGTGAAGACTGAATTAGAATATTGTAATTAGAAACACCTCCAGTTTTTTAATTAAATGCAAAGGAAAAAACGAAAATAGGCCTGGTCTTACAAAAACATAATGTAACTTTAAAGAAGGCTTTAGAATACACATAACCGCCAACAACAATAACAGTTCAGCCATTTACAATTAGGAAAGAGCAACATTAAAATAACATCTTTGACCATAATACAAAGCAAGGAAAAGCGATCTACATAAAGACATATTATATATAAATATGTATATATATATATATATATATATATATATATATATAGTATGGAATATAATGTGCACTTTGTTTCATCTTGAAGACTTAAATAGGAATAGCGTTTACAATATGTTGTGAAAAATAACTTTAATTTTCATTAAAAAATACAAGACTACTCATTTATATGATAGACTATTTACGTAAGAAAAGCTTTTACGTAATAGTTAATTGATTGGTTATTATTTTCATCTTCGCTGTATGAGAATGCCATTTTTATTCTTACATTACGCAAACCAACCGACCCTTACGGATCTCATGGGCTATTCCTAATCGTCTGTTCCAAAATTGAAACAATAGATTATGCAGTTATTCGTTTTGCTCATATTCAAATGAATTGCGTGAGAATAAACACTCCGTACAATGCTTCATACTGTGTGCTCAATTTTGCAAAATTTATATAATTTTACTATAAATTTGATGACGAATAAAAAATGGAGAAAAAAAATTAAAGTGAAATTAAATAATTAAATAAGTCTTGTTATTTCCAGGGCTAAATGTAAACGTGAAAATTATATTTTTTGTAAAAAAGCTTTTGTATTAATTTATTGTGAAAAGTGACAATAATTTTACAATACTAAAAATCTGTATGAAAATGTTGATCGTTAAGCTAGTTTAATCTACTTTTTCTTGTTCCAAGCAGCATTCCTTAACATTTTACGGGAGGACCTTCGCCAGTGATAAGTTAAACTGATTAACTTGTTCTCTGGCTAAATCATTTAAATAATCCGGATTTTGATATCGTTTTTCTCATATATTGAGGGATAATTTCTGAGATAGGTTTATTGGACATTTATAAAAGGGATCTAATATTGACAAGGGGATAAATTTTACATTTTACATAGGCAAAAGACAGTTATTATGTAAGAGGTGTGCGATATGAGATGGTTGAAATCGTCACCATCGATACCATAACCATAGATTGATGACTCTCAGATACATAGCGTTAGCTATACGTCCTGGCATGATCAACCAGCGATAACAGAGCCATCCACGAATTGCACAGTGCGGATCCCTTAATTTAAACTGAAGAGTTCAAAATTTGTTTCTTCTAAAAATAAAGCATAAATTATTTCAATATCGTTTGAGATGGTGCCTGAAATAGATACAAAAACTCTGCGTAATCTTTTCAGAAATCAAGACATTAAGGGATGAGGTATAGTTGCAATTGTAAATAAACCATTGGTGATTTATTAATAATTTAACGGTAAAAATTGGTGTACGAAGATTTATTCACCGTATTTATCCACCCCAAGTGATATAAACAAATTGTCTCCATACCGGTTTGACGAGTTGAAATCCGAGTTTCTATCATGAAGTAAATATAAATATCCATAAATCTGCATTATTTACTTTTCCTTAGTTGTTTTACAGAACAAGTTCCATATTTTGGTACATCCTCAAGTGCAGCGGTAAATCGAATAGCAAGATGCCGTATATCATTATTCTAGTCTGTGATGTCACAATGGACTGAGGAATAGAATATACGTTTATCAAGTGGAAAAATAAATGTTCATACTTTGTAAAATTTACACGCTATGTTTGCTTGCTTGCAAATTTAAATCCAAAATAAAAGTAAGATAACATAATTAATTATACTATTTAATCACTAATGTTCTGGTAATTCGAAAATGTACGTGCGAATTAAAAGCTTTTTCCTCGCACTCTAATTAGTTGATCTCTTTATTTCCAGTAACGCAAAAAATACGTTTTTCCGCTTATACATAGTGTTATTTTTTTAACACATAACCTCAAACTATCTACCTTAAACTGCACCGAGACATACGAAAAATCCATACAATATATACGTTCGGGATCCGTCAAAAAGTTATACATTTATAATAGGTTATTTGAAAATTTTTGAAAAAATGTATAAAATTATTCGAAATGTATCTCATAAACCTACAGTTGTGATATTTCCGCGAAACACGTATTTTGAAGTGAAAAAATGATTTTTATTACAGTCATGCAAAGCTTCGCATCAGAACAATTAGTAACGTGATGTGTAAATTCCTTGACACCACGATGTCCAAAATAAACCATTAAATTGAGGAGGCGCCATTCTATCTCTTCTCATAATTCGTCATTCTGTAGTGACAGATAAACGTTTTTAATGGATTTTAATTTTTGGGCTATTTTGCTCGTACAATTACTTGAAGTTTGTACAGTGCATTTTGACGTCACGCGTTCTGATTGGCGAAAAATTAGTGTTCCGGCATTCGACCGCGAATTTCAGAATAATATTACTTTCAATTTCAACCATTAAATGAATATAATAATTATTCATTATTTTTAACACAGATATTTACAGAAATTATCCATGTATTGTTTTTTACAAATGGTACAAATACCCTATTCCTTATTACGAGGGTAGGTTCTTCATTTTCTCTCATGGTCTGTTTTTATTTAGCTCGTGCTCGTCGTATGTTATATATATATATATATATATATATATATATATATATGCATATATATATATATATATATATATATATATATACATATATATTAATTATTGTTAAAATAAAATTTAAAAGATGATTTTTTCAGAAAATTGAACACAATACTCATAATTATTTGTTATCCTTTTCGTACGCACGATACTTGCGCATATTGTTTAGCGCTACTCGGGGAAATAACCCGCGAACAGCTGCAAATACATCGCCACTGCGGGTAAACACCGCACTCCGGGTTAATATTGGGTGTGTTAAAAGGAGTTAAGTGTGATATTTTTTTGCACTCAATTAGAAAAATGACGCATTTTACGTTTTATTTCAACGACAATGTATTCCTTTATAGCCAGCAACAGTGTATTTCTTTGTCCGACATCTATTCCCGGACACCGTGTATAGATTACACACATATAATATCGTATGTATGTGGGTATATATGTATTCTTTTTAATGTTACCTTGGCCCGCGCAATTAATCATCATAAAATTATATACTTTCCTACTAGCATTTTCAACATCCACCTTATGTATGAAATTAAAATTGTTAAGTAAATAAATAAATGTGAACACCAAGATATAAACCTCAAAATAATATTTATGTTATCAAAACCCTCAAGCTAGAGATAGCTTAAGGTTTCTGCTACTTCAGCCATTTAACACAATGAAAATTTGAAAAAATAAAGAATTTTCCGTACGCTTTCACACCATTTCCTAGAGAATCGGGGAACACAGTGATGTCGAACGTCAGATCGTTTTATGTAGCCGGATTGTCCACTATTACTAGACGTAAAATGTGTCCCATGTCCCATTTTCGTACTGTTCCGCAATGATTGGAAGTGTCATAATTATAATGTTACATTTTTTCGAAACATATTATTTACTGCGCGTTCTACTTCATGCACACATGATCAAATAATTTAATAAAAAATTTCGATAGAATAAACTTATTGAATTGAATTATACATAGACATATGTAATTAAATAAATAGCGTAAAATATACTGCAAGATCGGAGGTCACAAACGACGTTTATTCCAGAAACAGTCACGTTTTAGTAATTTACGTCAGAATATTATGGTTCTCACCTCAGGCAAAAATACAACTTCCGAACCCAGATCCGAACGTGATGGACCATGAAATTGAATTTTGTAATAGAAGTTGAACCTTGAACCTTCATTAGCGCTTACAGAACAGGTTATAATAAACCCATCCGCCTGTCCGTTTCATTATCAATCACACGAAACTAAATAAACGTTTGATATGACGTTTGGCACAAAACTGGCGAAATCGGCGGAGATAAACACAATCAATTATTTGTTAATGTGCGTATATTTTTTGTGAGCCATTATTAAACATCCATTATAAAAAGCAAAACCTCTTCGCGGTATAAAAACAAAAGAAAATTTTGCACAGTATAAATTTATGAAAAAATAATGAAGTCATACGAGTGAAAAAAGTAAAGGAAAATAAGCAGAAAAAAGACGTACAGTGTCGATGCCGACAAACGCAAAATAAAAACAATTAATTTTTTATAACAGCAATTAATTTTTATTATCCGAAATTAACTTTGTCTGATTTTAGGGACTGCAATCAATTTTTATTAACTACTTTAAGTCAGTCTGATTTAATTTTTTGCACAACTCATTTTTATCAACACAATTTATATCGAGGTTATGCATTTGTTTTAACTTCTATATTTGGATGTTTCTCTTTGGCATCCTGATTGGTTTCGATGCGAGTTAACGTTCTGTAGAATTTATAAGGAGCTTAAGTAATTATGTGATATATAATGACGTGTACAGAGTGTGTTTTACGGAATCAACCCATTATTCTGAATTATAAAAATAAAGAAAAAATGAAATATATTTAAACTTTCGTTTTTAATAAACTCTTGTTTATTTTAATTTTTCCTGTTAAGAGTAATGAACGAATAACCGAAAATAAAGAAAATTATGGAAAAAATCGGAATGTGGCTGTGTCGGAGACACGGTCGTATGTTTTACGTGAATGCGTGTAATATTTTTTTTTTATTCAGGCACCGTTTCACTCTATCATATGATAGTTTATGAGTATCACTGCATTGCTCTTAAAAAGCCCTTTCCATGATTTCTATATTTTGATTCGGCTTTTTTACGAGTATAGGCCGAAATTTAATTAAGTTTTCTTACTTTTTAACTTCAACACCATGCATTTTCACAATAACAATTCCTCACTAATGTTTTATATACGCAATCGATAAATGTTGACGAAAGCTGTCGATTGAAACTCAAACGAGTGTTCAGAGTAGTAGTGATTCGTAGCTTCTCAGAATCAAATTTATTTTAAAAGGAAATTACGCGACGTTCCCTCCGCCGCGCGCGATGCGTCACAGTCCCTATTAAATGTAACGAATTCTTCGACCCTTCTATCGAGCGGTGCAATTAAATTTTTGATGTAGATGACAGTTACGCAGCTGCAATGCCAATCTGTGTCCCCTGATTTTTCTGAATTGAATCCTACTGTGGAACAAATTTAAAGACGTATTCACGTTAAAATATCAATTCAACACTGCAAACACTCACGTGAATTACTTAGAGATATTTACTTTAGGATAAAATGTTTTTAACGGTTTTTAAAGTTTTATTTTTTTAGTATTAAGATTTAATTAAAAACAAGTAAATGTATATTTTTATTAATTTCGAAGGATTAAACTTTTAGGCGATTATCTCGGGAACGGTTGGTTTTTTCCACATCCACCAAAAACATTTTTAAGTTTAAAATAGTAAAAAGAATTAACGTAAAGAAATAAAATGGAAGTCAACCTGTGTAATAAAAATATACATATAAATTGAAAATAGTTTGATAGATTCGTTTCCATTGTTGAACCTTTTTTAGGGATATCAAATCAAATCGAATATTCAAATTATTGGAATAATTGAATGATAAACAAAAATCAGAATTTAATGCATTCAAATTATTTACGTTCTTCGACTCGAAATTCGGAATTTGTTTACATTAACGATGTATAATTCCGAATCTTCATAAATAATGTTTTACCAAAAAATCACTTCCTGTAGATTTTTAACACAAAAGTTATGTGAAAAACAAATAACTTTTTTTACTTCAAATATGTGCGTTGAAATGCACATAAACGCTGTTCGCTGATGACTGTTTCCTTGCAATTTAATGATTATACCAACCAATGATAAAATTTGACGTACAAATTGTTTTTGTTTTCAATTTTAAATGAAAATATTCAAAATTCAAATGGACTAATCTAAAAAATTTAAACATTTGAAAAAATCGAATTATTCGAAATTGTTTATATAAATATCGATTACTTGAATAATAAATGTTGATCATGCGCCTCACCAACATTCTAACACCTAAAATGACCTCTATTTAACCTTATAATTAAATAAAAACACATACCTCTTACACTTGTCAACTCGCAAAGTTAATTTCTGCAACAAAATTGTTAGGCGACATAATTTATAATCTATTACATACACGTTTACATAAAATTTCATACAAATTGTACTAGTTATCGGTAGTGTATGAAATCTAATTCTACCCAAATCATTTTTTCATTAAAATTTATCCACTACATTTCGCATCTATTATTTATCGGAAACAGTGTGAAACTGTAGAGTCCTCAAAACGTTTGCTACACGATTGGTTTTTGTTCCAATAGCAAAGCGGTTTAAACGACGGAGCGAGCGGTATGTCCACTCCTATTAAGTTATTATCTCCTTTTTAACTTTTTCAGTACTTGCGAACTTCACATGCAATCAGTAGGTAACAATCTCGCACAACACTTCATGACGTTTGCCGAGTTCAAAACATTCAAAATTACAATAGCATTACTCATTCAATTCCTCGTCGTACTCAAGACTGTATACCACGGTGCCCAGACCTATTATGCGACGGTGTTTTGAAAAAAATGTGACCCTGACCCCTACCAGGTTCTCACTGCGCTCTAGGCTCACGTAATTACATGAATCAAACAAATAGCAAGTGTTTTGTCTGCATGTCGTGTGCGCAATTACAGCGGATAATACGTCCAGCTAACTACGTACTGGCTTTGAGTTGCGATGGACCTTGCGTGCTCAGTCTAAGTACTGTCTACCACATAATGGTGATCTACTCACTGAGACACGTAGCTGCTGGTGTAACAAAAAAACTTGATCACGCGTGACGAGATTTTTTTTTCCATAGCTATCGTTTTTTACCATAGTTTGTAAATATGGTAATGATATGTTTAATAAGTGGCCTGAACGTGTATTTGCGTAGTATGACCGCCTTTTTATATTTAATGTTCAAATTATGTTAAACGACCCGACAACAGACCAAGCATAAGAGTCAAAAACTATTTTCATTTTTCGAATGTGCAATTGAATCAGTACTTTTTTCTAATACCGGTTAAAAAGGGAATTACCTGTATATGAATACAAAGGCTTTAAACCTAAAAGTTTGTCTTGAATTTATTATGTTTTTTTACACTTGAATTGGTGAAAATAACCTGCAGAAATTAAATATATTATAAGAACATACGTCATGCATATATAGTTTTTATAAGAACTGATGTGTATTATATATATATATATATATATATATATATATATATATATATATATATATATATATAAATATATATATATATATATATATATAACTTTATTTCCCACTGAGTTTGAGGCAGCCCTCGTTTATCTGACAAGGGGGGCCGTTGTCTTCTTTCAATTTCACAGCACTTGATTATGTTAATAATAGGTAATGAAGGAAAAAATTTAACCTTATACTTGAATTAATATCTATTTTTGTGACGATATTTTACGTCAAAACCCACGGACTCTGTTAATTCAATTCTTGTGTATTATATATCTTTATGATTACTTAATGTCCTCCTTATCGTATTCATCAACGGCAAACCCTGCCAGTTTCAAAAATGACAACGAAGATTACTAACAAGTTAAAACTTTGTTCCAATCTTCCTGTTGCAGGGCATACAATGAATTATAAGTATCGTTGTAGGAATGGGCGGTCCTTTTTATGAAGGCATTTTGCGTTGAGGTCTTGTAGTGGCTTGCTTTGAAAGTTGATACGCCCCTATTAACAGAGTTGGACCATTTTACTCTGTTTCGTAAACACTTCGCACCTATCTGTTTGAATGACACTTGTGATAAGATGGCGCTTGAGTGCATTCGTGTAGCACAGAAACTGACCCCCAGGTCTACACTTCCCCTATTTCAGCTGTGATTAAAATGCGGATTTAGGCAGCTTGGGATCCCCCATCTATACAATGTGACCACACTGTCTAAGTTAGTCCTTAATAAGCATAGGTTATATGCTACTCGAGGTGTGCGTCGTAAACCATACTTTGAATAAAACACATATAATTAAATGAAATATTTACGCGAAATAATTGTTATAATTTTGCATCATATTTTATTTCAGAACCGCAATTTATCACGTTTAAGCAGACACTTAAATTAAACTCTCGCTACGTCAGCAGAAGTCGTAGCGCAACTGCTCGCCGCCGCCGTAGCGACTTCGCCTTTATAATAAACCGCCAGCGCACGCGATCCACCTCACACGACGGAGCTCATGCCGCATGAAGTCATCTAATATTCCTAAGAATATTACGACGGTGGTATTACTGCTAAGGCGTAATGCTCAACATAACGTGCGACTACGTAATCAGTCAGTAGCATTGGCCGATGATATATTTAACAATTTAAACACATATAAATTATAAGGCCGATTATTATTAGATTTGTTTTTCTCGTGGCTCCTTACTACGGGAGGTGGTTTTAGTCGTGAGCATAATTATTTAAATTTACTAAATGTTAATTAATAAGTAATTGATTTTGATGAAAATCATACACGTGAGTTTCGATTTAACCATCTTTTTTTCTTCGTGTAAGCAACGCGGTCAACCATGACATACGAGGAAGTGCTTCGTGCTGATGAAGCGATGAGGTACTTGTACTATTATTAAATAACCTGTTGTAAAAACGTAATGCCCACACCTAATACAATAAACGTAAAACTGCGTAAAAAATAACTGAAATAAATTAACATTTTAAAATATTAAGTCAAATTAATATTACCCTTTTTTCTTAAAAACGTAATAATTTAAAATAACATTAACTAGTTTATCAGTTTCAGGGGCACGGTCCGTATCAAAATGATCTTGGTCCCCATATACGTTTTAATAGTTTCTAAATATATCAGTCGACAAGTTTGTAATTGTATCGAGCCTTTTGAGAGGATCAGACGATACGCTGTGTATCTTTCTACCCGTTTAAGCTATATTTGATGTTGTCTATACAAATGAGCTTAAGATTCAGCTCGGCTGCGAGAAGAATCTGCGAAAAGATTTTAGTGTTGTTACTATTTTAGAATTTTATTTCAAAACATACATTAGAAATATAGACATAGCTCTCCCTTTATTTATCAATAAAGTAATGATAGAATTCTCACAGATATTTATCAATAAAGTAAAGATGGAATACTTCCGACAAATCAAATACTAAGAATTTAACTGATTCAAAATTCCTATTACGTTTTGTTGGAGAGAGCTATGTCTATATTTCTAATGCATGTTTTGAAATAAAATTCTAAAATAGTAACAGCACTAAAATCGAATACGATTTTTCTCGCAGCCGAGCTGAATCTTAAGCTCACGGAAGAAACATTCAAACTTTTACGCTAGAAAATAGCTCATTTGTATATACAAAAGTCAAATAGCTTAAACGGGTAGAAAGATACACACCGTATCGTCTGATCCTCTCAAAAGGCTCGATACAAATACAAATTTATCGACTGATATATTTAGAAACTATTAAAACGAATGTATGGACCAAGGTCGTTTTAATACAGACCGTGCCCTTGAAACTGATAAACTTTAGGGCTAATATTAGATGCTACACAATTTTTCACCTTCGTTTAAACTGACAAGGATATGAAGCCAATAATTTTGCCAAGGAAAATAAAGAACAGACGCCCATAGCATTCGATATTAAAACGCAAACATCAAGCAATTCAATGTACTTTCAAATTAATTGATAACGATACCATTTGTCTAATGATTACTATACAGATATCGTTCTATCTGTAGCTTACAAATAATTTTTAAATTGGGTATCCGATAGTAGTGACTACAGCTTTATATATTCACACGCTATACACGACTTTAACCCGCCTAATCCAGAATTTACCTCGTTACTAAATGAGTTATGGTAAAAAAAATATCGCAATCATATATCTTCCGGTCAAGGCTCTGACGCATGCACACAATGGGGCTGAAGAGGTTCAGAAACATATACATATACATCATATACATATCTATGTCAAAGATTTGAAGAGAATAGATTATGATAATCTATTAAATGAGCTTTCCTTTTTTATTATATTTCTGTGATCGAATCACATTTCATACGTCGAAATAATGATCGAATGCACAAAAATAATTGATTCGGGTAATTTTCGTATTTATAGATGATTTTTCGAATTTACTTATATATTTGTTTAATTTACCACTTCTTTTTATTCAGACATATTACGAAGAGCTGCTTTAGTGAAAGGTACAGATGATATACGCTTAGCCATGAACAACATTCGAGTCATTACTCTTGTACATCTTGATTTCAGAGTGCATTCAACTCGGTTGACTTTGATATTGTGGTAACTTTTTAATATCTAAACGTTAATTAGTATAAACTGGCTCGTATCCGTATGATCGTAGATAATTTGTGATATCTTCCGATCTTCTTTCTCCACTCCCTTTTTCAATGTTCATATTCATGAGAATGTACAACGTTATATGACCTTTATGGTGATTTCTTACAAATATTTGTCCGTTCTGATGTGTATTTTATAAAAACTAATTAAGTCCCATGCTATCACGATTGATAGTCATATTGCTTTTTTAAAGTTTCATCAGATTTGCTGCATCTAACTCTAACTGTTCTTTTGATGGAACAAAATTATGGCTAGCGAACTCAACGAACTGGTGTTGATGCTGTATTTCCATCTGAAAATAACATTAGTAAATACCTCAAGCATCATCAAATTGTTCATCTTTCTTCACTAGGGAAATGAATGCTACACAGATCTTATTGAGGATCGATTGAAAAACTAAATGCCTTCAAAGTTTGTTTATCCATTACATTTTTAATTCCAAAAAATATGACTATATTTCTAAATTCAAAGAGTAACTTAAATGGATACCTAATCGATGCCATTTACATATATTTAACACTTCTTTATAATATTTTGAACAATCCATATTGTCCAACATATCTTAGTGAAGTAGATTTAGTTCTCATAATCCAGAGCTACGCTTTCGGTAACCTGCTTAGTCTCCCTTTTCCGAAAACATATATTTTTTATGAAAATTCTTTTACTGATCAAGCTGCAAAACTTGAAAATCAATTGGATCCTTACACCAGGTTTGCTCTCTATAAATGTCTCCAAGAATCGTCTGAAAAACTCTTACCTCGGAATTCGTTAACCCTACCGCACCTTAATTCTTTCTCCCTTTCCTTAACAACACGACATCAATCTTTGTTATTTTATGTATATATTACATTCTAATTTAAATTCGTTTATGTATTTGTTTTCAAGTGAGTGTCCTTTAACTATTATTTATTATTATATATAATTTTATAAATTTTAGAAATAATAGATAATAGAGTAGATGCGTCAAAATCTTTTACAGTTTTCCACATTTTGGAATTTTAACATTTTGATTGACTAAAAGAAGTTGCTCGTGTAGCAAATGTATGTATATTGATTTCTGTGTACATTAAAGTTTTAAATAAATAATGCAGGTAAAAATTGTATGACTTGAAATTTTATCATATTTAAAATCAATATAACCATAAACATTCCCGTTTTAGTAATAAATTACGTTTTTTATTACTTCAAAACTTTCAGACTACATGTCGATTTGACAAATAAGTAACAAACAAGTCATATTTTGAAAACAACATCGATTAAATATTACAACACTATTACATCGTATTTGTTTATTAATCTATAATTCGACTCTAAAATATAATCGGTTTTTGATAACACTGATGTGAACCGAAATTAATGAAGAATTCGATCTTACTTCGAATCGTTCTCAGAAGAGAGTAATTTTTTAAAGTGACGGCGTATCAATTCGGCAACAAATAACAGGGCACTGTCGCTTTACCGATTCACCAACTATTGCAGACTCGATTTGCCATAAAATAAATTTTCATCTGGTAACACATATTAAAAATTACTAGCTAAAGTGGTAAATTCAAACATAAAATCTATGAATGTTTAAATATAAGTAAGTTAAGCAACACCCACTTCCTAATTACCCAAAACGCACAAGAAAATATGCGTCTGGATCCAATATATTTAAAAAATGTCGAGAAGCATAAGAAAAAGACAAATAACGCGTAGCAGCGCTTCTTTTTACACCTGTATATTTTTATCGTATCAGAAACAGTAAATCGCACTTTTAGTCATATTTCTCAAGAAATGAAGATATTTTGGTTCTTCATTAGTAATTTAAAGAAAATCTCAACAATTTAAGAAAGAAATTCAACATTCTTTCTCTCTTCTGCATTCTTGTACTTGCATAGTTATTGCTTAAAGTTTTAAATGTGTAAATAGATATAACGTGAAACATAAGAATTTTAGACACATTCGTATGCATACAAAAAATTTAAAACATTCTGTACACAATAAAATGTGTTATAAACAATATCCCTTTACAATAAGGTACCAAAAATAAAATTCATCCAAGAATCCATTTCCATTCACAAGAATGTTTCCAGCCAAATTTTCAACGGAGACACACTCTTCCGAAAAATCGCGTGATCTTCTTTTACTTCGGAGGTTAAATATATTACTTAGAAACACAAATTAATTTTAATAAATTTAAAAAAGACATCCTTTAAAATACCACTTAAACTAATATAATTATTTTTAATCATAATTGTAGAGCTTTGAATAGTGTAGTTACACAATGAACGCAAAGTTAAATAAATAAACTTGCTTCACTAATAAGTTGTTGAACAATTGACAAGAAATTCTGGCAGCCAGCGAAGAGGCGGTATAAAAAATAAATACAAAAAAATGATAAATAAAATATTTATTTATCTTTTTCCAAACCACAGATCATATTTTGTCTATGGTTTATGTTTCGAATAATATTATAGTGCCTACATCAGTGAGTGCGCACAGATCATATATAAAATTCCAAACTCTTATGGTTGCTTAGGAGTTTCAATGTTTTTGTTTCGGAATAAAAAAGTGTTTGCGAAATCACGCGAGTCGTAGTTAAAAATAAAGTTCGTAGGAATTTTAATTGGGAGATCTTTGATTAAATTGTTACCAAAAAAGATTCATGAGTTAAAAATATTTTGATGTAAGGTTCTAAAAAAACTTAACACTATGAAGCCGTCAAATAACGAAGTGCAGTATGTCATTTATTAAACTTAGTCGTAAATACATATGAAATGAAGCTATAAGCTGAATAATTATATGAAGGTGGCTGTATATGCCCTATATTATATATTTCTATGGCGCATCAACGACAGCCGCAATATCAAAACAATAAAAAAAATTACAATGTGCAGCGCGACAAAGATACTGACAAAGATTATTAAAATCTAAAATGTGCTGTCATATATTATCTTAAAGCTCCTACATTAAAAGCGAAACAATTTAGAAATATAAAAATCTTACAGTGGCCTCAACCTTACTTGTGGTATTATATAAATAGACGAAAGCTAAATCTTAATAAAGACATATTGAGAAATTGTGCAACATCTAATCATCTTCTAATCCTAAAACTTGTGGACTTGAATAAAATGTTTTATTTCTTTGCTATTAAATATCTATTCGTATTTCAAAGCATATATCCTGCAATCATTACACTCCTATTTTCGAATTGTGTATTTAACGGTTCCATGGTGTAATGGTTAGCACTCTGGACTCTGAATCCAGCGATCCGAGTTCAAATCTCGGTGGAACCTTGCCGTAGTATTTTTTGACCCATTATTTTAATAATTTTTTTTCACTCACAACATTAAATATAAAAAAGTTAAAGTTTCTATTTTTACTCTGAAATTGTAATTTATTTTTATACTGGAAAAGCAAAACGTGTTTGTAGCTAACGTTAACTTCCTACAAACAGAAGTATTTTTAAAATCTGATCATAAAAAATGTGTATACTTCTAAAAATATAAATAAAAAAAATTACGGTGCTTTTGAAATATTATAATTCACAGTAATTGAATATAAAATTTTATTATCTATTGTTCACAGGTTAGCTCGGGTTTGGTACCGCAACACGAGCAGCGCCATCTGTACTCAGCATCTCAAGTTAGTCAAATTCCTCTTATATGGCGGAAGCAATAGGCCAATTAAAATTCATTCTCCGTAGTCTGTAAAATATGTGTTTAATTATATTAATTATGAGATATTTGAAGATTTTAGTTGTTGAAGTTACGAAGCTCAAATAATTAAAAATACTTCCTGTAGACGCGTCGATAATAGAGTGATTAGCTTTTTGTACAATTTCGTCTATGACAATGAGTCGCATGATTTGAGGTTATAAAAACAATTTAGATCTTTGACAAGCAATACACAATATTTGATGTTGCTTTATTTCAGGGATTACAGTCAAGGTGTTTCTATATGCGTATCTACATGTATGTACATGTCCTGTGACTTCAAACAACGTTCTACCGAAAAGAATTAGATCATAATGATGGTGTCACCACTTCTTTCTTCATCTCAATTTTAATACATCTCAACTTATTTCTTCGCTTATTTATAAACATTCATACATGTATGCTTATTATTAACATATTTTGATTGCGCGATATTTGAACTAGCTTTGCAACATCAAAATGGCGTCGATATCATCTTTTTAAAACAATTCCTAAATTTTAGGACATATATAATGAATGAAATGTGTATATCTTAGAGTTTATTAAGTTTTACAATGTTAGTTTAAATGTCTTTCGAAATGTGGATAACATTAAAAAATCCAAAATTAATCTAAAGAGGCCTACGAAACATTTCCACTAATAAATTGTTTTTGAAGCTAAATAAACTAGCGGAAATAAATTTTTACCTTAAGACATACTCTATGATTGTGAGTATGATTATGACTATGATTGTGACTATGATTGTGAGTATGAGTATGATTATGAGTTAAATCACTATGTAAACAATATAACGGAGGGAAAGCTTTTTCAGCATCTAAAGCAGCGTAAAGAAAAAACGAAATCTGACTACGCGTGATTCTGTTTTTAAATACTATAGTTTTTAAGTAATTTTATTATCATACTACTACAATTGAAGTCAATTTTCAACAAGGATATTGAGTACTAGAAGATTTGTACTAATGCATCGAAAACTAAATGTTATTTAGTGTAACTTTTCTGGTAATTTAAATAACATTACAGATAATTTTTAATTTTCGACAAACTTTTATTTAAAATAAACAATTATTTTCAATTACAGGTGTCCAAAAAAACAAAGCAATCGCGTAGAACTGGTAGACCAAATATTTAACTTACTATTTTACAGATAAATAGAACATTAGAAATAAAGATGAGAGAAAATAACTAAAAGTACCCCAAGTCGAAAGCTCATTGCAAAATTAGTATTTGTATGCAAATCAAGAACTAAAAATTTTGTAACGAAAATAGACTAACAATGAGCGAAGGTCTTTATTTATTTCACAATTGATATTTAGGTAGTTTGAGTATAATTTGTGAAGGCTTTCTGTGCACCTCTTTCGATTAAAAATATTCTGATGGTGTCAATATAAGAAACTCGGACTTACTTTTTGTTATAAAGCTTAAAGGTCTTAGAGGCTACCTAACCATTTAAAAAATAGCAAAAACAAACTTAAAAATATTGAAACATTGTCCACAACATATTTTAATACAGTTATATAAGAAACTCGGACTTACTTTTTGTTATAAAGCTTAAAGGTCTCAGCGGCAACCTAACCATTTAAAAAATAGCAAAAACAAACTTAAAAATATTGAAACATTGTCCACAACATATTTTAATGCAGTTACATAAGAAACTCGGAATTACTTTTTGTTATAAAGCTTAAAGGTCTCAGAGGCAACCTAGCCATTTAAAAAATAGCAAAAACAAACTTAAAAATATTGAAACATTGTCCACAACATATTTTAATGCAGTTATATAAGAAACTCGGACTTACTTTTTGTTATAAAGCTTAAAGGTCTCAGAGGCAACCTAACCATTTAAAAAATAGCAAAAACAAACTTAAAAATATTGAAACATTGTCCACAACATATTTTAATGCAGTTACATAAGAAACTCGGAATTACTTTTTGTTATAAAACTTAAAGGTCTCAGAGGCAACCTAACCATTTAAAAAATAGCAAAAACAAACTTAAAAATATTGAAACATTGTCCACAACATATTTTAATGCAGTTACATAAGAAACTCGGAATTACTTTTTGTTATAAAGCTTAAAGGTCTCAAAGGCAACCTAACCATTTAAAAAATAGCAAAAACAAACTTAAAAATATTGAAACATTGTCCACAACATATTTTAATGCAGTTACATAAGAAACTCCGACTTACTTTTTGTTATAAAGCTTAAAGGTCTCAGAGGCAACCTAACCATTTAAAAAATAGCAAAAACAAACTTAAAAATATTGAAACATTGTCCACAACATATTTTAATGCAGTTATATAAGAAACTCCGACTTACTTTTTGTTATAAAGCTTAAAGGTCTCAGAGGCAACCTAACCATTTAAAAAATAGCAAAAACAAACTTAAAAATATTGAAACATTGTCCACAACATATTTTAATGCAGTTATATAAGAAACTCGGACTTACTTTTTGTTATAAAGCTTAAAGGTCTCAGAGGCAACCTAACCATTTAAAAAATAGCAAAAACAAACTTAAAAATATTGAAACATTGTCCACAACATATTTTAATGCAGTTACATAAGAAACTCGGACATACTTTTTGTTATAAAGATTAAAGGTCTCAGAGGCAACCTAACCATTTAAAAAATAGCAAAAACAAACTTAAAAATATTGAAACATTGTCCACAACATATTTTAATGCAGTTACATAAGAAACTCGGAATTACTTTTTGTTATAAAGCTTAAAGGTCTCAGAGGCAACCTAACCATTTAAAAAATAGCAAAAACAAACTTAAAAATATTGAAACATTGTCCACAACATATTTTAATGCAGTTACATAAGAAACTCGGAATTACTTTTTGTTATAAAGCTTAAAGGTCTCAGAGGCAACCTAACCATTTAAAAAATAGCAAAAACAAACTTAAAAATATTGAAACATTGTCCACAACTTATTTTAATGCAGTTACATAAGAAACTCGGAATTACTTTTTGTTATAAAGCTTAAAGGTCTCAGAAGCAACCTAACCATTTAAAAAATAGCAAAAACAAACTCAAAAATATTGAAACATTGACCACAACATATTTTAATGCAGTTATATAAGAAACTCGGACTTACTTTTTGTTATAAAGCTTAAAGGTCTCAGAGGCTACCTAACCATTTAAAAAATAGCAAAAACAAACGTAAAAATATTGAAACATTGTCCACAACATATTTTAATGCAGTTATATAAGAAACTCGGACTTACTTTTTGTTATAAAGCTTAAAGGTCTCAGAGGCAACCTAACCATTTAAAAAATAGCAAAAACAAACTTAAAAATATTGAAACATTGTCCTCAACATATTTTAATGCAGTTACATAAGAAACTCGGAATTACTTTTTGTTATAAAGCTTAAAGGTCTCAGAGGCAACCTAACCATTTAAAAAATAGCAAAAACAAACTTAAAAATATTGAAACATTGTCCACAACATATTTTAATGCAGTTATATAAGAAACTCGGACTTACTTTTTGTTATAAAGCTTAAAGGTCTCAGAGGCTACCTAACCATTTAAAAAATTGCAAAAACAAACTTAAAAATATTGAAACAATGTCCACAACATATTTTAATGCAGTTATATAAGAAACTCGGACTTACTTTTTGTTATAAAGCTTAAAGGTCTCAGAGGCAACCTAACCATTTAAAAAATAGCAAAAACAAACTTAAAAATATTGAAACATTGTCCACAACATATTTTAATGCAGTTATATAAGAAACTCCGACTTACTTTTTGTTATAAAGCTTAAAAGTCTCAGAGGCAACCTAACCATTTAAAAAATAGCAAAAACAAACTTAAAAATATTGAAACATTGTCCACAACATATTTTAATGCAGTTATATAAGAAACTCGGACTTACTTTTTGTTATAAAGCTTAAAGGTCTCAGAGGCAACCTAACCATTTAAAAAATAGCAAAAACAAACTTAAAAATATTGAAACATTGTCCACAACATATTTTAATGCAGTTATATAAGAAACTCGGACTTACTTTTTGTTATAAAGCTTAAAGGTCTCAGAGGCTACCTAACCATTTAAAAAATAGCAAAAACAACCTTAAAAATGTTGAAACATTGTCCACAACATATTTTAATGCAGTTACATAAGAAACTCGGTACTACTTTTTGTTATAAAGCTTAAAGGTCTCAGAGGCTACCTAACCATTTAAAAAATAGCAAAAACAACCTTAAAAATGTTGAAACATTGTCCACAACATATTTTAATGCAGTTACATAAGAAACTCGGAACTACTTTTTGTTATAAAGCATAAAGGTCTCAGAGGCTACCTAACCATTTAAAAAATAGCAAAAACAACCTTAAAAATGTTGAAACTTTGTCCACAACATATTTTAATGCAGTTACATGAGAAACTCGGAACTACTTTTTGTTATAAAGCTTAAAGGTCTCAGAGGCTACCTAACCATTTAAAAAATAGCAAAAACAACCTTAAAAATGTTGAAACATTGTCCACAACATATTTTAATGCAGTTACATAAGAAACTTTGAACTACTTTTTGTTATAAAGCTTAAAGGTCTCAGAGGCTACCTAACCATTTAAAAAATAGCAAAAACAACCTTAAAAATTTTGAAACATTGTCCACAACATATTTTAATGCAGTTACATAAGAAACTCGGAACTACTTTTTGTTATAAAGCTTAAAGGTCTCAGAGGCTACCTAACCATTTAAAAAATAGCAAAAACAACCTTAAAAATGTTGAAACATTGTCCACAACATATTTTAATGCAGTTACATAAGAAACTCGGAACTACTTTTTGTTATAAAGCTTAAAGGTCTCAGAGGCTATCTAACCATTTAAAAAATAGCAAAAACAACCTTAAAAATGTTGAAACATTGTCCATAATATATTTTAATGCACTTATTTGACGTACTACAGGATGTCATCAGACGTACACTACAGATAAAAGACAATAACTTTTTATGTGGTAATATTTTGCTTGCAACTTATTATCTAAACAGAATAAGCAATGAGGCATACGCCTTTTAGTTAAGGTCTGTAGAAATAACAAATCAATAATAATCAGCATGGCTAATTCAAAAACGTTATGGGTTGCGATGTTTCCGCTTACTGTATAATAATAAATGAGTAATTTTTATTCAGCTATAAACAATTTCAACTTAGCGGTCTTTTATATTCACAGAAACGCTACTCATGACACATATTAAAAATTCGTTAAAGTAATAAAACCCAAAAACAGATTATAATCACTTAAAATTCATTTTTTTTAATTATCTTGTAATCGTGTAAACATAAAATTACTGTGTTCTCAGGGAGAAACCATTAAAATCGACGCAGTATTCCTCTTGTATAGACGTCAAAATATATGACAAATAATGACAAAGAAACTTTCAAAACAAATAATGACAAAGAAACGTCAAAATATATGACAAAGAAACTTTCTAAAATACAATCTTTTTTCTTTAATTCTTTTTCACAGAATCTTTAATACAGTTCATATTGGAATCTACAAATACAGTCAAAGTACGCCTCACTGTTTTATTGTATAAAGGTTAGGAGGCGATAACTTTATGCTACATTAACTAAATCAATTGCCCTTGATTATAGTCCACAGAAATACACAACTTAAATCCTGGCAACATTTGTAAAATGCATATAAAACAGGAAGAAATAATATTATTCTTTTTTATATATAAAAACGGAACCCTTATAAGACCACTCACATGTCTGTCTATCTGTCCGTCTGTGACAACCAATTTTCTCAGAAGCCAAGCAACTTAGAAAATTGACACTTGGCATAGTGATAAATACATCTTATTAACACACATATTTCCCATTAGCTAACTTTTTTAATGAATTAATGTAAAATTAAAGGAAAGATTCATCAAATTCACAAAATATTTTAATTTTATGCATCATGTAGAGCATCATTTGAAAAAGTTTTTTATAAAAAATACAAAATTATATTTTTTGTAAATTTAAATTTTAAATGGCGTACTTTAAAAGATATTCTAAAAAATATGCGAAGAGCATTCCCCGGCCCTTTATTTCCAAAACTAGTGAAGCAAAAATTATAAAAGAAACAGAGTCGGGAAAATCTGATATTATAAGAAAACTAAAACAATTATTCTAGATCATATATTGTTTTTAATATGCAACATATTTTTCATATGTGTGAGATGTAGAAAAATTAATATTTGTAAATAGTTTAATAGAAATACTATGTACCCTTAATTTTTATAAGGGCTTATTTGTATACGGCACTCTCGTAGTGCGAGTTATACTCGTACTTAGCAGTTTTTTTTATTAATTGCTTTCTTTAGATTACACCACGTCATTTTGTTAACGTATCTTACATACAATTTTATTTATGTGAAATAGACATATACTTTCGAAATATATTCGATCCGGGCGAGATTCGAACCCGTACCCCCGTGACGACGCAGTCGCGCACCAACCTACTTTGCCAGACACCAGAACACGGTTACCACTATATATATGTACGACAATTAGGTATTATTATGTTCGTACACATCGTAATGCCGATCGTAATGGCGTCGCGTAACTCAGCAGCTCGCGAATGCGGTGTCATTGACACGCGGCGCTATGCGCAGCGGCGCACACTTCGGAGCGGCTAGAAGATAGCGTCGATTACATAGATTGAATATATGTTGATACACATTTATATATGTGTATATCATAACGAATTACATAAGTTAAAAAAAATTTGTTCACAAGAGCCATTTTTGTTAAAGTTCGGGCATCACCCTCGAAATTAGGCGCAGCGACCCGCACCGTTTCATTGGTCATTCAACCAGCGGATATGAGATATATAACTTAACTAAACATATAAACCGCAGTTTACTTCGAAATATAGACAAGGAAGATTAAATCGACGTTAGTTCAATATGAACAATTTACGACTTACTTACTTTTTGCTTCTGTTTTCATATTTGATCTTTGACTTATCTTCTTTCAACTTAGATATAAGGTTTTTGTAATCTTAACTTAAATAATGTTTTTTTTTCTTTTCCTTCTCTTAAATGCTTGCCGTGACGCTTACAATATATTATTGCAACTGACTACTCAGGTTATAAAACGTTATATACGTTAGGGAAAATTTATATATCAGCTATAGCTCCAGTCTCCACTCGCGTGGAATATGGAAAATAGTGATACAAAAAGATTCGAGTTTATAGAGTTTTAGATTTTTTGAGAAAATGCTTAACATTGGAAATGGGTAAGTATTTGATACATATACTTCCTTTAGTTTATGCTCTTCTCACTAGGGGTTTGATGTTTTTATTTACCGACAAATGATAAATTCTATACAAGCATTAAAAGTATCTTGTGTGGGGAACAGCCATTTATAACAAACTGCATATATGGAAAATATCACGGAGATCGGTTGAAAGAAAGCGAGACTAATAAATAAACAAACAAATTCACTTTCGCTTTATAATATTAGTTATGTTTAGTTAGAGTTATTTAAAAAGTCAAATACTTTAAAATATTTGAAAATAATTTTCAGAACGAACCACTCCTTTCAACATTAAATGAATTTTTGATTCGTGTATATCACACAATTTTATACAAAATCTTTATTAATATATGACATACTCTAGAAAGTAATATTTTAATTCATAAACTGTGTAAACATAGTCACTTTCGATCCTCAGGCGTGGACCAATGTCATGGGCAATGGCGCGCCCAACTGCACATCACACTGTGGGCGAAAAAATAACATTTTAGGACTTACCAAAAACTTCAGAAATGTATGTTCCTGCTTAAAACAATAATTTTATGACTCATAACTTTTGTTCGTAAATTCATTACTTATGAAATTATAAAAATTTAAATCTCCTAAGAAAATATAAAAAAATTTCGTCTAATTGGTACTTCTTAGAATTTCATTTAAAAATTGATGGATTTATTTATCGGATTTGATCTTCGAGACGACATCATTTTAAATACTTTTAGTGTACGTAGTACTCCAATAGGGTACTACGGGTTCAATAGGGTTGACTAATTTTTTTTTATTACTGAATAGAATGAGTAATAACATTAAAAACGGTTAAAATAAATACATCATATCTAGGACTTTTCATTACAAAGTTATAATGACTTAAAAACTGAAGACTTACGATTCCCGCGAAAACGCCTCATAAACAAATAAAAACACGACTGGCTTATGACGTCACTGGCCAGTTATTTAGCATTCATTATAAGAGAGTTTATTAAATACTTTTAGTATCTCTTTAAATATTTCTTTTAAGTTATATATTGCATATTATAATTTTCTCATCTTTTTGCGTGGAAACTAAATTCATAATAATTTTTTTTCAATTTAATAAATAAAAAAAAATTTACCCTTACTATTCAGAAGTTTCGATTAATTATTTGTTATATGCATTATTTTTTCATCCCAACATCAGTCAAATACCCAATTTAACTCTTTATAAATATTAATATATTCTTTTATCATGTGAATTTATTTCTTGTCAATTAATAGGCGTGAGAAAAATAACGTGAAAACTATAATACCTAAAACTTCCTGTAACTTTTCGTTAAACTTTAGATAAATTTATAACTTTTTTTTTATAATTTTACTCTTAACAATTTTGAAGAGAGGACACGTTTATTAAACATTTTCAATAATATCACCGCATTAAGGATTAACATATTTAGAAATATTATATATTTAGAATTAATAGATATTTAGAATTAACATATGCAAAATTCTGACATAAAAAATAGTTTTTTAAATTTTATAACGCGCCCTTTCAATCAATTTTCCACACGATCGAAGGCAAAAAACGATTTTTGCAATAAACTTGTCCCTCACCCCGCCCCATTTTCCTCCCTTCCCAAAAATCAATACTTATGACCAGTGAATTATAATACCTTACTTATGATTCAAAATTTCTTATATAATTACATTAAAAACTGAAGAAAAACATGAAATTTTGTACGCAGGTTTCTATTTACTTCACATAGTTACACAGGATGATGGTAAAAGACACCTGCGCATACCTCGACTGGTTTATTATTATTGTCTCCCGCTATCGATCACTGCGTTCCACAGTAGTTCCGGTGTGACAGCGGCGGCCAGTTCCATTTACGTTTTATTGACTCGCCGTAACGCAGGAATTCAAGCTAATATTATTTCAAAGACCGCGCTCCGGGGTTATTGCAGAAGGACGAGAATGGCCGTAAAATGCGTTCCACACAAAATGTACTCAGGAGCGGGACGTTTCTCGTTCGTCAATCGCAGAATTGCTGGAATTGAACAATTGACGTGTGTCAAACGTGATGGTCGTTTCAGTATGACGCATATCTGTGGAGTGATCTGCTCTTAGACATCTGCTGCTTGTGGAATGTGGAATGGTCTGAGGTTGATGGGAGATCGGTATTTGCGCACTATGTATCTATATCTTCATGCTATCTATAACCGAAGGGATAAGATAGGGGAGACGGAGCAGAATATAACCTAGTTCTTGTTTAATTACTGGCTTCCTTCACGAGGATACAAGCTACCACTTGGCATTATTCTCTTCAATATATATTTTTCATTAAAACTAAATGAAAAAAAATTAATTCTAAAGCAATCTCGACTGATATTTCTTCTCGACGTTCATAGAAAAATATGTTAAATGAAAATTTAACCACCACTGTCGATGATATGATTGTATTATGTGAAAGCAAAGATACTTATTTTCGAATGTCTGACTTAAAAATATATTAATATTCAATAAAGTTGTTATTAAAAAAATCTATTAATTAGAGTGGAACTCGCAGTATGAGAGTTGCGTATACACTTAGGTACTTATGTAAAATTTCTATGAAAAAAAAATTAAATATTAATTTTATTACACGCAGTCGGGTACAAAAAGGAGTGTTATGTATTCAAGACTCATGTATGTAATAATATTTCTGTATTCTCTTCTAACAACGAAACGACTTAACTGATTTTAAACATGAGGTAAATTAAAATCCGTACATTATGGGGACAGTGCAAGAGACATAAGGTCACTTTAAAAGACGGAAATAATATCTTATGGTTACTTGTTTATTAATACCAGTGCAGTATTAATAATAAACGTCATTAAATGTAAAGAGGTTTTATTACGAGTATAAGATTAAATTTTTGAAAAATTTTCGAAAATAAGATTAAATTTTTGAAAAAAACTAAACACGCTGTATTGTTTTTAATAATCATTAAAACACTTTTACACTAAACACTACACCATATATAGCCATTACAAATAATTTTCTTTCATTACTATACATAGGCTATGGGGTCTTTACGGGAAAAAATGACAGCAGGGTAAATGGCACTCATCAAATCTTGCACGGTTCCTATAGAATTATAGCGTTATATTATGACATTATAACAAAATGAAATGGTGCCCATAGCATTTAAATATGTAATACAAGTTAAATACAGAAAAAATGAGTTTTTCGAGAACTCATTGCCAAGAAGCTGTTAAGAGGATTAAATATATATATATATATATATATATATATATATATATATATATATATATAATTTTAGGTATTTATTATAGAACAGAAAGGGAGAAATGATAATAAGTAATAATAAATAACCTGTTGAGAATATCCGGATCCTACAGATCAGTTGGCTGGTCACGCACAAGTCCACAAGGGAGTGAAATATCGAGGTACCGAACTCGCGGTATAACTGAAGGGTGCATCGCCCGAACGAGCATACACTGTCGTGAGAGTACAAGTTGTTGCGAATCAACGTCTCTAAGCGCCCCTTTCATTTCAAAACTTTGGCTTTACTTTAATAGGATTCTCGTTTTGGTTTTGTAATTTTAGCTAGTTATAGTAGTTATTTGTAGTTACCTACGATAAAAAGTAGACAAAACTCTGTCAAAAAAGCCAAATATGAGCCCCACGATATAAAAGCGCTCGCAAAATTAATCTATTTAAGAAATTTATAGATCTTTATTATAAATTTACATCTAGTTCACTGGCTCCATATAAGCTTTGTCCTAATTTCTATAGAGAAAAGCCATAAAAAATATCTTCAGAACTAAAAATTATCACTAAAAGATATACAATTAATTTAAAAAAATTAAAAACACGATTGCGTGAAAAAATTCTACTGAAAAGTAAAAGCAAGAGGTCACAGCAGACTCGTGATTAAGAATCCTAATGGGTTAGGTGGATAAACCGCTCTCAGCTTTCAATTTTAATATATCGTACTCATCACAGGGAAAATGTTCTTTGATTAAAATTTGCATCACATTTGGGAGGTCTGTTTAATAGCAGACCGGTTCAAATTTTCAAGCATAATGACAATTTAAACTGATAATTTTACCATAATTAAATTTTTACAGTAGTTGCAGTACGTAATCCCTTATATTACGTTTCAATTCATGGCATCCGATTGCATAAATTTCCCAGCGATGAGCATAATATATGAGTATTATAATTGAAAATTGAGAGCAGTACTATTTGGATTCTTAATCACAAATCTATTATAACTGCTTGTTTTTACTTTTTATTTAAACTCTTTAGTAACGTCGTTATTTTTCCTTTTTTTATTTCTAGTTTTTTTTCACTTTTTCACTATGTAAATATATTGTCTAATTGATCGAAATCATTTTGCATTGATTACTGCTATTAGAGTTACTTCTTTATTTTTTTGCTGTGACTTGAAAACCCTTTGCAGATTCAAATCTTTGAAGGAGATCTTGCGTCAAAAAGTATTACAATCCATTTTCAAGTGCACTTTAAAAGGCCACTGTAACGACACATTCGATGGAGTTCGGGAAAACTTTTTACTTTCCCGGCTTAATTGTGTAAGGTACTTTAAAAACAATTGAAATATGTTTTTCTTTTTTTTCTTTGCATTCACGTAATTCAAGTGTGTCTGTAGTTACGATACTGTGGCATATGAATGGATTGAGACACGACGAAATTGTATGGGTTTTTGCCACTTAGCTAAGAAATTTTTATAACGCTTAATTTAATATAATTATTTTAGAATCAACTCAGCCATTGAATAACAATCTTTCTATATGCTTTAAAAATAAAGCACCTGATATTATTCTAGTTCATTGATTCTTGGGTTCCTGAATAATATCGAGGAGCAGTTGGAGTTTAATGTTTGTCCAGCCGCTTCTTCCTTATACACATTTATGGTTTTCGTTTATTCATTATCCATTCTTTACAGTCTCATTCTCCATATTCAGCTTAATTAATTCCATACATTAAATTATCTCAACAGGGCTTCCACTTATAATTTTAATAATCGCACCGTCGTAAATTCTGAAACCACGTGTTTTATTTAATTATTCAATCTCTCATCATATCTCAATGATCATTGCCAAATTAATGATTCACTACCATACAATATTCATGATTCATTCCCGTAAACAAATAACCGTTGGAAGCAGTAAATTGTTTTATGACATGCATTGTTCTTTCGAAATTCTCCCATCGTTAATTATGTTTATTGACGCCACATTTATATTACGTAACAGTACTCTATATGATATTTCCACATAACACATGAAACAATATTCTTCAAATTACCCTACCCCAAATAGTGGATAACAACCAACTTTTAGATCCGCCGTAAAGGCCACCTTGATCTTGTTTTAAATTATACTTTGTTTACGTACCATAAGCTGTGCACAATTTCCACAATACCTTCTAGACTATCTCGTTCGATTCCGAATCTGCAGTTTAAAATGCATCTTTGTCCAAGAGTGGATACGTGATTTGACTTCCATCCGGCGGCACCTGGGCCACAAGTAGCGGATGTGACGTCAGTGGCGCGACGCGCGAATAAATAACAAGTTCACTGACGTTATAGCCACGTGCCTCCTGCTTTAGAGCTGATGAATGTTTTAATTTCCGGCGGTTTTCTTTGTGCATATTAAGTATATGGATATTCGTAGCATTCTGGCAAGTTTCTGAATGGCTACGAGTATATTCAGGATACTCGTAGCCATTCAGAAACTTGTCAGATATTTACAATATTGTTTTGACATACCATAGCAAGACACCTCATCTAGATGTTTAAGATTTTATGTGACATGAAGGTGCCATAGTCATATATAAACAAAATAAAGGGAAAAAAATATTAAAGATTTACTACAGAAACGTAATATCTAGAGCCATAGCAGAAGTCAGTAATTGGGGAAATAAGGCAATGCAGCAGTTTGTCTATCCCATCTAGGTGAGTAGTGGTGTGATACCATAAACAAACAGACAGTGTTTCAATGACAAAAATTGTAATCTGATACCGATTATTTATACATGTTTATCATCAATAAAAATGTAAGGTAAATAACTACCACCAACATTGATTGTATTTATGACTTCTATCAAGATTACAATATTAAAAATTTGTTAATAAAAAGTTAGCTTTTCCCGCTTTTCACGCTGATTTAAGGAACAGATAAGGACAAGTTTTGATGTAACCATTTCGTTTTCATATATACAAAGCAATATTTAAAAAAATTGTATGATGTCTGAATGCAGTTGATTTTCGGAAAGATTTTCCGCGTGTTTGCGACAATGATATGTCATTATGTAAATGCATCAACAATTGTACACCGTTCGATTCGCGACTGAAAAATTAGTATTCTAATTGTTTGGCGTCGAATCTGCACGGATCTTGTTCAGGCGCCGGACCACCGCACCGTTAGTCAAGCGGCCGCCCCGTCCCGACAAAAACGATAATCGTCCGCACCAATTACCGCCCGTCTGGGCATGCGGCGAGCGCCGGGCGCATCATGACCTCGGCTCCACGTTTTTGGCAGTTCAATTTGCCAAATAGTTTCGACGTGTATTCGCCCAGTTGATGGATGGTTGCGGTCAGATTCCATGCATCATCTACGGCAGCTGTCTACTCGTGCTTACCGAGATTAAAGCGATGTCTCACAATGTCATTGATTGCTAGCTACGCCAGCAAGTTCGTTCGAGTGGACTTTTGGTAAATACCACTAAGTTACCTGCAAGATTAATACAGGTAACGCCATCTATTATAATGTTTCTAAAGTATTTTTGTTTAAATAATTGACCGTTGTGTTGAAATGTCAAATTACCGTATCTTCTTTTTAGTTGGTCTTTCCAAAAAAATATAACCAATATATAACTCGAAACCCAATAGAATCCACCAGTGAAAATATCATCAAAATGCCATTAGCTGTTATTAAGTGTTACATGTAAAAAGAAAAAGACTTACAGACAAATAGACAAAACTTGAAAGACAAAAATTGCAAACACAATATTTTGTATTCCATTTCCTTGTTATATTGTCCTAAATTAGTTTTTTATAAATACCTATAAGATATAGACCGCCAATTCCACATTTTTTATATATTGATAGACAGATAATATAAAAAATATAATATTAATTTAATATATATTTATAACATTCAATAAAAATTAATGAATAGACCTGATATTTAGCAACATTCAACAATAACTGCAAGATTAATATATAAGTAACGCCATCTATTATATTAATTAAAATAATATTTTTATTTAAATAAGTGCACTTTGTATTGGAACGTCAAATTAACGTATCTTATTTTTAGTTGGTCATTGCAATTGCATTCTTTATTTTAATTGATCATTGAAAAAATATAGCCAATATATAACTCAAGACCCAACAGAATCTATCAATGAACACTTCATCGAAATGCCATTAGCTAGCTGTACTTGTGTAATGCGCGTACAAATAAACAGATTCACAGACAAACAGACAAGACCTGAAAGATCAAAATTGCAAACACAATATTTTTGTATTCCATTACTTTGTTATATTCCCCTTAATCAGTTTTTCATAAACATCTATAATATACCACCAATTCCATAGTTTTATTACATGTTGAGAAACAGATAATATAAAAAATATATTATATTATTATATATTTATAATATTACATAAAAATTAATAAATGGGCCTGATATTTAGCAACATTCAACAATAATCGTTATTTATAACAAGGATTCAAAAATTATTGTGAATTTATTGAAGGATACAACCAGAAAATCACAATCGATTTAAGAGCGTCAGCCTTCATGTCAAAGTTCGTTTCTTTCCATTGAATACAGATTTCACGTGGTTACGATATGGCAAAGAAATATCAGCAAATTGCTGATAATATCATCTAAAGAATTTTCTTAAATAAATATATTAACAAAAATATTAATAATTTAATGTCAAACTGCTAAAAATTAAGTTTCAAAATTCAAAATGTTAATTTAGCTACTTCTTTTTCTTAAAACAGTACCCCCATAACTATGTAGTTATTCGTTTAGGAGTTTTTTTTTATTTTTTCTCGTGTTTTGTTGAATATTATTAAAGTAATCGTGTTCTGTTTTTTTATGTAAGACAGGAAATGAGGAGTATTTTCACCATACCCCACCCCTATTATTTTTATTAAGTTACCTGTTACTGATTCCACACGGCTAAACAAAAAATTGCAAACGCAGACTGCAGAGTACGTAATATTTTTGAATTTAAAAATATTTCTGACCCCAATAAAAGGTATTCATATAATCCTAATCTACGCGGACAAAAATCACGGAAAATAAGTTTTAAACTTTTATTGCTACTAAATGGTAATACTTGTAAATTTTCGTAACATTATCTTTTGGACACTTATTGTTTTGTTAAAATACTGCTTGGTGACCTACAAAAAGTACATGACTCAACCAAAAAGATTTTATCGATACGTTACTTAAGGGAAATATGGAATATAATTAACTTGCATAAAACTTCGAAACGTTTCAATCCAAACAAGCATCGAAATTTTGCAATATAATTATGAGAAGTGACAGATTTGCTACAAATCAAGGTCCTCTATTAACATGTCATCATTGTTATCAAAGACACGATTATAAATTTCCAGTTCTATTATATTCAAGCTGATTCTAAACTAAAAGTGCTGAATGATTTGTTGAAAGCGAAGTTATGGTCTTTTTTATATACATACAAAATGATAAGCACACTTCAAGACTGTTTGCTTATATTAACACTTGCCATCCATTAAGGAAGTTTGTGTATGCTTGAAAATTACAGAGATTTTTTACAGCATATTTATGCCTATAATATGACCGCTAATTACTTTTGTTTGTCAGCTAAACAAAAAAGTTTATGAATTTGTTCTTTGAAATTTATATATGTGCGTGTGTAGTTCTGATAATCTTCAACTGCCGGCACTATTGAAGGAAATAAGAATTATAAACGTTAAGTTGGAAGTGGAAAAATTAATGTTATTACGGCGAAAGTGAAAAGAAAAAGACCCCTAAGCAAGTACCGCAACTGATTGCGCAATAATTAGCATGCTATACCAAATACAATTAACGTACGCGGGAACACGAGCGACCGAACAACAATGACATTGTCGAGCGGCCTTTGTTTCAATATTGTTAAGACGCGGAGCTAAGAGACAAACGAGAGCCCGCTTATAGTCGAGCGACGTTACCGAACGACCTAAACCTCGTTTATTTTATGTGGCATTTTGTTCTTTGATGTGAAAGATCTTTGTCAGCTGAGTTACGTGCTTGAATTAGAATTATGTCAAACAAACGAATTAACCTTGCCTAGTTAGTTAGACGCGCCGTTAGTTCGGAGTTAGTTTAACGAAGCGTTTCGCAATTTGCTTTTTCTTACCCATAAGTGTTTAGACTCCAACTGAGACAAAAACATAGCTGCGATTAAGGGTAAACAATTTATTGGAGCAGGTATTGGAATTATGGTATTTAAGTAAGATATTATGCTCTGTTGCAGATTTTAAAAATGTGAGGCTAGTGAAAGCGTGTGTTAATATTGACGTGGATGGAATATTAATACCCTGGAAAATATGTATTTTCATGATAACCTTTTCCACTTTTTGTTCTCTTAATGATCTTCGCACGACATTACTTTCTCGTAAAAGCTAATCGTACGGTTCCATATTGCATTTTCTGCCACAATATTTCAAATTATAGCTGGTTATTGCTCCAACAGCCATATCTCGTCCAATCTCGTCGATTAATATGATCCACTAAAGTCCAATGAGCCTCTCATTTACTTCGATGAACTATGATCGAATTAATCTGACAGTGAGTTTGCGAATTGTTATAATAAAAATTGAATGTATATAGCTACGATTTATATTAATAAAGTTGCAATTAAGTTATTAAAATTTGGATGATTACCATGATTTACAAAAATGTAGTTCTCGAAATAATTTTTGTGTTCTTTTTTGAATATTTAAAAATTAAAGAATATTTAAATAACTTTAAGGCATCTTATATGAAATATTCTTCTGCGCGTCTCGCATATATGTTAATGGACAGAATTGTATACAAAAACTAAACCCAAAAAAGACCAAACTTTCCCAACATAAATTCTGCACTAAAGCATGTTGTAAATGTCCTCATTTTGTTTTCCTTCTGCATAATGGGCATCGTTCATTAGGTAAGTTATGTCTAAGTTAAAACGTTAAATATCTTTCGTGGGGAGAATGATGATTTCTTGAAAGTATAATGCGTAATTGCAACATCGCCGAAAGCCGTCGCGTTCTGTTGTCCGAATTTACGAGAAGTTATTAGCGAAAGATAATTGCAACGGACACACCTTATACTGTAGGGTAGAGCTAAGAAACACATGGAAAGAGACATCTTTATAGAAATCTTTGTGTTTATTTTATTAATTTCGTATTGACGAATTCACTTACTTTCTCGGACAGTTAACTGAATTTCAGAATAGCTCTAATATAAAATGGGCAACGAAATTAAGGAAGCATTATACTTTTTAAAAATTGTTTAAATTCAAATAGCGAAAAATGTTTATAGAATTATATATATTAAGAAAACTATTTAAAGTTTTAATGTTAACTATCAATTATACTTATATTTTAATTTCTAAAAAAATAAACTTAGAAGGTTTTACAATATACGCCACCTCTAAAAGATACACAGCGGCCTATTTTTTATCACATTCATTAGTAATTATTAAAAGAAACAGCACTTTTTATATTGCATGGTCAACTTCACAGATTATTGTTTTCGTTGTTTGACTATTTTTTATGTATTAGGTATCCCTGATAAAGCAAAAACTTTAATTTCTTGAAAAATCTTCACACAATAATTTGACTTATTGTGAGCAGATGAAAATATTTTTAATAAGTTATAGTTTTAGATTCCATAAAAATATTAATTTTCTTGTCAAATCACTTTAAAATATCAAATGAATTAACAAGTGATTTTTCCGAAAATATAGCTTTTTGAGAGTGCACGATAATTTCGGAAAAATATTGACGTTCGCTAGATTTTCTCAATCAATGTCCTTAGAAACAATCTTCATGTAAAATGGCATTTCACATCTAAAATGATATTTCAAATTCGGAACTTTTTCACATTGATTTCAAACACAATTATTTGACAAGATTTCAGTACAGTCATCTTTGCAGTTATTATTGCTGGATACATTATAATGTTTCAGAAATGAACTTCTATGCTTCTATTAATTAGCACAGCATCCTTAATAATTTAACCAAATATATATAACAAGCGTGACAGAATAAAATTGTAAATTGTATGGAAACTGAAAATTCATTTTTCTATTTAATATCTGAGCCCAAAAATTATTTTTATTTTACTACTAATACACAGTTGGTGATCAATTTGAATTGAAAAAAAAATAAACTTGAACATATTACAATACCAATACCAACTAAAATAATATTTGAGGAATACCATCTATGCATGCACCAGAAACAATTAAAATAAGCTAAAAAAATAAAGCATCTTTCAGAAAAAATAATTTCGATATATTCGCAAATCAAGACGGGATGCAAGACTCTTATTTAGATGCAGTCTGAAGAAATATGCCACGAAAATATATCTGAGAACGGCGCGTTACGTTTTTTAATTTCAAAGTAATAGTAACAATTTAGTTTTTCAATTAGCAAAAACTAATTTTATCATTTTTGCGATATTAAATATGGAAAATTCTAAATAAATTAGTGATACATGTATAAAAAAATAAAATTACTTCAATAAGCTAAACTCAGAACTTGATAAATAAGTTAAATAATTCAGGGTAAAGTATTTTCCCCACAAATGTTTATAAGGTTTTTACGCGTGGTTAATTATTTTTGTATATATTTTGGTAACCCGATTGAGGTTAAAATAGTTTTTTTTTAAATATCTTTCTATTACCCGTCACATTACTTCATCTATTATAGAGCTAGAGTTGCCAGGTACAATAACTCAATTTCATTCTTCTACCGTCTTTTAATTTACGGAATATGTTTTTCTGATGTGAAAGTTTCCCTTAGATTAGCTTTAAATTATGTTCATCTTTATACATATATGTTTAAAACAGAATTAACTGAATTTTTTTTTTGTGAATGATTCAGAAACTATGAAAATATCCTATAGCTAATTTGATTTATTTGGTAACTGGCAATCCACAAAATGTATGTTTTCTCCGCTCTTTTTTTTAATTATCGTTTTGTAATTATGACTGGCATTCAGATGATCTACAAATTCTAAACAATCATGCTAAAAAGATTAAATTTCTTTACAGATACTGTTAATAAATTTTAATCGGTATCGTCTAAATTAATAGTCGAGGCGTTAAGTCTGTCACCTAATCTTATTAAATCTCAGCTTATTTTTTATTATTAGAAAGACTAGGTTAGAGCATCCTCATTAACATTAAAAGGAGTATCGTGTGCATTAGTAAAATGGTCTAGATATTAAAAAAAATCAAATCTAGATTTTAACAAATTATTAACAAGTAACACCCTAACAAATTATATGGCATTCATATTTAACTATCGGGTCAATTGTCCTGTTATTTAAGTTTATATACATGTGTATATATATATATATATATATATATATATATATATATATATATATATATATATATTATACACATATTATACAATGTTTTAAACAATTATTAAGTATCAGATTTACGAACTTACCTGCTCGCAGTTAAACACTACTTTCAGAAATGTAACGTTCCTTATTCCTAAATATTGTTTTTTGTTACAAATAGTCGTCATCCGTTTATGCCATCATATTTAATAATAAATTGAATCCCATCACGAGAACTGCGCCATCGACACTTTTAAAGTTATCTAAAGAAATTATGTGTCTCCTAATTTCATTTACGTGTGATGCACACGATTACTTGTAATTATATTTTCTTTATACCTTATTTAATTATAAATTATATTTCGAAGTGTGAGACGAACGGAAGAAGCGTTGTTTATAAACGTTGATATTATAAATAATTAATATTACATTGTAATAAATTAATTAATATTACATTCAAAGGAAAGAATTATTGACGTATTACTTTATACAAGTGTGTTTATGCGCGCACGGAAATTAGAGGAATTACCCATCGCTTGACCGCATTATACAAATTATTATTTCCTTCCTCTTATTTCTCTCTTCTTTATCCCTATTTATTTTCTCTATAAATATATTTTAACAGATCTATTTTGTTAACATGAAACCAATTTTATGTGCGTTAGGTAATTTTTAAAATTAGTTAACACATTTTTAGTTTTGTACAATTTTACTGTAAAATTGGTAACGACAAAACAAATAAATCGTTGAATTGCACGGAGGTGCTACCATTGGCGACTCGACTGCCGCTGGCATTATATAATAAACGACTTTCCACAGTCGCATGAAACACGGTAAACAGCCATTGTGCGCCGGCCCCGAGGGTTTAACCGGCTCGATTAAATCGGGGAACACGGGCAAAATATTTTCATCGCGAAACCCAAAATTTGGTTATTTTATCACATCATCATACATTTAGAAGCTGCTATTACCTGTATTTAAACCAGCACTGTATTAAACGCAAATACCGCGACACAAAATTATTCTTTGGTACAGATTTTATCGCCTCGATTCAATAATGTAATTACTGCCTGCGTAATAGGTACTCAAAAATTTTAAAAAATGTAACTTGCCGTTAAGTTCTTTTTTAATATTTAAACATTTTAACGTACAATTTCTAAAGTATACGGCATAATGCTTTTTGGTTCATATCATTGTTTTCGAACGGTCCTGACGTTGTATACCTGCAAATAAATGCCAAAAGAGTTATATGTGAAACTCAATAGAAATGTTTTGAAGCATAATTGATATAAAAACAAATCAATGCATCCTTAAAAATTTAAAAAGAATAGAATTGAACATCGGAATTATTTTCGAGATACAATCGATCGATCTAATTCAGATTATAATGCAAGCACATAAATGATATGTCGATTGGAAAAGCTTTATTTTCACGGCGTCTTTAATATTTATTTTCAAAATTATTTGTTGTATCACGTAAACATAGCTATTTTTGACCAGTTAATAGAAACGTTTGTTTACAAAATTTTATTAATTTATTTATTGCATGACGCGCAAGTTATTCTTTGTCATGTTTTAATCTAGCGTTCTTAAGCTTGACTTTTTGAACGCAATATTTCATTATAATGACATGGCGAGGTAACAATTAGACCATAATTCTGTTAAAGACTTTTTATTTTAGACCATCTTTAATGTAAATAGACGTCATGTTGTAACTCTTGACTTGATCTATTCATGTCTTTACATACTTTCCAAGCAAAAGGAGGATAGACATCGAGAAGTGAGCATTAGTTATATGAATCAGTTATATAAATCTCCGGTAGTGTATTCTTAAGATTTCCTCTAGTTTGATGCCGCTCTACGTGGAGTTATATCAAGGAAATGTCACGGTCATATTGAATAGTAAGCTTTTCAGTCTATCATGATTAAATGTTCTGCCGTGATGTCTGATATTCTTTACAAACCATTTTATCCTATACACCCGAACTCCCAAGGCACTGTATTCCGAAGACTCAAATGCGTTTATTGGTATATGTGAAATATTTCCTAAAATAAATTTGTGTTGACAAGGAATTCTATATCAGAGGAAGATTCTATATCAACAATTTTAATGTTACGGAAAGAATCCGTGTTCAGTTAATAACTGTATTAAAATCCAAAACTGTATTAGGACGTTCTGAATTTACTCGTGTAATTTCTCATTAGATTACATTATTTTGGAATTTGTAATCAAGTAGAGCCTTTTGTCCATGCACTTTATGTATTTTTAAATCATCTTTCAAGCGTTTTACTATCATAATGCTTCGTTCTTTAAATTATTCAACAAAGCTACAGTTGAAGTGACTCACAGCTACTGATAGCATAGAAGGATATGAAGGAATTACCAAACTTCATTTTTCACGTTACTGGAACTGGTAAATCGTTGAAGATGAACATTTTACCATTTTTTACAGAAAAAGAGTGATGATAAGGCAATCAGATACATCTTTTTGTTAAGGAACGCATCTCACATTTAAAAATTATTTAATTTTCATTTTCACGAATAAGTAAAACGTTCTTTTCCATTTTTTTTCCAGACGATATTTGAATACAATTTAGGCCCGTACAATTCATCTCATATTGCAGACAGTGGTGTCTGTCACAGGAATTTATACAATTTATATAATTCGAATAAATCTTAACTCAGACGAAATTTAACTTTAAGAATCGTCACTATTAGCATTCTTTCCTCAAAAACATAACGATCGCTGCTTTATAAAACAACTTCGCTTGTTTTCATAGCCCACCACAGAAAAACCGCGGAAGTACAGCAGTGCAAACGCAAGTCTTTGGACTTCGAAAGGTATCCTTTTTAGACCCGCGAGCGCGCCGCCTCGCACGGCATTGCCGGCTGCCGCAAATGCCGAGCATCTCCCGCCAACCGAAATGCTCGTCCTCTCGTAAACGGATGACAACAGGTTTGAATCCGGGCACCGTTAGCTACATAATTGATTAAATTTAAACGTAATGAAGCGAGTTCAACTACCTCCAGTGACATTCGGTCGGACGGGCTCCGATTTGCATTATATAAGTGTAAATTACAAAAAACCTCAAGAGACCAATTTGCATTTTTATATAATATGTTCAATTTAAAATTATATTTATTTATTTGTAACGGTACTGGCACTTGGCTCGAGCGAGAGCAAATTGGAGTGTGACTGTACTCTTCGAGAATTTCGATCGTCTCTCGGTCCCGCCCATGCAATGTCGTTGCCCTTTGTATCCGGTAGCTCTGGATAATAGCGCGCACTCATATCGCACTCGGTAGTGCGCGAGAAATAACGATCTACCGATCGAGTTGTAGACCTGAAGACAATTATATTAAAATATGAATATTTTTTCAGATCCTCTATGTAAAGGCGTCAACAAAAAAAGAACTTCGCTAGACGTTATGAACATCAATTGTTGACAATCATATACGATAGCTTTTTTTCACTATAAAGATATCAATTATTTTTTGATGTCGTAGCGCTACCAAATATACTTTATTATTTCTTAGATATGGGACTAACCTAAATGCTTTAGTTTAATCTACTATGTATATATATATATATATATATATATATATATATATATATATATATTTGCATAGACCGTACCAAGGCACGTGTCCCAGGCGAGAGGAACAAACTGTGTTTTTTTTATTGTCACGATTTTATTGATATTTTGCAGTCGAAGCGGAAAAAATCAATCATTGTAAAATGCAAGTTATCGAAGTCGTAGTGCATCGTAATAGCCATTAATAGTTATATGATTACAACATTTTTGTTTCGATTCCGACGGTTGCAGAGAATTGAAGATCTGTGGATATTTATATAAATAAAATGCTTTAAAAAATGCGGAACCGAACATTAATAGGTAATCACGTATTGTATGAGTATATAACGTGGTCTCGTCTTCGTAGTTAATTTCGCAGTTTGAAATGAAAATGTCCTTGCTAATTTAACGAGATTTAAAAAAATATTAACACCGGTTTATACGAGTCGGATACATTACTTAAGTGAACTAAGATTCTTAGAAACAATATCTAGAGATAACTTTCATACTTTTCTCAAACAAAAAATTGGCTCCAATAAATTTTGTTCCACCGTACGTTACGTAAAATTTTGATAAAACGTATTGAATTTTTCGATTTTGATCAAAAATTGGTTAATTTGTGTGTACTAACTTATTATAGACTTGTGTATGTCAAACGTATATAAAGAGCTAAATATATGTTTTGTTATTAAAAATAGGTAACCATAAATGTTATTTATTTTCTATTAAATATATCTACAAAGCGAAATGTGGCACTAATCTGCGTGTATGTGCATGTACGTGAGAGAGAGAGGCGTTGACTTGGCACCAATTGCAGAAACCTCTAGCCGCGGCGCACGCACGCACGCGCGCTCACACATATATATATATATGAAGATGAAATAATGATAGAAACCGCTTAAGTGTGTGTCGGAACATATCCTGTTAAATACGAATAAAAATCGCGCTACATAGGTTATCTACTTCTATTAAACTATATAACTATATATAAAGATAGTAACTTAAAAGTGAAAGAAAATATTTTGTCGAGATCTTGACAAATGACTCTAATACTATCTTACATATCTGAAAAAAATAGCTTTAAAATCCTTATAACTTACTGTTTTATTTCCATTCCCATGTTATACGTGAATTCTAAAAAAAAACAGTTTTGTGTATTTTACCCGCTTCTCCTAAAGCTGCATTGTGAATATTTTTGAGTGATCGAGTTAATGTGTACTAATCAAAATTCTATTTTTATTTTTCAAAAGATTTCGGAGAAAATGTTTGTCGATATTTTCAGCAATATTTCTGGAATTATCTTACGTAAAAGTTTAAAGTAAATAGTTTTGAAACACCCATATTAGCAGTTTCCGTGTTTTCTGAAAAACTGTTATATTTTATATATTTTTTTCATTTGCAGATGTGATTAAGGTTCTATGTATCATTTTCCGGAAATCCTAAAAATGATAAATGGAACTTTAATTACACTTTGAAAAACCTGTCCAATGATATCCCTCACGACAGTAGCAGCTAAACTTTTTTCACCATACCCCGTTTATATGTATGGAGAGGCACTTTAAAATATTTTTTGTTATCTTACGTGTAATTACTACAAATTACTTGAGCTCTCCGTGTGGAGCAAGTACTTGCAAAATTTCATGGCCATGACTCCAAGACTATAGAAACTGTAAGGTTGCTGTGACAAGCAGCCATAAAGTTTCTTAGTCTCTGTCACCATCACTAAATTTTGGTAATTTATTCGCTGGGTGCGTGACATCAGCGTCATCTGCCAGCCGCAATTTTTAAACCTTATCTGTGCTCTGGTACATGTTTACGTGAATTATATAAAAATAACAAAAAATTTCAATGTGTGGTATTACGTTAAAATTTTTCTTTATTTTGTGCTCGTAACTACCTATGAATTTTACTTTTGTTATTTTTCTCGAATAAAACTAAAGATTATTTGTGTCTATTAATGAAAATAACAAGATGAAAGTTGTCAGAGCCCAGAATATATTAATATACTTTTGTTTACAGTTTAACAAAATGATTTCAGTAATCAAAGTATTACCCGTAATTTAACCTTCCAACCAAAATCATTGTCAGAAAAAAATTATTTTACTGCGCTATCTAAATATTTCTTTGATCTAATTTTCAAATTCATTTTGAAAAATAACTAATAATTATCGTATCCAAATTTAAAAAATTTCTATTAATGCATACAAAGTAAGGTAAGATAGCAAAAATGCAAATTTCGCTGAATTCAAAAATTACGTATTAAAAACAATCATGATATTATATTACATATCAAAATTTATTTTTATAAAAATTTACTGACAATTTACCTTATTCTTTGTTGCTTAAGTACTTTTCAGTACTTCCACTTTACATCTTTAATTGCATACTGTAACACTCAACAAACATCTAAATGGTATAGTTAATAATAAAAGTTAGCTTTTATTATTTACAAGAGAAAAATAAATAAAATAATTTACAACGTATTAAAATTATGAAGTTTAACTGTTTAGTTATATATATATATATATATATATATATATGTGTATATATATATATATATATATATATATCTTTTTTTTTATAACCCTTTTATTTATTTAAAATTTTATGAATTAATAAAAAGTGAAACAATCGTAAACTAAAATATATTTGATTCGTATCGTAATATTTTACATATTAAATTATATTTAATATAATGAGTTAATTTACATGTGAAACACGAGAAGACAGAAGTAATTTTGTTAAAAGTTAAATCATTCTGCATAATTTTTTGTCGCACCCTCTTATCTCCATAATTATTAACGGGAAAAATCTGAAAAAAAGGTTGCAAGTTTACATCTGATAAAATCAACATCAAAGACAAATTAAAATCAACCTTGTGAAATTCCTCAAACATCACAAATCATTTAATTATTTAAATGTAAATTAGAAAAAAGTAATGATTGATACGTGTTTCTCGTATTACAATGCATAATTCATCGTATTAAAATACATAATTCCTCGTATTAAAATACAAAAAAATATTCGAGTCATTTTTTTTTCACATTTTATTATTGATAAATTTATTACAAAATTAACACAACATCTATACGAAAACTGAGTACCCTAACATACGCGCACTGTCCATCTCTCTAGCAGTCTTCCTACTTTATTTTTGCTTCTTGGGTCATTCCAGACCGTCACCCTTTTTGTCCATTTCTTTTGCTCATTCATTTCACGTGTCCAGCCTATTTCTATTTCAGTCCTTGACAATGATTTAAAGCGTCTATAGTTTTTCGTTTTTTTGTTCCTTCTTTTAACATAAAATTTTCGTCATATTTGGAGTGGTCCAACAGTTATTGAGAATATCTAAGAGAATTTGTTATACATTCTTTTATCGTACTACTCAGGTCCTCGGTAATGCCAAATAATCGAGCTGAAATAGCATAATGAAAAACTGTTCTGCATCCAGGAGCGGTGGTAACAGGTGGTAACATGGTAGGACCACTTGAGGTCTTGGAACTTTACAACTGTAGTATTAAACTACATACCGTCGTAAATAAATTTCGACATCAGTACTATACCTTTCTCAGAGCTCCTCGCCACTCGCCATATAAATCCAGTCACTGGACGAGGTACCCAAAAAAATTCTTACGCGTACGACCAGCGATATTTGTCGCAATTAATGTACTGCAGCGACGTAGTTTCGAAACAAAATGGCGTCCAAAAAATAAGAAAGACGATTAATATAATTGAGCGCAGGTATCTTTCGCGTAGCATACAAATTAGTGGATATATTAACGGCCTACACGATTTATGTACTTGTAAAGACGCAGCAAACAATACAAAGGACATATTCTCTTTTAAATTTGCTCTTTTCTATAGAGTTTACAATTTTACTTTCTCGATCTTTTACATTTATTAGCAAAAATTAATTAAAAAGTAAGACCGCCATCTGATTTTAAAGATTACGCCCAAGACGAAGTTAATTCAATATTATCTTCAAATCACGAGAACAAACGTTTTTGCTAAAGATACGCTATTTTATATTTTTCTGTGCACTTGTATGTATTAACAAGGTACATTTCACTGCGCGATCTACATATCAACAAGTAGAGCAAAATTCACGACTACAATAGGACTAGTATGGTTCACGTTTAAAAATTGCCTCCAAATCGATACATTCATTTAAAAGCGTGAGTAAAGATTAAAAAAATGGAAGTATGTACGGATCGAATCGAGAAACCTTTACCTTTATACTTCTAACATATTGTATCTACCTCCAATCTCTCTTGTATAATCAAGAATTCAAAGTCCCAAAAAATATCGAAAAAAAAAACAAAAAAGAATTTTGCTCACAAATAAATGAAGTTTCAATATTCTAACCAATCAAACCTCATTTTGCACACTCAGGTAAATAACGTTATCCATGTTATTTTCTCGAAAATGTCTTTCAGAACTCTTCTGTTTTATTGAATATATTTGGCGTTAATTTTGTTAAAATTCATTATTCGCAATTAAATGAAACTATGTGATATAGTATTATTTCTACTTTCTTTAAGTTCTTTACCACGACCTAGGTTTCGTATTAGCAAATTTAGTAAGTAGCAAAGATCTTTGCTAATTGCCCAGCTGAAGACCTTGTAATATAACGAAACCTAGGTCACGGCAAAGAACTTAAAGAGAGTAGAAATAATACTACATCACGTAGTTTCATTTCTTCCGTTTTAAATAAAAATTCAGACATGAAAAAATATTTAATTATGTATACATGTACGTCTAAACAATTTTTCATAAGCTCCATATTCGGTTTCTTATCTTCTTTTTTTTATTATCTACGAGCTTTAAATTAGCACACGGGAAAATACTGCAATTCAAATACGACATAATTAATATTTTAATATCTTCTTCTAATTTTTTAACTTCACCACAAAAATCACCGAGCTCCACCATGTCTCCGATCAAGATGCTAATGTTACCATCTTGATCGGAGACATGGTGTACATCAAGGCACTACCATGAAATACATTCCAGTGAAGAAACGTTCAATGAGAGTGCATAGAATGCATCAGGAGATTATTAAAATATAGGAAGAAAAGATGTTCGGGAAAATACAATATTTCTATTGAGTTCCTTTGATCATTTAAGCCAAATGAAAAAAATTACTGCCTAAAAGAATTAGAAGTTATAGTGCAAGCAGACTTAAAAATATAGTATTATTCAGCACTTATATATATATATATATATATATATATATATATATATATATATATATATATATATATATATATATAGTTTACAAGAAGATATTCGTCGGTGAGAGAAAGGAGGAAAATTGTCGTAGTCCAATTCATTCCACAACTAGGCTAAATACTTAAAGAAGGTTCATTCTGGTTGTGGAATGAATTGGAAGAAACTATAATTGAGAAGGAAGAGCGGGACAATTGTTAGGATAAAGCAATAAGGGTGGCCTGACCATTGTCTCTTTTCATAAATTTATAAAACGAAATTCTTTTTAAAAATAAAAATCTTACAGCACGCCTTTTTTACTTCGTCAATATTATCACTGTCTCTATCTCTATCTCTAATGCTTGCTAGCGGGTTGACCGCGGGCACGACCGGTCAGATCGCGATTAAGCCCGCAAACAATGACACGGAACTGCTACTGGACACTCTTTAACGGTAATGCCTCGTCTTATCTCGAGTATCGTATGCGGCTGCTTCATCTCAGTTGGGAGATAGGCGTCGCTTCTGCCTTATTACTTCCAGTTTCGTGAAGAATTGTGGTGATAAATATTACTCATTTCACTAGCAGAGTTTCTTTAGACAGCGTTCAAAGCTATTCTAAAGCTATTTCACTGTCACGAGGTGGAGCCACAAAGTAATATTAGCCGGTTCAGTACAGTTAGATCGTTTTGAGTTATGTCAGTAGAAAGTAAAACATAATCGTACAAAAAAAACTCTAAACTTATGAATGTTAGTTTTACCAAAATGGAACAAAGAATTTTCTGAAAGATTGTTTTTAATTTCAAACTCTAATTAGATCTCCTGCAAAATTTGCAAAATGTTGCTTAAACAAATTTATCTGTTACATTTCGAAGTTTAATAACGGTTCCGGTCGTATGTGATAATCTAAAAAGTAATAACCTGTACTATTAAGTTCTCTCCTGGCTTTTCTGTTTGTTAAAAATTTATTTTTTGTAACACACTATATTTTTTATTTAGTATTTTATATTCTTATTAAGCTGATAAATGAAGAGCAACCAAAATAATTACAAAATTGTATGAATGAATTACCTGAAATAACCACATGCTTGATAATCCGACGCCAACTAAACCGGTTCCAACAGCGGCGTTAAATGGCAGTAAATATACTTAAATACCGACAGTAACTTCTGCCATACGCTTAATAGTTATCATATTTGTTTGTTTATGCGTTTTTAATACGTTAACATGAACATACTTACACATATTGTTAATTAGCAATATCTACCAACCAATCTTGATAAAGTTAATACACTTAAGAGTAAAATTCAATTAACAAAGTCGGTCAATGATTTATAATGGTAGGAAATACATATAGTTCTAGGGGATATTAATAGATAAATATAAAAATTCTTTCTCGTTCTTCTACGCCGGAATTCTTTATTACGTTCTCTAGAATCCTATCCTAATTTAGATACTAGAATCTAGAATCCTAATGTAGATGTAAAAAAACCGATTAAATTCGGGTCGAAATACGCGCAAAATAAAATTCCGTAGTCCTTATTACCTGAAATTTGGGGGGACACATTGTACATCACTTGGAAGCTTAATATTACGCACATGAAGATTAAAACTTATGAATATATCTTTTAAAATACAAAGTTATTTTTGCAGTTTATTTAAGTCATCTGTATGAAGTAACAACAAACTTTTTGCAGAAACAACAACGTGGTATAAATTATTAACACTTTCATTACTGCTGTTAATATTTTGAGAAATTTTCTTAAAAGCATTTTAAGGCTTAATATTTTTAAATGACATTCAATGACCCTACGCAATGAGATATTCGTAAAAATATTCACCCCCAGTTTACAACTAGGGGAGGAGCGTTAAAAAACTTTTCTAAAAGATTTTATTTCATAACTTTGTAGGCGTCATAAATATATGTTATCATGCCAAATTTCAGTTTCATAGCACCAATAGCCTGCGAGTAAAACGGCTATGACAAACAGACGAACATGTTGAACCTTTAAAGGATTCTAAGGTTGTTACGGAACCCTAAAGATAAACTTAACCGAATAAATCTCAATTATAGTCTTGTTTCTCTTTCCAAATGTATTTATTGACCAGGGTAAAATGTTTGGATATATATACAATACCTACATAATATTCATATAATTCCTATATAAGTAGTACTGAACAAGTTTAGCTTATAAGCTTATATCGTTGCTTTTATTGTAATATCGATGGAATTACCCATCCAACGTGCATTCTTGAGAGCGGTTCTCATGACTCGTGGAGTGCCGATGCTTCTGTATCGGCACTCCACGTTATATATGCCGCGATAACGTGCACTAACTGCGCTTTTAGTTAGTGCATGCTATCGCATATCTCCGGCATGAAATACTTTACGTTAAATAAAAAAGCTCTTGTAAACAATATAGAGGTTATTAAAACTATATATATATATATATATATATATATATATATATATAATGTATGTATATATAAAGGATACTCTTTTCAAGCGTAATAACTGTTGCGATAACAGTCATTTAAATTTAATATTTTGTACGAGATAATGTATCGTCGCGTACTTTTATTTGTATAATTACTAATTTCTAAATAAAAATATATGTGTATTATTACAAATCGACCCGATCCATAGTTTTTTAGGGTTCCGTACTTAAAAAGGAAATATGGAACCTTTATAAGATCACTTACATGTCTGTCTATCTGCACGACTGCGACAGCCGATTTTTTCAGAAATTATGCCACGTCGAAACGTGTAATTTGGCATATGATACATATTAATACACGTGTATCCCATTACTTTACTTCTTTAATATATTCATATATAAATTAAAGAGAGGATAAATAAAATACTCATATTTTTGTTTTAATTTCTGTATCATTTTTTATCAGCCTCACGGTTTCACTCGCGTTAAATCTGAAATAAGAAAAAAATGTTGCTCTTGGTTATAAACTATTACAATACCAAATGTCATCCAAATCCGTCCAGTAGATATTGCGTAATTGACGCACAAAATAATATGCAGACAGACGGACAACAATTTGTAAAAAGGTTTTCCGGCTTCTATTATCATTCTATATACAAAATCAACCAGTTTTTTTTTATATTTTCCATGTACAGAATTTACTCTGTTACAATTTTACTATACGTATAGATGTGCACCATTTGAAAATGCTTATTACGGGGACTATATTTTTTAAAAAGATTTTCTAAAAAATATACAAAAATTTGGCATACCCCTCCCCTTATTTTGCACTACATTCTCCAGAAAAACTAAGCGACAACTGTGGAAGAACTGCGTATGATAAATAAATATAATACAAACAATTCAGGATATATTTATATTATTTAGGCATAGAGAAGTAAATAGCAAACGACTATCAAACACATGTATGAAAACGAATAGTTTGATATAAAATTGTACAGAATACTAACAAAACATTATTGGACCATACTTAGCAGCCTTGATGAGATCATTCATTTTGAATCAATCGCTGGCTACCCCTTGTCAATGATAATAGAGTACTTCATCAACGTTATCTACAATACGGATATATAAATAAATAGCATTTTCGTAATTCGTAAATGCTGTTAATTACCAATTAAGAGCTATTAACGACAATTACGTATCTGTTAGTTTTCTAATTTTAACATTATAGCTTAAAATATCCTAACTTAGCAAGTTTTCTAGGTAATGGTTTATCTTTTTAATTACAATATTTAAGAAAAATTTTAATGGCTCATGTGATAGAGAGTATGGTCCAAACCACAAAACTTCATATAAATAATTCATTCGTCTTATTATCATTTCCGTGTGATATACGGTCACCAGTGCTGGAACAAATCGAAGATAACGTAGATCAAACCTGGTATATACCACAAAAACTTCATATAAATAATTTATCCATCCTATTATCATTTCCGTGTGATATACGGTCACCAGTGCTGGAACAAATCGAAGATAACGTAGATCAAATCCGTAACACCAATTCACGGTCCCGTTACGATGAACTAGGCGCTGCCCCGCCATCGTTTCCTACCCAATATGCTGATTTACGTGCGCGCATGCGTCATACGACGTCACTCAGCGGACAATACTCGAGAAACGACATCGCCGTGCCGGTTTCGTAGGTCATTCCTTGAGCGCTATTTTGTGGGTTTGCGGTTTCACGTTCTTGCGTTTACGCGAATTGAGCGTTCAAGGTTCTGGGCGTAATCTATGAATATTTTCCGCCAAGTTCAAATTATATTCCGAGCCGGACAGTTTATTGTTCAGAAACTCTGGCGGCATTTTTTTGTCCTTAACCTCAATCATTAAAGCTAAAATTAGCAATACAAAATATGCATTAGTATTTCATTACGGCCCGTTTTAAACGCTGCTTGTTGTATAGAGCGATGTTTTTGTTAAAATTTAAATATACATATCTAAAAATTTAAATGATCTTCTTAAATTTATTGCTTTATTATACAAAAAGTTACAAATTGCCTCCACGTCGCTAAGAAATAATAAATTCGTAATTCTAGCAATGTGAAGCTGTCAAAGTCACGAGTGAAGATGTAGGGATAAAAATTGCATTAATACTCAAATGTCTTTAACCGTGCACTCTTACTTTATATGGCTCCGTCCCTCAAAAGGAAAAAAGGAATCCTTATAAGATCACAAACGTGTCTGTCCTACCGTCTGTCACAGCGTTTTACTCAAAAGCCGCTGAACGAAGAACATAAAATTTGGCATGGTAATAAAACGTATTGTTAATCCGTGCATATCTCAATAACCGACATTCAAAAATATTTATATGGAAATTTAAAATGATGGGACTAATTAAGTACTCTTTTTTTTAATTCCATGTATAGTGCAAGATATCGTTTGAAAGAGCTATAATAGCTATAACAGTCTCAAAAATATTTTTTTCATAATTTTAGGTATTATATCTTAAGTCTTATGCCTACTGATGAATATGCAAAAAAAATAAGTTACCCATCCCTATTTCCGAGACTGATGAAGCTAAAATTATGAAAAAATAAGATTTATAATAGCCCGAGCAAAGATTGTAGGAAAACTGTAGTAATCATTGCAGATTTTATATTTTTTAAAATATGCGGCCCATTTTACGCCTATCAAAGATATAATAGATGTATTTACATTGTAAAGAAATTATGTTTATAAATAGTTTACTTAAATTTTTATAAGTATCTAAATGGATACGAAACCCTCGTAATACAAGTTCTACTCTTGCTTGACAGGTTTTTAATAACTCAAATGTATTTCATGCTACAACAAAATTAATAAAATTTATTCCACAAAATTTACTTAGAAACCACACCGAACATGTTAACCATTAATAATAAAATATAATGAAAAAAATCAATAATATTTTAAACAACCGAATAAGTTGCGTAAAATTATATTTGATTGTTTATATTAATTTTAATTCTACGGCAAAATTCACTTACACAGTATTGCTGTTAATATTCCAACAAAACAATAATTTATTCGAATGGAAGGCGCCGAGTGAAGTCATAGCAAGATGGTACTAAGCACGTATGTGCAATAAGTTAAATGACACAATTTCCAGATGGCGCGGGCGGTTGCACGAGAGCGTTGCACCACGCTGCGACCGAGTGAGAGGAACTCTTACAGACCATGCGATCAATGTTAAGGCGAAGTTCAAGAGCGAGAAAGATACTTTGAAAACAAAAAAAATCGGAATAAAGATTCTATTTTTTTTCCGATTTTTTGTTTCAATTTGTTTAGTTCAAAAGTCGTATGACAACCCAATATAATACGAATTATAAAGGAGAAAGAAAATAATTTTCGCAATCGTAAAAAAATCAGTTTTGGAGATATTTAACATATTGAATATATTTGGCGTTAATTTGTAGAAATCCATTATTCACAATTAGACGAAACTACGTGATTTAGTATTATTTCTACTTTCTTTAAGTTCTTTACCACGACCTAGGTTTCGTTGTATTACATCTTCAGGTGGTCTATTAGCAAAGATCTTTGCTAATAGCCCACCTGAAGAAAGGACTTAAAGAAAGTAGAAATACTATTACGTCACGTAAACTACATTTAATTGAGATATTTAACATTTAAAAAATTACTTATCAGTATCTAAAGTTCGAAAAGACAATGCCAGATTATGTTCCACTACTTATCGCAATGTAAAAAAACATTATGTTAAAAATTTAAATTCTTTTTTTCAATAGCAATTTGAGTTTTCTGGAACTTGTGGGTTCATAAAAACTAAAATAAAAATATTTTTGTGAATTTAACGTCTTACCTTAAATGTCAACGTCTAATTGTGGAGCTGTAATAGTCTCATCTACAAAAATATCTAATCTGTCTTTATTTTACTCAATGTGATAACTCTGGATGTATCCCGTTTCAATCATTATCGTAATATTGTATATACGTCATCTATACTATATAAGGGAATAGAATATGCGGATAATATTGTACAACAGAATTACCGTAGTACTAGTTATCGCTTTATTTTCGGCATTAAAAATGGGTTCTTGCATAATTTTAATGCAGAATACTTTTTTCTGGTATATTATTTTTCAGTATTATTATTCTTTTACACTATAAACTGTAAAGGTTATCAAAAATTATACGAAACTCACCTTTCCGAATAGTGCATATCATCGGTTTCATAGAAACACCACTGCAATTTGGTATGAAAAATAACATCCAGCTCTACAATCTGCATAAAATAAAGGACTCGGAGAAACTAAAAGCTTAAATGTACACTAATTTCCCAAATGGGGCAAAGGTCCATATATAGATTGGCATTATTTTTGTTTAAAACAAACTCCTCATCGGAGATGTCGAAACCTTATATTATTGGCCCCAAGCATACAACGAAAAGTTCAGAAGCCCTAATGTTACCGATACATTTTACCCATCGATATGCATACAACGAACAATTCAGAAACCCTAATGTTACCGATACATTTTACCCATTGATATGCACAGGATGAAAAGTTCAGAAACCCTAATGTTACCGATACATTTTACCCATCGATATGCATACAACGAAAAGTTCAGAAACCCTAATGTTACCGATACATTTTACCCATCGATATGCATACAACGAAAAATTCAGAAACCCTAATGTTACCGATACATTTTACTCATTGATATGCATACAACGAAAAGTTCAGAAACCCTAATGTTACCGATACATATTACCCAGTGATACATATTACCCAGTGATACATATTACCCAGTGATACAAAATTAGAGGTGAGACCTAAATCGCATATTGATTGTGACAAAGTCCTTTAAAGGTACACTTTACTTAAATATCGTTTTTTAACAAACTTTTTTAAGAATCTGTAATTACTAAACCTCTCAGACTGCGGAAATAATATAGAATTTTAAAATTAAGTACATAATATCTAAATTTTATGTATCAAATAAAAACTAACTACTATTGAAGAAAAACAAAATCTGCTTTCATAACTTTTACACAAAGATTTTTGAAAAGTCTGCGAGTGAAAAAAATTACTTCACTTGTCAAAGAAAAAGTGTAGCATGGACCAAAACCGATAAATTATTGACTGACATTAGGACATTATTGAATGACTGATATAATATAAGAAAGTTGATTAAATACAACACAATAAGATTTTCACTTGTTTCTCGCTGAAATACTGAATGAAGACACTTATCTAAATTCTCAAGTATGAAATTCTTTCAAGCCTCTGTATCTATGTGTATAATAACAAAATGGACTAAGATCTATATTAAAACGATGGAATGAATTTTTAAATTAACCAATGCTAACTCTAGTACTAATTCAAAGAAATTAAATACCTTAACTAAAGAAGATCACTGCCATTCTAATCCCAAATTATCCTCAAAATCTAGGCAAACAGCATAGACTTATCGAAGATCCAATATAACCTCAATGTTCGCGTTACACTTAACGATAAACCGATTACATTTGATAATGTCCAACAGAACAAAGAAGTGACTATAAATAATCTAGTGGTTCCTATTAGTACTTGTAACAGTTACAGCTGTATCTGTGTCAATACTTTTAATATATTATTTATTATTTTACAATAACGAAACGTTTGCTCCGGCCCACGGGTCGTTGTTACATTGTTGTTTGGATCGAGAACGACACGTAACAGTTATGAAGCGATGGTAAATACTCACTTGGAACTAAATGTTGTTCATATTAACCCCGTGAAATGGACCGAATTAGATATTTGGAGGTCAAGCAAAGTATTATTGTGAACGGGTATTGCCTGACATGGGTGGCGATAATCGCTCTCGTTGTGAAGAATATGCGCTTTTAAAAACTATTGTTTATGTATTATAGTTGTCTTGATAGTTAATGTTATAATTAATAAATTGAAGTGATTTATCGAAATAACTTTACAAAGTAGTAAATTATGTAAAATTGTTGTCGTAGTCGTAATAAATTATTTATTTTTAAACTAGCTCTCATCCGCGGCTTCGCCCTTGTGGAAAAAAGAAAAGAATGGTGGTGTAATTTAAAAACAATATTTTTCTGAAAATGTTGCATCTTAGCACTGGAAATCACTGAGTAATTTTATATTCACAAACTTTCTTTTATGTTTATAATGTTAGTTAGGAATATGGCATTATATTTTGTTGTTAATTAAATATATATTTTATAAAATCAAGACATTAGAAACATTGAAATGATATTACCTCTTTACAATATAAATAGTAATAATCGTAGGTCCACATTCTTATCCCAAACGAAGTAATTTTGTTTAATTAACAGAAGAAATAAATTTTATTCCAAATACACAAGCTATTTGTAAAATTTCACGAAAATCTAAAATTTATAATATTAGTTAGAACTAGTAGAATAGCTATGATGTTGCAAAGTATCTGTGGATTACTATACTTTTAATTTCTTTCATTGATTTATGACAAACATTTTATTAAAACATGTCATGAAATGTTTTTGTCAAGACATTATATAAAATTTAAAAACTTGACTCATGATTTGATGCATATTTTTACGTCCAACAACAAAAATCCCCACCTCAAATTAGTGGAGTCGGTTTGGTTTCCAAACCATGGTGGATTAACCGATATCGACTGAGGACAACGTGATATTGTAGATACAGGGATAGATAATTCGTGACTGTGGTTAAGCTAATAATGCCCAAGACTAAATAAAGAGAAAATTCGATTTATAATAATAAACAAGATTTCTGTAGTTTAAACTAATTGAAAATATTTATTTTATTCAAGCAAAACTAAAACATTTCACAGTATCTAAATACACGACATGGCAGTCCGCATCTGTAACTCTACTAAACGGCACCTAGTGTTAAATTTAATAACTTATATATTTTTTTTATTTAACTTAGGTACAGGGAAACATGCAAACAGCCAAGTATAAATATAAAATTTAATCCAATACTCCCACTAAATTTTTTGTAACAAAAAAAACTTTAGTTTGCCTGCTTCAAATAAAAAAACTTTTAAGTAAATTACATAACACACAAATTGACACAATATTACATCTCTAGTACATTCAAATTTTAGAGTAGGTAAAGCCTTGGTCAAAATATCAGCCAGTTGATCATAAATTTGCACTTACTTAACATCAATTAACTTTTGCTGTAACTTCCCTCTAATGAAATTGAATATAACATCAATGTGTTTTGTCTTCTTGTGGTAAACTGGATAATTTATTAGTTTAATAGTACTGATTATCAATACATAGAGTTGTGTAATTTTGACTAATGTCAACTTCTTTGTAAAACTGTCTTAGCCATAAAAGATCCTTGGCAGCTTCACATCCAGCCATAAATTCAGCCTCAGTTGTTGACAAGGCAATGCAAGATTGTTTTTGACTAGCCCAAGATATAGGACTACCATTCAACATAAAAATATAACTAATGATTGATTTTCTTGCATCCAAATTTCCAGCAAAATCTGAGTCTGAATATCCAATTAAATTTTTATGACCTTTATACTTTATACATAAATCTTTAGTTTTAATAAGATAACGAATTATTCTCTTAAGCTGAGTAACATGATGTAGACTTGGCTTTTTAGCATATCTATTTAACAGATTGACACCATATGAAATATCTGATAGAGTTGCTGTATATAAAACAATAACCCTATGGCTTCCCTGTAAGGAAAATTAATCTGCTTATTATCAACATTTTTCGTTATTAAATTTACTTATTATCTGTTCAATATATTGTCTTTGACTGATACGCACAGAATTATTAGTTTTTAAGGTTTCTAACTCAACAAAGCAATTTAAATTCAACTCTTTGATACTAAATCCTTGGTTTAAGTAACTTACAATTTCATCTAATACTACATTTGACTGAGAAGTAATCAAAGCATCGTCAACATACAAAATTAACAAAGCTTTAATGCCATGAAAATCACCTACAGACACACAATTGTTTGCTTATGACTGAGCAAAACCAAACTTCAATAAAGCATCAGTAAATTTCTTGTTCCAACAACGAGATAATTGTTTCAAGCCGTATAGGGATTTACTCAGTTTACCTATTTTATTTGCAGGTACTTTCATTCCATCTGGTATTTCCATAAAAATACCCTTTTTTAATTCTCCATACAAGAAGGGTATTTTTTCATCCAACTGCCTTATATTCCAGTTATATTCAGCGGAGCCAGACAACAGTATCTTTATTTATTCATACCTTATGGTAGGTAAAAATATTTCATTATAATCTATTCCTTAATTGGTGTGAGCCCAAGCGCACAAAGTCGAGCTTTATATCTGTCTCCTTTACAATCTTGGTTTCTTTTAATATTAAAAGCTCCGTTAAATTTGTCTCAAAAAATTCAATTCTTCGTGGTTGAACTATATCAGTAAAATCAATTTCTTGCAAAGGTTTATAAGTCATTAGATTACTTTCATCGATAGAGGTGTGTGTGCTGTCATCACTTCCACAGTTCCGATAACTCGTACTCCTCTCAATCTTATCTGTCTTCTCTTCAGCTTCTTGATTTTCCATTTCATCATCTTCATCATAGATGAAAATCTGAACTTCATTCCTTCTTAGTTCAGGACTTTCCTGTTCATTGAAAATAACATTTCTAGATACTGTTATTCTTTTCCTGTGCGGATCATACATTCTAAAGTATTATCATATCCAACTAACATCATCTTACGACTTTTACAATCAAACTTCTTTCTCAGCTGATCTAATACATGGACATATTCTTCGCATCCAAACACTCTGACATGATCCAAACTAGGTTTTACACCACTCTACAGTTCTATAGGTGTAATATTTGGTGTCTGGCTAGAAAATATCCGATTTAATAAATAAACAGCTCAATTAACTGCTTCTGCCCATAGATTGAGTGATACACTACGGCCATAAAGCATGGATAAAGCACTTTCCACTATTGTACTGATTTCTCTTTCAACCCAACCATTTTGTTCGGAAGTGCAAAGGGCAGTATGTTCATGAGAAATATCCTCACTATCTACATATTCTTTGAAGTTTTTTTTCGTATGTTCTCCCCCGTTATCAGTATATAATATGCGTACACCATGCGAAAAATAATTTTTAATCCTTGCATTATATTTCTTAAAACAGTCCAACACGTCACATTTGTTTTTTTTATAAATTACACATATCTGAAACTTGTAGCACCGTGTTTAAATAAAATAAAGTATTTCATACATTGTACAGATGGCACATTGAATGGCCCACAAGCATCATAACATCACCTGGTTGCAATTTTCCCCTGTTTGATTTATGGAACGGTTAATGAGCATGCTTGCCATAAGCACAGCCCTCACATACAAACTTGTCACAGTCCGATAAATCCACACCAGTAATCACATTGCTTTTGCACATTTTTTGTATTTCTTTGACATTCAAGTGTTCCAAACGTTCAAGCCATGTTTTAAGGTCTATTTTTTGTATTATATTACACACTGGATTTTGAAATGTTTTCACATTAATTTGTATACATTTTTGCTTTGTAAAAACGCGCACATCACTCTTTTATGGCCTTTATAAATTAAAGCATAAGTTTGTTTCTTTATAATACAATAGTCTTGTCTTGTCACTACACCATTTGAAAATAAGATTCTTCTTAATTTAGATACATAAAGATCATTTTTCAGAATACTTATCTCCCACTGTCAATTGACACACTCGTTAATCAAAACATTATTCCTAATTCCAGTGTAAATCCTGTATACTCGTACAATTCTGAAAAAATTTCGCGTTTATAGGACATGTGAGCTGAAACACCACTGTTTGATTAACCGATATCGACCGCGGGCAACGTGATATTGTAGATGCAGGGATAGATAATTCGTGACTGTAGTTAAGCTAACAATGTCAAAACTAAATGACGACAAAATTCGAGTTATAACAATAAACAAGATTTTTGTAGTTTAAAGTAATTGACAGTATTTTTTTTATTTAAACAAAACTAACATTGCACAGTATCTAAGCACACGATATGACAGTCCGCATCTCTAACTCTACTAAACGACACCTAGTATTAAATTTAGTAACTTATATTTTTTTTATTTAACTTAGGTACAGGGAAACATGCAAACAGCCAAGTATAAATATAAAATTTAATCCAAAAAAGAAGATAATCCAATATTCACATTACCTCATTCCATGTTAGCTCGCCATTCGCACGGGATAACTTCGTCGAGACCACCGCATGTTCACCAGCACGCGAAGTAATGAGTCGACGAAAGACGCATTCGATTTTGCAAATGGCACATGTAATGGTAAAGCCGACCGCCGAGAGAGACCCCTGGGCACTCGCTCGGACCATTTGCTGTGAAATATTTGATTTAATACATCCGGTTTATGGCTGCGGTTATTATTGCACATGGTGAAGGTAAATTTATTATTCACAGCTGTACAACAAACTTCGTTTTACGTAAAAACGTTGAAATTTTATGGAAGATTTCAGAGGTGCAAAACTTTACCGTTATTCGTGTATTCTGTATAATAAAACGGCTGATAGTGACGTTTGAGTATCATTTATATTTTTAAACCAGTTACCACATGCCGCAAACCTGATTGTAGCTCTAATGTGACCTCTATTCAAAACTTTTGATACCCAAATATAAAATTGATATTTTTTCCATCTACCATAAATGAAAAAAATTAGGTGAATTAAAGTACTTTACTGTTGACCCATAATAGTAAAGTACTTTAATTCACCTAATTTTTTTCATTTTTCATTTTGTAAGAAACCCTAGTTTCGACTCTAAAAAAATTATATGATCTTCCTAACAAGGTTGTAGAGACACGCAGTTCCGTAGCGATTGGCTTAAAGTTCGCAATTTATCTATTTTAAAAAAAGAAAAGAATAAAAGAAAGAAATTAAAAAAAAGATAAGAAAGAAATTTTATTATTTAAAAAAATCTTACTTTTTGAAAGTAACATTTTTTTTAAATAATAAAATTTACACTACTTAAAGTACATAATACTTTTAAGTAGTCACAATTAAATGAAACTACGTGATATAGTATTATTTCTACTTTCTTTAAGTTCTTTACCGCGGCCTAAGTTTCGTTGTATTACAACATTTTCAGGTGGGCTATTAGCAAAGATTCGATATCGAAGATCTTTGCTAATAGCCCACCTGAAGATATTGTAATACAACAAAACCTGGGTCGCGGTCGAAATTAAAAAAAGTAGAAATAAAACTACAACACGTAGTTTCATTTAATTGTGAATAATGAATTTCTACAAAATTAACGCCAAATATATTCAACACTTTAAGTAGCGTAAATTTCATTATTTTATTATGTGTTATAATTAGTTTTAAAATGATAAATAATTACCAAATCGAAAATTCCGATTAGTGATTTTTTGATCCATTATTTGATTACATTTTCAGGTTGCGAAATATTAATTAAGATGACCTACAAATGATTAGTGTATTCTACTCGGTTCAAACATCTTTTTTTTTAATTTAACGCATTTATAAATGTTAAAGTTAGTACACAATTTTAGCATTCTGACTAAAATATTAAAAAACGCGAAAGTAAATTTGTTTCTTTGTTTTATTTGTATACTTAAACTACTCAACCGAAATTTTTCCTATATGTATATAACTCGCATTGTGGAGACTTTTTATCCGAAAATATAATTAATTGTTATTAAATAATCAACCCGTTAAGGATAACACTGTGAACATAATTATATATTTATCTATCAAACTACTAACACCGCCATTTCTTCCCTTTTCCATGAAAATGAAAGCGCGGGTTAATGCTTGTAATAAAATAATTTTTCTTCTAAATAGAGAAATAACATCCAAATAAATTTTCCAGCGCGAATATGAAAAAGTTATATTTTTTTATGTATTAATATCTAATATTATTATAAATAAAATAAAAATATCTTTATATTACTATATTTTCATTTAAAATAGAATTATCCTCTATAGAATCGCATTCAAAGCAACACGCGTTGGACTGGAAGTACAGAGTAAAAACTAAGCTCATTAAAATAATCGCCCGGCATGGATGCCTCCCTGCTGATAATTGAAAGTATCGGGCACTCATTATCCATGAGCGCGAGAATAATCGCCATCTTTGATCGTAAATCCGCGTGCTATCGCCCTGACTGCATTCGATTTATCTCCACAGCGACATATGCGGGCGGAATATTTACGATGACAATCCGTAATATATTAGAAGTTTTCATTTACACTACCCTTAATGTTTTATGTCTCCACTGCCATATATTATCATCGTGAATTAAAATAAGTGCTACGAGTTTATGGTTTTATTAAATCACAATAAATTGACGACGCATATTCGGAATAAATAAGTGGCTTACTCTAAAGATAGCTAAATGGAGAAGATTAAACTAATGGCTTCGAAAATAAAAATTAAAAATAGTGTCAACAAATTTATTTCTTCAGAAATTTAGATCTTTACTTATGAAGTTATCATGTAAGTGCACGACTTTTCTCACCAAACATCTCCAAAAAAACAACAGTAAACAAGCTACGCACCATTTCGATCCGTTGGTAACAACTCAGTATTTTTTTGATATACATAATTGAAATTCGGCATGATGTTACAATATAGACAATTTCCAATTTCACAAATTTGTCTTTAATTAATTAGTCGTATGTAATCTAGATTCGCTTAAATTAACTGACTCACTGAATGTGAATAAGTAAAAGAATCAACTCACTTTAATGAATCAATGACTCTAATCAGTCGGTAGAATTATATCGGTCAATATACATTGCAATTCTGTAATCTGAATCAAATAGCTTTTGAATTGCATTCTACATATTTATTGATTTGAAAAAATTTGTTGTAACTACATTCTTATAATTATACAAATATACAATAATTATATACAACTAAATATTTCTATTAGTTTTAACACTAATTAGTAACAAAACAAGATTCGGGCGGCTTTGCGAATATGATATCTGTCATTCACTCACTCTAAATAATTCTTTACGAGGAAGTAAGTGTCCCACGTTCCTAATACACGAAGGCTTGGCGCTTTTCGCTATGTGCTTAACTTTTTCTTTATGATACAAAAAGCGATGCATGTACTAGGAATTAATACGTGCTAAAGAATTAAGAATTATTTCCGTGAATGCCAAGCGAATCAACAAGTCATTGGTTAAAGCAACGCAAGACATTCGTTCATTATGCGTTACACCGAAATGTTTTGAATGAAGGAATCAAATGAATCAATAAGATTTCAAGTGAATCATTTTTGTTTAGTGAATCAGTATACTGTATAGGTTTTTTTGATTCATTCACTCAAACACAGACGTCCAAAAATCACTAATTTAAATACTGATTCAATCACTGACTGAGGGTTCATTAAAGCCTTAGCCAAAAATCTAAGACCTAGCCAGAACTCCGCCAAACAAATCTTTCATCAAAATGAAATTTTCCAACACATAAATTATATAGCAACATTAAATAAAAAAAATCATAAAGCGTTCTTTATATTGTTACGTAATTTCTCGCCGTATTGGACTTTAAAACATCAAAATTAAAATTAATTTATTCAAGTAACTAAATCCCCACCGCGGTGTGTTGGGTTAATCAAAAGCTCGATGGACCGCAAGGTCCTGGGTTCGATTGCCAGCCGCCCTTCGGGGCGGGGCTAGAATGATAATTGTAAATCGAGTAGCTAAAATGCCACAGACCCGAGACGAGTAGCAGGTACAAGAATTTACGCACTGCGATTGCCAAGCCGCCTTCCCAGCGAAACGATTATGGGCTTTACCTTCAATGACACAGGCATAGGAAAATGCCTATGTCCAAAAGCGGACGGAGACAGACTGCTGAAGATGAACATTAACCCGAAGAACAACCAAATATAGAGAACAATGTCTTATCGAAATTATTACGTAAATCACATTAAACCCAAGTTTGAACTGTCAAATAACCAAACCGTAACAAAGACAGCACAACGACCCCTTACTTCTGCACGCGCATGGCTCCTTTAATCTTTTGGCTATGAACCTTCCAGTGACATCAAGTATATGGAAAACAAATCCGTTTTTGATCAAAAAATCTCCAAAACTGCTATTGCTATTTCCATCAAAAATTCATCCGGTTCAATTACAATAAATTTTTCTTTCATACCAAGCCTACGCGATATAGAAACTTAAAATTTGGAAAATATCTTATTAATATACATATTTGGCACTATCTAACTTTCTAAAAAAAATTTTAGAAGAATTAAAGAGGAAAGAAATAAGTATTTAAGAATTTTTGGAACGAAGTTCGTTATGGCACGGTATACGTTTAGCGAATGAGAGCTAGCCCAAAAAAAGTGTAAGACTTCAACCGCTGCAGTTGCTATAGTATAGAGGCGTAAAATTTCGAGTCACACTTTTGCTGCAGTATAAGAGTTTGTATGTTTACTAGCATATGTCAAATTATTTTTTCTGCTGATTTTCTATTATAAGCCAATAATTGGCAGTCTGTTCCCGATTCTGTGTGTAATTATAAATGATTGCTTTATAATTTATTAAATACTTAAAATTTATAAATTGCTATAAATTGTCAGCATATTCATTTATTTTCAGCATTAATTAAATTTTATTTAAATTTCAATTCATTATATTCATTTGAATTTTTAAAATAATTAAATTTAATTTAATAGAAAAATAAAATTATGAAAATAATTAATAATAATAATAATAATATTATATTAAATTATAATGATTGTAATTCTATTTAAAATAACCAAATGTTTTACAATTCTGTATGAGAAAATAATAAAATTGAAACGAGATAATTTGGAAACGGTCTGGCCGATGATTGGCTTACAATAAAAGGCCAGCAGAAAAATAAAATGGTGGTCTCCGATCTGTAAAATTTTAATTTTAAAAATTAAATTATTTTTATTTATTTTAGATTTTACCAACCGTATTTATAATGACGCTCCAGTTCTTTTATTATTTTATTGTTATCAATAAAGAATAAATTGTGAAGGTTATTCAATAGACGTTGAGGACGATGATGATGAAGTCAGGTAAGTACCAGTGTTAAAGTGACAAGAAGTGGATGATTTATTGTAAACTTAAATTATGATATCATATTTTATTTGCATCGCCAACATTTAGACATATATTAACTGATCCCAATATTAAATCATGCAATACTATTCACGTATTATGCAAGTTTCGAGACATTAGATAAAATTGAATCCCAAACATTTATGTCCTACTTTAATTACCACAATAAAATCATTACTAAGGTAGAATTTACTGCTTAAGTTTATCGTATGTATTTTTATAATAATTAATAATAAAATGTTTATTTTATATATAACTTAAAAAAAACATTGTTAATTAAAATTTTATTACCGTTCGTTCATTTATTTCTTATAATTTTTTATTTAATTACTCTCAAACATTATTAACTTATTTCATTGAGCCTATTATTTAATACATAATATATAGCAAATGGAACTTCGTTCCAACCGGGCGTCCCATGACAGCTCTCGTTCTTTTTTCATTTTGTATATCTTCTTAGGTACATTTGAAACGGCCCGTTATGAGAAAGACAGAAATTCATGGTAATATATATTTTTCATAATTTTGAATTGCGTATTGAAAATCGTGTTCTAAAAAATATGCCAAAATAAAGCATTCTATTTCCGAAACTATTGAACTAAAAATTATGACAAAAACAAGAATTTGTAAAATTTGACTATAATATTACATATGAACTGTAGCGATTACCCTAGATCTTATATTTTTTTAAATATGCACCATGTTATTATGCCTGTGGTAATATAGTTGGCAATATATATGTATATATTTATATATATATATATATATATATATATGTGTGTGTGTGTGTGTGTGTGTGTGTGTGTGTGTGTGTGTGTGTGTGTGTGTGTTAAGAAAAATAAAAAGTTAAAGTTTAATGGAAATACTACATGTCCTTAAATGTTTGTTAGTGCCTAAATGTGCACAGAACCCTCGTAGTGAGAGCTCTACTCATACTTGACACGTTTTTTATTTAATCAAATTATAAAGAGAACTTATCCATTTTTCAAATTTATATTTTTAGAAATAAATTTTAAACTTTGTAAAAAATATTCTGACTCTTTTTTCTTTCTTTTATAACGCTTATATGTTAAACAATTTATATGACATAATAAAGGTCACATGCCGCGAATTCTAATTTACTCCCACAAAATGGCCAAGTGTGAGTAAAACTCACACTACAGGTGCTCCGTACACACTTAAGTATATATAAACATTTAGTGGATAGTATTTCTATTGAAATATTGGCAAATATTATTATTATTTTACCCGATAAATATATTGTCTAGTTTAAGAAAGAAAAAAGGTAAACGACGAAACCATATTTTGATAACCGAAGAAATTGAAACAGAGTATTTTAGTCAAGATTGAACATTTATAATTATTGCCATCATTCAACATCCTGTCTCCGTCCACTGTTGGTCATGGGTCTCCCACATAGTCATTGCACACATCATTGGATATATTTCCCAGAGTCACAACGCTAGGCAGGGGGTTTGTCGGTCACGTGCGTAGCTTCTCGCACCAGTGGTACCGCATCCCGTAACTGGCATTTTAGCTACGCTATTATAAATATCGAAACCTGGGTCTCGCGGTGCATCGACGGTGGCTTCGTTATTATAACATATTGACAATGAAAAATATTTTAATGATAAACTAAAATGCAAACGTGTAACATCATCATTATTCATCGACCTCGAATAAAATTTTCCGCCGTGACCCAAACTGAACTCCAATAGTTGTTAATTTATTTCCTCGAAAGAGACATGCCGAAAAACTAAAAATATCAACAATTAGCGACAAATAATTGTATAAGCTGGTGTCATAGCGGCGCTTCCTCGTCACCAATTAGCTTACTCGTCGAGTGTTCGCGTACAGGTGCCGATTCCGCATAACATCTTAGGCTGTGTGCACATAGGTCACGTCAAAGTATCCAAATTGTAAACAAAGTTCCGTTGAAGTATATTTAAATACGTTATGCGTGTTACTGATAATGTAGTGTTTATAAATTTAAAGTTTCTTTACAAAGGTTTTATGCAAGATAATGTGATAATATTATGTTTATCAACTTTATATACATACATATAAGAGGAATAAATAAATACTAGCTAATTTTGAATACCTTGCTGTTGTATTTCTTTTCCATACTTTTACTAATTCACTTGATAAAATATATATGATAACTCATACTTTCACCATATATCTTTTTATGAAGAGTATATTGTATTTTATGAACAGTATTTTAGTAAAACATTAGCTACAAATTGTAAATAAGTTGATTCCAGTTGCCTTTAGTAAGAATAATTGATTTACCTCCCGAATCACGATTTTTGATCGTGTCGAAATTAAGCATGTGAATCTAAGAAATTATTAGTTTCCGCAACATAGTTAATTAATATGAAAATCGAACTATTCTGGCTAAAATTTAAACTAAACATAAACTCGACTGTCAAGTCAAAAATGAGAGATATAAATATACGCATTACAAATCAGGATTCCTGTGATGAATATTCCTGTGATGAGTATATAATTTAATATTTATTATAGATCTCCAATAAAACAATCATTTGAAAACACTGAAAATAAAATAAACGCTAATACTTCACTTTGACATTTAAAGACTATTTTTTCAATTGTAGAAATCGCCCGTTAAGAGAAAAATAAACCGTGGATGGTATAATAAACAATATTGTTAATTCTATGGTTATATTTTTAACATATGTAGTGTGTGCGTCCGTCCATGCATCTTTGTGAACATATATTCGTCATATGAAAGATTTTACAAATATTCCGTCATTTTGAAAACTCTTTGCCAAACTTGTACCTAGCCACTATGCTTAATATTCGTATACTGACTAGATTTTGACAAAGTTTATACAATAAAGACATACAAAAAAAAACTCTAAACAAAATTATTATTCCATGGCATATAAACGATTCGATGTGGTCCAACCTTATCACTTCATATCAAGAAGGCCGTTAGACGAAAGATTAACACAGCCTCGCTTTTCATGGTCTTTCCAATTATTGTTGTTATGTTTTCTTATTCATAACGCTGTTTAAATTTTTATATTCAAACAATTTTTTTTCATCTAATAACTTCAAAACGAAGCGAATGCCTTCGCTTTGTTTTGAACGCTATTACAAATAAAAATATTGATTGGTACTTATTTATTGATAATAGAACAAGGTTTTATATCAGACAAGTCGCGTCTTCAGAATGAAATAGATTTAAATGCAAAAGTGGATAACTGAATAAATGGAAATAAAAGGCGCAAGAAAGCATTCTCCATAACCTGTAAATTATAAAACAGTAGTAAAAATATAAGTTTATTCTATAGTCTTTCACACTGACCGCCACCCAGCCAATTATTAACAAACTACGTTAAATACATAAACTTTAAAAGCTGTTTTCCAAAAAGTTATAGTTTTTGAGTTTAGTCAATCTCTTTTTGATGGTGCGAAATGGTTACGGACTCTGTTTTTATAATTTTAAATTCAGTGGTTTCGGAAATAGGAATAGAATTATATATTTTTTAATATTATTCAGAATATCTCTGAAGGCATGATACCTAAAATTGTGAAAAAAATATTTGTTAGACCCTTATAAACAGCCCTTTCAAATGACACCAAATCAAATTATATATATATGGAATTTTTTATTTTTTTTACGGGCACTTAATTTTTTTCCCCTAAAATTTTCATGAAATATTTTCATGTATTTAAACCTATGCGATTAATATGCTTTATCATTGCGTCATATTTCAATTTTTTATGTCAAGCGGTATCTGAGTACAACGGTTACGACAGACGGATATGCAGACACGTGAGTCATGTACCTTAAATGGAGAGAGAGTATATACCTTAAGAAACCAAAAAATCTGTAAATATGCTATGTATTAGTCTTTAGAAACAAGTAAATGTAAAGATCTGTTTCCATGTCACTTGAATAAGTAATCATTATAATACGCGACTAAAACCATATCCCAATGTTACTTCGATTGGAAGAATGTTTTTGAATCATAATATAATATTTAATATATGTTCTTGATTTCAGTATAAAGTTATAGTGGGAATCTTTCCACACGACTATAATTTATACTGTTCGTTTGGAATTGTTTTAAAGTGGCAGGAATCTCAAAATGTGAATTTACAGGATGGTTAGAAAAGATAATGGCACATCCCTTTTCTAGCTGCATAAATGTTAAAAATATTTTTGAAATTTAATTTTTTTCTATTTCACTTCACTAGTGTGCATACAGCCAGCCAGAAATTGAAAAACTTTTAATGGTAATTGACCGACGAAATGCTCATCGCGACCTCGACACAGAAAATCTTCTCGATTTCAAATTTAAACTTAACCAAAGCTATTATTATTATTATTTAACTGGCGCCCAGTAACAATGTCTTTCTTCCGAGATTAACCGTGACAATGGGTCAAGTAACATCACGACCGCAGTCAAGTAAGATTCAAGAACAATCGGCACGTCACTCCACCGCGACTACCGATCCGGTTGGCTAGTGATGGCCAGAATCGATTCGAGGCGAGTGATGGATCGATATTAGTTTAGATCATCCTATTTTTTACTTTGTTTCTTATTTTTCCTATTTAATTATGACAGAAGCTGGAATTATAAAAAATATATCCTTTGGTCCTTATCAATACTACTAAACCTTTCAATGGATAATTTTTAAACGTTTAAAAGTGATACAAAACTATAAAAATTCAATTGTTGCAAATAAGCACCGATAGTAACTAAAGAAATATCCAATACGTATACCACAGACTAGTGTCAAGTATACTTTTAAAAAAACCGACAACATGACATATTTTTGTGTATAAAAGCTTATCGTTTAAATATCTAACTGTAATCAAATAAAATGAGAAACGGTGTGAAAATTCTTCAGCCGAGATATAGTCTTCAATTTAGTCTAAATTGCCTGCAGCTTTTTAATATCTATCCAAATTAATAAATGAATATACAACATTTCATTATAAAATTCGCATTGTCAAATAAGAATAAGTAGAAATAATGTCTCGTGAATGTTTTTTTTTAAATGAAACATTTTGAATAAATCAGAATAACTGAACTTAATTGCATTCAACGTAAAATATAACTTAACAAGTTTAGGCACCAAGCTCCCCATTCTCACTGCATTAACGCTACCTAAATCAACTTACATAAAAACTTTCTTCAAATTCTCAAATTTTAATCAAATCAAAGCTTTGTACGAAAACGGTTTATGGAAATTTACAATAAACCCAAAATGGAATTGACGGAAAATTTGTCAGAATAATTTTTGTAAAATATTCATCGACTGCTTAAAAATAAATATTATAGTAGTCGGCGGGTGTGATGGATCAATCGTTCAAATAACTGCCGATGATGCAAATTCGTTTTTGAGTGTAAAAAACTCAAACTTGACGTTATTATTTATCTAAAAAATATTAAAATCATGAGCCTAAAAACGATCTTATGTACTGAATAGCAAAATCCAACTGAATACGAATCATTATTAAGAACTATAACCTAAATCTTATTGTTATATCGTGAATACGTAAAAGCTTTCTTGACGTCAACAATACCGTAAGAATTAATAAAAAGTTTTTGGAGTCGGCTATGTCAAAGGAAATAATCATTATGGAAAATTTTATAGACTACCTCTCAATTTTTTCTTATTCATTATCTTAAACCAAATTTGTATACCTCTTTATGTGCCTCATTCAGGATTACCGCACCCATTTATTTTTTTCAAATCATATCGACCATACAGCAACACTTATGCACCTGTCTCACCTAACTACTGCCCTCCGCGTCTGCTTAAATATATAATTATAGTTATTGGATGGTGTTATTAGCGATAATTGAATGATGTAAGTACCCATCATCGGCGATCCGTTTAACTTTTTGTTTTAGACGTTCGGCGGACCTGCAAATTGCAAGCGCGAGGTCAGCTCATCGTATTGTTTTACTTCCGGATAGATTAAGTGCTCGATTCTTTGTTTGTTCGTTAAAACGATGATTTATTAAGTACTATTAATAGATTTATTAATGAAGTCATTAAGATAGACATCTTCACATGTTGTGTAAGACGAATCAATTGTAGTGTTTTGAAACATCACGTTGCAAATTCGTTTCGATGTAGGCTCTGTTGGCTAATCAATATAAATTAATTACGACAAGTTTACTTGTACATTCGTGGCTCCCGTTGATGTATAATTTTAATAGTTAATTATTACGATGCCTATTTCAATTTCTCATACCTATATTTAAAATAAGTTGTAATTATGCATATTATTTATATGTTAGTTTAATTGGACATTAATTATTTTTAAAGGAAAAATTAACAGAAAAACAAAAACTATGGAAAATATGTACAATTTAGAAAAACAAAAACTATGGAAAATATGTACACGCTAGTTTAGAAAGTAAATTTAGAAATATATATCTATCTGTTGCTTTTATACTCATAATTTTAAATTCGAAATTTAATCCTCAAGCATATTGAGCTTTAATAACTAGACACATGTTATTTCCAAAAATCTGAACTTTTAGTAAAAAGTTAATTAAAATAAATTGTACTTTTTGTTTCGTAGGACATTATGTTCTTTAATATAAACAAAATTAGTTCAAAATGATTACATTAGGAAAATGATTGAAAATAAACGTAAAATATGAAAAATTGAAAATAACTTATATTGTGTACTTACAAGATAAATATAAATAAAGTCATTTGTGCTTGAAGGAAACTGTTTTGAAAAATTATTTCCAATATTTAACTCTAGTAACATTATGTAAAATATGAATAAAAACCTTACCAGCTTCGGAAGCACATAAAGTGGGAATAAAAGAAAAACACCCATAAGTGTGATTACGATAATTAGCTTAAAATGTGAAATTAGGGGACGATAAATTATATACGTACTTACATATTTAGTAGCATAAATCTACCGAAAAAAATTTGTTAAATATCTATGATATTTTACATTTAGACTTTGTTTATTTACCTAACGGTGTGAATTTAACTATTTATCCTCATTATGGGTAATTAATGATAATTATATAATTCTTAACCCAACTCTTTAACTTTTGCAAAATGCAAAGTCACAATAACTCTACGGTCAGCCTCGTATACATTCCTTCCTCCTACAACGCCCGTCATCAATGGAAGCGCGGTTGAGAAGTTGACCTCAGTGCAATCAACGGTCAAGGTCTACCTGGTATAACTCAGTGTGGAACGTGATTTGTGATGCGCAACCTCCGGCTGCTTCATCCGCATATCCGAGCCAAACACTTAGGTCAGTAATTTAACGTTTCTGCTGTACCACCGTCTTGCTTTGAGTGCGTTATCAAACGTCTCGTTTGAATTTAATTCCCCCTCCATTATATGTTTTATAATAAACATTGCAGTTCGCTATTATTTATTACTAGCTGTACCTACGACTTCCTTCGCGTGAAGTTCGGAATAAAAGTTATTAGAATTTTTTTCTCTCATTTGTCGCTCTTGGGTATAAGCAACTGAAATTCTTCAAAATTCGTGAAAATCCGTGCAATAGGTTTCGTATATTGACGAACAAATTAACATACAAATATGTAAAAAAAGTTTTTTCATATTCACGATATAACAATCAGATTTAGGTTATTGTTCTTAATAATGACAAGTATTCAGTTAGATTTTGCTATTCAGTACATAAGGTCGTTTTTAGGGCCATGATTTTAATGTTTTTTTAAAGAAATAATCAAGTTTGAGCTTTTTACACTCAGAAATGAATTTGCATCATCCACAATTATTTGAGCTATTGATGTGAAACACCCACCGGCTACTAAAATATTGTTTTTTTAAACAGTCAATGAATATTTTGCAAAAATTATTGTGACAAATTTTCCGTCAATTCCATTTCGGGTTTATTGTAAATTTCCATGAATCGTTTTCTTATTAAGCTTTAATTTGATTAAAATTCTGTCTCTATAGAATTTGAAGTAAGTTTTATGTAAGTTGATTACAAAAATTCTAAAAACTGGTTTTCTGGATTTTATTATCATTCTTTACGCTAAATCAACCACTCTTTTAAAAATAACAGAATTCATTTTGTTAAAATTTGATTATATGTATAGATTGAAAAGGGTATATGGTATTTATTTTCCTATTTATTTATTTATTTCCAAACTTTAATATACACTTAATATTCACAAACATTGAGCGGGTTTATTGTTGCTTGATTCTTTTCCAGCCAACCATAATGGTTAAATTTGAAAATTTAACTTCGGGGAATACCATAAAATATATTGATGAATATTATAAATTACCAAGAAATTACACATAATTAAGAAAAAAAATATATAAACATCATATGAAAATGAAAACATAAACATATATATCAAAAAATATTGACGTGATATTGTTAAAAAAGGGAGCAAGATGTATTTAACCAACGGTGAAGATAATGTATTACAAAAGGCAATACTTTCTTCGACGACCCCTGAAAACATTAACAGTGGATGAGTTTCTAGTGTTAGTACAATATTTTCGAGCTGGCTTTCAATGCGTGATGCAACACGCAACTACCGTTCATTTAAATTAAATGTTTTAATTTTTTTAACATAACAAAACGTTAAAATAAATGCCAATGATATTTTAATATGATTTATGACCTAAACACCAAATTATTAGTTTTAACAACATCGTTTATTTCCCACGCTTTCGTGTTTCGTAATGGTCATAATTTCTAATTTACACAAAATACATCGTATATTGTTTAAAATGTATTATTACATATTTATTACATAGAGCTACTAGTGAATATAGCGGATATTTAATATTCAATTTTTTATTACACATCACATGCTTTATTTTCAACGAATAAAAAGAAATAACTTTCACCTAAAATTAATTCAAATTCTATTAAGATTGAAATAAAAAAAATCATACATCTAATACGTTTAACCATAAAGTAAACTGATGAAACGGATGCAATCAATAAGTTTAATACAGTTATGTTAGTAAACGATGTAGGCACGCTACGTATACTTTCTTGCGAAATGCAAACCTGGAAGAAGCAATCAAAATTTTATTGTCTTATTCTATTGTTAATCTTGCAAAATCATTGAGACATCTCCCGTCAAGCTCCACTTTTACTGTACAAACGCACGAAATATACTTAAATTCTGTACGAAAGATAATTAAATAACATTTTTTTCCGGGCAACAAAAATGAAGTCACATCGATTGACCTAAAAAAATTGTTTGAGCATTTTTTAGTCAAATGTATGTTTAACATTTGGAGTATTCCGTGGCAAAATTGCCAAAAGGGAACACTAATGAAATCATTTCGGTGTTAGTGCGTCCGTCTGTCTGAGGCGATTTTCTCGTACGCTTTTTGACGTAAAAATTTGATATTTGGCACAGAGATAATACGTAAACGGTATTAGTGAGGGTGGCGGCGAATGCGCGGTAAATGAACGCCTTTTAAGCACATAGTTGGAGTGCATTACTATTAATATTAAGTGGAGGCTCATGACACAGAACACTAAATATGCAGCTATACCTTGCACTTGACCGCTTTTTCTTATGACAAGTTCTCGAAAAAAATATATTAACACAAGTTCACACAAAATTTCATTTACATCAGTTCAAAGGTTTAGGCACAAAACTTACAGCAGACACATATTCTTTTTTTATTTTATTGTATTTTATATTTTGTTACTGCCTTTGAATTAATTTCATTTAAATGTAGAATTCGATTTTTTTTACTATTATGATATTATTTCTATCTATTTGTTCTCAAAAATGTTTTTATTTTTGACATCTGTTTCAGACTACTTAAACGATTTAAATAAAATTATGAATTTCTAAAAGTTTTGTATATATTTTCCTCTAAACTATATTTTTTATCTTCAAAATGGCAATAATGGATAAATTATTTTTTTTCAAACTTACCGCATTAATAGTCCTTTACCTCTTACACCAAAAGGTTACCTCTTAAGGCTAAAATTAAATTTAATTAAAATGAAATTAAGTAAATTACCAGCAAGCTCCAAGTGTAGCACAGTGCGCGCCATACTGCTATTATTAATGTTTTAATCACAGGTTAAAATTTAAAAAAAACTCGAAGACTTCAAAATGAAGACTTCAAGAAGAAGATTGTCAAAATGAAAACTGTAAAATGTATTTAGGTATTATATATTCTAGTTTTCAATATAATTCAAATCAAACAATTACTTCTAAAATGTTAATACCTCGCCGAATCGGGTTGTTTATAATAACGACTAGTTATTAACAATTAAATATATTTTTGTATAAATTAACTAGCGAGGAATCATTAAATGCAAGGGGCAATGTCTATACCAAAATAATCACACAATCAAATGTAACCCCCTGTAATCTAAACTGTCACAAGGTAACCATAGCAATAACATCAACGCTGCAGTATTGTTGTTATTGCACGCATTGATATTTGAGTCAACGGAAAAAGTCCGTTCTTGATAGGTTTCCGAAACTATTTTACCAATTGTAACCAGAAACACAAGTCGTAATTATACATAAATTAATAATACCATCTACTGACTAAAACATTGAGCTTTAAGTTTAACATGTAGACTTTGTTTATTTACCTAACGGTGTAAATTTAACTATTTATGCTCATTATGGGTAATTAATGATAATTATATAATTCTTAACCCAACTCTTTAACTTTTACAAAACGCAAAATCACAATAACTCTACGGCCAGCCTCGTATACATTCCTTCCTCCAACAACGCCCGTCATCAATGGAAGCGTAGTTGAGAAGTTGACCTCAGTGCAATCAACGGTCAAGGTCTACCTGGTATAACTCAGTGTGGAACGTGATTTGTGATGCGCAACCTCCGGCTGCTTCATCCGCATATCCGAGCCAAACACTTAGGTCAGTAATTTAACGTTTCTGCTGTACCACCGTCTTGCTTTGAGTGCGTTATCAAACGTCTCGTTTGAATTTAATTCCCCCTCCATTATATGTTTTATAATAAACATTGCAGTTCGCTATTATTTATTACTAGCTGTACCTACGACTTCCTTCGCGTGAAGTTCGGAATAATAAAACTTATCACTCGACTCGTCGACACGTCGACTCATATGTCGCTCATGGATATAAGCAACTGCCATCAAAATTTCGTCAAAATCCTTGCGATAGATTTCGTGTAATTGACGAATAAATTAACATACAAATATATAAAGTAAGCTTTTACGTATTCACGATATAACAATCAGATTTAGGTTATTGTTCTTAATAATGATGCGCATTCAGTTAGATTCAGTTAGATTTTGGAATCAAATAAGTTTTTCGGGAAGTTTTTAGGACGTAGATTTAGATTTTAAGGACGAAAACTGTTACGGTTTTCCGCACTTTGAAACAATAAATACTCATAAGTCCGAATGCAATTGGCCATGCAATTCAATTTTGACAAGCCCCTGAAAACGCACAAAGAGCACATATACAAGGATATACAAACACATCCTCACAAACTCCGACGTGGTCTGCGCTTATCCACTATCATTTTACCCTAAAACACCCTCATGAAAATCTGGAAGGTGTTGGTCAATCCTCTACTAGATGCTAACACCATACTTTGAATTTTTTTTAATTTCGATGAAAGTAATGGGACAATAATATGTTACTTCAATATTACAAAAACATAAAAAGGCTTTAAGGAAAAATACGATCTTTATGGTTTTTTCAATTTATTAACTATTTTACTTCAAATATTTCATATGTTGATACATAAAACTTGTCGTTAATTTTAATCTTAAAACCTATTAGCGTAAAAATATACATATATCTTCTAAACTTCAATCTAAATAATAAATAAACGTAGCACTATATAATATTAAACTTGACTTAAAATAAGTGTATGACATTTAAAATTATATGCACTCATTGCTGACTAGCTAACTGATAACTGATTAATTAAAGATTTTATTTTAGGCGACGGATATTATCGTCATTATTCGGCATAATACTTGTCATTATAACTGATTCTATGCCACAAAATGTTAATCTACTGATGTACTATTATTTTCGTAGTTGTCACATTAAAATTTTTCCTTATTAAATAATTCAAAATAATAAATGAAGGACAACTATTAAAAATTAACAATATGAAACATATGCTCTTAAAACAAATCATCCTTCATATTATTTCCCTTGACATTTTCCCGCTTTTCTCGCGGAAAAATTCACTATACATTGCACATTCTAATTCTTGAGTTTCAAGTGCATCCGAGAGAATGCTCTAGAGTTACTAATATTTCAATGTAAATCGGATATTGAATTTTAAAAAATAATAAAAAGAAAACAAATACCGCCATCTAGTGGAGTATTATGAAACTACATATGTGTACATATGTAGATTTGAGTTTGCTTGGGAAATAAAAAGACGTCGCTGTTCACTCATTAAATATTATCTGTTAATTGATAATATGGCTTCAATCTTGATTGTTACTCAACTCTATTGCTGGTCAAAATTGCAAAGTTTCGTTAAATTCTGACCAATGGTTTTTCCTGGCCTCCTTTTTCTTTCAATGACTCATTACCATTTTATTTTACGCATAGTTTACTATAGGAATAACTGAAAACTATTTTTTAATCTTAATATGAACTTCCTGCGGTATATTTTACTTGATTCTGTTACACATTATGTCTAGTTTTGGTCAATAGTTCACGTAGTTGGGGCTTATTTCTGTCAATAGCCATTCGTACGTTTGTCGGCCCAGGCCCACGTCGTATTTTTTTGCCGGCAAACGTCGCTCAAGATTGTAGATTTGTCGGTCGAACGCCCGTGGTGTCGTAATCAGAGCGTCACCACGGTCGCGGAACGGCACAGAGAATTACCGCATCAACCACTAGTAGAACGGATTGTACGATGGCAGATTGGGTATAGCATAAAGTTACTAGATCAAATATTTAAGCTGAGCACACCTTTTGATTTAGCCGAAAATTTTGTCCTAAAAGTTGGACAAAACTTGTTTATACTAAAATAGCCTCACATAAAAATCACTCCGACGGCAGACACGTATAACCAATTATTCTTCCGCTTACTCATTTACGCATATCGTACTTTAGACGTCCAGCTAAAATTGAATTAAGGGATTTCGTTAAGAGAACATCATAACTTTATGTAGAATATAAATATTTATATAAAGGGTATTTTTATGAAATAATCATGAATCTTTAAAAGAGTATTGTAATAAACATTTAATGAATAGATAAAATAGATAATTAATAATACGAGGTTTTAAACACAAATGGGATTGTGAACACAACTAGTCTGTGTATGCATAAACTCAGTCAATGGCCAAATCTTCACAATCTCTTCAAGCTTGCCGTATAGCTTGGAAAATAAAAGAGCAGTAGAAAAAGAAATAACGATCAACTAGCGTGACCCGTGCGAAGTCTTCGCATTATTATTTATTCCGTTATGAAGCTCAGATGACAGATCAAACAAATATTTTACTAAAATTGACATATAGAGGCGCAAGTATCAAAAGCATTGAGCTAAAGCGCGAGTGGATTTGAAATTAAACAAAAATGTTACCGACCGTCAATCATATTGACGTTGAGCCGTTAGATGGCAGCATTGCTGTTTTGTGTATATAATTTTAATAATTAATTAATTTGCAAAAACAATAGCAATAATATTTTTTTTAGTTGTGGATGCCGGTAGAGCAAGCAATTATCTATAAAATGATATATAATTTATGTGGATTAGTTGTGAGGTTTTTTCTAAAAAGGGAGAGTAACATCTTAAAACCTTAGCGTATTAATATATATGATGATGATGATGATACGATTGTTAGACGGTTTTGCGTTCTTCTATTATTTAAAAAAAAACAGTGCGCAATGCTTTTTGCATCGTGCAAATTTAAAAATAGTAGGATTTATATGATAGAAAATTTAGACAGTGTCAAGAAGTTGTGATTGAGTTTGTTTATTAACTTTCTGTGACGTATATTTAAAACAATACCTTTATTATTCGCAGAACGAGTTCCGGTTCGCGGGCGGTGCAGCGCAAGCAAGGCGCGTGCCGCGGACGGGACGCGGGCGCGCCTGCTCGGCCGCGCTCGGTGCCGCCGCCTTGCTGGCCGCCCTCGCGGTGCTCGCCGTCGCCGCCCTCGCCTTCTACATGGGTGCGCTTCGGCCCGAGTCCACCGATCGTGAGTACGCTCTGCGTAAATAAAGATTTAAAATAAACTTTGACTAAAACAAAACACATCGCCTTTTCAATCAACGTACTGTATTTATTTTTCATTTTTCAGTTCGATTTGAATTGCACCTCGTAACGTATACATAATTATAGTCTAAGTAATTATTTTAGAATTTTAATCGTACCGTGAAACATATTCTTTTTTTCTTATCTATTCTTTTCTTTCTCATAGTCTTGCGCTCAATAAAAGAGACTACAACTATATCTGAAATATAATTAATGATGTGCTTAACATTAATGAGATCATTTTTTATCCTTTACTGTAATAAATGTATATGTAGTTACCGTAATTTAGTGCGGATGAAAACAAATTTTGAGTTGTTAAAAAACAAATTGAAGTAATCATTACTTTGATGACCTTAACTAGTCCCAATCCTAACTGAATATTATAAAGGCAAAAGTAAGTTCGTTTGTTTGTTTACTAACAAGGTCCCGATATGTTTTTTTAAATAACTTAACTTTATTTTTCTTAAATAACAAGGTACAGCACACCCACGGAGGGCACGCGCAGAAAAAATTGAGAAAAATCGACAAAATATTAGTTCCAAAAAATCATATATATATATATATATTTTTATATATATATATATATATATATATATATATATATATATATAGGATGTACGTGTGATGAGTAAGAGTATTGTACTGAAACATTTATTTCTGAAAAAAAGGGGAAAAAATTCTAAACAAAAGATAACATTGTTAACGATTTAAATTTCTGAAACTTTTTTGACTCGTGTAAATTTATAAATTTCCTCAAATATCCTTGAAAATAAAACAAGAAATTAATTTTTTTAAACCTTTTTGACAAGAATACCCTCTTAATTATACATCAAGATAAATATAATTTCGATTTTGAACACTTTATTTAAATACATAGCTAAAAATTTTATTCTCCACTATACAAACATTTGGAAGGAATGTATAGAACCAAAACTGCGTCGTATTTAATTTCCTAATGCTTCATAATTACTGTTTTTGCTACAGCCATAATAGCGTTCTCGTGTAGCATGCGAGTGACGCGCGGTGACGTACGCAGTGGGGCGGGCGGGCGAGCGCGCCGCTACGCGAGCGCTCTACGCGCCGTGCTCTCGGGGCGCAATGCACCGCTCGCGCCAGCCTACGCGGGCGTGCAGCTGCTGGGTTTCGGCGAGTCAGCTATGGATGTATACTTTAGGATTTATTTGGATAGGAGGAAAATACCCAGGTGAGATGGATAAAGGGTATTGTACTGAAACATAGACAATAAGATAGAATCACGAAAGAACGGTAATTACGGAATGAACGGTTATTATGTATAATAAGGTTTAGAATTTTATTTCCACTGCAAAGACATAAATAATACTAATTTTTATGTCTTTGCAGTGGACATTGTGTGCAATGCACGCTATTCAGTTTCTTTTCTATTCAGTTGCTTCCGGCAGCCGTTGCCAGCGGTCATGTTCTTACAGAGAATTTCATCGAGAAAGAATAGTTCCTACGTACCAATGTGACTTCGTACTCATAACAGAAGTGTAAAAACATGAATAAAATAACATGAATAAAATCAAAATATTACCATTCTACAAGTAAGTTTAAAGTATTAAAGTAATTACTTAAAAATAATTTAATGTATATAAAAAACTAGTCAAATACGAGTGTAACGCTCAAGACATTAGTTCAGTACACGTTTAAGTTCTTATTCATGGATACATAGTATTTCTGTGGGAAACCGTTTGTGCGCAACAACCTTTGCACAGGATTCTAAAAAAATCTATTTTTTTCAAGATTTTTTGTTTAATAGTTTCGGTAATAAAAGGAATACATATTTTTTCCGTTATGTTAATTGAGGTCTACAATGGTTATCTCCTTTCAGGTTTGATGATTGATTTTGATATATTTTGGGCGCTAATTACGGGAAAATGCTAAAAAAATTCCATCACGTCAGGATTTTTAGTTATTCAGCGCAATTTTTTTTTTGCCAAAAGTACCTAGGCCTGCCTAATCAAGAACTGATATTATATTTTAATTGTTTCTAAAAATACACTGAATAGTTGCAGTGGATAACAATGAATAAGTTCTCATAAATAGCTAGCTATAAATAATAAATATAACGTAATGAAGGGAGTATTGAATTTTTTTGGAAAAAAGGTGAATTTTTAGGTCATTTGCTAAAGACCTTATTTAACTGTAGTTAACTTGAATCGTTAGAAGAAGGTTAATGAGGGTACATTAATAGATTTTTGTATAAATAGCAATGTCATTGTTTTTACAAAGTCAGTACTTTCGTGCAATTCGTAACGCTCACTTAAAAGATGTCATCGCGAAAGTGTTTAAACTCACCGGAATTTTTTTGTTATATTCGTGGGCAATTTATGCTGACAAAACAGCAGTATAACATTACTGAATTCATAAGTAACGTATTCAACATGTATTTCGGCCTAGCAATCGCCAACTAAGACAAACAGTGAGTCCGACATGAAGTTTGTGCGACATGCGTTCGTAAACTTCGAAAGCGGTAAAAAGGGACAGAACAATACCTTTGATTTACAATTTTAAATGTCGTGGAGAAAATCTCAGAATCACACCGAAGACTGTTATTTTTTCTGTTCCAAGACTACAGACTACAATTCTAAAACAAAAAAGGACTTGGTATATCCCATCGTTCAATCGATAACGTACGCGATGCATGGCGGTCCGAACTTTACACCGCCATCACCTCCATTTTTGGAATCAGTGCAAGTTGAAGACATGAGCAGTGATGTCGAAGAAGTATCTCAACCTGAAACTCAACTTGACAAAGTGCAAGTGGAACACCATTATTTTCACAGTCAGAAATGTACGATCTAACGAGAGATCTAAGTCTGTCAAAAGATGCAGCTGAACTCCTCGAATGAAGACTACCATTTTCTTGGCATCGCAACAGAGAAAAAGACTTTGTACCACATGTTGCTGAAGATCGTGATCTAGTGTGTTGAAAAGGCATTCTTGGTTAGTGAAAATGTTTAACATTGAATATGACGCGAATGAAAGGAGATCGTTCATAGACTCATCAAAAGCAAAGTTTGAAAGCAGTCCCTTTGCATAATGGCAATAAGTACGCTTCACTGCCAGTTGCCTATTCTATACATTTGAAAGAATGCCACGACAATTTGAAAAATGTGTTGGATAAAATAAAGTACGTACAACACGGTTGGACGGTCTGGAGATCTGAAAGTTATAAGTATATGCTGCTCGGTCAACAAGGTAGCTACACAAAATACCCTTGCTTTCTCTGCGAGTGGGATAGTTGAGACACTAAACAATATTGGACGAAGAAAATGGTTTGGCCCGGATATAAGAATATTGATGAAAGACACAACTTTCAATGAAAGATTAAGTGAAATTGAATTAAAAGCTTGGAAATATTTTAAGATAGTAGTGAAAAATTTCCTAGGAAACTATAAACGTTTAAATTATGAGGAAATTGAGAAGAAAATTATTGAAAATTTGGGAAAAATGGAATATTTGATGACTTCACTTCCTTAACTCGCACTTGGACTACTTTCCTGACAACTTGGAAGCTGTAAGTGAAGAGCAAGGCGAAATATTTCATCAGGATTTGAAACAAATAGAACGTCGCTATCAGGGAAGGTAGAATAAAAGGATAATGGCAGATTATTGTCAGTTTCTAAAGCAAAATAATACAAGTCAGACTTTTAAGCGAACATCTCACAATCGGAGCTTCGGCGAAAAAAATAAGATACCACAAAAGTATTGAATATTTCTAATTTATTTATTAACGCTATTTGTATTTTAAAGTCATGTAATTGTTTTTTTATTGTAATATAAATTTCTTACTTAGTGAAGTTGTTTTTTTTAAATTTCATACATAGGACTTTACCAAAAAACTGAGGGTGATGGGGAAAACTTAAGTACATATGCACAGTCAGAGCACCAAAATACTCGAAGATCAGCTATCAAATCCAAAAATGGAAAATAAAAGTTGAAATTTGCACCTGTATGTCTTTAAAGACCTAAATTATAAAAAAAATGTTTTTGAAACCCTTATACCCTTTAACCCTTATAACCTAACCTAACCTAACCTAACCCTTTCAAGCGGTTTCCCACATTACACACGGAACTAAAAAACTGTTTTCTTGTATTTAATTTGTCACCCCTAAAAGTTCCACATAATTATTTTTGAGCGTTAGCTATTGAGATACATACGTTTTGTTACTATGCCAAGTTTCAAGTTTTTACATCAAGCGGTTTCTGTGAAGAATGATTGTGATAGACAGATAAACAGACGCGTGAGAGACCTTATGGAGGTCGGCTTTCCTTTTGAGATACGGAATCCTAAAAATGACGTTGACATTGGGGAACAAGAACTGGAAACATTACGATATGTTCGAAGTATAAAAGAGGTTAATGTACTTGTTTAACATAATAATATCTCAGAAGATCGATCTAAACTACTAACATTAGATGTGTCATTGTTTTGTAATAAGCAACAGAGTATTGCATCAATTTGCATGAAGTGGTCATTAAGGGTATTTACGTGTATTAGCTTCTCATTTAAAAGCATTAAACAAAAAATAACATCTAGACTTTCCCTGCATAAGCTATAAATTTTCATGGATATTAAAATATAGATGATAATATGTTTGATTAAAGTAGTTATTTTATCGATTGTTTATGACTTTTGTTATTTCAAATGATGAATGGTTGAATACATAAACTAAGCAATATTTCGACTCGTTTAACGTTTCGATAGTGCCTAGGTGGATATAATTACATTTCGTATCCTCTGGAATATTAAAACCATAGACTTATTACATTAGATAGACGAACAAAGGTGATTGAGAGCGCAATGATGGATAGTGGCCATGTTATAACTGATGATAAAACCGTTTTCGCAGTCGCCACCAGTGTCACGCGGAAAATTGCGTTCGTTGTTTTTTGGCGATTTTGAATTTATTCGTTATTATATTGTTAAAATAAGTGTGTTTAGAACAATAATGACTAGTTCTTTCTTAATTATAATACTGCACATATAATAACCCAGGTAAATGCACATTTTACTGGAGTTTTTTTTTAAATGGACACTATAGTTTTAGAATTATTTTTTTGTTTCAAAAACCGGTAGACAAATTAATATTTGATATATGATAATTTACGGAATAATATTCCTAATTACACGTAAAATAAAGGTATATGTTAAAATATCATGATTTAGCAAGTTTCTGTCTTAAGATGTTAAATCCTCTCATCAATAATTTGCGAATGAAATTACTGTTGAATGCAATTTTATACTGATAGAAATTAAGACATTACTCTTTATAGAGTTCCATAGCAAAATAGGATCCTTATAATTTCGTCATGTCTTCCGTAAAAATATCACAGTGCAGTAGTTTTGTCATTTTTAAATATTTTACGATTATACAATACTTTACAAGTTTATGCGTTTAGTCAATTCATGGAAACTTGAGATAATTTTTTTCGCCTACCCATTAAATAAGATATATGTGTATAGTTATTCGCCTTTATTCGATCGTACGTTATAAAAAAAATCTGAATAAAGTCATAATATACCTTAACCATTATTCCGAATATTTTTGTTATAACATTTAAAATACAATTTTAAATAATTAACTTAATTTAAATTAAATTTATTACAATTAATATTAACAACTTTTTAAAACTTGTCAATTTACAAACAATAATACTAAGTTTAATTTAAATCAAAATATTTATTTAATATTTTTAAATATTATCTCATAAAATATTTATAATTTATTTTGACTTATGAAATAATTTATAATGTAATAAATTGTTATAAGATTTTTATTTATTTTTTGAGAAACAAAACGTTTTGAAAAACCATTAAAATGTAATTATTAATTAATTGTTTTGAATAATTATGCTTTGTAAACAAAATTAAATAATTAACTCTTTCAAATTTGAGAATATTTAAAATATTAATTTATTAAACCCTAATACATAAAATACAATAAATTAAATTTACTTTAAATAAAATAATGGTTAAATATTTTCAAATTTTCTATACAATACTAATTAACTTTAATTATTGTTATTATAATGAGATAAATTAATTTTTTTTCACATGATTAATTTAACAAACTCTTCTCAATATAAATGAAATACTTAAAGAAAGCTTTAATTTGTCTTTGATCTGATGTAACATTTTGTAACTCTTAAATATTTGCTACTGCAATTAAAATTTATTTTGGTTTAGTAATATTGACAGCTTAAAAGTTTTAAAAATGGTATGTCTTAAAATTAGAACAATAGAACCTCTTATAAGGTTATAGACGTCCTTTTCGATAACTTACGCACACACAAACAATTCAATTTAGGTTACGCAGATTTGGATACTGGGTCGATTTATGTAATTAGTTTGATTTTGATCAGTTACAAAAATTTAGATGTGTTATTTTTAAAAATATTTTTTAGACCTTTCTGGCGTTGAGAGCCAGTGTAGGACGAAAATATTTTGCTTACTTACTCTATTTCACTCACATTATTTTCACTTACTCACTCACCAATTGCATTTTTACTTACAATAAACATTTACTCAATTTAGTCACACATACTTTATGTAGTTTCATTCATAGATTTCCAAAAAATATAGCCAAACTAAAATATGATACTTGAAGTGACTCCCTTACGGAGATAGAAAAATTGCTATTTCGGAAATTTATAGCTTAAAAATAATGCAAACTTTAAATTTTCCTTCATCAGATGTTTATAACTCGTGTTTTAATGCCGAGCCTCACATTAGGTCCCATATAAAAATGCAAGCGAATTAATATTTCACTAACGAAAATGATGTTAAAGTAATGAACGAATGGTTCGTTTTGCGCAATCATTTGAAAACAAATTTTTCTTGAACATCCAGCAACATTTAATCACAGAGTGCTCATTATAAAAACGGTAATAAATAATTACATTTATATACGGCTCTACTATACTCATAACACTACACAAACCACAAAACGGAAAAAAAATTACAGAATTGTACTATTTTAAGTAAAATGATTATTGCTTTTGAAATTATACGTTCACTAGAAGTCGATAATTTCTAGTTTATATCTTATCCGATTACACCTAGAATTAAGTTTACAAAGGAGCGTGTGAAATTGCTTTGCTCATTGATTGCTTTTTGTAAACACATGTACAGAGTAGCAGTGTCCAATGGACTGGCTGAAGGTCGCATGTTTTCAGAAGTGTTTATAGGCTTATATATATTTAAGTGTGCGTGACAGATAATATATTTTGACCGTCTTGTATGCTTGGAGCATACCTATATTCTTTAAATCAATATTCCACTAAAGGAAAATGTTGAAAAAACAGAATGTTGGCAATCTTTTTATGAAGTTTTTTTTTATTTTGGTTACACATTTACTTGTCGCGGTTTTAAAAAACGTAAAATTTATAGAGCAATGTTGCAAATGAGGATATAAATAACATGTTGGTATAGGAAACATAAAGACGAAAAGAATTATTATATTTAATTTTTATCACAATCGTTTCAAGACAAGTTTAATGCCCAAAAAATTTAAATTGTCAGAATTCTTAAAAAGATTGATACATCGCTGGTTATAATCTATACATACAACAATAAAATAAAAAGCCTACGTGCAAAAGATATTTCAAAAAATACTATATTTTTGTTTGTTTGTACGTTCATCACGCAAAACTACTGTGCTGATTTTAATGAAAACATTTTTTCAAATACAGTTTAAGGTTCCATGAATAAAAAATGGTATAGAGAATTTTTGGAATATTTTCATTTCGGGCTGTTTGTTAGTGTGATTATTAGAAAACTGTACCAAATTACTGGATTTTTATTTAAAAATTTCCTCCGAACAGAAATCTTATTATATGCTGGGGTAGAATCAGTTTATTCGACATTGAAAATAAAAAACTAAATTCCTTCACAAAACAAAAATTATTTTCAATTTGATCTAAACTCGAATAGTATTTACTCTACCTTAAATTTAGAAATGAACAAAGCGAACTAGGTAAACTAGTATTAAAAAGAATTAAGCATAAATTTATACTGACAAGCAGCCAGTGCAACAAATGTTTTTAAAAAAAATGCTAATGAAATATCTTCCATATTACTCTTCAATTAATAATAATTGAAACACAATATTTCGGCAAAGAATCATCTATAAATCTTGAAATATTTTGTTTTACAATATTAATTAAACAAACCGGAATATTTTACCTAAATTTTGAAGTAATAATTTATTTATTTATTTGCAGTACTACTGAGAACGTGGAAGAAATACTCAAAAATACAATAGTGCAAGATATGTTAGCTAAAAATCCCCAATTTGGACAAATAAGAGTTGACGCAAACAGTATAAGCATAAAAAGAGACCTTGAACACACTTATCATTCAGAATCATTTGTAAAGCAACTAAACGAAAATCTCACTACGCAAAATATTGTGAACACACAACATGCCAAAGAGAAAACACTCCAAACACGTATGGGAGTGGTAAGAAAGACAACAATAAAGCCAAATCAAACGACCTTCTTAAAAAAGAAGCTTCAAGCCCCGAGTCATGGCAGTGATGAACCAGAAATAGATACAGAAAATTTACCAGTGATACATGGTTCATTCCAAATAACAAAAACGGAAGCTGATATAACAGAAAATAAACAAAAAAGTGAAGCACATACAAAAGATACTAAACAAATAACTGAAACACACACTGAAAAAAGTACAACTAATAAAGTTGTATCGACATCAGAAAGACCTAAAATGAAAACGACGACACACAGACCGACTACCACAGAATCGAATTTCAATACCAAAGAACCTATTTTGACTACAAAGACCGTCATAAAATCGACGACGAAGCCAACAATTAAAGACGAAGTAACAACTGAAAAGGAAGAAATGATTGAACCAAAAAATAAGCATAATTACAGAGTTTCTGACCATAAAGAACATTTGCCGTCCATTGTTGAAATAATGGCTGAAGAAAATCATTCCAAAGAACTGCCCCCGATTGATACGTTATTTTCTCCAGCCGCTGTGATAGATGATGAACCATGGCGACCAATTACAAGTCAGCCAATACCATATGATAACGTTGATGAAACAACAAAATCAAATTCTCTAGGAGAAGCCACGGCGGAAGACCGAATTGGTGTTGCTGAAGTTGTGGAAGATGTGTCTGCCTTAGAAGCTATTCTAAGCGGATACACTGATGATAAAATATTTAAAGATAATAAAAAAACAAAACCTTCCAATGTGGCCGGTTTTAAGAATGAATTTAATGGCGGACTGCGCCCGATTTATACTAGTTTCTCTGATCCCACATTCCAATCGACTTTTAAGGAGACGGAAACCTTAGGGTCCTTTTATCCGAAACCTCATCCTATTCCAGTTAATAAACTTGTGTCAGTCGTATCAGTAGATCCTATTGAGCAATCCCAAAATGATGGCGTAGATGAATCTCTTCCACCTAACATTCTGCCTCAAGTCAAGCCCAGCAATAAAGTATCGTCAGTCTCAATAAATGTCCTTCAGCCGGATATGCAAATGAATGCACCTGAAATGATTGAAGTAAATGGAAGTATAATTTTGAAACCGTCCAATCAAACCAAAGTTAATAAAAAGAGCGAAGTAGAATCTGGAAAAGATGAGACTGAACTGACCGATTCTGAGAAAGTTGAACTTGAAGAGAATTTAGAAAGCACTACACTGAAATTCCCCACAAAAACTATAGAAAAAATAGATGAAACTACTGCATCCTCGTCCATGACTTGGGAATTAATAAACGATACTGGGTTAACCGATAATAAATCATACATTAAAAAACAGCAAAAAAATTATAACGATACAAATTATGATTTGAATTTTACGAGTACAACACCAAAATCATTGACAGACAAACTGGCAATTTTACGAAATATGACAGATTTTATTCATAAAATGGCAGCAGCGTCTGAAAATAAACGAAAATTTAACGCAAGGGAAAACAATACAAAAATGCAAACAGAACGTCAGCCTGCAAACGTTACTGAACCTATCGAATATGACAAAATACCAGCGAGTACTGCGGCGCCAATAATCACATTGTTACCAGCTAAATCAAATTCAGGTATAAATCGTCCACTTAGGCCCCGACCGAGTAGCAAAGTTGAAAGCTCCAATGAAAATAAACGTAGTTTCTCCGGAGAATTAGATACGCTGGTTACGGCCCCATATGAAACAAGTATGCTAACAGCCGAAGACGATAACGATGATAGCGAAACAATTGATAAATTAACAGTTCCTAGAACAACGGAGGCTTCATTTGAGGAGGCTTCATTTGATGATGATGAGATGGCGATGCAAACAACCACGACAGAAAACATTATGATCACTTCAGATATTTTTTTTCGAAACGATGACGATGATATAAGTAATAATTATTCTGCGATGACTACCGTACCAGAAGAATCGAAAGTGACAGACGGTAATAATTTTTCGAGAGGAACGTTGGAACAAAATCGATTACCGAAAACGCAAGACGAATTTAAATCTTCTTTCTTTTCTACAGATGAACCAAAAATTAAAAGTTTCGTTGAAGAAGATTCACAAACTTTAGTAGTGCCTACTACAACTGATTTTTTTCATTCAACTCAAGCAGAAAGTATTACTGATATGATAAACAACAATTATACTCTATTAGATGGGTCTACTGAATATTCAATTCCGGAGACTACGGTAATAACTTTACCAAAAAACGAAAGTGAATCAGCCCCAACTGGAACGTTCAAAGTAGAATATCATGTTTCCAGCAGTGTCAGTAGCAAAGTACAAAACAGGACGAAAAGTTTAGGGAACTTTGAAGTATCTATTATTCCAAAAGAAAAGTATACGCCATATATGAATATTACAAACCCCGGTGAGTTATCGCCCGAAAAATTGAAATATTTGGCAAGTTTAGCCGCTATTACTGATTCTCACAATACAACATTTTTCGAAGGAGAGACTCTACCAGCAGAAACTGTTATATCTACTAAAGCTGTATCATCTAGTTACACAGTAAATCATTCAGGATTTAAAATACTTACAAAGACTTTTAATAAGATACCGACAAATACTAAACAAGAAGAAAAGAACTACGATAAATATTATCTCGACCAACATGCATTTACTAAAAGTAAACCAGAAAACCCTAATGGGATGTCTTCAGAACAAGGTAATAAATAAACTATAAATATTAATTCACATTACCATTACCAGTAAATTACTTTATGCATACTTTTTTTACCATTTTTTAACACTCACGATAATAACATTCGTAAACTTTTTATTGTAATAAACATCATGTTTAATTAAATTGTTACTTCAAATTGAATTAATTTCTAATTATATTTTATTAGTTCCTGTCGTTATCTAAAACTATGGTTATAATCATTTTGTTTTTTTCTGTAATTACGCATGCATTTTAAATATTTTTTGTTTCATTTCTGCCACAGAAGGTTGCAATTCATCATTGTCATTCCGATGTTCTTCTGATCTGTGTTTACCGATAACCTCCAAGTGCAATAAACTATTAGACTGCCCGAAAGGGGAGGACGAGAACAACTGTTCCTGCGCAGACTACCTTAAAGCCGAATACCTACACAGGAAAATTTGTGATGGAATTGTCGACTGTTGGGATTATTCAGACGAAAACAATTGTGGTATATACTAGTAAACATATTTTTTTAATAAACTTGCAATATTCATTATCATAATATGAAGTGTTTTCCCAACATTTGCACCGACTTTATGGGAATGAATCGTGGATCTTGTACGATGAAAACAAAATCAAGGAGATTACAGCAAAATTAGATTTTTAATAAAGATAGATACACCTATAGTAACAGAATGAAATATAATACCAAATTAAAAATATGAATCGGTGGATAAAGAAAAATTAAAGAAAGCTCCTTATATTGGTATCGTCATTTATAAATAAGGAATGATTTATTTATTTTTGATTATATTTACGATTGATTGATAGGAAAATTTATTTTTTAATAAAGAAAAGAAAATGTGTGAAAAAGAGCACTAATACTCTGCAGGTCTTAACAAAAAAAAAAAGTAAACGGGTAAATCCACACGTTTGAGTTTTTTAACCAAGTTATTTTTGTCAAATTCTAATACCAGTAGTTATAATAAGGGTTACTTATAAACATATTTTGCTCTATGTATAACAATTTTATTTAGCCATTTCAAAGTCAAATATGGATGAAAGAAATTACAAAGTTACTGACTGAAAATAATATTAGAAACGATAGAAATATATAATAGAGCATGAGGAATTTTAGACCAGTAAAATTATCGTAAGCGGATAAATAGATATGTATTGAAATATTTCAATATGTCATCCTATAGAATTTGCTGACAAAAAGTCTCAACAAAAATAAATTTTAAACAAAAACTTCATCAGATTGGTGCTCGCCCGGTCAGCACGTTTGTGCAAATTCCATGCAATGTATCGACAAGGACCGCGTTTGTGACGGAGAGAAAGACTGCCCGCAAGGAGACGATGAACGACTTTGCGTCACGGTTGCTGAAACATTGGAAGATGCTGAATCTATACCCTATACTAAGGAAGGTAAATTAGATAAAAGCTTAATTTTTCTAAACTTTATATAGCTTTATATTAAACGCGTTCCAGTTACCTACGAAACTTACTGTCCACGATAACTCCTTATAGTGGCAGTATTATTGAAATCGAAATACACAATTAAATGAAACTAAGTGATGTAGTATTATTTCTACTTTCTTTCATTTATTTACCACGACCTAGGTTTCGTTGTATTACAACATCTTAAGGTGGGCAATTGGCAAAGCCCACCTGAAGATATTCTTTGCTAATTGCCCACCTGAAGATGTTGTATTACAACTAAATAAAGTTAGCAAAGATCTTTGCTAATTGCTCACCTGAAGATGTTGTAATATAACGAAAGGTCGTGGTAATGAACTTAAAGAAAGTAGAAATAATACTACATCACGTAGTTTCATTTGATTGTGAATAATGAATTTCTACAAAATTAACGCCAAATATATTCAATATTTGAAGTCGAAATAATTCTCGAATTACTCGTAAACATACTATCAGACAGACAAGCATTTTTTTCCAAAACCCAATTTTCTGTTTGGTTTTGATAATATTCAGCATTCATGAAGTAATATTTGAGAAATGTTTAAAGTAATTTTCAGCGTCATAAAATAAAACGACACACAGAATATACCGCGTAATGCTTCGTTACGTGTTGAAATTACACGAGATAATCTTAACTGTTGATACTTACACTAATTACTAACGGTAAAGTGCACAGTTCATTATATAAAGCCATACCGGATTCGATAAAAACCAGGCTCCGCAAACCTGTTACTTATACGAATTCGTAACATAAATTAAGATAGCGAATCGATAAGAATCTTTAACCCTCACAATGAAGAAAGAGCGCGACTAACGAACCCCAATTGGCCGCAGGATACCTCATGGTGCAGAAGCGCGGCGTGTGGGGCCGCCTCTGCATGCAGAACTTCGATAGGGTGATCAGCAAGTCGCGCAGCCTGCTACAGATCGGCGATCTCGGCCGCGCCGTCTGCCGGGCGATGACCTACGAGTAAGTTAACCGCTCTATTGTGCCGGCCTTTAATCTCGCCAGCGAGATGCGACGACGGCGGGATTCGTGCGCGGGGTCACGGCGCAGGGCCGAAGATGCGATTAGTTCGCGGAATTAATAACGATCGGGAGTTCGCGTGGCGCTGCGGGTGAATTAGAGTTTGGAAGTGTGGTGGGAGAACTAAGTTTGGAGAAGGTAAAGGAACTCGCGCTTAGCGGGGCGTGCTGTTGAAAAAGATGTCTGCGATGACGCCATTTTTTTGTCAACGATCGTTTCTGTACTGCAATTAAATGATATTGCGATTCTGAACATGAGTCAACTTCTTATATATTTTAAAACGCCGAATTTATTGTGTTTCGCATTAAATGTATGAATTGAGTATTAAAATTATTTGTAATCTATAATTATGGTCCATTGGGTACTTCAAAGACTGAATCATAAATATAGAGTAGTATAGGTTTTTATCTAACTTAGTTATGTTATTACAACCCTCAATGTAAAAAAATTACTTTCGCGATTTTTTTTAATGCCAACTTCAAGACGTGTGTGGATCCTCCGCTTGGCTAAATTGTATTCTTTCAACGATTTGAATCCATATATACTTTACTAATAATTATAAGAGCGTTTTTGTTACTACTACTTTTTTGTTTATCATTTTCGCTCTCCAATAACAACCATGGCTAATCTTTTCATTGCTGTATGCTATTTGTTTCTGCACGTGCTGATAAAAAAGAAAGTGAATGGGTGAATCCACACGTTTGAGTTATTTTTAACCAAGTTTTTTTGTATCAAATTCTATTATCAGTTGTTATAATCAGGGTTATTTACAAGCATATTTTGTTTTCATGTATAACTATTTTGTCCAGCTATTTCGAAAAAGTATCCAGCGACATTTAAATCTGAAAAATTTCAATGCCGCTGGATACGCCACTTATAAAATTTAAGCAGTAACGCTATTAATTTTGTCGTAACGCGCTAACCCCACTCCAACCGTTTGACTTCTGTCACACATTTTCGTGCCATTTCCGAAATTAATTTACCTATACAAAGATCGGTGACAAGTTTGGAGATAATTCTTAATACATGTTATTATACTATGATGTTAACGTAATAATAAAAATAAGTTTAACTGCTATAATTTAAAATTTAGGTCAAATGCGAGTCAAATATCGCGCAGTGGAATGAGTGTACTAAAAAAACTATACGATTTATACATTTTTAACATTACTACGTGTTATTCACCTTTCACAAGCAAACTTGTATGCACATGCAAAGTGCGTACCAGTTTTGCGTGCGGTGTACGCAAAACTTTGGTAAACCGCGTTATGTTAACACCAATAATTTAATAAAATATGGAAACACAATTGTAGCATAAGTTATGTATTTTAATATGTCCAATTTATATCATCATTATTTTTTCGCTATAAATAATATTTCACTTATAATTTTGATTGGAATAATTAAATTATATTTAATTGTAATTGTAAGATATATATTCTAAATTATAAAATAGATAACCATATATAATTTTATTTTAATGTTAACGTCATCACGTCGCTTTTTTAAATATCGTGACATCATACTCTATAATTACGTCAAATTTCAAATTTCTAGAATATATAGCCCGAATTTTGGAAATCTATGACAAACAGTCGGACAAACGGGTACTATGGTTAAACTATAAGTGCAGCTTGCTGAAAATACGTTTATTAATGTACTACTAACTTACAGGTTGCTTTGACATTAATTTCAAATATTACAGAAATATACATTATTCTTAACTGCATTGTGGAATTTTACCAGGAGCGTTGAACTGACATCGCGAGCAACGGAGAGTTCGTCAATATCGAATTACTTTGAGCTGAGCTACAATCCCCGGCCTCGTGCCGCCCAGACTAGCCTCACCTTTCGGCCGGCGACCTGCGCGCGAGGTTCCGTGCTGCGAGTGGCCTGCGCCTCACTTGAGTGTGGTCTCAGACCGGCCGCCCACCAGCAAGCCAGGTATGAGGTGGTTGCTTGTTTTTACAACGTCAATGGGAACCCTATCATAAAGCATGAAGCTCATTAAAGTACCGATTCACATATATTTTTCAAACCCAGTATCGCATTCAACGTGCACGATATAAATTAATAATATATGATTTGTTTGTCTTTACTTATTAGATTTAGAATCAACATAAAAAAACGCAGGGGGAAAATCATGACAGAATTTTTTTAAAGGTAGTGCAATCAATAAGAATTTATCGAAAAACAACTGGAATGAAAGGAACAACTTCGACATCGTTCAATCAATGTCGGCATCGTTTTCCATAAATTATTTGAGAATTTTCAATTTCAAATATCGGTGAATATATAAAAATAAGATGAATTATATATTTATGTATGTTATACCCTGGACACAATCCGATCTCTCGTTTCAAATAAAGCAAACCGCACTAAAGCTATCTATAGGACTGAATAGAATAGTGGCTCACGAACTTCCAGGATCGTGGGCGGCGAGGGCGCGGGCGCGGGCGCGTGGCCCTGGCAGGCGGCGCTCTACAAGGAGGGCGAATTCCAGTGCGGCGCCACGCTGCTCAGCGTCCGCTGGCTGCTCTCCGCCGGACACTGCTTCTATCAGTAAGTTTCTGTAGTTTGTTGATTATTTATTCGTTGGGCGAAGGTGTAAAATATAATTACAAGTGTTTGGTATTTTCAATGGGTAACATTATTTCAACTGATCTAACGGTGAAGTTTATGAGTAAGATATTATTTTTAATTTTAGTCGTTAATATATTCCCGTATACTATTATCGCTAAGGAGTGTTTCGAAAGCTAAGAAAAAGTGATATCCTGGCAATATGGTAGTGATGGAGTCAAAAAACGAGATCGAATTGCAATTTTATTAGATCACACAGCATCGCGAATGTTAGAGTCAGAGGAATTGTTTTTAATAGTATTCCAGTAGAATTAGTTAATCTAATTTTAATTGGGAAATAGGGTTTTGACGGTAGTACAGGTCACAGCGAGTACAAACAGTCTTTGGCGGATTCTAGTTTAGATGATGGTAATAGTTTATCTGTAACTCCTTGCGTTCCTTTGCATTTAATAACAAATTATTATAGTGAAACCAACATTTTGTGGAAAGACATCCTGGATATATATAAACAAACATCCTGGATATACATAAGCAAACATGGATATACAGTTTAAACAATTCTTAATTAGTTGGCGGTATTTATTTTTTATTTACGTATTTTTTTCTTTTAATAACGCGTTTATCTTTTTTTAATATTAATAACTAAGAATCATCTTTATCTATAATAATTCAGAGCACCTAAGGGCTGCATCCTAGAGGGAGGTGAAGGGCGGATAAAATTGGTAATAAAAAATTAATAGTTGTGTCGCAAGCGTATCTATTCATACCACAGTTGAAGCTCCGTAAGTTTCATATTTTTGTATCGAAATTAACTGATTTAAAAACTACCATACTAATGGATTATACATCATTGTAGTGCTAGACCTTTCCAAATAAGTGCGATTGACTAGTGGGATGTAGTGAGTAAATAAAACGATAAATACAAACTATGTTACATCCTTTGAAACGTTATTGTAAGAAACTACAGTTAAAGATGTTCACAATTATCTTGACCACATATATTGTTACCAAAAATTATCTCTACTGGAAATCATTTCAAATTAGCCAATTTAACTACATTTTAATAATCGAAAATTAATATATTTTAATGAAAGCGAAAAATATAAAAATCAAATCATTTTTTGCGTACACCGGAAACTAATTTCTAATGATAAACAAACTAAGCATTTATCCATTATGTTACCTGAGTTGTACTTGGTCCCGTCATTAAGCTTTCTGACCATATTATATAACTTATCTCGCGGCATTGCTAAAAAATCGAAAACCCTACAGTTTGTGCTTATTCGTCTGCCTGTCACAGAGTAATGTCATTCGAACGATAACAAATAGAAGCAGTATCTTATATCGCATGCACCTCTTCAAGATATTAGTTATTCATCTTATTGTTACCCTAAGGTAAGTATCGCTTGTAATGTTGCTCTAAGAAAGCCAAGCGCCGACGCAAATCATGCTAGGCAAAATTTTGGCACTTCACGTCTTTAACATATAATTTGCATACTTGGGTTCCGTTACAAGCTAGACTTTAAAACTCTACTTAAACGAGAACTTAAATATATCGACTTATAGCAAACGACCCGAACCTAATCACCAATTTCCTCCCACCCTTAGCGCCCAAGACGACTACTGGGTGGCGCGGTTGGGTGCCCTGCGACGCGGCGCCGCCCTCCGTTCGCCCCACGAGCAGTCCGTGCGCGTATCGCGTGTCGCTCTCCACCCGCTCTACGTGGACGCCGGCTTCGTAAACGACATAGCGCTGCTGAGGACGGTGCGCCCCCTGGCGCTGGGCGACTACGTGCGACCCGCCTGCCTCCCACCGCCGCGCGCCCCCCTCGCCACCGGCAGACGCTGCACCGTCGTGGGATGGGGTCAGCTGTTCGAAGTCGGCAGAATATTTCGTGAGTGCGCTTTTCCTCGTTCACCTTTTTCTAAGAATATAACAAATTCCCCGTTCAATGTCGTATTTTCATTCAGCAAAAATTACAATGGACTTGCGCCATTATTACCAATGGAAATTACACAATCAATGCTGAAGTCCCATGTTAGATTAGGTAAGACAAAATAATTGCTTTCGTCAAATACGATTCTATATTCGACATTGTATTTGACAAAAGCTGAATATACTATTACAAACCGGAAAGGAACGATCAGGTTCAGACATTTCCTTCAGAATACTTCCAACAAAAGTGAAGAAAAGAGGAAATACTGGGAAAAAATGGTTGTAACATCTTTTTTATTAAGTCGATAACTTAATGTTTATATGAATAACAGAACAGTTCCCTACTGTCGATTGGTATGTGAGATTTCATTTATATGTTGTCTTGATGAAAAATAAAAAAATAAAGATTTAAAAATACGTCAATAAAAGAGAACCATCTGTCACCGTGACAATGCTCCATGCCATTTCGCATGAAAAATTACCTTTTTTTCAAAGAAGCGTAGCATTGATAAAACATTCATCGCACAGTTTTCATTAAATTTTTACTTATTTTCAAAAATTAAAAATAAATTTCGAGGTCTTCATTTTATGAATTTAAATAAGGCAGTGGCTGCTTTCCAAACAGATGTAGAGCAGACGTAAATAAGAATGGACTACTGCTCTTGCTCAATGGTTTTAAGCTAATTGTATATCGATTTAGCATAGACTACTACTTTCGGAAAACAACAGAATATCAAACTTTACGCCGGATTTAACTTCTAATGCACATAAATGACACGTTGATCTTAAGAAACATTCTAGCTATTGTAAGGTATACTACATGTATGGAATATACTTTTTTATACCAGGAAACCGATTCGGCTATCCATATATTTAACCGGCTTCTATTCCAAGAAACCGATACTATAAAAAAAGCAAGGATCATTGAATGAACTTGAGCAAGTTTTGCTCGAATATCATAAGGGGACAGATCTCATCAAGTTCAATACAACTAAAATCTAGATGTTAAACTTTTCCCATGGATCGTAACGCAGTCAGTGTCAGTGAATTTCAACCCCCTCAAGGTCAATGACGCGTCGCGGAGTGGCAAAACATAGACATCAAGAGTTGATGTGCATTTTTCTCTCTTTTTTCTTTCAACAGATATATACAGAAAATGTATCAGTATAAGTATCTTTTGTTAGTATAAATAATATATGTAGATACTTCGCCATATAAAATAGGCCAAAGATTTTTTTGATGAAGTTTTTTTTTAATTATAGAATAATTTAACAAAAGTCTGACGTCACAACAAATGCACGTGTTAATAACATTTAATTAACTTTTAAGGGCATAACAAACCGTTAAATGTCTAAATTACAATCTGCGTTTAAAAAAAAGTAAGAACTATTTACGATTTATATAATATGTTTATACGTATAGCACGCCGAATTCATGTTCAAAATTGGAATAATTATACTGCTAAAACAAATCTGAAAGTAAATCAGGCATATAATTTTCTAGTATAAATTATTAGAAACTAAAAGAAAATAATCGTGGCCCATGAGGGGATCGAACCCGCGACCTTCGCGTTATTAGCACGACGCTCTAACCAACTGAGCTAATGGGCCGATGTTAACTCAATTTGAATATAACGTATTTAAGAGGAACTAGAAATATAAATAAAAAAATATATTAATATCATTTTTTTACAACAGCCATTACCCTTGATGCTTTCACTCGCATGAAATTATGAAACTTATCAAATGATGTAAAAAATTTTCTGCAATTTTTTTATTTGTATGGCAAACTGTGCACTTAATTTTCAAATTGCGATTTCAGGGGTACGTACGATAAGAAAACGTGTTATAAGATTTATATGATCAAATCAATTATAAGATACACATTTATAACATCATAATTAAATCAAACTCTGGTACCACGATATCAGTTGAATACCATGGGGAAAGAGGAGAATTTTTAAATGATTTGCCTAAGAAATAAAATTATATATTGTTATTTTATATTGTTATCAAATACTTTAAGAAATTGAGACAATTTTTTGAGAATAATTGCGCCATCTGCCTTTAATGCAAGTCAATAACATTACTTACGTGCGCAATCTATGGCTATGTATAAACTATTTATTATAAAGCACAAAAGCAGAAAATGCCTAGGATCGTAAACCAAGCCTATTGTAGTTTCATTTTATTATATTTCTAAACATGCACGTAAATGTTATGAATAATATGTACAAACATACTGCATAAATTTAAGATGAAATCTAGAAATATAAAAAATATGTTTACCGTAACGTAAAAGTTTTCTTTCTTCAGTAGCCAGTCTTGCAATTATACATGGTTAATTGTCAAAAAGGTCCTGGTGGGATTTTTATATTCATTTTTCGTGTCAATAAATAATAATATATTTATTACTCTAATTGGTAATAATGATTAGATATCAATACTAAATATATTACTGAAAGGACAAAGCCACATTCTATCCCGACACATCGCAATCTAGAAAAAACATAAATATTTCAAAAATTTTGTATACATCTATTTTATACACAATTTTAGTTTTTTATAACTTGCTCTTTATAAAAACAAAATAAAAGTTTTTTCATTTTCTATATTAAACGCTAACATTAAATTGTGAAATTTGAATGTTTTTAGGATTCCGTACCTCAAAGTAAAAACCCAAGATAATTTTATTGTCCATCTGTCTTTTTGTTATCACAAAACCTTTTTTCTCAGAAACTGTCAAAAACTTTAAATTCAACTTTAAATATACTACGGTATATGGCCCCAAGCCTTGTAAAATCTAATTTCTAACTCACTGTAATAAAAAATACCAGTTTTTAAATATCAGGTGCTATAATGCTGGCTTCCTCATTGAAACTACAAGGGTATTTACCGTTGACCAGAAACTTAGGTTTGGTACGAAGGAAGACCTCGTGGTACAAGTAAAGGAAAATTATGAATTTACAATTATTACATGAACAAATTAATTTTCTCTGTTTTCGGATTTTTTTTTTATATTTTTCTATATTTCTTTTCATATTTGTATACCTTCTTACTGACCTTTCCGATAATATGACAACGGTATGGAACTCTCAAGAGGAGTCCTCATAATTAGTGTTTTATATTAAACATATTTCCATATAAAATACTATGAAATATTAAGTTTATGGATATTTCTAAAATAAAAAAATACTTTATAGATATTTTAATGCCGAGTGTATCTCATTTCAATCATTACGACCTTATTTGCGCGCCATCTATACTTATATGTGAGAATATCGTATGTCAGAAAGTCTAGTGCTAATTAGTTCGCTAGATGGCGCGGTATTATTTTAGTAGCTCAAAAATGGGTGTTAATATTTCTCTCTTGCATATTATTTTTTCTTTAAAGCATGAATAGTATAGATAATCAAAAATTCTTTGAAGTTCACCTTTCCGACTAGTATTCACCATCAGTTTTGTTGTAGAATATAAACACTTCCGAAAGTTTTATGGAAAATAAAGTGCAATTCCATGTTCTACATAAAACAAAATATTCGAGAAATTTATCAATTTTTATAAGTGGGTCAATTTTCCATACATCAGCTGTCATTGTCCTTTCTAGTGTTTGAAAAAAAAACAATAGTTTTATTAAATAGAATCTCATATTTTCAAAATATCTTGAACAATTTATACCATATATACTTGATATTCTTAACAAAACATATAAAAGAATTATTAAATTTTTCTAAATATCTCTTTATACCAAAATATCTTTCCATTTATACTACTGGTTGATTTTTCTGATCTCTGATTATTCTGATAACATTTAATATTTTAAATAAAACATTTTTTTGGGCTACCAGCCGATACACTCCAAGAGGTGGAGCTACCAGTAATATCAACGAGCGACTGCCGCCGGAGGACGCTATTTCTGCCACTGTACCGTGTCACTGACGACATGTTCTGTGCTGGCTATGAGCGAGGGGGCCGTGATGCCTGTCTGGGTGACTCAGGTGGACCTTTGATGTGTCAGGTATATATAATTTACTTGCTACATCTATTCTAAAAACCTGTCGTATTCTAAAATGAATGGAACTCGCACTAAGAGGGTTCCGTACACACATAGGCACTTACAAATATTTAAGGGTACTTGATATTTCTGCTAAATTATTTATGAATATAATATTTTTGAGTCTTAGGTATTGAAATATGTGTGGGTTAATATGGTTTATTGTTCAAAATCTTAAGTTGCTACATCAAGTGACTTCTGAGGAAAACGGCTGTAAGAAACAGACAGACATGTGAGTGATCTTATAAGAGTTTTGTTGTCCCTTTTAGGGTATGGAACCCTGAAAAATGTGAAAATTATTTTAAACGGCTCAAAATACAAATTCCAAATAGCAATATTTCAAAATATAAGTGTATTTAACTTGAAATATATAATTCAGTATGTCTGTGAATTTCGGATGAAGACAAACATTTCTGCATGAACATGATACCCTATCAAACAGATAACATTTATACAAGCAGCAGAGTGTGAAACATCATATAATAATACCATAATGCTTACTTACATGCAGTATGGTATTCTAATGTGTACATCTTCTTTACTTTTTGGTGGAGTTATTTTAATCGACATTAAATTACCTTAATCTACAAAGACATGGATTTTAGATTATTCCGTTCTCTAGTATTATTTTTTTATAAATTTAAATTCTCATGAAATATATCCCTCCAAAATTTAATTCACTTTATGTACATATCCTTTCACACCATATTTTGAATTTTTAATTAATTTTGCAAATTTCAATGTTTACAAAAAAAACAGGAAAATGACAACCACTGGTACCTGTATGGTGTAACTAGTAATGGTTATGGATGTGCCCGACCCAATAGGCCTGGTGTCTACACTAAAGTCAGCAACTACATCGACTGGATAGACTCAGTGATGAGCTCTGAAAACTACCAAGATGACCCTGTAGATAAATACAGAGCCGACAGGTATGGTAACACTCAACATCGGACAAATGGTACATTGAGGCAAGCCGATTTTGATATTGTTAATGAAAAGAGATCTAAGTCAGATAAATGTAAAGGGCATCGTTGTCCCTTAGGAGAATGTCTACCTCCGTCGAGGGTATGTAACGGATTCATAGAATGCTCAGACAGCAGCGATGAAATGAATTGCCCTAATAGAAGTTGATAGTTTATTACACTATTCAATCACTAATTTATAAATGAACACTCTTGTTAAGCAAAATTCATAGAAGAAATTAGTACTGTTTTTGTATTTGCTGTAGTCATAAAATACAGACCTGTTGATAAATAGATTGCTTAAGTGAAATTCCAAACAGCGTGGTATGAAAAAAAAATTGGTTATAGAAATTTTACCCGTTTTGATAAATTTTGACTAAACGTTATATTTTATACTCTTTAAAGTACTTATACTTTTAAAGGTGTTCAAATAAACATTGTCTTTTTTCAGAATATCTTAACTTGTAGATTTAATTTGGTTGTTCAATAATGAACAGGAATTATAGTATTTATTTCTGAAACTATAAGGAAAAAATAAGTCCCACAATCATCATACACTTTATTCTCTGTGGTCTTTGATACGTACCTAAGTGTACCATTTCAGATTTTCTCCATACTGAAAATATTTAATAAGCTAGCATATCATTAGTGTCAGTGTAAGACCATTTACATAAAAAAATTGAATTTTGATATCAAGATGCGTAGAAAACAAATGCTTTTATAAAAACTTGAATAAAACATTCTAATAAAATTCTAAAAAGCTTGAACAGCAAAATTTAATGACACCTTCTTGTAACTAATGTAGGAATTCTTGTTCATGAATAATGTAAAAGCAATTATCAATGTAACTTTAATTTTGAAGTTTCTTATATTCTATATAAATTTGAATTAAAAATCAAGGCATGATATACGAGTTAAGATGCAATATTTAAGTTGGTGTTGCATTTTTTGCTTGCTCCATTTGGTGCTGTATTTTTTGTTGGTGATACACTCTGAGATACATAGTTTCATGTTGACACCGATGTACTTACTGGTATTTCCACATATTTCAAATATATATCATATTTTTGATTAAGAGTAGATATCATTTTTCGCCATTGCTATAACAAGATATATAAATATGTAAAAAGAATCGACTGATATTATATTAAAAATAGTTTTAAGTAAAATAAAAATGGTTGCCTTAAATTATTTTTATATTATTTACAGTATTTTAATTATGAAACAATGATAAATTCGATTTCAACAATATAGGCTAAGAATGGCCAATCTTTTTCGTTTAATATTAATTTTTAAATGAACGACATTGGCCATAAATATTTTATTAAACATTTATTTAAATGTTGTTGTGAAGATATTATTTCGATGGATATTAAATGTATAGTTTGTAATGTTTGTTGTAAATATTTATTAAACATTTATGGAAATAAATTTATAAGATGATGTCTATCCCATTGGTAATATTATGCATTTATTATGTAAAACTCGATAAAATTAAATTGTAATTTTTACTCAAAAGTGTTGTTTACTTATTACCACTGTCCTAACAATGTAGGAGTATTTTATTATTCGTTCATAACACCATATCACTTTACCAGGATTTAATTATTTAATATTTTTGGAGTCCTATGGATGTACATAGTATATGGATGTACATAGTAAAAAATTGAGGTAAAATACCACATTAAAAATATTAATGGCCATAGTTCAATATTCCTCACAGACACAAAACGAAAACATATGACTCCATTTTTGGGTAGGCACTGTCTGTATGCTCTGCATGAGCCTGATTTTTTTATTACAAAACCCAGTGTTGAACTCATTTACAGCGTATTTATTTAATGTGACTGAAATATTCACAGAAAGAAGGTGACCAAAAATTAAATAAAGTAGCGTCATTTAATTAAAAACATATTTATTCCCACGTCAAAATAATTTAACAAATGCAAAACAAAATGATTGTTTTAGAGAATATATGAGCTAGATAGTTTACAAGGCAAATAATAACACATGAAATTAAACAAATTATCTGAAGTATAATGATATATAATGTTGTTCTTTCAGATATAATATTAATTATAATTATGATACAATAAAATACTCTTGAAAATACAATTACATGTATAAAAGGATTGTAAGAATTGTTCAATACAAGATTTTCAATTGTTAAATTCGCTCTATATTGAGATTGGAGTAAAAAATGAAAACAATGGAAAAAAACGAAATAAATTATTTAAAAATTATTGTACTAAAATACTTTTTCCTTAATAGTTAAGTTTAATTTTTATAAAATATCACACAAATCATATTTTATATAAAGTTTTATTTTTTCCATCATAAGAAAATTAAGAAAGTCCAAAAAATAATATTCTTATATGACCTACTATATGATATACTATAATGCCATATCGCAATATGTATATCAAAATTGGGGTTATATCATGTTTGCTTAAAGTAAAACTTTTGAATGATCCGAATAAACAATTTTTTTATATAAAAAAAATTGTATTCAAAATTGATATGGTAACATAGCAAACAATACTATCTCTGTCAATATACAGTGTCGGATGTGTTGGCCAATTGCTATACTTTGTTTTTTGAAAAACATAGTCTGTCATAAACAGCAGCAGCTAACACTTAACCTGGTGTGATTAAATTTCATATATTACTCATAAATATACAACGAAGCAGTTATAGTAGTAACTTAACAATGTTTCGTTGGGAAATGTCAAATACTCCCAAAAATATTGGTACAATTACGATAAAGCTGTCTAAGAGTTTATCTGCTAGTGTTGATATTTATTTTCATAATATTCCATTATTATATTGTTAGAAACAAAACTTTCACAATCAATCAACTTTCAAAAAACAATTCTTTAAAAATAGTTTAATATAATCTGAATATCATGTAAGTGCTATTCCGTAAATTTCTTACGTGCTTACATTACTTCAAAGATATTAAATTGCAGAAACAATTTTGATTCAATTAAGATATTCTAATATCTATGTCTAACTTACATATGTAATGAGTAGGTATCATTAGGTTTCATAAAGCGTTACATTTTTTAACATAGATAGACAAAAACATTACTGAACACTATGAAGGTTCAGTGAAGGAATTTGTTATTTCATATTTCAAAGACAAAATTGTATTATAATGAAAATCCAAATAAATGTGAAGAAACTCTGATATTGGAGATTGATCATTCCTTTCTGTCTTGAAATGATTTATTTTCATTAATAAGGAGTATTCAGTGTAAAGGTCATATTTTATGAAGACAATATATTCATAAAATTTAAATTAACTATGCAACACTCTTTCCAAGTTGCCATTATTTCTCAAGTACGAATATGTGATTTAATAGATACAATAAAATTGTACATTGCGTACCACATAAGTATGTAAAATAATTACACTATCTTTATTAATTGGCTACGTTTCCACAAATATTTGTAATATTATTTCGCTATTTTATGTTTTAGAATGTGTTATGAATATGTTTTAGAATTCACCTCAATTCCAGAATAAAACCATCTCTAAAAAATTTGAATAATAAGATAGTTACTACTGTGTAAGAGCCGGGATCGTTATTTTAATAAGCTGACTACAATCATTGTTTATAAAAATGAATTTTACCAAAAAGAAATTGTAAATTTGTCGATTGATTAGATTAAAATTTGAGAAGTAAAACAATAGCATACTTTCTTAAATCGTAAAATGTTATTGCAAGCAAGCAAAACTTCAAAAGCAATGATATGTTGTTTAGTCAATGTCTATAGAAACACTCCTGTTATCATAAATATTCCCGAAGCCAGAAAAAAGTTTTGAGTACATGTGGAAACATAAACCAATCGCTGGACATACATTGAAGCTTTACATTGACAATTGTACATTATAACACATAAATATAATTATGATATAAAACGACTACACACATTATTTTACCATTATATTGTTTACAAGTTGTATGAAATATTGTGAGCAGGTAAGTTAGTGTCAAGAGTGCAGTCAGTGAGGGGGCTGGTGCTGCCTAACCCTTGTTCTCGACTGCGCAGGTATTCAGTCCTGTCCGCGGCTTGTTCAATGTCGTCTTAAATTGTTCAGGCACCGCAAACTCCGTCTAGAATATTAGGTCAAAATATTAGCCTTTCCACCATATTAGTAGCAGAGCAGAATTGGTTCTTGCGATAACTTATACCTGCATAAGTTAGTGCAGGAACCACCTGCAGCTGCAAAAATTATAAGTAGCAGCCTATAAAGGCACCTACCACTCTTAAAAAGAGATTTAAAAATACTGTGGTCTCATATCATCTACAAATGCTGTTATAAATTGCAATTTAAAGTTAGGTTAATTACAGATTTGAAATTCAAATTCAGAGAAAACTGCATTTGACTGAAATGAAAACCCACTTGGAAACTGTATTATTTATTTTTGATGTCAAAAATTTTACAAACATATTTCGAGTAAAAACAGAAAACATCTTTCTGTTTTCCTATTTCTGATTTAAAAGAACAAAAAGTTTGGAAAAATGTTTTATTAAAGTGCAAATCTCATAAAATAATGACAAAAATTTATTTGAATATGTTTAACCAGTGATTCATTCCTTCAAAATATACAAGTCCCCTTTAAATTTAAATTTTTATTTATCTCTATTGGAATTTAGCAGAATTTTTGGATCATTATGCAATTTTTTTTTCAAATTTTATTTAAAAAGCAATTTTTAACGAAAACATTATTTGATATGTAAGATATAATCCAATATAAGATATAAATATGATTTTCTTACATTAAAGATATTCTAAAAAGACAATTATATGTATTGTAAAAAGGCTGCATTCAACAGCTAAGTTAAAGTCAAATATTCTATTTTTTGTATATTATCTTTTGTACAGAATACAAAATATCAATAAAAAAAGGTATAATTTAATAGCTCAGTAGATGTATCGTATACATAGAAGACCTACGTTAATTAGGAAAGATGCTTAGAACGAAGAACTAATTAATGTATTTAATGAGCGTCTAAACAATTAAAAATTTGATTATTAATCAAATCAATTATTATTGATTGTAATCATTTGATAAAACTGATATAATCACAACATGTTCTAAATAATTATCAGTTGTTTAATGGAACTATCAGCATTTACCATAAATTACACAATTCAAAGAATAAAATAAAACACAATCAACATTAATAAACTAAGAAAAAACTATGCTTCTTCAAGCATATATTCTAATTAATTAGGAGCAATCATTGGTACATTGATAAATAAAATACCATAACCAACCATTCATAAATCACATACAACAGTTTATAAACGTTAATCAATCAACAAAATCACAAAAAAATATTCATTTTTAGTATATGAATTGGTAAGGAGATCAAAAATTGTTGGTTTAGTTAATATGCTATTGTGTCTATATTCAATCTTAGGAACAAACGTATTGTCGACTGAGCATGCATTAATTTTATTGAACATATGATTATTTCTGTTTAAACAGCAAAATAATAAAATATAATTCTATATTTAATAGAGAAAGTGAAAATAAAATATTTGATTCTGAATATTTTAACTGAAGTTTTTTAATAATAACTGATTATTCAGAATTTATATAAAAATGTATACTGGATTTTAATTCAGGAAGAAGAAACTATTAAATTCAATTGAATTTCAGCATTTTAATATATGTACTAACTTATCGATTAGAAATAAAAATTAGTAGTATAGTATTTACACTTACATAATCACCATTTCCTTTAGGAATTAGAACATTCATTTCTGAAGACTTGGAGCTGACAATTTCCACATCCAAAGATTCATTGCTTAGATACATCTGGCATCCGTCGGTCTTATCCACAGATATAGTTGGCACTTTACCCAACACCTGTAACAATAATCATAAAGTTTACCTGAATGTGAAAAAAACTGTCTTCAAAAGAAAATATTTAAAAAATATTCATATCCTTTATTCACTTTAATTAGTGTATGTCAACAAATCTAAATAAATTAAATTTTTTATCTCACATTTTCAGTAAAAATTATTGATTTTTTGTTATGTTTAATGCATATAATCAAATCAAAATAATACTATTCTTTAATTTTAAATTTCACATATTTGAATAAACATAAAGAGTATAATAAAACTTTTATCAATGAATATAAAAATATATTCGAGGCACTATCACAATATGGGTTAATAATACATTACATAACACCAAGGAAAGTGCTATATTTTGACCAAAAAATACTGGTTAGTTAATATAGTTTTCTTTTACAATTATTCTTCTATATCTTGCTAACTTTTAATGTAATTCCATTAAAAGAAGAAATATTTCAAAACCATCTGTCAAAAAAGCATAAAGAGGAACAAGCTACTTTTATTCTAACGATGAGCTTTATACAAAGGGAGGTTAAAGTAGAAAACAGTTGGGAATTCAAATGGGGTGGCAATTATGAAAAATATCTTTATACGTGCTTATCAGACTACGCATCATGTCCACAAATGTTTATAGAGTATCTTTGGCAAGAGCTGGTTGTTGATGTTATGGATCATGCCAAATTTTATAACCAGGTAAGTTATATCAATTTTCTTGAAAAATTTATGTTTTGCCCACATGAGGAGGGTACAATAAATTATTAAAATATTATTTGTATTGACATATTAATAACATTTAACAACTTGGGTATGCATCACTTTTACATAACACCAGAGCTAAAAGTATTGATTTTGTTGCAGTGAAATGTTGCATGTAGATAGAAAAGGAGTGTAGTTACAACATAGTCAAAGCATTTATACCTTAGGGTATGTAATTATGTGTGTAAAAAAATTCCCCATTTACGTAAGGAAAAAAAGTTATGGAGGAAGTCTTAACAAAATGCAATTTTTACCATAAAAAAGTATAAACAATAATTAAAATATTTGTTACTGTTAAGTTTTTAGTGACCCTAAAATTTTACACTATAAGCAAAAATAATTGTTTGAATTAGACAAATATATCGCCACTCAATTCATTATATCGTTCTCTTTCTTGAGATATTGATAATTGTCTGTGTTTATCTTACTTTATCTGAAATATATATGTTTCAACAGCCCGAGCGTAAGCATTATTTATAAGCAACGCGCACTCAAGGGTTTAAAGTAAACGCTGTTTTATATTTCTTATAAGAGCGTCATTAACCCTGCGAGCATGCAAGTTTAAATTTTGAGCAATTATGTCACAATATTGTGACATATGGTCTCCAGGAATTAATATTAATTAGAAGACCATTTGGTTAATAAATTGTGGATTATTAGCCATGCTGCAATCAATGACAAAATAACCTTACCATGTGCAACTCTTCAATGATCAAGAATCTTAAAGAGCAATTACACAATTTCAGACAAAAAAGCAAAAACAATTAAAAAGAGAGATACAAATAGAGGAGTCAGCTCTTTCATTATTCATTATGCAGAAGTTGTTAAACAAATAAGCAGATAAATGGAGATATCCAAGCAATAACTTTCAATTAATTGATCGATTTAACACTTTAGAAATGACAAACCTATGCAGAAAATTTATTAAATGCGTGTCATACATTCATACTGCGTATCATACATAAAACAATGTTAATAGAATCTTTGAATATAAATTCATAAAAGCAAATTATGATGCATGCGCCGTCATACGTATTTTAATGCAGTATCTCTATGTTTTAATCAATATTTTTGTATATTTGCTAAGTATGAAGAATCAGTTTAAAATTTTATCTTTAAATTTGGTTTGTGTATATTCACAAATAAAACATTTTAATAAATTTTTTCAAATACAGATATATCACATGATAACATTTTTACCGACCATTATATTTGGCTGTAAATGTTTAAAAGGATTATTGCTTTCTGTCTGGAATAGACGTAAGAAAAAGGAAGAAGTGATAGACGATCTTCAGTTAAAGGTAATTTGAAAAGACTAATGTTTCTTAAAAAAATCTGATGTCTAAATATTGTTATACCATATTTTATATTGTTGCTTAAAATATTTACCTGTTTTCACTAAGCTCTTTACAATTAAAATTTTCCACATATTTTGCATGTTTAAAAAAATTTGATCAAATTGCGAGAGTATCACGTTTTGACTTATTCAACATTTCAGAAATTCACAACATTTAATTTAAGACAGTACAGTCAACTCGGGTAACTTTAGACCACTTTTTGGGAATTTTCTATGCTATTTTATTGCTACATTTGAAATGAAAAAAAAGTAAAAATTTAAAAGACATGACAAATTTTGGGTGGCCCATATTGATTTTTGAGTTATATTAGACCACCTTTAATTTTGTGGTTAAAAATAGGGTTTGATGAATATTTCAAAGCACAGGCTAAAATTGAAGAGGATTTATTGCAAGGAGAAATGTTAATACATTTATTTCAGCAAAAAATATTCACTGCAGGCAATACTTTGTAAATAAAAGTATTTGACTCGTCATGGACACAAATGAATGATCATAAATAGGCCATTTTAGTGATATTTTAAAATGAATTTATGTCAAATAAAACCAGAAAGATGAAAGAATATAAAAATCTTTATTATAACTTTCGTATGTCTATATGTGAACTTTCGTTGCATATAATTTACTTTCCTTACACATTAAAATAACAGGTGCACACTGAGATCAAAGTAATGGAGGAACTTCCTAACAAGTCAGTGTACATGCATAAAAATAAAGCATTTGGTCATATTTAGAAAAATTGCACTTAAATATTAAATAGAAATAAAGTGGACTCTTTTTCACATTCATTCTCCACATTCAAGGGATAAAAAGTCATCATCAATATAATCTTGCCTTTACGAGAGACTTTATCATCTTTCAATACATTTATAACCATATTCTTATCTATGATTCTGGTCTCATCTTTTTTTTGATGGCCACAGCCATCCACCTTCAAAGTTTTTGATGAGACAACTCACCCATACAAAAGTAGGGGTTTTAGAAATGTTAATGATACAACCTGGAAATAAGATGCCCGCATCTTTGAATATACAATATTTGTTACATTATATTCATTTTCCTGTTCCTTCACCTTTACAAGTTAATCTTGAAGAAGTACACAGTCATCTGTTATTTTTTTATATCCTATTATTTGCTCCATCATAATTTCTGGTTCAATATTAATGTCATAATGCAGTAAGGGATAATTGAGAGAAACCTCGATATTCATATTTAAATCAACTTGTAGAAAAACCAGTTTATCATAGATCACACATCATAGGCACTGTTTTAGAAATAGAACTCTGTGGCTTAGGAATAGGATGTACATGAGCTACTACTGTGAAAATAGCTGGTATGTCTTCTCGGTCTGATGACACAGGACTATTAGCCCAATCTTTTTTATCTTCAGAACTGTAGATTTTTCCGTGCTGTTGTTCACTTGGTTTTTCATTATTTTTTTCTATGATAGTTTTTTCTTTTTTGTCTTCACGTTTTTAGAACCTACTGGTCTACCCCTTTTAATAGGTGTGCTTTTCTTCTTCCTCTTCTTTATTCTTATAAAATTATTCTACTTCTTCCACCGATACAGCCTTCCCTGAGTTTACAGGTAACTTGAATTTCTTTTTAGTCTTTACACTTTAATCTGATTCCCTGATATCTTTCAAAAATTCTTTAAAAGTGTCTCCAATAACCACTAGAATAATTGGATATGGTATCATATTTTCTTAGTCCAGGTTTCTTCTCACTTAATTTACGAGGTATTTCTGAAAATAATAGATTTGTACTGCATTATTTTTGCAAATATAGGTCATAGAAATTATATAAAAAAAATCTTAATGACACAATGTTAACTGTTTTTTATTGTTATAAAAATAAAAATATTAGGTAACTTTGGACCGGTGTAAAGTTACTCCAAAATAGATACATTAGAAGAGTTTGGCAAAATGGTTACATTTTAGTGTTACATTTTACGAATAGATAAACTGAAATTTAGTATTTTTAACGAAAATAAAGTATTAAATACAGATTAATCAATATTACTTACCAAATAAGCAAACAAAATCACTCGAAATCGGAAATTGAAGACAGCACTTGAAGGAACAATATACGGTTTTTCGCTCAATTTTTGTTTGACAGATGTCCACTGTCGACATAGAAACTTACTTTTTTATTAACTTGTTTACTTGCCTTTTTGGCTACAATAGTCTTATTACGGATTCGGCTACCACATTTTGAACAATTTTGAACGGAACAATCTTACCCGAGTTGACTGTATGTAATATTTTAAGGTATTAAAAAACCTGTTTGTTCTTAACAAATATTAAAAGCAGGCGCACATTAGACTTTTTGTCCACAGATGGTTTAGTCTTACTAAACAATGGCACGGAAGTAAATAGAACGGCGCATATTATAGAGCACGACATCAGCTAGACAGTTCTGCCCTTTATGAGTTTCGGACTGCCTGCTGAATGTCGACCGACCAGACTCTAGTTGAATGTATGTAGTTGACACAGACAAAATGATTTGCCCTTATGCTATCCTTCTCACAGCAGACAGGACACAGGCAAGACAATCTCTGGCACGATTGATAACATTCTAAAAAAATATTAAAATTAATAATTGCTTACTTCTTCAAAGAACCAGGCATAAATTTCATTCCTTCAATTATCTTTTATGTTACTACTTCATTTTTTATTTTTAAAACATGGTCCCTAGATTTGTTTAAGTAGAACTTAAAAAATTGTACATAATTTTGTTATATGATCTATTAAATAGTTAATAATTATATTTAAAAGACATCTTTCAAAGTTTCAAACGGTAAATTGTCATTAAATTATAATATGATTCCCTTGTCTGTTAAAATATATTATTTCAACAATTATTTCCAGTTGCAGATACTCAACAACAAGATATGTTATTATAATGAATATTTCATAGAAAAAATAAAATGCCTCAAAGAAGAAACTGAGAGGTTCACCAAGTTACGAGCGAGAGTCCGCAAAGCTATTACTGAGAATAATGGAGTGAGAGTGGGCATCGAGGATATTGATGAATGGGAAAAACATTTCGACTCTGCTTCTTATCATTATGGTAAATAGTAGCAGAATCTACTTTTAAAAAATTCAATTTCATAAAATAAATCATGAAAATCATAAAAAACTAATATCAAATAAAAAACACTAGCAAAAATTTAACAATGAATATTACACAACACGTAGATAAAATCTGTCTCCTTATCATTCACTTATTATAATTTATATTTTATGTTTTTATTTCATTTTTATCATTAATTTTTTATTGAACACTTTATAAAAATTATGTTTATGTGGGGTCCGTAATTTAATACACTAGATGGATTGACAGGTGAATATTGACATAAAAAACATAGGAGAAAAGCAGTCATCAAATTTAAATTAACTTAAAAATGTACTGTCGCAAGTGATAGAATCAGTTTCAATAATTAGTTTTGTTGAATTAAAAGATTCTCTCCGATGATCTCAATTCATTATGATTGATTATAGAAGTATAAATGCTATGGAATTAATGGTGAATGAATATTATTTTTTTCATGTAATGCATGATGCTGTTATAAGATCAAGTTTGTTCGTTTTGATTATAATAATGTAGTTGTTTACATTTATAAAAAATATTTGTAATATATTGGTATGGCATAGAATATTAACGTGTGATGAATGACTAATAAGTGTTATTTATCTATAAAGCATTATTGTCACAACTGATATATTTATCTTAAGTTTTAACGAAACAACATTTTGGTTTGCTCAAACTAAAAATGGTGAAATGAATACACATTTCACTGTGTTTCCTGTTTAAATTCGATGTATCAAAGTTTCAATTTAAATCATGCACCTAATTAAATATTCATATTCAAACAAATAAGTTCTACAATACCGTATTAAAAATTAAGTAAACAAATTCAATTAAGTAAAAAAGCTTAATCTTATTGCACAAATTGCCAAATAAAACGATTAATATATAACACAGTCGGCAAAGCCCACACCCGTAGAATACTACTACAAAGTTAAAAAATTGTTCTTTAACAGTAGATACAGAAATCAAAACAAAAAAATTTTAAAACATCCTTGAAAGCATTTAGTATTAAAAGTTTAAATAGCACAATTTATTGTATAAGGATCAATATTTATTAATAGGATGTTATTTAACAAAATTGGGAACAAACATAGGTACCTTAAAAAATTAGGCGAACTTCATTACAGTTTATACTCATTGCCAATATCATAAAATTATCAAAATATCAAAGTACGATCACCATAATTAAACAATAAATATATTCCCTCATTCTCCAGTTCACAAATAGCTCCCCTGCAAATGCCTAATTGATAAAGTTAGATATAAACACTAATACAATAATAAAAATGATCCATAGATGGAACACATTCATTTGAATCTTGTTTAGATTGAATATAGTATTAGTAAATGAATGAATGGAACAATCATATTTATTTCGAATTCATAGGAAACGAATGACTAATATAAAAGATTCAATCTTTTTCCCAAAGATTGAAGATCACATCGGTCAGTAAAAGGGAATAAATGACACTTGCCTAACTGCAAATAAATTCAAATTGTACTAGAACATTGCATCGAAACAGGCGCACCTAAGCTTATTGTTATTTTTATAAAAAATATAATTTGTTTTTTTTTTAAGGAAAGAATATTAAAATAATTAGTTATTTAGATGCACTTTACAAATAAGTTTAATTAGTTATTTACAAAAATTAGTTTCTTAAAAGATTTCAGAAACCATATTAATAAATAAATATAATTATCATTTATAGACAGCGGTGACAACCAAAGAGTCGAGCTGGGCAAAGTACTCGACATGTTTGATGTGACAAAGTTCACTCTAAATTTATCAGAGGAAAGATGTTCACTACCTATCAAGCCACAGCCTCCCAGTTTGGCCTCTGTTTCCTCACATATCAACACTGAACATACATTATCTAGCAATAGCAGCGGTGATGGACTCAAGGTTTCAGCACAAGCGCCACAACAGAAAATGGATACTGAGATATATGGATATGTAGCAACCAAACCTAATTTCAATGACAATACGTGCAATCCAAGTAATCTGAAGAACAATTATTCTACCTTGGAGGTAGTATGTCCATTTTATTTTGTTAACTTGTATCAATATAAATTCTATCAAGCATTATTTTAAGTTAATTAGGATAATTCTCAGTACAATTGATTAGGTATAAGTAATTAGTCACAAAAGGCCAAAATTAAGACTGTAAAATATTAAATCCTATAAATCTATATATAATAGAGACTACACTTCTAACACTGCTCGCAACTGATGTAATCTATTCTTTTATTATTGCATGAGTTAAAATATTATCTTAACCTATCATTAAATTTAGCTTCCCATGAAAACTTAAGACACACCCGACATTTGTTTGTCTTTGTGTTGGGTTTACAACAAAACAAAACATATACTAAATATATGAAAAACTTTTATCTCAAAAAACATCAAAAAAGTAATAATTACTTAAGTCAGACTATTTCAAAAATTAATATATTCTAAGGAAAATCAAATATTACATTGCAGAAAGAGTTTTTACCAAATTAAATTCCTATCGACTTGCGCAAAACAAATAAATTGTCACTTCAATGGCTAAACTTACTAAATTCATGATATGATTTAGCCTTATCGGTCTATTTGTTTTTATAAAAATTTTTTAGAAAATTATAAATTAATTGTTTTAGAAAATTATAAATTTAAATAAAAAACGAACTCATTTTGTGTAAATACTTGTTTATTGCATGTTTACGAAATACATTTAAAAACCTGCTATGTATAATTGCTGTATGATAATATCTGACTGATACAGGTTAATAAAAATACAATAAAAATTATGTATGCCAGAAGTATAGCAAAGAACACAACAAGAGAACCTCACCTATGAGATGAAAAATAAAAAGCCCTTTTTTTAGAATATTGAATGACCACTGCATTGTTATTTCAAAAATAATATGTGTACAAACACAAAGTTATCATCTTTGATTTTAAAATAAACTTTCCTTTTTTCATTTTCAGCCTAAAATCCAGACAGTTTATGATGTTGTCAACAAAACGACAACAGCTTGTAACAATCAAGATTTTGTTAACTTAGAGCACATTTATTCATTCGAAGGTCCACCACAGTCATCTTATGTCAATAGTCAAAGCAATAATCAAGAGCCCAACAGTGGTTACGAACCGCATTACCTAGCTGAAGAATATCTTAAGCAGGAGAATAAAACATTTTATGATTACTCCGATGCACATGACCCTGACTATGATAACAGTTATAATGATAATATTATGACTATAATGAAGCGCGAATGTGATGTGCTGCAATGTACTAATGAATCTGAAGAAGTGAAGTCCAGCGATGGGGACGAAGGAGAAGATGAAAATAGCTTAATGGAAGATAGCTTTATACAGCAAAAGGTCTACAGGAATTATAATAATGTTTTATTTATGCTGCCAGAAGAAACCAAAAGTGAGGTTGAGATTGAAGAAGAGCAATCTAGAGGACAAGATTTTTATGAAATAAAAGACAGTGCAGCCGATATCAATATTGCAAAAGGTAAAATACAAAAATTTGTTGTAACCAACCATTTGTTTTAGAAATTTTAAAATTTTTTTTCCTTATTGAAATAAATTTGTTTAACACATTTTCAGATCCTAATGTGTAATGCGACACTGAGATGACAACAGTTCACCATGTTTTGTATTTTGACTACATACGTATAGTAGACTGCAGACATGAAATATTTTTATTTAAGTTTTTTTTTATATTCAAATGTATCAGAATAAAAATTTGAAATGTAGTGCTTAAATTTTCTTATGTGTTTTTGTATCTACTAAACACATTAGAGCATTAAGGTAATAAGTTACCCAAGATAATTAAAAATAGAAACCGTCATCTAGAAATGGATTCCCCAAATACAGGTAATTAAGTAATCGGAATATTTACCTTAAACCGAATAGTTAAAAATCATATCTAACCTGCATCTGCACTGACTGGCAATTGACAAACTCGACACTGGACACGAGGTTATCAAAAACCACTGCACACTTGGTACAGGAATCGAGCACTACACCATTAAGCTTTCCCTTGATAGTGAGCGCGCTGTCACGGCATCGAAACATATATACTACATTGTTCATCTCGGGGTTCTCCACAATCAGGTTCTGGTTACCCTTCTGATATTCCTGGAAAGTAATGACAAAATAAGGGATAAGACACAGTATCTTAATTTTTTATATTGAAATATAATAACTCAATATGATGCTGACACCGAAACTGAAATTTCGCCCCTGTTTCTACTTTTTTATACCTTTTTAGTGTTCCAGCCGTATACCAAAAAGAAAAGGAATGGTCCCTTATAATATCACTCACATGTCCGCTTTCTTTCACAGTCGTTTTTCTCAGAAATAGTTTGACATAGAAATTTAGAATTTGGTAAAGTGATAACGCATATTAACCTATTTCAATAATCAATAACCAAAAATATATGTAAATTCTAAAGTGGGCAAATGAAATAATTGAGAAATTCATTTTTTATTTTTACGTGTCTTGTAACAGTGGAAAGAGCAAGTTAAATACATGGAAAGAGCAAGTTATAAACATTCCATAACTATTTTCGTACAATACTTATTAAAATATTGTCGAAAGCTTCCTTAAAAAATATATTCTCCCTTGTCCTTATCTCCAAAAGTGATAGTCAATTTTAAGAAAAAAAAAATAGTGTGACTAAGAGTTCACTAAAACATTTATTGGAAAATATAGAGATGATTCTAAATCCCAAAGTTTTTGAGATTCATACAATATTTTAACACCTGTGAAAGATATACTAAAAATGATAAATACTAAAAATATTACATTATATGTAAACGATTTAATAAAATCTATGTACCTTTAAATATTTATATGTGCCAAACTCGCATAGTGTGAGTTCTACCCATGCTTTATAGATTTTTCAGATTTTTTTTACATCAGTATTTTATTGTTTAAGCAATTATTTTGCTTCTTCTCTAATTTGGTAATCGTATCATAAAATATATTGTTGGTGACTTTGAGTAAAATAGCACACTTTTTTATCGATTGATACAAAAAACATTGATCAAAAAGAATTTTGAAAAATAAATTACAATTTAAATAAAGACCCTCAAAGTTTGCTACATGCTATTGGATTCAAACTTTTGATCTTCTGTTCAGTTAGGGTAAGGATCTAAAACATCCGTGGCAAAAGTTCATATAGTGTTGTCCCCAGGTTTTACAAGAATAAAAACCTGTCAAGCACGAGTGGAACTCTCACTAAGAGGACACATTTGGGCATTTATAAGCATTTAATGGTACATAATATTCCTATTAACCTATTTACAAAATTTTAATTTTGTTATCTAAAATATATGGCCTACCACATCTTTCACAGATGCATTTTTAAAAAAAATACTTTTTTATTTGATATAACTACAAATTAACGATTTTCAGTTACTCGTGCTGTGAGACCTTGCTTCTTTCCAAAATTCATGATTCTAGGTAAACAGGATGTACACTTTTGGTTTTGATATATTATCAAGTGTCAAAATATGTGTCAAAATATGTGGCAAAAATAGCCGTACACTTTAGTTGTGTTGATTAAGAACCTTGATTTTTTTACAGCTACAAAGGACTGTAGACCTAAGTATTTGATATTAATTCCAACTTGATCCCTCCACGTGTTCTTTAGAAAAAGGGTCTTGACAGATTGACACGACAGATGGACAACGAAGTGATACTATAAGGGTTCTTTTCCTTTTGAGGTACGGAATCATAAAAATGATACTTTTAAATAAAGAAAATGAAAAAATACGCCCAGACATAATATATTTATTTATTCATGAAACCCACAGGTCAGACAGCATTGTTGAAAAAAACATTTACATGGTTTTTTTCAACAGACAGCATTGTTGAAAAGTTTTACATGGTTTTTTTCAACAGACAGCATTGTTGAAAAGTTTTACATGGTTTTTTTCAACAGACAGCATTGTTGAAAAAAACCATGTAAAACTCGAAAATCATAAAAAAAACTTTGTCAAAAACGAGGATATTGTGACAACACTGAGAAAGAATGAATGTCAATATCAGTTAATAGTTCATTTTTAATTCCTTTATATATATTTTTTAATGTTCAAGAAAAAGTTATAATTTTTAATGTTTTTTAGATTTTCATTGTTATTTTCATTTCTTTTTAACGATCTTTGACATTTTATAAATACAATATATATGTGTTTAACGATAGCTTTTTCTTGGTTTGTATTATGGTTATAAATTGATTTTATTTTTTTCTCTTTTGTAACTTCAGGCCAATTTTCTCCGGTCTCCTTTCAGAAACCATCGTTTTTGCAGTTAATCAACTGTTAATAACATGAAGGAGGCAAAACTCTGTATGGTATTGGGATGATAAAAGAATAGAAATGACATTCTTAAAGAGAGGACTTGAAAAATTAAATTCCTTAAATGTTTTATTAAAATCGTCAATCAGACAAATGAAAGAAGAGTCAAGTTATTCACCTAAAACCTGAAAAGAGGTAGACATTCATTTTGACAACATAAAACGAATGTCAATAACATTTGTTCCGTCAGTTAAAAGTTTATTGTTCAAGTAATTTAGACAATGGCTACTTATTAAAAAAAAAGTAATCAGCATTACATTTGTAATCATTTCTAAAAAGATATTATGTTCTTCGTTACACTTATGTTGTTATTTTTATTTCTTATTAATAACTCTTGACATGTTAAAAATATATGTGCATTTATCAATATAGCCTTTTTATTTTGTATTATGGTTATAAATTTTATTTAATTATTTGTTCTTTCCTAATTTTCAATTGCTGAATTGTTTTTTTCATTCTAAAAAATACCAGTTTCTAAAAATTACATTCTATTTCTGTAACATCAGATTAATTTTCGCTAGTCTTTAAATCTTAATTAATCTTAATTAGCACTAATTCTATTAGAAAAATCACACAGCATTTTCCCTTTAAGCCAGGATCATAAGTCAAAATCAATCCTGGAATAACCAATTGCAAATTTAAATAAATAATTTATTTCAAGTATTTCTCAAAAATATGTCACTATAAATAAATACACTAAGAAGTTTTTACATTTCCCTAAAAAAGTTAAAACTCACAATAAGCCATTTCTTGCCATCCCTAGCAAAAACAGGTGGTTTATCAGGCAGCTGACCAGCTCCAGGTGTAGGCAGCTGCTTGCCAAACATTTTGGGTCCTGTTGGTGCTTTGAATGGGGCAGGTCCCGTACGCAAAGTGGGGTTCTTATGTGTCTGCATGTCGGATGTTACCTTCTTCAGGCCTGTAAATTGTAATTCGACAAATTGTCATCAATATCTATTTTTCTTTTGATGTTTTACTATTTTACTACTGGTTTTAGATACCCAAAAGGCCTTTAAAAATAATTCAACCGTTATTAAAAATATTTATGGTTGTAGGAATCTATTTTCAAATAATTCTCTCAGTGCTAGCAATGTCATTAAGATTGTTAAATATTTAATGATAATATTAGTTAAATATTTAATGATAATATAATGAATTATAATGAAAGGTTAGTAATATTAATAGAACCAAAATTAATACACAAACCATTTATTATCATGCACCAATTATGACACATATTACATATAACATAACAGTGCAAATGAAAATAAGGAAACAATCTTTTAAGCATATAACAATTTTAAATAATTTTATTCATATGACAATTTTAAAAACATTCCTATAAATTTTTCATCTTTTTTTTAAATACATACACAATATTTAAAAGTAAATTTTGATAGTGAAATAAAATTAAATTCAAGGTATACATCAAATATTACATAAATAAATAAGTGTAAATTTATTACCATCCGCCATGCCTACAACGAACTTACACATTTCTCCCGAGAACAATCGGCAGAACGAGCGCCACGCATCGGCACAGCAAGCCTTGTCTGTGAACAGACGACAGGCTCGCGTTGTAAACAATAGTCATTGCCACTGACATCCAGATCTTACCTGCCCAATAATGCACCATACCCAGTAGCATGCTCATCTTCAGCCCGACAAGTGATTATTGTACAATTTTTATTATTCCGAGTAAACCTGAACCGCTCATTTTTACAGCCATTACCATTCTATACCCACGACGTACTTATCTAAAAATGCATTAATATTGACAGTGCATTAATATTGACAATGTAACTTTAAGAAAGATATACTTCATTCCTTGAGGTATACAGACACGTTATAAATTTATTCTACAGGCAGATTATGTCGTTGGTAACGTATTTGACGTTATGTTTTGGTACATCCCAGGAGTTAGAAAACAAACATCACTAAACAACAGTAAAGTTAAAATGTAGGATTCTTTTCCAGATTTTTCCCATGTTAACAAAAATTTCAAACCAATCGAATTCATGAGGAAAAATGATGTTCCAACAAAATCCAAAATTACTACATACGAAAAGCATTAAGACAATTTAAACACGTTTTCTTTAGAGTTTTTCCATTGTAATCTCTATGTCATTGCTAAAAAATAGCAATATATTTGTGTGTATGACTGAGATATGTCACTTCTAAGCGATACCATGTTCTTCTGGGTTTCATGACGGTTTTAAAGCAGATAGTAAGCGTCCGATTCGGTGAAGGCTTTAGGGTTTTATTACAAATATGAAGTGACATAGAATTAATTATTGCAGAAATAAATATATTATTTAAAATAAATTTGTGTATAGTTGTATATATAAACAAAAAATATAATATTTATAGATATTAAAAATATATTTACATAAAATATTTGTTTGTTGTTAAAAATCACTGACATAAACAAAATTTATTGAATGGATTTATTTGCAATGAGAAAATATCTTATTAATCTATATAGTTCAAATATGTTAACCATCTAATTTATATTTTTTGCCAATTGATAAATCTGAAAATTTGGGCTGTTTTATAAATAAACTATTACCTTGATGAATAAAAACGAAGGATTTAGCTGAGCCTATGAAAATTGCACTTGGAATACTTTACTCCGTTATATATTCTCTGTTCAAATAGAAACCTGAATTTTTTTAAAACCACAATTGTGCTAAACAGCTATTGAAAGTGGCATTCTTTGCGAGTATTTCAAGCAGTTGATATTGAAGATTCATTGATTAAATGCCAAGACAAAGGGTCAGAAGTGATAGCATGTTTTGTGTGATAAAATAAGTTCCATATAAGGAGCTATGATTAATTTTTTAATTTAAATTGATAAGACTTTTATCCAAAATCATAAAATGCTTCATAAGCATATCGTGATGAATGTTTATCCTGTACACAAATTTATTAGTAGTTAAAGGAATTTAAAATTGGTGTGAAATAATTGAAAACAATGAAAAATTGGCTCGTCCAAAAATTGGAATGAGTGTGATTAACATCCAGAGTGGCATGATTTAATCAAAGATATTTTTCTGTAAGATATACTGAACATCAGAGATTCCAAAATAATCTTTATGTAATTTTTTACTCCAAACCTGATTATACAAACTGATTTGATCCTTACAAGTACAACAACGTCAAAAATTTTATTGAATAACATTGAAATTCTTATTAAATCCGATGGTAAACATTCTGGAAAGTTGAGGAAGTCAACGGTAAAGATAATGATTCAATGCTATGATTTCAAAAACATTAACCACAAAAGTTTTTTCCATGGAATGGAATGGAATGATGGCAGTTTAAAGGATGCAAGCACCAGACAAATGGAGGATGGTGAAAAGTCCAAAAGTAGAGGATCAGCAGTAAATCCAAATAAATTTCTGCGGAGGAAGAAATATGCAAATAGCAAGCTTATTCCAGAAATACTCTATAAAATCAAATTAATATTTTGTAATAAATGCATATTAATTGTTAAGTAACTTGAACAGGAAAAAAATTAAAATAACCCTAAGGGGGTTATGATATCTCTAATAATGAAGATAACCCTAAATTTCAAAGTATGAAGAAAAAAGATTTCAGAAAAGTATAAAATATAAAATCCATAAAAAGCTAATGCTTCCGATTTCGTTTCATTGAAATATCTATGATACCATCAATGAAAATTGATTTTAACTTTAGTTGAATTAGAGTAATAAAGTTCAAAAACGAAGTGTATATCACACAAGAAATAATATAATATAGGTTATGGTACACAAATAGCCACCAACGGTTTTCTCTAAAAAAAAACTTACTATTATATCCTATAATTTCCAATAATCTAGCTCACATTCAGTTTATGAGTTCTACAAAAAAAACCAACCACATACAATTTACATCAAGCAATAGATTATGTTATATTTATAATCAAGATATGGACTTTACAGAAAAAAATTATGTGATACATTCACAAATTGTCATGTACTATCAAGATACAATGATCTGAAACCATTAACATTGTGCAATTCTTTTATTTATTGTTATAAAAAATCAAATTTGTATGAAAAAAATCCATCTCTGTGAATTCCACATCTTTCCTTTTTTAATTTATCTCATGTGTATATGTTACAACAATTTACACAGAGCTAAACAGCCAATAAGCATACTGCTAAAATAATAAGGCTTGATAAATATTCAAAAAGTTGTCACATATTCCAGTACTGATGGTCACATATATTTAATATATATCTAATTAGGAGAATATAATAACATCATCCACAATAATTTTATGTAAACATTGCTAAAAATCATGATTTATAAAAGATCATGTATAAAACAAGTTCGTAGCATGCAAATATTGAAAAATAATTTTCGATTATTGTACCGTTTAAGGATCTATTATAACCACAGTTTGACATGAATCAGTAAAACTACTCCCTGAATAACACACCGACATATGTAAAAACTGCCTAACCTCAACAAGAGACAATACGCATGCGACAACTGTTTTGAACCAATGACTACTTACTCTTGGTAATATCCTCCCCTTGGTTAATTTGTGCAAATAAAGCACTGCGATCATCATCGGCACCACCACCGACCACCGAGAAGTCAACGGGAGGCAGACAAGGAGGTGGGGGTGGCATACCGCCAGGGGGAGGGGGCGGCGGCACTGCTGCACCCGACCCTAATGCGTGTACCAACAATTATATTAATTTGACCCATGATCATTTCATGTCAGGGAATTGCTATGCAACTGTTCAAGCCCATGTTTACTGTTGATCTTACAAAAATATTTGAATATTGTGCTTTACATTGGAATTAAATACACATTTAAAGCCTCATATTTGCAGATTTTGCTGTAAGTGAATGCAATATTTAAAAAATAGCAACTTGTAAACACTCTTGCCGCGAGAAAAAAGAAAGCAAAAAATTCCACATTCATGGTGAATACTTTTCTATTATGTGAATCCAAGAACTTTCTGTAAACATTATAAATTAATTATTAATAATTACGAATATTATTTTCAATTTTCTTGAAAAAGTCATATTTTAAATTTTATTTTAACGACAATCAACTCTTTTTCAGTCAATGAATAATGTCTTTCTTTATCGGGCACTTATTCTCGGACACCGTGTATACAATGTGATGCCTTCAATTGGAAACATCGAATTACTTGGTTTATAAAATGAAGATTAATCTGAATTTGATTGTGAATTACTGTGAAGTTTCCTTTAAAACATTGTTAAATTTTATTGCGACCATAGAAAAATTTTACTAACTAAACTATTTTTTTAAAGGGAACTTCATAAATTCATAATTTCATTCAATAGTGACTGAGAACAATACAGGAAAATTAAGAAAATCTTAGGGAATAGATATTAATTGAGAAAAACATGGAAAGGTGAAGGATGAATGTTTCTGAACTCAAATTTCTGAGTTCAGAAATCTAAGAAATTATTAATGAGCTTTTCAAATTAATTTCTGATAAAAAATTTATTAATGAATCATTTATTGAACATAGAACAAATTTATAATGAGTTTTGCATTTGAATGCAAATTTGGAAAAAAGTTTGGAACAAAATTTAGACTTCATTTTTATTTTAATTTTCCTTTCGTTAATTAATCTTTTTTCAATTTCTATATTCACGCTGGAACATACCTCCTGCCAATAAGAACTTTGACTATATTTTTCGTTTGCATTTTCGTACTCAATTTAGGATAGATTATATTGTGCAGTTAGCTTAACAGTAAACAAAAATTGAGAAAAACATTAGACAAGAAATAGCTTTGAAATCAATCTTATCTTATTATTAGCAATTGCATTCCATCCAGTTTCATGATATAGTTTTGCATTATCAAGCACATTGCTAATTACAATCAAGCAAACGCCACCAGCTAGTGTCATTATGATTAATATAGTTAATTAACACTTAAACAATTTCAAAAAGGATACATATATAAACAGTAGCGGCAGATGTGATCATAGACTTATTCCTTAATTGTTATTTCTGTTTCTTTTCCACTACTTGTGGATGCCTTTTGCCATATATTATTTAGTTTTAACTAAATTCTTTAAGAGTACTTAAATACAATGAAAATTTATTTAATTTATTTATTTAATTGCCGTCAAGATATATTTTATAGTAATCAACTACGATATCAAACATTCATTATAAGTCAGTTTTAAATAATAATGCATTTTCATATTAAATTTTATTTCCAACTGAGACTATAATCCAATCGCCTAATCTTTAATTCATAATCAATATCATAATAAACAAGGTTATTTACAATCTTACAAAACCTAGCACCAATAAAGCATTAGGTATTATTATATCTATTATACATACCTCTTTGCCCTCATAATTAAGTGTATCTTTTCACAGGTCGCTCGATCGATTAACATTTGACAATAGCTTGTTGAAATACCACCCGTGTTTAAAAAAAAATTAATCAATTAGAACGAAAATAAGGTTCAATCTTACCAGACCACACCAGACCAGTAGTATGATGCTGTTTTACATAGGCCTGCAGGTCTTGGAGAAGTTGCACCCATGCACGGCACCACTCCACATGGGTCTTATCCTTCTCCTTCCACTCCTTAAGGACACGGTTTGTATAGAATTGACCGGCATCGTTCATTTCTTTCACATAGGGTGAAGGCGCCGGAGTCTGAAATGAAATTTATCTGAAAATTAGCTTTTTCCTGTGACTTCTTTCACATGGACTACCAACAATGGACATTGCTAAACACTTTTCCACTGCGAAATGCTATGCGACTTTTGTACGATTAGCGCCCTAACTTGCCAATGCAATTTTCAAAAAAGGAAGTGTAATCAAAGAACTAAAATTAATACACGAAAGACTATATAGGAAATTAACCAATTATACGAAGAAGCTGCAGGTCCTCATAGTAAACGTTCAGAATGTACTGACTGAGATTTGTTAGAAAGTTCAGAAGCATCTTAATAAGAAAGGCTCTTAATAAATTCGAACCCACCAATAACCAATTTAGGATTTCAAGTAAACAAAAAAAATCTTACAGCAAAGAACGGATCTTTCTTTGTTGTAAGATTTTTTTTGTTTAATACTACCCAATATTTCAGCAAAACATACAATAAAGAAGATGATAATTTGATTAAACTTTTTGAGTACAAAGAATAACAGATTTTACTTTTACATTTGATTACGAAAAAAATATAATTGATTAATAGAAGCTCCTGTTTATGTATACGTTTTAAAGCATCATTCACAATGTAAGATTAGTGGCCAACTTTTGTACCCCCATGATACCTTATTTTGCTCCTGTAACCTTGAGCTGTACAATATCGAAACACCACTAAAACTTGACTAAAGAAGTAATAAAAGTCCTATAGAGGTAGGTAGAATTGCAACGTTATATTTTTAAGAAACTAAAACCTCATGCTTGACATCATTAGAAATCCCAGGGAAGATCATCCATCAGATCATCCATCAGAGAGCCATCAGATAATGTCATCTGTGCACAAACTGGGAGACACGACATTACAAACCTACTTAATAGATTCTTTTTGCTAGAGGATGTGGAGATCTAAAGAATCTCGCTCAATAAATTAATTAAAATAGTTTAGTGTATTTACTGTACAAGTGTCTGGCTCAAATGAGATCCAAACTCGCGCCCGCATTTCATGTCATTCCTTTCAAGTTTTTTATAAATATTTATCGCAATGTAGAAGACTAATACAAATGACCATAAATTCTTACGTACAATAGCGACCCATCCCAAGGCGGGAATGCTTTCGGAGATGGCGGAGAGATGGTTGAAGAAAGGCGAGGTGCGATTTTTCTCGCGGAAGTCCTGGATGGCCGAGATCTGCTGGCTGGTCGGCGTCAACATCGCCATCTGATTCGATTCCGACGGCTTGCTGGAGTTGGCCGCCGTCTGCAGGAACTGGAGTTGCGCACTGCAATTAATTTATAATATATTATTTCATAATAGTCAATAAACATAAATATTTACCATTGACGTGACTCAACATGACAATTGCCGAGTAGCATGTCATCTTTGTAAGTCCTCACAGGCAAATAGTCAAATCTCGATTTCGTTGGTTACTATTCCAGATAGAATGCGGAACATATGACTGTCACACATTCCTATCAAGGAATCACAGTCTTTGAAGGTGTCTACTATTCTGCAAATATGGAATTCGTGTGTCTTACAATTTTAAACAGAATGCAAGTGGCGATGGAATTTTCTTATTTTAAAAGTTACACACATTAATACGAAATTGCGTGAAGAAAAAAGTTATACTCTGGATAGGTTCAGGGCCCGCTATTTGATACATGCGTAGATACATATAAAAAAAGGAAAATTGAAAGATCTAACACAAAATTACTCATCTAGTCGTCAGGTTTGGCAATGTCAATTACAGAGGAGAATGCAAAAGTTTTGTTAAATCAGTATAGCAAGCTGGTTTCTATGGGTTCCTCAGTACAAAATAATAAATATATCGATCCCGTTCTGAAGGGTCAAGACACGGTATATCAACACCAGTTAAATATAATAAGCTCAATTCATGCACATTGAAGAAGTGAGCGTCAGCGACTACATGACACAGCAATTTACAAAATAACCCTTTAGTGGAATTATATAACCCCTTAGTGAAATAAGCTATGTTTTGTTTACGTACTTTAATGTATAGAATTGAAACATGACTGACTTTTTGCTTCCTTTAATAATAGTGAAGTGTTTAAATGTATAATAAAGGATAAAATAAAAAAACATTCAGAACATTTTAGTTTTATTCGTTTTGTACATTGAAATACACAAAACGTGGTAAGAAGGTGCCAATTTCATATTGTACTGATGAAATCGAACTTTTATAATTAAGCTATTCATAAATAAATCGAACTTTTACAACGAAGTCGAACTTTAGCTTAAATAATAGCTTAATTTTAAGCTATTCATCAATAAACTATGCAGATTTAGACGCAACTCACACGTACGACTTTACAAAGACAAAAAAGTTGTTTGCAAATTAGTATGAAACCTGCCGTCGAAACTGACTATAGTACGTGCGACACAATGTCGTCGATGCTAATTTGCAGACAACCACTTTTTTGTCGTTGGAAAGTGGTACGTGTGAGTTGCGCCTTACAAAGAGAAGGATATAAAACGTGACTCGGTCATATTTCCATTTTCGTATTTGTATACTAATATTGTGCACGACGATGCATAACTTCACAAAAAGTGTTTGTACGCGAGAGTATTGAACAGCAGGGTGAACCGCATAAGTCGTTTGCTTATATCAGTGCTTTATGTGGATAATGTTATACAATCGAAATGCAAATTTACATCCGTAATATAAGTTTCTAGTACCTTTTAGAAACGACTTGAAAAGTCGTATAGAAATTCAACGTTAATCCACTTACTCATTTGGATAACTAATAACTTTCTCTAAAAATGAAGATGATAAAAAGTATTACATAAAAAGAACAAATCTAAAAATAAGTTTATATTGTATTCAATCATTTCATTTGGGTTTAATTAGTTTATATATTTTTTAAGTTAATTGTTAAGATTTCAAAAAATATTAATACGAAAAATCGTTTTATTTCGTAATTTTTTTCGCTTTATCAATATTTTAGTTTGTAATATCTACTTAAATAATTATGTAAATCTAAACTAATATTATAAAGAGGCAAGGCAGGCAATAATTTTCTTTTGTACATAAGCTATTAACCACAGCTAATTATAATAGAATACAAGCAAATGTTATGAGTAATAATGGTTATGCTATGAGTAATATCCGTTTACTAATTTGCAATGAATGAGTATTCTGAATACACATCTAGTAGATATCACAATCAGGTGACTGGTTGAATGTCATACTATAAGAATCCACCTCGATAAGCTTTCTCAATTGTTTAAATAGTAGTTCGACGGTAAAAAAATCGTATGATTGCTAGCTGTTAATAAAGTACGCGTATAAAATATATGATAAATTTTGTAAAGTTGCCTAATTTTTCTTTCAATAATAAAATCATGAGAGGCTTTCAGTAATATTTTCAAAGTTTCACCACCAAAAGTATAAACTTTAAGGGAGAACTTGAAAACTTCACTTAATCTTTGAGCTTATGTAGGTGAGATTTACATTTTTTTTTTCGTCATTTTCAACAGAACCAATATAGTATAATGTCCTAAGTCTATAAATTCATATACTAGTACTTTACCCTGATAAAATATGAGGAATAATCAAATAATAACTTAGTAAACTATAAAGTATTGCAGAATCCACGTTAAGCAAAATTTAACCGTGCAAAAATAAAAAGAAATTAAGGGAATTGTAATTTTAAACGCATTTTTATGTCCAACTGGATGTAAGATCCAATGACAAGAAATATATCATTAGTCTGCGACTAAGTTTATACTACAATTTGACGATATAAAATAATCACGAATATTTATAAGAAGAAAAATCTTAGGTAATAAGAGGAATATATCCAATTCGAAAGTTTTCCGATATGACTGTCATAAATAGTTGACGCTCGCCGGAAATGTGCAAATTTTGGAAAGATTTCGATAATATTATATTTCCTTTACCTATTATTCCCTTATTGATATGATTTTTATTTCAGAATCAATTTTGTTTCACAATGTGACGGTATATTCTTAAAATACAGAATAACTTTAAGGTGAAAAGCAGAATAAGCATTGCCTCTTAACGAATACCGAAGTTAGACAGAACAATGAGCCTTTAACTATAAGCTATATTCATAGACAAATTTCATTAGACAAATTTCAATTAAATTTTAAATTTAAAAATTTTTCGTAAATATTTAAATACTTCTTTATTTTTTTCTTGCTTCAAAATTGTCCATTGTGATAAACATAGCGAAATGTCCCCCGAGAGATATGTTCAATATATTATTTCAACTTACGAGAGCATTTTATGAGAAGGACATATATTGAACTTGAAAGGACAAATAAAATTTCTGCATTTTTTAATTTTTTTAATAAGCAATTTTTAGAAAAGCCTATATCTAAATGACACCATAAATGTTCCATTGACACTTTCAATACGGAACGCTAACAATGAAGGAAGGAAAAGCAACCGTCTGATTAGCAAATAAATATTTGGTTGCAGCATACACCGGCCTTTAAATAAAGAAATAAGTGCTGTTTGCTAGTTACAAAAATCAATATATTTGAATTACAAGTCTATCATACCAAAGTTACCAATGCATTTAAGAAGGGAACTTATATTGAATATATTTGGCGTTAATTTTGTAGAAATTCATTATTAACAATTAAATGTAACTACGTGATGTAGTATTATTTCTACTTTCTTTAAGTTATTTACCACGACCTAGGTTTCGTTGTATTACAACAATTTCAGGTGGGCTATTAGCAAAGATTAGCAAGTCATTTAATTTTAAAGGGAACTTAACTTTACCTACAAAATCAAACACCTGTTTGTTAAAATTAGAATTACTGAAAGTCGTAGCACTCTGTGGAAGCGTATGAATATGATTATTAAAAAATAGACGCATGAATTATTATAATACCCACGTAGTCGGATTCGAGGTAAAATGGCTCTATGTTGTCCACAATATTATACAGGCAGGGTTTCCAAAGTTTTGTAACATTTTTGGGAGAATAATTAAGCATTATCACAAAAATATTTCAAAAATATCACAAAATTTGGCGAAAAAACTTGATGACTACCCCACATACTGTGGGAAGGTCACCAATATATTAGCTGTACCACATAACAGGGCTACTCAAACATTTGAGTCGAGTTCTATATTTAAAATCAATCAATCGGAAGTCAAACGGTTGAAAGGAAAAAGAACTATTAGTTTACCAGTAACACCAAATCAAAAAGAGAGAAAAAATAAAAATAGTGAAAGATGGTAGCTTCAAATTGAAATTCGAGCCTGAGAACCATCAATCAATTCGCAAAGCGCGCAACTTGGCTTCTGTGATTTCGCTAAAAGCATCACAGAAACTGTCGCTTTTCTGCAAAAGGCCGCAATAACAATATTCTATCTGTGAGTTTTTCGCATTACGCATTCAATCAAGTTTTTCGCGAAAGACTTATGCAAAACTGGCCATTTTATTGTAGGGTTGTTAATAATGTACAAGTCTAACAGGTATATTGCCCTTTAGACTCGTACGTTATTAACCACCCTATGTCTGTGTTATTGGGTAAGTGAAATTGAATCGCGCTAAAATTTATTAACATAAGAGATGTTCTGTCTATAACTTTCGAACATACGGAAAATTCTTTTATATGTATTAACGGAAGCAAACAGAAAAATCTTTTTTAATTTTTCACCTTGTTTATTTCCCTTCACTTTCATTATCGCCAAGCATAGTAGCAATTTCTATGATTAATTTTTTACTATGTAGACTGTCAAACTCTAAACAAACTTAATTCTAATATCCGAAAACCTAATCGATTTGGGTTTTCAAGAGTTGTTTAAAAAAGTGATTTCTACCGTCATTCCCTTGTCACTACATGCTCCCATCGCTCTTCCTTATACATGCTAACACAAATTATTTTGACGGAACGTTTAAATATTCGTTCAAATATGGTAAACAAAATCCTACTACAATCTTCCATAACACTAAGTTATTAACATGGCACGGCTTTGGTTAAAGGGAAGAGGTTGCTCATATAGCAATAGGACCATCTAGTATATGTTGGCATATGTTGAAGTCTATAATAAATAATTAAGTAAAATGAAATCATTGAAACACATTATATACATTTTTTTATAATTCAAGAATTATAATTTTTGAATATATTCAAATGTAACCTGGACGTCTATTCATGGCTCACCGATTCATTCGCCATAGTATTTACTTATTACAAATAACATAAAAAATATACAAAAAATTCCACCGATAAATGTATAATAAATCATGAAATCGGATAAAAAACAAGTTCAGAATTTGGCTCCGACGAAAAACGACTACCAAAACATTGTGAAAAATACAATTTGTACAGCGTACGTTTTGTACCATCGTTTGTGAATCCAATACCCCGTTCCGTTCGATTCGCACACTCCACACAAACATTCGCAATTTCTAAAATGTTCTGTCCCAATTTTTTCGTACCACTTCAATTTCCCCGAGGGTTTCAAGATTGAGAGCTCTTTACATGTGCTGCGGCGGTTACATGAAATGAATTTTGCTTTTCAAAGTCGAACTTTATGCTGGGACTGAACCAAATCCAGTGAGACGGAGCAGCGTCAAAAAATATATGTCTTACTGTTTCGATCAAATCACATTTTATTTAACTGTAATTTCAAGTAAGTTATTTTATGTACCGCTTTTTAATATTAGATAGAGATAACAAAGTGAAAGGAGAGTGATTATGGAATTACGAAGAAAGCATATAATACGCTATAATGCGATTTTAAACAATAAGGAATCCTCACTTGGTCTACAATAAACAAACACCAAAAGAAAGTTTTTTTCACTTAGGTATAAGTTTTATATTTATAGTCGATACTTTAAAACGAACGGACTATATATATATATATATATATATATATATATATATATACATATACATATGTATATATACATATATATGTATATATATATACATATATATATATATATATATATACATATATATATATATATATATATATACATATATATATATATATATATACAAGGTGTCACATTTCAATGTTTGACAAATTGTAAAAAAAAAACTACACCTCTAATACAAAGTAGGTTTATTTTAACTTTATAACAACAAATGCGGATTTAATTTTTTAAAAACCACATTTTCCAAATGGCGGCCATCGAGTCTGACACACTCTTCGAGTCTAGCACGCATGTTTTCAAAAACGCGTTTGCAGAGCGACTGGGGTATCCTACTGACTTCGGCTCGAATATTTTCTTTAAATTGTGTCACAATGCACGGATTTGTTTTGTAAACAACGGATTTTAAGTATCCCCACAAGAAAAAGTCACATGGGCTTAAATCGGGTGACCTAGGTGGCCACGGTACGGTACCGTTTCGGGATATGTTTTTTTCTGGAAATAACTGCCGCATTGTATTCATGGACACATTAGCAGTGTGAGCTCTGGCCCCGTCCTGCTGGAACCATGTGTTTTGGTTGAAGGATGGACTATTCTGTAGTTCTACTCTGAAAAAGTCATTTAACATCTGGGCATATTTCTCCGAATTCACAGTTACAGTTTGGCCACGTTGATTTTCAAAGAAATAAGGCCTTATGATTGCAAATGCAGACATGGCACACCAGACTGTTACTTTAGGCTTATGTAAAGGCTCTTGATGCATTTGTCTTGGGTTGTGGACATCCCAGTAACGAAAGTTCTGCTTATTCACATATCCTCCAATGTGAAAGTGAGCTTCGTCACTAAAGAATATGTTGCCTATTCGGGTAGCAGTACGAAATCTCAACAACATCACCTCCGCGTAAGTTTTTCTTAATTCAAAGTCAGAATCGTGTAAATCTTGAACAATTTGAATTTTATATGGATGGAACTTGAGCTTTTTTCGCATTATTACCTGGAAAGTTGATTTCGGAATTCCCAATATCGATGAACGTGTACGCAGTGATAAACGGGGATTTTCAACGACAGAAACCATAACACGCTCGACATTTTCATCCGTGGCTACCAATGGTGTAGGTCCTGGCCTGGGCCTATTTAATGTTGATCCTGTAGCTCTGAACCTTGCTACCCATGACTGAATGAGGTTGATCGATGGTCCATCACGTAATCGACGAATACTGTAACGATTATTAAATCGACGGCGTGCTACAGACAGCGAAAATCCACTCGAAATGTACGCCTCGACGGCAAAAGCGCGGTGCTCTCCACTCCACTGTTCCATGGCTACTAAAACATCCGCACACTCCGCGCCCCTCTTATGTGTTGCGTTCAGAAACTATGTTTGTTCAAACTTTGAAATCTGCCACTACAGGTGTCCACCTGTATATATATATATATATATATATATATATATATACATACACACACCCGTGCGTGTGTGTATATAACGTGCACGTTCGTTGCTATTTACGGGTTATTCCCCTGAGCGGCACTGAATAATGTGTATGAAAAAGATGACAAATAATTATGAATATTTTTTTCAATTTTCTTAAAGAAAAGTCATCTTTTAAATTTTATTTTAATGACAATCAACTATTTTTCAGTCAACTATTTTTCAGTCAACGACTAACGTATTCGACACTTATTCCCGGACACCGTGTTATAATAAATAAAAATACTTGATCTTATGTCTTTATCATAGACTAGTGTCTTTATCATGTATTTCTTTTTTCAATCTATTTACCTTATTTAAGATTCATACTTCCGCTGCCAGCACTCGATGTGTTTACTACGTATCCAGCATTCGATTTCTCTTTATCACTTTCTTTCCTCCAACTGCTTTTGTGTAGATTTACGTTTCAGTAGCTTCGAAGGAAACATTGTACTTGAGCGATCACCAATCGGAAAGTGTTTTATCTTAGATTGCCTATTTGTAAAAGTCCATTGTCTAAAGTTTACATTGGCGTATGGATACACATTATCTTACGTAATCTACTTTAATGTTGAAATGAATGTTATAATAAATAAATTATAAAATAAAACAATCTTAACTAATATTGTATATAAGTGGCAAATTATTTTTGTTTGTTTATTATTCTATATACATTTCAGGGATGAATCAATTCTTATAAAATTTCATACACTGCTAGAACGTATTATAAAGTAACATATAGGATAATTTTCGTTCAGGAAAAACGTACAATTCCTTAAATAACGGATAATATAAAAACTTTTTCGAGCGTCGTTAAAGACCCCCGATGCTGGTATACTTAAATAAACTTTTTCTTCTCCAAATCATAAATTAGTTATAACCTTTATACTTGCACTAGGCGAATGAAAATAACTACAAATTATCGCCTACGAAATATCAAATTAGACAATCAATAAATTTTTACCCCGTCGAAGTCGCATAGGAAAACAGTAAGCACATATATTTCGCCTTATGCTCCACCTCATTATTTGCACATCACTATACAGAGCTAAGTTGAGAATTTCTTGTCTCATCGTCATTTTTACATGCCATCTATAAAAAGCACACACAACACACTATGAAATACAGCCGCCCATCCAACTCTACGTTACATACGACTTACGACTTTTACTACTCGGCCAGCTGACATCAAATCCGCTCCCTCGAGGAACCGCGCCGAAAGTAAAACTGACGGGCTTCCCGCGTCGAGGTCAGAAAGCACTCAGATACCAAAAAATGCGGTAAATCCTATCGTAAATCTTAAATTAACACTATACTAAACCTCGATACGCGAAGTCACTCATAGACCTATATAAAATATACGGTGTACTATAAATCCTTTAGCCACTACGAACAAGACTATTTTTAAATCATGTTATTGAACTGAAATTACCTATAAGACATGGCAAAATACGGACTAGTAGATCTTGTGTTATTAAGCGTTTATAGATTTTCTATACACTTTAGTTAACTTTATTTTCCGGGACCGTTTACTTTTTGATTTAATTAAAAATAAAATAAACCTACTATAGTAATTATAATTTTTTTAAATATTTTTTTTATATACTAAATTATATTTCAACGGTTTGCATCCACGACTATATCTAATCTTTAGGAGTTAATTTAATTTCTATACTGTTAGCAACAGAACTAATAATATTATTCCGAAGACATTTTAAAAAAATGATTCCAAAACTTCTCTAGTAACATAAATTTCGACGAACGTGTTATTGAATTTATTATTTCGCTTATATTGTTATTAATAAATGTACCTCAATATATAATATATATAATAAATGTACATCAATAACAAATAATAATGTTATATAATAAATGTATATTAATAATAAATAAATATTTATTATCTCTTACGTATCCCCAATGTAAGCTTCTACTCAAAAATATATTAAATTTAATCTCGTTGACTAACCATCGATAAATCGTAAGCGAAAACGTTAGCAAGCGAAATCGTTGACTAACCATCGACGCATCGTAATCGTAAACGTTAGCGATTATTTAATTTATCATAAAGTTTATACACAGCCTTAACACTTGTCTTAATAATTTATAAAAGTACAAAAATCAAGTAAAAACATATTGAAAAATTTATTTTCCATAGAACCGCTAAAATATATTCTCCATTATCATAAACACTCTAGACGTACACTATAAAATAATTATGAAAGACAGAGCTTTAAATAACATTAAAAATATACATACACACAAAGAAATGTTATTTTTATTTCCCTCGAACATAATTTTTAATTTTTTTCTTTTGATGTACAGACATTGCTCACTTACTATTTTATTCCACGTATAGATAAAACTAGCGCTGACTTCCATATATGATATATCTTCGAAATCCACCTTAAGCTTAACCATTTGTTATCATTATCTTTATCATTAGTCATCGGCCTTTGCGTGAGCATCAGTACTATTGAGCTAATACACGAATATAATTTAATAAACATTGTTTCAACTAAAATTCACAGCGTACACGCTGTCACACACACACACACATCGCTCACGTAAGAAGATAAAACTTACTTACTGAGCTGAGAAAGTTCTGGCCTCGGGGTGTCATAAAGTTTGAAAATTACTTAACGATACAGGCATTCTCACTTATTTATATTATCTACGTCCTGCAATACAGGTTCAACAGGGAGCTGACAAACTTGCAACATAAACAATTTGTTCAACGGACCGTACTTTTCGAACGGTCAGCCAGCTTCCGTTTCATATCAAATTCCATTTATTCATCGTTTATTCAAATAGAGAATTCTTACAGGTCATAAATTTATATAAATATTATACATTAAAGCAGTCGAGTCGGCTGTATTTTGTTTTAATCATCATATACATAATTGCAGTCTGCTAAAGAACAACGTATTCAACTTTTCGTAATGAAATTTCATAGTTAGACGCTTTTCAAATACGAGTAAGAAAAAGGAGTAAGAAAAATAACATCTCAAGTCCCAAATGTTTTTATAAGGATATTTTTAAGTAGACATCATTTGCAAGGAATTGAATCTAAGCAAAAAATTCGGTTTAAATTTAATTTTAGGACATATCAGTCCAGCTTAGCCATTTTACCAAAATTTTTCTCAAAATCCCTTCTCTTTTTTAAATTGCTGAACCCAATAATACAAAACTAGCGTGACCCGTGCGAAGTCTTCGCATTATTTATTCCATTATGAAGCTCAGATGACAGATCAAACAAATATTTTACTAAAATTGACATATAGAGGCGCAAGTATCAAAAGCATTGAGCTAAAGCGCCACTTTATTTATACGTGAGTGGATTTTAAATTAAACAAAAATTTTACCGACCGTCAATCATATTGACGTTGAGCCGTTAGATGGCAGCATTGCTGTTTTGTGTATATAATTTTAATAATTAATTAATTTGCAAAAACAATAGCAATCATAAATTTTTTAGTTGTGGATGCCGGTAGAGCAAGCAATTATCTATAAAATGATATATAATTTATGTGGATTAGTTGTGAGGTTTTTTCTAAAAAGGGAGTGTAACATCTTAACCTTAGCGTATTAATATATATGATGATGATGATGATAATTTGCAAAATATACCACTCATATTTCATCATTAAAATAATTTTAGTTCGCGTTAATATATTATTCGAGGAAAACAAATATCCCATATACTGAAATAAAACCACATATGTAGCTTTTCTATGCACAATATGACATGCACCTGAAAGTATTTTTAAGAATTATTTAAATCTTTTAAATGTCTACGTATAAGCTAGATAATATAGTAAAAACCCAGCGGATTCCAAAGTGTTTTTTTTTCTCGTAGATATTGTATCAAATCTATTAAGAGTTTAAAACAAAAAGGAGGAATATGTAATTCCAGCCATTACCAAATCGCATAAAGGTAGAATTTGTGTCAGCATACAACTGACAAACCCTCAAGCGCGATTACACGATGGTAAATCACTAAGCTGAGGTAATTATAACGCCACATATGTGCACTAAAACTCAGAAGTGCAGAAATTGTTTTATTTTTGGATTACTGTCACAGCTCACAAACGTACCAATACATTTCTGCGAATGAAACTTTTATATATTTCACACAAAAAAAGAATTATTTAAAAATTTCTCTGCCATATAAATTTGCAATTAATTAACAAGTAACCTCTCAGTAGTTAAGTTTTCACTAAAAATAATCCCACTGTGAAATGAAATTCTATAAATTTTATTCGAACATAATATCTACCCTTAAACTAAGCGACATATACATATTTATAATTTTGTGGTTGTGAAAGTAATATAATTTTTTTAACTTATATCTACATAAACATGATGCAGTTATCTTTCTTAGTCTATCGAGATACCACCGAATTCTTAATTGCTTCATCAATTATCTTCCATATCTAATTCATAAACGCATAGCATTTTTAAAAGCCCTCTCATCTTACACTATTCAATACTCGTATAAGTAGTCAGACCTACAATGGTTTACAAACATTTTCACCATTTACGTTACCAACTAGCAATTCTGACTTCGTTCGGAAAAAGTATTACACATTTTTAGATCTTCAAATTTTCTCTCTTTTGATGCACCCGAGATCTAGAGTCTGATAGATTGTGATACTATAGTTATTAATCTGTAAATATAAAATAATGAAATAAATATCGCCATTTATGGGTCAACTGTAAAACTACATATTTATAATGGTAGTTTATAAACGAAATAGATGTCGTTCTCAGTTAATTAAGTAGTGGTATAGTTGAGTACTAATCTTGAGATGGGACCAGGGCTCTAAGGTATATAAAACCGATCGAACAACGTTGCATATACAGGCAACGCGATAATATTTCAAACTTATTTCACGTGTTTTTAAATACATATTTACGTCTTGTACTGAAACTTGATTGAACTAAAATTCACCTACCAAATAACTAAAATGCAAAATGCTTGCATGTCACTCATGCTTGAAACTTCTCCTAATGAAACATGACTTTTAAGTTGTGTTTGATTTGAATTGAAGACCCATATAACTTCTAGCATCAAAAAAAAATAATTGGTCTCTGCTCCGCGAACGCCGTTTCGCGAAGTAAGGTCTAAGCAGCGGGAGTCAGGGTGGATAGGCGCGGGCTCACGAGGCAGCCAGTGTCTGCGCCCTATAATAATTGCCACGTTCCATCATTCCCTCCGCACTCATCTATCAATCAAGTTAATCTGCAAGTACGGGCGGCCTTTTTTCCCGTACACTCTCAAACGTTTAGCGCCAGAAACGAAGCATGAAGCATAAATACTCTATTACAGCATAAATCCCTCAAAGACCATCAATCACACTGTTCTATCAAAATCTGAACAGATCCCCAGCCAGGGATACATAATATCGGATAAAAATTAATGGCGTAATAATAAACAAAGGTTTTAAATAGCCGCCTAATGTAAAAGGTATTACGTATACTTAAATATAAGTACGAAACTCAGAGCTAATACACGGCTATTGACCTATACCAAACGTTACGAAGTTTAGCTACAAAACATTATATTTGTTCAACGACCATTTTAAAATCACTGCTGACGACGGCGTGGTTTAATTTTTGCACGTTTTGGGCCAGTTAAATTATCTAGTGGAAAGTCATATATAATAATAGTCATATATAATAAAATAGAAGGGGGTAGTAAGTTGAACATATAATTACTAATACTAGGAACTACTTATAAACCAGTTTCTATTTACAAAAAATAATTATCGAGCTAACATGGGCCTGGTAAACGTGAAACGTCCAATTTTGTTTCACTATCACTTTTACTATCACTGTAACTCATAATTTAAATTAATAAACGCTTTCAACGTCTTAAGACAGTTTAATACAATACACCCATATAAAACGAGTAAAGTTGTAAACGGTAGTAAACAATACTAATACATAACACACACGTAAAGAAGTGTACGTAATGTGGTAGAAAGGGAAGCGTTAAGTCGGAAAGAGCCCACAATATGTGAAACTGGCCGAATGGCAGAATAGACACGAAGCCGGTCGAATTAAGCCGACAAGACACGAAGCTGATCAAATGGCCATCAGAACGCGACGTGCCATCAGATGATTTTATCCCCCATCCAAACGCACCATTAGATGTACCAGATGAAAACCGTTTGTCAAAAGATATTAGTACGTAAATAAAGTTACTTCAAAAATACCATGAAACCAAGAAATCTATTATTTTTTTAAAATAGAGAAGTGTAACTATCGTTAAGCGTGGCCGTTTTTTATACTTATGGCAAAATGGCGAACTCTTAAAAGGACAAGTTTGGTTTTTTCCTATAATTATTACATTAATGTGCCAGGAAAAAAGTAAATGATTGAATAATAAAAAGTTAACATAACAATAGCCACTGGGATTAAGAAAATATATATAAAATTATATATATATATATATATATATATATATATATATATATATATATATATATATATATTACCTTACCATTTGTTACACTTAAATCACTAATGACAAGCACATAAAAACATTGAACATCGTTATTGGGCTCTACGAAGATCTTGATATAATTAGACATGCGATCACTCCTTTTTATTGAACGGCTCCTAGAGCATCAGCTCGACATACACTCCTTTTTCATGTTCGATGCAATATTGATATAGATTAGGACCAATTTCAGTTTGTAATTATTGTACCACTTGGCACTTCGTAATACGCACAGGGCCTCCTAGGTATAATACAGATCTCAGTGTAGCACTTAGCTAAGGTACACAATACGTGATAAAATATTGATGAAATTAGGACCACTTTCGATTTATAATTGTTGTAATACTTAGTACACAGAGTGTAAGGTACACTGAGAGACACAGTTAGGGTAGCTAAGGTACAAGGGCTTCTTAGACCCTATAAATATAGCGCTATATTAACAAGAATTACACCGCACGAAGTTGATTTAGGCGCTAGTTATTATACTAAAGTTATGACGTATTTTATTATTATTTTGGGTAAAGCCGCATTTGGTGTATATCTCTCGGATAATACGGGTTTTAAAAAAATTCCCTTAGGTATTGGTGGTTTAAGCACGCTGAAATCTGTATCAGGACTCCGTGCTTTTGGACAAAAATAACACCGAGAATTTCCTGGGGTCGAAGTTTTGTGGTACAATTTCACCCAAATAGCACTATACATACATATTTTTTTTATTTATTATAATTTTTACTTACAGTTACGGAAACATTTTTGCATTTAAAGCTACCGTACGAAGGGGAAACACCTTTATTCGAAACAAATGTGTTGAAATACACATTAAAACATGTGTTCTGGGATCTAGAAGTTTTTTTTTCCATTCTTAGATGTCTGTTTAAGAATAAAATAATATACAATTGTGTGTAATAATATACAATTGTGTATAACAAAAGATATGAATATTAGTATATATAATATATACTAATATTCACATAACTAAGAATGTTTATAATAAAAGTAATTTTAGCAGGCACGTGCGTTCATAAATTTTTTTCAAACATTGAAAATTTACAATTTTAAGACCATTGCGTTTCAATACCGATAAGAGGACAATTAATTTATTTCGACGACAAACACATCAAACTATGGTGCCACGACGATCATGTGTGCTCCAAATAATAGAGCTGGTTTCTAACTCGCTTCGTATTAAAGTCATATATAATATGTTAATTGAGGAATATATCGTAAGTCCCTAATATCACGCAATACAAATCCATTGATTTTTTCTCTATATCCGCCAAATGACCACGAAATCATTTGAAAATTCGAGTGAAAAGTCAGGCGCGAATCGAATTGGAAACAAGTTTTCACTGTACGAAAGTTTTTTTATGACTAAATATTAAAACATGCTCGTTATACATTTCTATACCTTTTTATACCGTTACAAATGGCAATAAACTTAACAAAAGAATGGAATTGCTCGAATACGATAGACTCTCAGTCGGAATACTCCGTCTATTTACCTGCTCCTACTTATAAATCCACAAAATTCTCATTTCTACAAATTTCAACGTACACATATTCTTGAAAACGTTTAGTTTTATTATTCTTTTTCTTGAAAGTTTTTATACGTACATTCTTGAAAATGTGTATTTAATTATATACAAAAAATATATTTTAAATCCCTTCTTCCCCATTATAGGGAAATGGTAGTGAGAAATAAAAGGCAAGCTGAAAAAGCTTGTTTACTGAAAAAGAAAAAAATAATCCAATTTAATTAGCTGGACGCAAAAAATAATCGTCGGCAAAAATATACATCGGCGTATAGAAAAAAAAGAAGTTTTATCAGCAACTTCATACATGAAACTACACTATCAGTTTCTATTTTCTTCAGATAATAAAAGAAATAGAAACAGATAGTGTAGTTTCATGAAGAAGAAAATAGATCGTATAAACGGAAAACTGAAGATTAAAAAAAGTGAAAAGAGGTCAAAAACCGAGGAATAACAAGCAAACAAAACAAAAGGATACTCATTTCCCTATTTAAAACGAAAATTAATATTCAGTCACAAAAATATGAATGATTGAAAGAAATGATAAAGAGTGCTAAAAACTTATTCAATTAAGGCCAAAAACATGAATTAAAATCTGAAAAGAAAAAAGTCAAAAGAGAAAATCACTAAACAATGCAATTTTTGTTGAAGTTCTCAAAAGCCAATTTGAATAAAATTATGTCAACCTAAAAAGTAATAAAGAGAAAACGAGATTCAAACGAGTTATTTATGAAAAACTAGTTGACCATTATAAACTGTGGAGAGTTAAGAATATAAATATTACATACAAAAAAAACTAGCTGCGATCTTATAACATCCAAAAAAGGAATAAAAAAATACTGCTGCAGAAATGAGTTGGAAATCTATCCATACTTCTGCGAAAATATTCGCCATTTTGTCAGCAGAACTTATGCGTTTCTTTAATCTACGAAATTGCCGTACAGGTTGTATATTTGTTTAGTCATATTTACGCACTAAGAATGTTGAATTAATATACGACGATACAACATAACAAAATGGAATAAAAATATAATCTTCCATCGTTCCCGTTTATCAACCATCACGATTTTCTATTAAAATTACTGCATCTTATTTGAGCCTCTACAAAAAGTTAGATACGTACATATCACTCTGGACTCTTAATGCGTTAGTTTAAACGCGAAAGTAATAATCTAAGATATTTAAATATTACTATCAAATATAGGCCGCTAGACATTTTCTACTTTATTAAATATTTCGATATCCGCCCAAATAATTTTTATAATTTATAAGAAACTCTCCTACTTTCCTCTTAAGGTATTTTAATTTCTCAGAAGTGTACTAAAGTTATTTATCAGTAAGATCACTGACCCAAAATTAAATAGCATGATTCATAGTTTGTCACCTTTGTCAAAATTCACACAGTCTTTCTTAAATCGAATATTTATTATGGTTTTACTTACCCGCTTTAAAGCGTAATTATAAAAATATACGTTTCTTCAAATACTACTCCTAAATGTTTCTTATAGTCTTTAAGAATCTCACTAATTCCATATAACTCATTAAGACCTGCTTATTAGAAGTGAAGGTTACTTTATACTTTTCTAAAGATAGTCTCACCATATGTAATATTTGCTATAAATTTATACATCTGCACAAATGATGCAAAAGGTCTTAAATACACGTTCCTGTTTATCTTATGCTGAATTTCACGTTAGTAAAAAAATAAGGGAAATAAATCATCACCGCATACACCGTGCAGGCGGTAACGGTTTATTTCAAGGGTCATTTATTTATTTAATGTGAGACGGCAAAATGGTATATGTAAATATATGGCATTACATAGGTATAAATAATGTAAACGAGCATTGGTTTAATATGTCAAGGGACTCATGCACACGATTAATCACACCCTTTCAGACTTCAACAAAAGTGAGAATAAGATAAATATTTATTTTATTTTCCAGAAGAAAAAAATAAATTATTCAGTGCATTCCACCTCAACACCCCGTGTAATTGGTCTCAGCGTACGCACTTTTGAACAAACCTGGCATACCGAGTATCATGTCGGCACTTGGCAAGATGATAAACAATGTAAGCTCCCGTCTGCTCCCGATCCCAGCTCGAGTATGAGCTGTGAGGTAGCTCTTTACAAAAGACCCAGCTCTTACTACCCAGCCGTCTATTGAAAGCGTCACATTCAATTTAAAAAAAGTCGTCATACGTGAACTATGTATGAAACGAATTGTGATGTTATGTTAAAATAGTAAATTTAAAAATAATAATTATACCTAATATTTACACATACGACATTAAAATGTCTTTCTTTTTAATGACTTGTAGAGAAAAATTGCACTGGGTGTGTGTATGTGTATACATATGTGTATAATATTTATATATATATATATATATATGTGTGTGTGTGTGTGTATATTTATTTATTTATTATATGGAATTTATTGACAAAAAATGAAAGAAAAATAGTTATAAGCCAGAGTTTTAAAAATGTTTCTATAAATACCCACACGAAAATCATATTTATGATTTTTTATTAATATTTTCATTCTTGTTATATAAATAAGTTCATGAAATGTCTGTACCCACCTATGCCGAAGAAAAATAATAAAAACATAGTTTGGCGTTGTTATTCATTAGAATGCCAAGATTAATGAAAAAAATAAAAAGAAATTAAATATAATATGATCATATATATGTCTCTGATATTTTAAGTTGCAATTTAAGGGGATAATACGAAAAGCTAAATTAAACAATTTATTATATATCTAACACAATTAATACATCTTAAAACGCCGAGCCCTGACCTATTCTACCACATTCCCCTTATCAATTTGAATATATAATTAATATAAGATATCGATTTTATCATAAAATACGCCCAAAAGTGTGAATTATTCAGAAGAATCAAGTCATTAACATAAAATGAATTTTTTTGGCGTATTATTGCTCCCTGCAAGTGCGCAGGCTGTTTATATATGTATATGTATAAAAGAGAGGTGTTGGAAAAATTATACAATTTTTAGAACTAACCGCAATCTAATCTAACTTCACCATTTTTTATTACCGCAGACGTAGATACGGCCACGGGTAAACAGGTAAATCTAATGTTCATTTTATATTTAAAATTGAACAGTATAGAAAAAATAAACAAATATATATATATATATATATATATATATATATATATATATATATATATATATATAAACAGTTATATTAAAAATGGAACAATTCAGATAAAACTCTGCCATCCTTTTGCTGGAGTAACAGGCATATAGTAGTGTTTCACAATTTACAATTCTCTAACATAACTCGTAGACAATTAATTGTCTCTAATCTCTTTAATTCTCTAGACAATTAATTATTCTTTAAAAGTGCTATTACATATTTTAACGGTAAGAAAGTAGTTTGTGAAATGATTAAAAAAAAGTTATTTGCAAATTTTCACGCGCTATAATCCGCATTTAAACAAAATATTTTAATAATTGTTGCGTAGCATCAACGGTTACGAAATGTTTATGAGTAACTTTAATGTTACCGCCAAAAATAATGGATAACCTCTCAATCGCGCCAACGTGTCAAATTACTGAGGCCCTTCTTCCACAGCAACATCATCGAAAAAAATTATTTACAACAATGATGCAAAAAAATATAATTTAATTTTTAGACTTTACATTTTTTTTTAAATTTCTACTCGATTTAATGTAAAAGCCGAACTAATGCGAAAAAGTGAAGAGATGCTTAAACACAGCCATACAAAATATTCATTTCTATATGCAAGTTACGTGTAATTACCGAGGACCTATTTCCTTAGCAGTCATCGAAAAAATTAACTTACAACAATGATGCAAAAAACTACAATTTTATTTTTCGAGTTAATTTTTTTAAAATTTCAACTCCATTTGATGTAAAATCCGAATTAATGCGAGAAAAATGTAGAGATACCTAAGCCCAGCCATACAAAGTGTTAATTTTCTATGAGCAAGTTACGTATTGATGTTGACGAGTGTGATTAGTAATTACGGTAGTTTAATACTTGAAGAATTTAAAATAGACACGTTAATACGAGTAGAACTCACATTACGAGAATTCCGTATGCATTTAATTAGATATCAATGCTTAAACATTTATGGATGCATATTATTTCCATTAAACAATATACACAAAATTAATTATTATTATTCAACATAAAAATAGGTCATCTAATATACCTTTCACGGACGTCAAAATACTGTGGATTCTTCAAGAAATATAAAATCTAGAATCGTTGCGGAATTCGCAACAACAAGAAATATAAAACTTTAGGTGCACCTCTAGTAACTCTTTTATTTTATAATTTTAATTTTAGCTGTTTCGGAGACTGGAGGGTTCGTAGTTTTGTAAACATTTTCACTAGAATGATTTCACATAAAATTCTGAAAAAAATATTGAGATAATAATATATTCTTTATAACTAGCCCTCCACACTGCTAAAAGCAAAAACACTTTGTCTTAATATTACACAAAAGTCTTCTGATAATATACAATGTTTTAACTTGGTATTATAAAATGAAGTCTCCCTCTTTATAACATAAAGATATGAATGTTTTATACAGTTTATCTCCAGAATATAAACAGGACAAATAGATTTATGAAAGCAGCCTGCCTCCAACCTGTCACAATATGGACTCACCGCGGATTGTGTTCGCACAATGCGGGCTGCAGGACCAGCGGTATAAATACAGCCTTATGCTTTAAATGTACAATGTTCTTAACAGTATCTTGTTCTTTACAAGGACATTTTACATACAGAGCTTAACAAGGCGTGGGTCCCAACAAAAAGTCTTGCGATGTTAATGTGAGTTGAAGCTCGCCATGTTATCTAGTGGCTTTAGATCGCAGTTATGAGGTAAAGTCCCACGTATATAACTTTTGCAAACACTGTCTTGTTTAATTCGCAGTGACCTTTTTTGATTCTACTTGGTAACCAATTATAACTAAAATTACCAACATTCTCTTTGCTAGATTGCCTCAATTAGTTTAGTTTAGCTACAACCCTGTTTTTAAAACCTTGGTTACCCCGGTTAATTTATAAGTATTCGTCGTTCCCTCAGGAAATAATAAAACCTTTTTTTGCGAGCGAAGCCGCGTGTCAAGGCTAGTTTACAATAAAAATGTGAAGCTTCCGCGGACAACAAGGGATATGTACAAAAGTGTGTTTGTTCTTTTTACGAAAGTACTGTTATAGATTTGCGTTACGCGTAAGTCTAATATACTTGCAACAAACACAAACATACTTAACCTTATAAACTAATTATTTGTATTCTCTTCTCAATACACAATTATAAAAAAAGACTATTCATTTCCGTGATCACTAGACGATGAATCTCACAAAATACTAAATTCATCGAATAATATTTAAGAAAAAAGGTGATCAAATGGAATATTTTAAATTTCTTCATATTGGTATAATTTTAGATTTATAAAATTCATAACAAGAAACAAACATTTATTACAATCTTACAGCGAAAGCGACGTGAGAGAACAAGATCAACTTAATTGTCTTATTCACGGCCTAATTATTGTACATGAGCTTTGCAAATATACTTTATTTAATTAATAATTCAATCTATCACTTTGTATATTGATTGCGCTATTTCAGAATTATTCTGTGGTACCATTAATTGCTCAAATAATATTTCGTATTAATTAAAAGATGTATATGGAAATGTACCCGAAATCATTTCATTGGGTGAATATATAGTATAAACAATAATTTCAACTACGCTCACACACGCGCTCACACGCCCCCACGCGCGCTCGCAGACACGCACGAACGCACGCACGCTCGCACGCATGCTCGCGCGCACGCACGCATGCTCGCGCGCACACACGCATGCACGAACTCACACACACACTTTGCTTCTTAAAAAATGTATAAAAAGGATGATCCATCAGAGAATCAACATTGGAACGATTTGAATATATCATATTGCCTTGCTAATGAAAAAGAAGCTATTGAAGTATTGCAGCCGTCAACAATTAAAGTATGCTAGAAAAAAATACTCCCTTGCTAATGAAAAAGAAGCTATTGAAGTATTGCAGCCGTCAACAATTAAAGTATGCTAAAAAAAAATACTCCCTTGCTAATGAAAAAGAAGATATTGAAGTATTGCAGCCGTCAACAATTAAAGTATGCTAGAAAAAAATACGTACGGAAAATGTTCCTACGACAAAAAAAATCGAAATTTACTAAATTTTTATTGCCTCACAAAAGAAACAAAAAGGGACAAGAGAAGAACTCAAATTAGTCTTAGTAGAGATTCCAAATGTTACCCTAAGGAAGCATTTCTTCAAAGTATTGTTATACGCGTAAATTTTTCACTTTTTTAATTAAGTATCTACATTGAGTTTTTTTATCAATTTTGTTGTTATTAAAGTTTATTTGTAATTATGAGCCAAAAATGTTTGACATTATAATCACGTTTCTCCTTATTATTATTTGCCATTTCTTCCAATTCCTATTTATCTACTTTTTGGTGGTCAGCCTATTCGCGGTTTTGTTATTAGCATTAGTTTTAAGTAATCTAACCCCCGGGAATACCAAGGGTTTACTGTATATGATCTCAATATTTTTGTGTAGATATTCAGGCTTTAGACAGTTATAGGAATGACTAGTATTTTGATAAAGCAATGTCCATAAATAGTGAACATGGGAGATATCCTCGGTTCTGCGTCATTCGGACTACGGATATTTAATGATGCACGTAATCTTCGCAGTAATCTAATATTACTCAAAAAAGAGATAGAATAAAACTATAACAGTTTAATGAATTATATGATACATCAACTATCTTTAAAGGCGAAAGCATTGCTTCAGATAATAAATAAACTAAAAGATTCGACTATCTTTTTTTCAATTTTAAAACGGTAACATCAAAACCTCAAAAATTCAAGTTCATTTTCAAGATTTACTAAAATGAAGGTCAAATTAAAAAGTAGCAGTATCCCTTGAAAGTTCCTAGACCTGCAACGTACACACCTGTAACTTTCTAGAAATAATAACTTCAACATAAAAACAAATGATAGAAAATCTAAAAAGAAACAACGACGTTCGGCCAAGCCTCGACTTAACCCCCTTGATCCTGTCTCTCGAGGGCATCCGGCCGGATAATCTCAATTGCTACTTAGAGCTCAGCCACTTGCGTCTGAATGATTCCTTCTCGTTTGTTCTCTTCCTATATACACACTTCCTATTGGCCTCAGAAGCCGTATATAAAAGCGAAATTTTGCCATAAAACACACACTCACAAGTGTGCGTGTGCATGTATGTATGTATATATATATATATATATATATATATATATATATATATATATATATATATAGATTTAATGTTTTTTAAAGTACAATTTACGTAATATATTTAGTTGTGTTTTCATAAGTAAACGTTTATAAAAGAGACCGACAAAAGTTCACATAATATTGGGTCTAGATGTAACAAGAATAAAAATTATCCACATCAGGATGAAATGAAGAAATAAACTCCTTAAAACTTTATTTACATCGTTAATTAGACAAAAAATACAAGACTTCTCGTCTTGTATTTTTTCAACAAAAATGAAGTTATTTTTCTTAATAATAAATTTCAAATAGTTTCGTAGAAATAAATGCTATTTCTACGAAACTATTTGAAATAAGAAAATGGAACAAAATGCAGATTTTTAATTAATTTAAGCAATGGCTACAAATTAAAAAAAAATAAACAATCGATATTGATAATTTTATGTAACCGTTTCTAAAACCGATTTTGTACTTCGTTACATTTTTGTTGTTTCTTTTATTTCTCATTAACAATCCAATATATTATAAAATTAATATATGCGAGTTTATAGAGGAAACTTTTTTGTTTTGTATTGTGGTTACGAATTGTACTCTATTTTTTGCTTCTCCCTGATTGTCAATCGCTGCATCATTTGTTATGTTATATTCTAAAAATTTAACTTTTCAATACTTTCACCATTTTGCTTTTAATTTCACGGCTACAAACTCACGGTATGCAGTGCTATAAAGATTATTTCTTATACAAGCCTAAACCCAGCGGTTTTAATTATTGATAAAACCCGAGCGATTCCAACGATGCTTTTCCACCACATTAGGTCGCATGAAGAGTATCGCAAAGCTATAATTGGCGCAGGCGCTGTAACTAAGTTATTTAAACAAAATTAAATTTTTTTTAAGAAATAAAGAAGTTTACAACAACATATTTTGTGAGGTTTACTTAATTTTCCTCACGTAATAGAAAATTAAAATTACTACAATAAGGAAAGTAAGTCTGTCTTTCATAATACACAGCACCGCAGATGGCGTATCTATAAGTCTATCTCCTGTATTTGATGTATTTCGGTAGGTAGTATAAGAAAAAATGTTTTATTTCAATTTATTATGCTATCAGCTGCAGGTCGCAGCTTTTCCCGGGAAAATATTTAAAAAAAAAACAAATTCGTATCAAACAAAGATAATTTAATAAGATATTTTGTATTTATTTCCATTTTTTTTTATGATTGTATATACTTTTTTCTATCTTACCAAACACTAAACGTAGTAATAAAAATATAGGGGATATAATTTAGTGCGCGACAACTACTACTCAGATATGCACGTTATTGATAAAAGGCAATAAATACAACAAACACATTTTATTTCCTTTCCATTAAATTCTGCCTGACTTATAGCTTGATGTTAATGAATTAAACAAGTGAGAATTAAACAAGTGAAAACAATAATATATAATATGTAATTAAAAGAAAACAATGGTGGAAAACAGATGTTACGGGTAGACAACATAAGTAAACTTAGTGAGAGGCGGTGAACCGCACAAATACTCCACAACCTTATTCCTATACTGGTGCATCGAACAGCGAAACAAATCGAACTGGCAACACTTCCAATATCGAGTAAAGCAAGTTCAGCACGCCATATATCTGGGCGGTACCTGCATACGGTATATGAATTGTTTTCTATTATTCAGTCTAAATTCTTATAACCAACGTAACTTAAATATGTTTGAATAATCCTTTTTTTAAACGAAAGAAAATAGGTTAATGTTGAGTTGCCCTATTCATAATAAATATGATTGAATAATCCTTTTTTTAAACGAAAGAAAATAGGTTAATGTTGAGTTGCCCTATTCATAGTAAATATGATTGAATAATCCTTTTTTTGAACAAAAGAAAATAGGTTAATGTTGAGTTGACCTATTCATAGTAAATATGATTGAATAAACCTTTTTCTAAACGAAAGAAAATAGGTTAATGTTGAGTTGACCTATTCATAGTAATAGTTTTTTTGGAAATAAATTACGTACAAAGGATATATCTACCCAGCATAGAAACTTTGCGAACATTTTGTCAATTTATACTCAAGTTAGTATATTTTCCTAACAACCATCCATTTCCATTTCCCTGTCCGTCGTTATCGCTTGAACTCAATGTAACGTTTTCAGCACTTTGGTCGTAACATAAATATACGCTAATGTTATCGTGCTCCACACATATCCTACCCTACTTCCAAAACTTCATAAAATTAGAAGAATACTACTTACGCGAAAGCATTTTTCACCAAGTTCGAATGCGTGGCAACATCTCCGCCGATCTTCTGGGACAAAGATATGTAGGTCTGCAGTGGACCCTGGAACAAAAACACGATAAGTCAGAAAAGTTTGCTTCTAAGTAAACACGGCGTCAGATCATTTATCTACAAACACTTACGTGCACCTTACATGTAACCCTCGTGTAAAAATTAAAATCGTAAAAATTAGCCCAGAAAAATAGGTAATACTAAATATCATATTACGTATAAAGGAATGAAAATAACAATTAAGTCTAACAATAAGAAAATCTAGAAGGAAAGCTTTAGGTAATAAAAAACGCTCATTAAAAATTATGCATATAAAATATTCTTTGTGGAAGAAAATACTACGGTCACACGGTTCATTGTAGACAAGCGCAAGCTTTAATATAAAAATTATTTTTTCCTTTCTTTTCTTGCACTTTTCCTGCAAACAATGCATAATTAGATAATATTTTTGACTGTTATTATCGACTAAGGAACAAAAGTTTACGGGCTTTTTAAGTTTAGAATATTTAAATATAAACTTAAGGTATATACTTTTTGAGCTATGAACTTTTAGATATATATTATATTTTAAAAATCAACCTCATACACATGAAGTATGCCAAATGTCCTAAAATGACTTTCTGCATTAAGACGAGTGATAAAATCTCACACATGAACTTTCATAGGTTCCTTGTGTACTGTACACTGAAGCAATAAATATTTATGTATTTAATTTGAACAAGACCAACTACAAACAAAAAAAACGAGTGTGCTTTAGACCACACGACTGAAGTAAAACTTCAAATTCATAAAATATGAACTTTAAAATGAATTTACAATTTTATTCACTTTAAACGTTGAATATTTAATGTATTGAACAAAATAATAATTTATAAAATTGTTCAAGAACGAAATGAAATTACAAAATAATCAAAAAAATCACCGTTCGCGTCACGCTACCAAACTCGCATATACATATATATATATATATATATATATATATCATGCACTGGCTATGAGAGGAAGAGAGAAAGAAAATGTGCGCGCGCACTGCTCTCTCTTACTCCTACGGTGTGATACAGACAATAGGCTTGCACTGTCTTAGATACACGAAACATAACTGGCTATGAGAGAAAGAGAGAAAGAAAATGTGTACTCGTACCTCTCTAATTGTTCCTACAGTAATATATGAAACGTAACTCTCTCTCTTTCTGTCTTCACTAACTTATATCTCCCTCTCAACTTCCGTTCGCCTCGCCCGATCACACTTTTCGTAACGCTCTCACCACGCATTCATCAGTTTACCATCCAAGTCAAGCGTGCGTAAAGAAGTCAAAAAAAATCGTCTGAGAAATCGGCGACCGACGTAAAAAAATTCGTTAGGCATTGTTTCTATGTTGTAGCACCCTAGGGGCTTAAAGCTTTTTTCAACTACTACCTTTTGCAAGTTTTGTAGTAGTAAAAAACTAGAGTGTCATGTTCTTCAAATGTAAACATCAACATATTTTTTGTTAACACTTTTTAGGCATACTGAATGTATTCATAGAATACTTTTCAGAAAGTTTTACGAGTGCCTTGTCCTCTATCATTGTAGGAGAAAGCATCATACCCCGATGGGAGATCATTTCGCTTGTATCTTGCAACCGTTATGTATTTAAATATTTATCCTCTGTGATACTTGAACAAAAAAAGTCCCGTAACGATTCGGGTATGCAATTTCGCTAATTGTCTGAACATTGTAATATACATAATGATACTAAAGCATCATCCGTTTCTGTGTGGCGTATTCTTCTCTGTTTGCCTTTATTTCCTTGAATTATAGCCCGTACTTACGCTTTTATGCATTACTTTATCTTTATGAAAGTCCATTTTTAATAACGTTTACAGGACAGCAACAAATTAGTTACACAAATTAAAATGTCATTCCACAAGAGAGTAACAAATATCAAAAACGAAAAATATAATTTTACTTTCATATGTTTAACTTAATAACTAGAAGCCTTTCTCCGAGCCCCGCCACGCTCCACGACCATCTTTCCGCACATATGTACGCCAAAGATTAGAAAAGTTTTCTCGATTTTCCTGCGTACAACACGTCTTGATATCTTCAAATGTCACAAACAATATGTAATTCACGGGCGTAAGTTTTCCTGTAGTAAATAAGTTCGTTTTATTGCTCTGAGCCAACATCAACTTTCAAAGCTGATATTAGAAGACACTATACGTACAAAAGTACATCCATAAAAGGAAAATGTTTAATCAATTGTTTATAATGAGGACATCTTCTCGTGGCAACAGAGCTATGATGTTCGTTTTGAGGGTTCCGTACCTAAAAAAGAAAAATGGAATGCTTATAAGATCAATGACGTGTCTGTCTGTCCATCTATTACAACCGTTTTCCTTTAAAACCGCTTAACGTAGAAACTTAGCATAGAAATAAAACAATTAACCCGCACATATTTCAATAACTAAAACTCAATACCGCACATATATCAATAACTTTATATTATATATTTATTGAATACTTTGGGGGGGACAAACTGAGTACAATTTTTTTTAATTCCCTACATAGTGTTGGTTAGAGTTCAACATCTAATAATCAGGGCCTCATAAATATATCTTTCACATCTTTAGGTATTATATCTTCAGAGATATTCTGAAAAATAGGCATAAAAAATTTACCGCCTCGTTTCCAAAATTACTCAAACTAAAACTATGAAAAAAATTTAATTTTTTAAAATCATACGCAAAGATCGTAGGATAACTATAGTGATTATACCAACTTTTATCATTTTTGAAATATGCACAATGTTTTAACGACTATTAAATATACGGAATATATTTACATTCCGAAAAATTAATATTAGTACATAGTTTAATAGAAATACTATGTACCCTTAAATGTTTTTAAGTGCCTAAATGTGTACGGAGCCCTCGTTGGGCGAGCTCTACTCGTTTTTTACTTTTTCCAGTATGGTCGGTACACTAAGATGTCATATTTACGTGATTTTATCGTTGTAATTAAAGAATAGATGAGTTAACGAATGATGTGAACATTTAAAAAAGACTATTGACGCGGCGATTACGTTTTGGATTAACTGTTAATGTATGATTCCGTAACAATGACGTAAGTATAATTCTGTAACAATGACGTATGTATGATTCCGTAACAATGACGTATGTATGATTCCGTAACAATGACTTATGTATGATTCCGTAACAATGACGTATAATAAATTAATCATCATATTTAAAAAAATAATTTAATAATAAATCTATATTTAATACATATGTAAAAACCTTGACGTAATTTTGAAATCTAGGAGCATGACCAATATAAAATTAGTTTCGATGTTTACTTATCTTTCAAGTTAATTTTATATTAACCAATATAATTGCCATCGTAAGAGTTTATTAGCTGCTTACGCGAATTAAAATACAAATATCTAAATCGAAGGTTGCCAAATAGGCAACAATAATGATTTTTGGATTAGTAGATCGCCACCAGAATGACAAAAGAATGTGAAGATAATCTTTTCAAAAGATCTATTCCACGATTACTCAACTGATAAATTTTGAGACTTTCTTTAATCATCAATATTTCCTACACATAGAAATACCTCCCTAAAATAGTTTCTTCCTACAATTTCCTTCCATTCGTAACGTAAAGTGGGTTAATAATTTTCTATATAAAATTACGTAACTATACCTGATAATTGTAAGTATTATGAGGCGATGACCAAAGTTTAGTCGAACAGACATGACGAAATTATATATATATATATATATATATATATATATATATATATATATAAACCCTTATAATTGTAGTTACTACGGCACCATAAAAAGCTTCCAAGCCTTTCACAAAAAGTTTCGTGTGTATGTAAAGGAATTGGTGGAAAGTATTTTCAGTGGGACAAAAGCATAAAGTTAAATTGTGATTTTTTCTCTTTTTTATTCAAACTATTTACAATATTATAAAATTAGATTGAGTAATTGGATGAAAACAGAATAAGGAATAACATCTTACCTTTGCAGATAATAAATTTTAAAAAATATTCTACACTTAGAATACATCTAACTACATGGTCACAATAAAATATACGGAATTTGTACTGAAATGTTCGACGTTGGCCAAACAGGAGGCTTCACAAATGCTTCATTTCAACTACACCCCCTTAATAAAATCCTCAAACATCCATTTGTACCAGACAATATGGATTCTTCTAACCCAAACCTCCGCCCAGCACCTACGCGCCCTTCAAAGGGGATCGTTCCATCCGTCCTCCCCCAAACCGGCCTCAACCCTTCCCCGCCTTCCCTCTTCTGGGACATTACAAGACCGCGTAACAAGCGCTAACCGCGACTTGAATAGGTCCCATTACGTAATTAGCGAAGGGCCGTTTACTCCACAGAGGAACAAAGGGCTTCCCCGAGGCACGCTCGAGTGCTCGCACTCGAACGCAACACAGCCTAGGATGCCCCTATGATCTATGAAAACAAACCAATTTGCATTTGGAATTAGAAGTTGATAATTGATAACTCCATTGCACAATCATGGATTTGAGTGTGTAAAAACGATTAGTGTAATGAAAAAATTTAAATTGAACCGCAATTTTCTCTAAACTGTCGCATTTATACAACTTAATAGTTCAAAGCAACAACGGTTATAACTTAAATTATATGCATGTTCCTTTTTCAATTTCATATAACACTTCCCATTTTTCACAATAGTTTCCTGCAGATATTAATACATACGATCGGTGTATGATTTTGAAAACTTTCGACGCTTTATGCGCGATTCATTGATACTTAAATCCATAGAAATTAATTCATATTATTCAATTATAGATGAAATCATGTTTTTATAGCTCCTTAGATCTATGTGTCTTATGAACTTAACAAATACTGCTTGCTGTGCCCGGGCAAAAAAGGGATGGATGGCTTTTTGTTTTACTTACTTTTTAAACAGGTTTCACTGTAATAATTATCTATAATATTTTTATGCACTATTTTAATGTAATTTTAAAGGTTTAAGTCAAAACTGACCAAGGGTGTGTCGGACCAACTCTTAATAGAGTTCCATAGCCCTAGATTTATAGATATTAGATGTTATAAAAACAGGCAGCTTTAAAATCGTGTCAATAAAGGACGATGATAACTCTTCACCTGAACAATATTTCGTCATCGTATGAAATGGTTTTCTAAAAAAGTGTAAATGCTATACAGTCCGCGTCTTCATTTTAATTTAAAGTGCTTAACGTCAATCGGATAAGTTGTTTTTGTTCTAAACCAATGAGTAATTTACTCTTTATAAAATTAGTACATAAAGTTTTAAAGAATATTGCGAAGTAGTGTCTTCAGTTTCCCGAATGTATTCTAACAATCAACATTTCAAACGTTTATAAGAGTATGAACAAATCTTTAACGGTGATTAAAAATTTTGTGTGAAAACAATTTTTAAAAAATAACTCGCAAAATCATTAAGAATTTTTTTTAACAAGTTAAAGAAATAAACAATTTTCAAAATTTACTCAAGTATATCTAAACAACATTATAGCGTCACTAAAACAATTTTCATCGTGTCATTTCATAACTAACTTGAATAAAAAAAAACAAACGTATATTTATAAACTATATAAAAATAACGTATGAATGTTATTTTTTTCATAAGTTCATACGTTTGCTTTATTTCATACGTTACTACACGGCTTAAAAATTTAAGTAAGTGTGTGGATATTTTCCTAAACAGGGCCAGGTATTGGCAGCTTGTTTTTCATATAAAAGTCATGGCAACTACAAATATTTTATAAAAAACGTCACATGTCAACTTCAGACTTGATAGGAGTTACCACAACAAAAAAAAACAATGACGAATAGAAAAGAACTTAGAATATAGACAGACAAGACGAAGGAAACGAGCACAGTCGTATGTTTATGGAAAGAAATGTAAAGTCGATATGTAGGCTACAAAAATGTTAACATATCGACATATGTTCCAGACAACAAGACAAGAAAAATTTCGAAGTCCTTCAAAATCGTAGGACACATATAAAAATGTTACAAAAATTCGTACACTGACGTCAATTCCTTGACCGGAATTGTAGAATGCTCTGATCTCATCGTCACATTTCTTAAGTAAGTTATCTTGTTTGATAATTTTCCTTAAATTTAGAAGAAAAAAATGAAGACAATCATAAAAGCACCCCAAGGAAGATACTGTAACTGACTACTGATTCTTTTGAGTTACAATTATATTTTTATTGTACATTTCGTTCTCTACAATAATGTTTTATACTCTTTTCTATAAGTTCTTTTTAATAGTGTCAAAAGACATAACATAGGGATGAAACTCTGTCACCCTCTTCTATAATACCGCAAAAAATAAGTTACAAGTTTATTAGTTGGGGAGAAATGGTGGTCAATACCATTAATAGAAACAATGATCTTTCCCAAAACCATTATAAAGCAAAATAAGTAAACCCAGCAAAAAATATTAAATACTTTATTAACCCCTGTTAATAACCTCGTAAATACGCATTGACACGTACAACGACACGACAGAAAATGAACACTGAAGTCTAATAACAAGAAGAAATAAATTATATTACTTCATGTTATCGAAAAGTGACTGCCAAAAAGTTTTAGACAAAACAATAATATAAGTTTGTTTCCGGAAAGCCTCATGTTACTAGCCATACAAAAGTGGACGAACAAACAAGTTCATATAACGGGGATAAACTTCGAACCAACAATTGGTACAAGTTTCATTTAAATAATATCCGGTCGCAAAAAGTTCTGTTTCGTATAATTAATCACGATCTAATATACAAGTCGTAAAAAATCTCATATATACGGCTTCAATAAATTTAAGAGAATTACCTTTTTACTTTAGGATAATGTGACTGTTCTAGGTGGAAGTCGAATATACGTTCTCGAGTATACGTACAATCAAGCTACGTTAGTTACTTGTTGATTAAAAATTTACCTCCAAACAGGCGAGTTCCAGTTGTATTGTTAAGTATGGAACTAGCACTACGAATGTTCCATTTACACTCAGGTATATATAAACATTTGATGCGGGTTAATATCCTTTACTGTTATGCCAATTTCAAATTTCCACGTGTTTGACATGTTTTCTAAGAAAATCTTTATGAACATTTTTAGCAATGAGATCGAATATATATCGGAAATCGTATATATTGCTATCGTATATACTGAGATTGAACTATTTTATATTCTGACTAGTTTTTTTACATTTTCTATGTTGCGTAGGATATCTATTGAAAGAGCAATTATAAATATTCCAGAACTATTTTGAAATACTTATAAATCGTTTTAGATTAATTAAAAAAATTAGATTAATTAAAAGACAATAGAAAAAAATTCTTAAAAATCGAATATTTTATTACTTATTATCACTATACCAAATTTAATGTTTCTACGTCAAACGTTTTCTGAAAAAAAAGCCTGCGACAAACGCCTTCCGTTTGTACACGCTAGTGACTATACGGATTCCTTTTTTCCTGTTGGGGTGCGGAATCTTGAAGTGAATATAATAAATAAAATATATTATCATGCAATATCTTATTAAAAAATTTAACTTTCAACAACGATTTTATCCCTTTAAAACCGAATACAATACTTAAATTATTGTAAATATTTAAAAAAAAATATCTTTTTCCAGACTCTCTCTTTCAGATTTCTTAAAAATGTTCTTGTCAACAACAGGTAACAGTTTACGTTTTGTAAAAGATAAAATATGAACCAGCAAGTAAAGCGGTTAATAAAACAGCCAAATATTGAAATATCCCTCGTTGAATGAGATTTCTCATTAAACGAGGAAAATTTTAAAATGAAAATAATTTTCTTGAAACAAAATATAACTCTTCCTTGACAGCCGCAATCTAAGAAATGACAGGACGAATAAATTAACATAACAAAATATTTCAATTTATATATAGCCTGCCACTCAAGATTGCCGCAAATAAATTCCTATTTTAATAGTCTAATACAAAAAACAGGCTTGGCTATTAAAATAAACATTTCAGTAAATCTTAAAAAAGCATGTACTGAGAAATGACAGTAAATAGCAGACATCAAGTAACAACTCATTTTGTTACTTAACGTACTTTTTTATATAGGTCAAACAATTCTGTTGCGGTCATTTATTAGATAAATTTCGTAGAAATATTGCGGATGTATTGATTTTTAAATTTGGCGGTTACTTCACTATATCTTCATCGATCTTGATCCTTAGACACTAATTCCAAAGTCGCCTTGATAGTTTATAGGTGTGTATGTGCGCGTTTGCGTGTGTGCGTGTGTGAGTGGCGCGTGCGTGTGTGCGTGGCGCGTGTGTGTGTGTGTATATCACATATTTAACGAAAGTCAAACTTCTTATTTGATCGGGATGAATATAGGGTCTAAAAACAGCGTGGATCAAAATCTAGATAAAGTTCAGAAAAGGTCAAAATACTTTGAACATGGTGGCAGTTGAAATGATGAAAATAAAACTTCATCTTACAATTAAAGTACGTTATGATACAGTGTTAAAAAGAATTTTCAAAGCGGCTATAACTGTTGTTACACAATTTTTTTGCCATTTATTTTTTAAAAATGCTCTAAACACTGCGGTACAACGTCCATGATAGTAACGGCATTCACATACAACATTTCGTTTTGTATAAACATTTATACAAGGAATAGTACAATTGGTTCTATATTTTAGTGCATTAATTAACCAAAGTCACCTAATTAATTTATTAGTATTTACTTTTTCTCATGAGGCGTAGACAAGTTGCTGGACTAGTTACATAAGCAGATAACGTCATACAACAAAAGTAACATCTAATCAGATTTCTAATAGAAATGAAATAGATGGCCCTGTATTTTATATTTATTTTTACATTTTTACGATTTTTTTTTGCAAATCAAAATATCAATTTACAAGTGGATTTTTGAACAAATCAAATGGGAAATGTGCCCAGCGTACATTGTTCCTTATTACTGTTTTTTTATTGACATTATGAATAATTTTGTTAACGAAAATCTATACGAAATTCACCTTTCCAACTGGCACTCGCTCAACTGTGTTACATAAGAAGTATCAACTCCAGATTGTTTTGTTTGGTGACATATCGCATATACTTGTCCGTACAAAACGCAGACACGTGTCCGTATGCATTTCATCCCCCCTCAAAGGTACAGTGACTATCGATTATGCGCGCTATCGATTATGCTCGAAACACGAAAATTTTCCGAAACCTACTGCGGAAAAAACTATAACTTGATAGACTTAAAATACTTTTTTGTTAAAAAGTATAAAAAAAATTACAATTTCAATTAAACATGAAGTATTTTTCGCATTATTATATTGCTCCGTGATTACATATCAAACAAGAAATATTCTTAAAATAACTTATATATTATTCGATTAAATACAACGGAAAGATTTGACATCTCTGTTTAACTTTCGCTTGTAACGTTCATATTGAAAAATAATTCTTTACGCAATACCTTCCAGTCCGGCCCCCCTAACATGACCTAAATACCGGTAAGGCGTTAATTCAAATTGCTCTAAATGTTATATTAACAGGTATATATGGTAAATATTATATTACATCCCGAAACTTGATTTCGAAGAGGTAATCATTTACGGGGACGGTGAGGGCAACAAGGTTTTATGGATGAAATGTCTTCATTGAAATTAAAAAAAATTTATGCAATTACCCAAGGAGGCCAATTGCATAAAATATTTTAAGTCATTCGCTTGGTCCATTTTGCTTCTATTTCTAAAAAAATAGGGTGTGTTCGGTCGTGGTTTGATCAAATTGTATATGGAATGCATACCCGGCCAACCGTTAGTGTGCAACACACTTAGACGGTTTTATTAAAATGTTATTTACTACCACTACTCTAAGCACATTTCGCATCCAAACGTAGAGTTTCGGAAAATATAAAGTTTTTATGATTATACATAAATTGCTGAAACAAAATTTCAGGTTTCTAGCAGTGACAGTTATAGCGTAATAATAGATAGACAGACAGAGGAATTTCGATAGTAGGGTTTTATTGACTCCAATAATGTGCATGAAGTTGTTCCGAACGAATTTTGTTTTTATTATAACTCATTATTATATTTTATTATTACTGATAACATATACTGAATTACATCGGAAAATGTTGTGCGCTGATTGTCAGTTACAAGATATCAAACTTGATTTAAGAAAATTAACAAGGGCTTAATTCTTTTTTTATCAGAATTATTATTCTTCATTATTTTAAATAAGAGGGGCATAAACAAACAAAATTTAAATTTGCTGAACTTTTTAAAGCAACATTTTTAAGAAAAATTGTCCATAAATATTTTTAAAATACTGGTAAATTGGTACTTTAATACGATATAAAAAATGACGGATTTAAAAAATATATTTAATTACATAACACGATTTTGAAACTTAATTTAACCTTCTATCGTTATGACGAAATTACATTTTATTATCAAATAGACGCCCTTTTTTTTAATAGAAAAGGTCGCTTCTCAAACGCTGGTTAGCATTACAATGCCTTATTAATACAGTAGAAGTGAAATTTTTGAGGAGCCTTTATTAGCCAAGTGCGGACTAAAGGGTGGGGGTAACGAAATCGACCGCAGCGCTCGCTGCAGCAGAAATGGAAATATCGGAAGACGCCTGTTAAATATTGTGATCGATAATATAATTTATTTACGTATATTGTCCTGTTTACTTTTGGAACTAGTACAGTTTTAGACAGTAGTAGATTTTTTTAATGAAAGGATATACACAAAAACGACCTATTTTACAAAAATTGGTGTCGGTGGAGATTATTTTATTATGGAGAATTGATTAGATAAACAAATATTCACAAGAATACCTAGATTTTATGTAGTGCAAAATTTTATTTCATTATTTTAACTTTAAATTTATAATTAGACACTACATATTTACAAAAACATATAAATTCGAATAATGATAATAAGAGAATTTAGATATAAAAATAATAAGAGAATAGTGAAAATAAAAGTTAAATAAGTCATTAACAAACATTTACCAAATTTTAAAGAGATGACGTCTATTTCACTTAATGTGAATAAAAACATTCAATTCTACCAACCTTAAAAACTGATTGTTAAATCTTTACTTTATGATTTTTTTAAATCATAAATTAATAATTGGGAATAAATGCATTTTATCAATAATGACAATTTTACTGTTTATTAATCCAAAAAATATGAAATTTAAAGTAAATAAAGAGGATTGTTAATCCGTGAAATCACAATTTAATAAATTTATACAACATAAACTAAACATTTTATTAATAATTATTTACCTTTTTCTTAGCTTTGAAATTCTCATTTTTCTCTTATTTCATTTTTATTATTAATATTTCTATTTAGATGTTTGTTGGTTGTGTAGTATATAATTACAAATTTAAAGTGAAAAATACTTCAGCAATAAAAAAATAAACAAGTTTATTGAGAGAAAATTATTTTAAAAATAAATTTTATAATAAAATAATCACGATTGAGTCCTATTTTATTAAATACTTCATTTATATATATATATATATATATATATATATATATATATATATATATATTCTTTAATTTTTAACCATCACTAAAATTAGTATCTTTGTTGTACTTATCCCATTCTTCACTTGTTATGCATTAAACGCAAACTTTCGAAATGTGAAATAGCAAATTCAAATTACAGATATCCTATATCGAATTGGAAATTAGATAAAAAAAATAAATGGACAGCCGCTGTAAAATGCACTCACACACAATGCACGTTGTCCAACCAGGTTAAAATATAGGTAATACATTAATTATAATTCTAATAATTTTGTTGAGCTGAGAATGAAAGGATATTATACATCCTGCATACGGACAACTAAAAACTTGTTAATATTCATTAATAAAAACATTTATTTAGATATTTTTTCTACTTTATGATAAATAACGAGAAAAACAACCTAATACAAACTAACATAATTTTATCGAAAAAAAAACAAATTATACTTACTTTTCTTCGACAAAATAAGAAAGGAACAATTGATACATAGTTAGAAACACAATATAAAGAAAAAAAATACATGTAATATAAGCAAACAGTTAACGTCTCTCATTATTTTTAAATTATTCGCGTAATACAGAGCCGTTAATTTGAAGCGTATTAATAAAATTGACGCGCCTTTAAAGTTGCGGACATTAGGCGGAGCTGACTTCACGCACCCGGCGAATATCTACATAGAGAGATAATAAATAAGGACATAATATTATATAGTAAAGCGAAGGGATGTGATTCTGACAACGAAGAAATTAAGAGTGATCATAAAAATTAAATATATCCTGGATATCACATATCATGGCACAATAATACATATTGAAATATCAGCACTTCCATATTTCATTGCAATAAAAAATCGACCTGCCAATCATTTTTTTTGCCTAAAGTTGACAAAAAAATTAATGACAAAGATATTGACAATCTGCCATAGCCGATACGAACGCAGTTGTCCACAAATAAATCGTGAAAACATAAATAAAAATTATACTGTTACGGATTTTAACACAACTATTTCACATGCCGACAAAGGCCATAATTCTATTCAGGTTTCCTTTAGTGTAATGAACACTTTAGTAACTTTTAACGATGAGCGTGAATCAGCCGCGTCAGAGAAAACTAGAGGAATATGAATTACGGTTAAATTTTATATACTTCACTAAATTGATAATAAAGACTAAGTAAAGTGTAAAAAAGATCGAGTGAAGCGGGGGTAACTTTACGAACCCCGACCGATATCGTTATCTTTCAATTTCCTAAATAGATTTTATTGAAATTGGATAATAAAATATTATTTCGCCAAATTTATGATTATGACGATATTTTGTTTCAACTTTGTTATGAGAAGTCTAGGTCATAAAACATTTAGATTTTTGTACACGTTTTTATTTCACAATATTCTAGATATAGCAAAATTATGTTGAAACAATTATGTTGAAGTAGTATCGAAAATATAGTTGACGGCCCACTCATAATTTTTAGTTATACCCAGTATTTATTGCATATGCTTCTATTCTGTTTATGCTTGCTTGTTTACGTAAACAATCAAGCTGCAAATTAAGCAAAAAATTTAATTAGAAACTAAAGAATTAAACGCTGCGTAGTGTTACACAGTATAATTAAAGGATAACCGAAATTGTTGGTAAAAACTTCGCAAAAAATTATCGGATTAAAATAAAAAAATTACAATTTTAAAGTTGAGATTTAGAAATTTTAAATAATTTTCACTAGACAATTACACATTAAATAATTTTGAGATTGAAAAAAAATTTTCTCACAAAAGCTATGAAATCTATCTTAAAATACATTTATAAAAATTGTAGTGACGTTGTTTTTATTTTAATAAAAAATTAATGTAAATTATGAATTTATCACCGCTGCCAATTACCCAAAGCGTATCACGAAGAGGTTGCACGGTCACATTTTAAGCTTCATGTTTCCATGGTCGGGCTTAAACTTCAAATGTGTTTTCTCCACATCATGGCAAAAAAAGAAAAATATTAATTTTTTCAAAACGCGAGACAATTATTTAAAAATTGCGATATTCTAATTTCGACATAATTCTGTGTAAAATATATTAATTTTTTTTTATTTCAATCGAACCATTTTTTGCGACTTACAAAATAACTTGAATAACTATGTTCCAAAATTTTCTGTGATCTTTTTGACTTTACTGAGTAGTTTATATTTAAATTACAGATATTGAATATATTTGGCGTTAATTTTGTAGAAATTCATTATTCACAATTAAATGAAACTACGTGATATAGTATTATTTCTACTTTCTTTAAGTTCTTTACCACGACCTAGGTTTCGTTGTATACCAACATCTTCAGGTGGGCTATTAGCAAAGATGATATTATTGTACTAAAAGTCTCAGATAGTAAATGCTTGGATTTAATCCAACTTATGGATGATAGCATAAAAATATAGATTACCAACAATATTTCTAGTCGAGACCCGTAACACAAGTAATAACTAGAAATAATTTTCTCCATGTGAGCGATTATTATTTTCCCTTTATATCTTAAGATAACACAATATGTGTATTATCAAGTACGTGCATTTCACATTTTATGGCTAACAAGAGCGACTGAGTTAGGTCAGACTATCTTCTGGCGGCAATTAAGAAGGTACGATCGTATCTTATTTAATTACGTAGATCCTTTACTACGCGGTTACTTATATATCACTTTGAGTGCCGTCTTATTATATTTGTTTTGATCTCCAAAATTCATTTGCACAATATGTGTAACTATTCATAAAAGTATATCTGTTACTTTATTTTGAGAAAATTAGTTCGTTTTTTCATTGTTTCTGACGCTTTCACGCTTCAAGTACTCAATCGATTCGGTCTCTGTGAAATTACGTAAATTTCACAATTGTCTATGTCCCTGAGATTTTTCGCATACATGTAACCTCTGTCGTGGATTTTTTTTATCACGAAATAGTTTATTTTTTTAAAATAAGTCAATAATTTATTGTAACAAGAGGTGAGTAGATGGCGTAATGCATATATTAAATCTATAACTGGCGTATCCCTACAACACAAAACCAAAATCTGTATTTAAGTCTCGTCCTCTTAATAGAATATAATATCAATGCGAGCGAAGCCGTTTGCAAAAACTAGTAATTAAATAAACGATGATACTATGAACACCAACCAGATATGACCGTGTAGTGTGCTTTTAGTATCACTTAATTATTTCTTTTGTCACAATAATTCACTTTGATGTGGAAAAATAATCCCAAATACGTAAAATTGTACAACATAGCACGAAAATATTTATCCCCACCACAAAGTAGCGTACCTAAAGCACAGCTTTTCAATGGAGCTGGCTTAATTGGCGATAATTTAAAAAGTCGTTTAGAAGGAGGAAAGTCCGTAAATTGATTTTTCTGAAGTCTTATTTGCTAATACCCGCATTTGATTATTAAGAAATTCATTTTATAATTAATAATCAGAATTTCTGTAATTATAATCATTATAAACGAATATTTTCTTGATTCACGAATTGTTGACCAATGAGATAATTTTTGTATGAAAAACGTTTAATTGTATCGTAATTCCATTAATTTTGAATACATTTTTGCGTCATAAATTATCAAAAACCACCAATCAGATTCGTTTTTGATTGCTTTTCACTTATATTATGTTTATATTAAAAAGTTAAAATGAATAAACCATGGATTTAATTTCCTCAGAGTAGTTTTTATTTCATTGTAATGATTACATTTCATATATAACAAAGGAACATTTATTCAGATGTAGGGTATATTCTCATCTTCACTTACAGAACTACAGCTTTCATATCCTCATCTTTATCCGTTAAACGACATCGATCACATCCCTACATGGAAGTATATATTTTGCAACCTTTAATGAGAAGTGCTAAAGAGCAAAAGATACGAAGCTGCGAAGCCCCGTGAAAGCCTCAATGCGAAATAGGGTAACTAACCTTTAATAAAACTCAATAGTGCGTGCGGTATTTATGATATGATATTGAATATTTGTATAAGTTAATCGTATATTTGTTCACACTACCGTTTTTTTTAAATATACTTAGTGTCCGTGTAGGTAAGCCCGGCTTTTCGGCAACATCCTTAGTCCTGCTACTGATCACAATGTTATCGGTACTTGTATCGGTAACATTGTGATCAGTGGCGGGTTTTCACAGATATTCATTGTTATATTGGTTATCGGTACTCATTATTCGAGGTTAGTATCGATAGTATACTACTTGTATTAAAGTATCGAGTATTTACTTGTACCGAGTAGGAATATGATGGATATTTTACAGAGTTACAAGGAACAATAGAAGTTATTGTTATATATCATTATACTAATAAAGATAACAAACAAGTTCTGGAAAATTATTTATTTGAAAAGGCAAGATCTAAAAGCAGCGATGCGATAAAGAATTGTCGAATCAATAAATATTGGTCATCTTTTGTAACACAATACATGCAGCCTTAGGAAAAATCTTTCACATGGAACTGATAATGTTCATGAGTCACTGTCACTGTTTTACCTCTTCCCATTTTTACCCAATTACTTTTATATTAGTATTTATATTTAAAACCTAAGTTAATTTTAAAGAATTAATACATTTATTTTGTAAGTTATTTTAAAAAAATGTATACATTTTACTACGCATGACTGGGCTTATTTTAAAGCCATACATAGATATGTTTTACACTTGAAGGTTAATTAAATTTATTTCTTGAAGAGACATTTTTGGTCACTCTGTATTGTCTGACAGTGTACTTCGACAAAATTGAGTCCTCTTTTGTAACACAATACATGCAGCCTTAGGAAAAGTCTTTCACATGGAACTGATAATGTTCATGAGTCGGTGTCACTGTTTTACCTCTTCCCATTTTTTACCCAATTACTTTTATAATAGTATTTATATTTGAAACCTAATTTAATTGTCAAGAATTAATACATTTATCTTGTAAGTTATTTTTAAAAAATGTATACATTTTACTACACATGACTTATTTTAAAGCCATACATAGATATGCTTTACACTTGAAGGTTAATTAAATATATTTCTTGAAGAGGTCATTTAGCCTATTCACATCGATAAATTGTTTATCACTCTCTACCTTTAGCTGAACATATTTCAATGTGGCAATTTTACAAATTCGATTGATCTATTAACGCAACCGTTTTAATTCGTCAAAATTTCTTTCGTCAAAACAGTTTCCAAAAAAGTAGATGTTTTACAGATTTATTTAAACGTAATTGGAACATCTAGAACAGTGATTCCCAAAGTGGTCCAGGTCAACCGAAACCAGTAAAATTTTGAAAGTGGTCTACGAGAAAAAGTCTTGGAACCTCTGGTCTAGAATGTCACGTGCGCACGTACGCGCTCGCTTATCTATTCATATAATAAAACTGACAACACGACATGCCAGTGTCAATTGGCGTTCATCTAGACATGTAGGGTCAAAAATTATAGCCCTAAGCGACAGCCCTAGCTTGAAAAGTATAAATAACATAACTAGACCATGACTAATAAAAATTGATTACCTAAGCACTCAGAGGATGACTCCGGAGCAAAAATAAAACAGAGGAAGGCAGCCACTTAACATATAAGTAGAAAAAAAACGCGTCGTATCGAGAAGAAATTGAATACAGCCTACAGCATCTAAATATAAGAGCGGTGGCATCAAAACGCATTACTAATCTCACTTTACGACGCTCCCCGGCGGCCCGCCACATGTGGGTACTCGACCACACCGCGCGCTCAATGTACTACATTCGCAACGTCCGAGAGAGGTCTCTCACTATTAAATATTCACAGTGGGTTTGGTAAATATGACCCGTGAAGGCTGTTATGCATGTAGTATGATTCCAAATAACGGATGGGCTTTAAATATTTACGGCATGTAAAGCATTAAGTAATGAATTAATTTTGACAAGCAGCTCTGGTATGCCGAGAGCCATATTAAAGCCTAAGTGGTAAAGTTGAGGAAAAGGTTGAGGAAATTAATTTAAAAAGTTAATTCGAAATCATCACTGGCTTATTAAAAACTTTAATTTTTGTAAAATATCAAAGTTTATTTTTTGCAAAAGGAGGAATAGAAAGGGACTGGGTACAAAATTACATTTATCGTGATTATATCGCAAATAAAATTTTAGACTATTTACTGGTATTTTCCAGACAGAATAATTTACTTTTATTTTCAACTGCATTGCATATATACACATTCAACCCCTCGATGCTTTTAAAATAAATGTTTATATAATTTTATATACTATGTGAACATAGTTTTATATACTATGTGAACATACTTTTAACTTTCTTCGTTTTTGATTATGTATATATCAAGTTTAACATCCGTTTGCTGCTTCACTCATACATGAAAACGAAAGTTATTTGCTATTTTTTCTACCGACCAAAATTGAGACCATTTTTTGACCAATTATATAAAACTATAGAATACGTTTTGAATGCTTACATTAAACTAAATATGAAATAGATTGAGAAGTAAAAATTGCAATATATCTGTATACATTAAAATATAGCAGAAAATACGCTAAACTCCATTTCTGTCTAAATAATCACCTTTTTACTCGATCACTCCTTTGAAGGTTTAGGCATCCATGCTTTGATGGAAAAGCTTTGTTTCAGGATTGTTTCGATTTGAGTTTTAGAATTGTTTCTATTGAAATATTTTGTCGGCTACTCTGTAACATATTCCATATTTCTTCCTTCAAAGACGGTGAGCAATCCCCTTTTCAATTCACTTCACATATAAAAGTTCAATGGGAATTTATCTGGCGATCGTGGTGGCCATATCATATTATTGAACATTTCTGCTATTAAATTTTCCTGAAAGAAATTGCTACATAATTTTCTATTATGTTTGAGATCGTTATCCTACTGCATTATAAACCCATAGCCAATTAAACAAAGGCCAGATAAAACAGAATTTTACTTTAAAACCTTTCTGTACATTTTCATTTTTAAATCGCCCGCGCCTTAGCTACCGAAGCAAACACAAACCATATTGGAGCCACTGCCATGCTTAACCGTTGACCCTATCCAGTCCTGCAATGTTTTTCTTCAACTCATCTTTGAACCTAAACGCACGGTTTTAACCAAATATTCTGACCAATAATTACGTATCATTGAAAGACACGCTAGATTTAATTGCACTTATTTTGTCGCCGAATTAGTGATTTGCATCCACAATTCCAGCTAAATCAAGGCTCCATAAACGCATTTTTACTATAGTTAATAAATAAGGTTTGAAAGGATTTCGTTTTACCCGGATTTTTGGTACTGTTAGTCATTTATTTCGTAATGGTTAACCTAGTGTGCGTCAAACATATTATAGTCTTTAAGAAGCGATAAGTGGATGGACGCACATTAGATAACTTTATTTATACAGTTATAGTACACTCGAATGTGTCTTCGTTACGTAGAGTTACTATGAATAAACGTGTTTCAAGACTAATTTTGAGGAATCTCGTGTATAAATATAAAAAAGCACGTTTACTTTGAAGATATATAGAGATTGAAACTTAACGAATCAGTCTATTCAACAAGAAACTATTCTAGAGAATCCTTTGTTGAAAGAAAAAACAAAATATTTTAGTTTTATATTGTATTAACCAAAACAACAATGTTATAGCGTTACAAATGTTTCCACCGGACGTGTTTGCCTTGCAATAATGGTACAGAAACAACTACAAAAAGCTAGCAACCTGCAATTTTTCGTAAAAAAATTAATTAAGGAGTTTGGAAAAAAAACTATTCTAAACAATTATTTGACCATATTTTATTATTAGGCTCAAATTATTGGCCGGCAATATTTTGAATATGTTTTACCAAACCACATCATCGCTGGAGACGAAGTAGTGAGTGAATATATTTAGAGAGTTGGAGAAATATCGCGCGAGCCCCACTTAAAACCGGTTACGTTAATATAACCGGAAAGGCATTTTGAAACGATGTACAGAGGATTTGCATCATTTAATTAATTCTATAAATAACATATTTACATGGCGTGGAAAGCCAAAGCGAACGAATCCACAGTCATGATACAAATACATGATTATGTTGTACTAAAATAAAAAACGGGTAAAGTGCAAGCTATACTTGTACAATTAGTGTTCGGTGCCATCAGCTCCCCACTTTTATAGCAATGCACTCCGACTGTGAGCAGCGCTACTCTCGAGTTTAAATGCAAGAAAGGAAAAAAATAGTATCCAAAGACAACGGTACCGTTGCACATGGTCAGAGTGTGTACTAATTCAAAAAACAATTAAATGTTCTGATTATAATATTTTCAAAAATTTTAATCGATTCTTTTGTAAGCGTTTTTCTTGAAAAATGTTTAAACATATTCATAAAAATATATATCATATAAATTATTAAATTCATGCTTCAATAACTTCATTTGACACCCTACACGACACCTTGAATTTTTTGTTTACTTTCGAATTGTTCCTTTTATCCTTATCTCCGAAACGGACCCCAGAATCAATATTGAACTTTTTATAATTAATTTCTCTAATCGGGCTACCATACTCCATCTCTGTGCTAAATTTCAAAATTTTACGTCGAACAGTTTCAGTGAAAATCGCATTTGACAGACAGAAAGTGATTCCAAAAGTGTTCCCTTTTGGCAAATTTGCCACGGAACACTAAAAAGTAACATCGACATTTTGTAAGCAGATAGTTTATATAGTATGCTAACATTACCTGCACAATATCCTGGAATCCTGCTACACTCATGTCGATGTCTTCTGCAGGCCTTTCTTCCTTGCCCTGGGGCGGAGGAGTCAGAGGTGGCGGCGGCGTAGGTGCTAGCGGCGACAAAAGCGGAGAGTCCGCAGGACGCGGTTGCTCTAGGGTGGGTGGTGTGGCTAAGACACGCTCCAGTCGCGTCGTGACGCGCTCTAGACGCGAGATTAGGCTCTCGAGGTCGGCCGCTGGACCTTGCGAGGAATGGAGTTCGGGGTCGCAAGCTGTAACAGAAAGAATAAAATCAGGTATGGAAAGTTACGGCAATGTCATATTAATAATATTTTCAAATATCTTGCATCAGAAATAATTCTAATTAAAGTTAAAAGAATACGGTTCTAATTTAATTTAATATCATAAAAAAATTGTTGAATTAAAGTAATACAGTTTAATAACATATGTTACTCTTAATTCTTGATTACCCTTAATTCTTGATCTTATAATGTCATGTCTTTTTGAAACTTAATTCATCGTTTCATTGATGTATAAATATTCTTTCGTTTAAAAGTCAAAAATCAAAATGTAATGAAGTGTCACTAATTACATTCAAGCAGTTTAGATTTAATTTATTTAAAATGGCCTGGTGTCAATATTTAGAAAATACTTTTATATAAATTTATCGAAGTCGAACAATTTCTCTATGTGAGAACTATACCAGTTACTCTATCTATATGATGTTCTAGATGCTCTCGTATGCCCTTTACTATTTTATTAGCTCAGTAACTTACAACATGGAATAATTTATGAAAATTACCAAGGAAACTAAATCAAAATTAAATCAATTTACGTTTACGTCACATTATCTGGCTCAGAAGATATGATCGTATTTTCCAGTTTACGACGTGGATAAAGTGAGTGAAAATTCGTTGTCAACACCAAATGCATATTTTACTATTTTTTAACGTCTTACATAATTCTTAATAAAAGGTAATAAGAGAAACCCCTTATCTCGCTTCCGGATTCACACCTTTGTCTTGTGACGGCCTGGAGAAACTATACACGCTCCATTTCCCAAACACACTACACATTATTACATATATCAAATAATATGTGTAATAATGTGCCGCTAAATTATGGAATAATCTTGAGCCCTACGTCAGGAATTCATTAATTCACGCTTTTAAAATCGTCTCCATAAAATCAAACGTCCCCTAATCCCAGTTATAGTCTGCCGTATAAATTATATTAGAAAAGGTATAATTAAGGTAATATAGTTTATCCCACCCACTTATATAATTTTCCTTATGCTTGATCCTTTCCTTATTCTCATCTGCCTAGTTAAGCGTTTTATTATAAGGATGTTATACTTATTACTTCCTTTATAATTTTTCTTGTTGTCTCGCAATCGACAGCCACAAATCAAAAATTTATTTTCTTTTCTTGACTGGGATAGATTGCTGTTATCGATCTTCCAAATGTATGTATTAACGTGTACATTAACGTTAACAAATAACCGCATAGATTTTTTACCGTCAATGTAAAGCCATTAATTTTTATATCCAGTGCTTCACCGGAAAACATAAATCGTCTATATTATGTAACATTTGTAACCGCATGATGAATATTTATATATGACCTTCCGCCAAATGCTTCATGCATATTTCAATTATGTATCTGTTAAATTGTATAACCATACCCAGTCTACATATTTATAATCCATATAACACATATACGTGTAACAAATATTTCTAATTTCAACCTTAGATTAAACTATACATACATACTCGTACTATATAGAGTGTACCATAAAAAGTGTCTATTGATCTTATAGGTGAATCCATCAAAACCGAGTAGAAAATATTAAGGAACTATATGAAAATTCTTAACTGTTTCTGAAAATAATCACTATCAAAATTATTTACCAATTTCCATACGATTTCCACGAATTACATTTCTTAAGAAACACGCTTGAAATGTACTCAGTTTCATGCACAGATGTATGTGTTATACATATACATGTACATATCACAGGGAAAGCATTTTCCAATCTAGAAGACTTGAAACCAGTTTTCATATAAATAAAACCTTTTATGTATGAATAGAATTCACACTAAGAGGGTGTCACGTACATACTCAAGCATATAAAAATATTGAATGCTAGGGTATTTCTTTTAAACTACTTGTAAATAATAATATTATTTTTCACCACTTATATATGTTGCCTGGTGTATTTTTCACAAGCGTAGAAATATCGTGAATTTCTGAGAAATGAGATTTAGAATAAACTCTGCAATAAACTTTAGGTAAACTTCTAGCAACCTTTTTATTTAGCTAGCAGTTTCGGAGATGGATTAGTGGACATTTTTCTGTTGACATTTCCAGTAATATTACTAGAACCATCCCACGTCAAATACTGGAAAAATAGTTTTAGAATCCTTATAATACACCACATGATATATGAAATTAAAAATAAATCCGAGTACTTCATTTGTTGCCTCTAAAATTTCCGTGAAAATATATTTGAATGTTAGCTCCATATTGACTTATACGCGTATTAACATGTTTTATCACTAAGTCAAATTTAAAATTTCTACTTCAAACGGTTGAGACAGATGTGACAGATAGATGGACGGATACGTGAGAGATCTTATAAGAGTTTCTTTTTTTTCTTTTCAGGTGCGGAACCCTAATATCGCGCTTAGTTTGCGTACACGTAATACACTTCCGCCCTTGGCAACGCAATTATTTATCAAATTTATTATCGAAAAGTGTATCCAAGACGTTTGAGAGTTTACTGATAAATATTTTGATAAAACTAAGATAAATCATAAAGTATTAAACATAAAAAGAGCACAGTAACTAAATAGTGACACGTAGTCTCGAGACAAGTTGACGATTTAATAGCCAGACATTATACTTAAGGGTCTTTCAACTTCGCACGATGTAGAACTTCTAATCTACGAGACGCCCCAAAGTTTGGAATTTAGCTGTGAAAGAGCTCGGAGAATTTACTCAACGGATAGTTAAGTTCTAGAAACTCCAGGAATTAGAACTTCAATTTCTTTAATGCTCAGTGACGTAACTCGGATGTACGAATATACAAAGCTACTGTAGATTTACTAAACAAATATTGGAAAAATTACAAGCACTCTTAATCAAAATGCAACAAAGTACTAACCATCAAACCGAAGACATTTTACAAATTACAAGACAAAACAAAACATTAGTAATTTACTTTTTTGTGAAAAAAAATTACTAACAATCAAAAAGAAGGTAGATTTTAAAATCTATCAAACAAAATGCAGTGACACATAAATTATGGAGATTTAATATTATTTTTTTTATAATGAATGTAAACCATATCATTAATAATGTACACATGTCATTATTGATAAAATAGAAAAGTAACTGATGTCTTAAAAAAAGTTAGGCTTTTCTCATATGAAACAAATAAAACTTGTTATTTACTTATAAACATATCTTTCTTTTTCTATAAAAGCGGCCACAAGTGATAAAAGTATATTATAGTGTGAAATAACGAATTAAAAACGGAACATTAAATTAAAAAAGTTGCTTAACGTTTTGCGTAAAAATAAACCGGTGTTCATTTACTTTACTTAAACTAATTCTAAATCGCCTACCAGACCTTAACCAAATTTATATTTTGATTCCCTCGATTTATACCCGTTTAAACAGAAAAAGGATAATTAAAATCGATTTAAACCTACCGTAGACAAACGTTATTAACATATATAAAAGAAATAAACCCGGCGAATACACAACCTCCACCTTTTTTATATCGGTATATAAATCTACCGTACAAGAAGTAACAATAAAGGGCAAAGAAGCAAGAATAAAAAAAATTAAAAACATTTTGGAGAAAATTTGTCCTTAAATAAGGAATAAGTGGACGAAGAATACTTGGAAGCAGCGTACTGAGCTTGCCGCCAGTGGCTGTTGCTTCATAGCAATTGCAGCAACAAAATATGACAAAAATCATTACTAACTATTAGCTTTAACCTCATAATAAAAAACTATAATTGAAAAAAAATTACGATATTGAAAATCCTCCATATTGATATAATTGAAAAAGTTTCTGCAAAAAAGGGTCATTTACTAATATAATGAGTGCAACAACTAAAAAAGTAAACCATAATATGGATAATAAAAGTGTAATATTATAACCCTCTTTCCGCCTAACCGCCCACCCCAAAAAGCATTTATTATGAATGCCCGTTCGTTATGAATGAATATCATCTAATCAAGAGGCGAGCCGCTATCGTCTGCCGAGCTCGATAGCGCACTCGCAATGTTATTATCGTCATTCAGTTTCCACCATATCACCCTAACCCGCTCGTCTAACGTTTTATTAACCTTCATCTCGTTTCATTTATCAGTCTGTGTCTCATAGATATATAATATACTATAAAAGCTGTTTTCTATCGCATATGTCCCTCCATTTAGGTTAGAATTCATGGCAAAGTTGCGTACATTCCCTTAAAAAACATCTTCGAATAGTCGGTCGACATGGCTTTGATAGTTGCTTGAGGGGTTTATATGAGGTATGTGTTACATGAATGTTATCGGTTTATAAGGGTAGGTAATGTTATTCATGTTCCCTGTGGTCCTTTGTTTGTATACGGGTCACGTCGTCAAATTCCTTCGGTGAACCAAAATATCACTGTCGGAATAGCGCTGAATATTTCAATTTTACTTTTAAGCACGTATAAATATAGTTCTTTTTTTTTAGTTTTTTAATAAATTCAGTTATGTCAGAGTCACACGGCTTTGCTCGATAGGAAACCGGTTTTCTACAGTTAAAACCAATAAGTAGAAGACAAGAAAAATACCACTGTCGAAATAGGACTGAATATTTTAATTATACCTTTAAGCACGTGTAAATAGTTATATTTCTTTTTTTTTCGTTTTTTAATAAATTTTCGGTTATATGAGCGTCACACGGCTTTGCTCGATAGGAAATCGGCTTTTTAGTATTAAAACTAATAAGTTTGAACCAACCAGTTAAAACCAGAAGACACATGGCTGTTCACGACTCCATGACCTTGATTTTTCTATCAGCAAATAACTAAATAGAATACGCCCCGCTTTTAATCTTAATTTCGAATCGTTAAAGTAACAATAGACTAATAAAAATTCTTGAAAATAATCAATAAAAATATGTCCTATAAATATTCAGACTTTCACAAGAAAAACCTATATAAAAAAGTATAAAAAAGTCACACGCGCCGTTTTCCTTTATGTAGAAATAAAATGGACAAGTAGGCGCTCAAAATTAAGATATATTCTCAAGTATTCGCAAACCAAATCACGGAGCAAACGTGGCTATCGTGTAGATTGATCGCCCTCACTTGTCTCGGAAGTCACAGAAGGCACCGTACCTGTACGCCTTGGTCGCAAATACCCAACCCACCCAACAGCCATCCGTTAGCGCACGTTTATCGTTTTCCCCTTTCGCATAATGTGATCTAACGCGCAGTTATTGAATCAATAGTAATTTCAATATTTAAATATTACAATTTTAAAGATAACCAATAACCTTTATTTTCATTTCTTTTATTATTAGACTCGAGCAAATTTCATTATAAAAAAGTCGTACTAATAATGAAACTTTTGAATTAAAAAAGTGGCAGAAAAATATTCTGACATAAATACACACCCGTGGGGCTACGGATAAAGGATCTTCTTGGTTAAATATTTCCATAGAACCAAGAATCTAGAATCTCAAATTTGGGTGGATATCAATGTAACTTATATATCGATGTAACACGATTTAAATTAAAAAAACCGGTCAAATGCAAAGTCGGACTCGCACACGAAGGGTTCCGTAGCACCAAACCACATTAAACTTATAAATTTGTATTCCTCAAAGACACTGTGAAAAACAAAGTTATTGCTGCGGTGAAAATATCCCATATATCTCAAAAACTACACAACATATCTTATTCAAAGCAATTTCCATTGGAAGTTTATTTTAAGTTCTACTACCTTACTTTACTCACTATTTTACACACGTTATTTGAAAAGTTAGAGGGGTGTCGACACCCTTTTTAAGATTTTAGAAGCGTATATCCCACCAACTATTGACTTAAATAAAAAAAATAGTTTCTAACTTCTATATAATTTTCTAATACCCATCTAACGATACCCCACACGCCTTTGTGCACTGGATTTTTTTTCATCCCTCAATTACATGTATGGAGTGCCACCTCTATTTTTTTGATAATTCCGCATTCCATTTGTACAGCGGTTCATAGAATACACCTACCATCCAAATTTAATCTATACAGTGCCAATAGTCTCCCCGTAAACTGGTTGTGACATACAAAACAGACAGACAAACGGACAGGACGAAATTATAAGGATTCCGTTTTTGCCATTTGGCTACAGAACCCTAAAAAGCGTATTTCATTCTAACCATTATATATCACAGAGTCCAATTTATATGTAATTCTAGCATATAAATAATGTAGATGAGAGCAGATATATGAGAAGAAAATTTTCTGATAATTTCGTACAATTTATAATTCAAGAATTTTTATAATGAGAGATTTCGAAATCTACAATATTTTCTTAACCATGGTTCTGTATGTCGTGACAAGATACATCTTTATAAAAATACATTTTGAAACCAATATTCTTAATTCTAACATTTAATAAAATGTTCTCCGAATCATTTTATGTAACCTATATTCGACGAAAAAGGCACAAATTTTGTATGCGTTATAACATAAACAGCACGCCGTTCATTTCAATTATCTCCTTACAAGAAATAATGGAAGAACAAATCTGTCTAATAACAAGGCGCGATCTAAATGTTTAATGTACCTAAAAACATACATATTTAACTCAGAACAATAAGATCTTCTTATATGAACAAAACTCAGCCTACATTACCTACTTTTTCTTTGCGCGTTATTTGCATATCGCAAACAGTGTCGAAATTTTTTAACTAACTTAAAATATTCAATTCGACTATATTCATTTTTTATTTTTTGTTAACACATATCTTCGGCGTGTAGGAGCCGATTTAAATTATTATTTTTTTAGTTAGAAGAGCATAAGTCAAGAATAGTTCCATTCACGTTTGGACAAGGCTATAGGATACACTCCGAATATAAACAATGGAAATCCTCAACGTGTTATATTATACGTTGAGGAGTGCCATTGTAAATTGTCACTAGATATTTGTTTCATTATGCTCCGCGCATCATGAATATGCGTGGAGCATAATAAAACGAATATATAATCATAGCAATCGCAGCACCAGCTAGATCAGCCTGGTGATAGTGTATGGACTTATGCCTGTGGACTCGTCGACAAATGAGACCATATCACTCGTATTTAAAACATTTTTTAAAGATTAGACGAAGATTCGTGTACCAAGTGTCTCTCACTATTTAGGATCCTGTTCGTAATAGCTTTCATTTGTTGTGAAAGACTATGTTCACGCTGCTCAAAATCCTCCCTTATATTATTCTCTGTTTTTTTCCCCCATTTCCTCTTTCACACGATCTTCCCATCCTATTTCGTTCCGTTATAAGAACTGCGCATTGAGTAGGCATGGGGCTATATTTAAATATATGCTTCTAACAAACCACACAAACTTAGAGTAAATAAAGACTATTTTAATGTCTCATGGAAAAGTTTGATTTTGAAATAGCTTTTCTTTTTGTTAATTTAATTGACTATTTTTACATCTACAATTATCCGTGACCACGTATACACGAAACGTCAATCTCAAAAACCGTAAAAAAATAAATGTAGTAACTAAAGCTTAAACTATAAGACGAAAAAACACCGTTTATTTTAACATTTATTCAAGTAAGTAATCTTTAATCATATCAACCACTTCAATACGGACGTGCGCCGACAAAAAAACTTATTCTTTTACAGACTGATATATTCTCAATGTTACTATGTGTACACACAATCGATGTCTCGAGCCCGAAATATAATTATATAAAGACTTGTGCTGTTTTTGTTGCGTTACTAGAATTGACAATGAATAAAACTGAAGGTCGTAGCGAAGACAAAAACTTAGGCGGTGCATTGACGATTGAATAGGTGCCATTGATCCTACCGACGACGGGTCAGATGTAATCTAATTATAGATTAAAACGTTAACGTACACGTCCATCGGTAAATCCAAACAAGCCAACGTCTCGCAATCTGCGAATATAATCGCTGTGAGTTGTAAATGCGCTGTAATAACGCTGTGTTATATTTAATTGTCCCCAACTGACTTTTCGTTAAAGCTATATTCTAAATTGTCGTCATATATGAAAGTGGCATTCAACACATATATATATATATATATATATATATATATATATATATATATATATACAAAGCTGCTGTCACGTATACAAGTGGTATATACGCGAGATTTTGCTATGGAGCGAACTCGGCATTTTAGCTAGTAGAGATACGATTTTCCATCATTGACATTTTAATCATTTCGAAATAATCAAAACATACAAAATCATATAAACTAAGCGACATAGAACCAAACGAATTAATAACCGTTATTTACATGTACACTATACATATTTATATACATATATTGTAAATTTAACTACCTATCACTAATGAAATAGTTGATCTAATAACCGGAAATGTAGGTATTCGCGAGCCATTCAAAGATTCTCGTTAGTTATTAAAAGAAAATATAATAAAATAAATGTGTGTGCGTGTGTATATATATATATATATATATATATATATATATATATATATATATATTTTCACTAATTGAACTCCGAAGAAAAGGGAAAAATCCACTTTCACTAGATCATATTATGATGTTTCTTAGAAAGCTGTTAGGAACGGTAAATAGTCCGTTTTATCATTATTTGACTACCATTATGCACATAACTAGTCATAATAAATATCGCATACCTAGTCATAATAAACATAATACAACAATTATTTTCAGCCTCTTTTAATATCACCGGCAATATTTCACCCATGCTCCACAGCGAAAGGGTTAAAATGTACAAAGGCAAATTTAAAAAGCTGTATTATATTTTAAAACGGCCAGTCTTCTTTATAAGGTCTTTTTATTCTAAATCTGGCCCTGATAAAGTGTGTCACACATAAAGACACGTACTGTAATTTAAATAGACCTTATTATAAGTATTCTGTGTTACTATTTTTCAATGCTCTTTATTCATTCTATACATTTGTATCATTTCCACAAGGCTCCAAGCATAAATTTGAATAAGAACGGAGGATGTAACATCGCATTTCGATACAACACTCGTCGCCGATCGCCACGCACTAGATACGACTCGAGGCCCAGATCAATGTCGGATTCATGGAGCTCAATATTTGACATATGACACATAACAATATTGTCGTTATATTGACAGTATTCGCTGATAATGTAGTCTTTATCTGGCCGCGGATAAAGTATTTGATGGTTATTGCTGTGTAACTTGCGATGAAAATGTTCTTTACAAGGTTTCTTAATAACGGTACGGATTAAACTTTCGAAATATTAAACCCACATATATAGATTTTGGTATAAGTTCAGTTTAGCGAAGATGTAAATTAACCAATTTTTTTAAAATAAAAGAATATACATAAAAAATTACGTACTAAAAAAATTAGGGCTCGAACACGATTATTTTATTATAAAAAAATTTATTTCATAAATGCTCTTTATATGAAGAAACATCTGTCAATTGACGTCACTTTATGCTATTCTCTTTGCCCATTTTCATAGTTTTATTTTTTGGGTTTGTTTTTTTATATCAGTTCCCCTTTGTGTTTACAAATGCTATATTTGAAATCACGGAGAATGGCAGTTAGGTCGACAAATTTATAACTTTTACTTCCTTCACAAAGTGCACTTTTATAAGGGAAGTTTTTCCAAGTCACTGTTTTTAATAAAATAATCGCTACCAAGCCCTAATTTTGCTTGGTACTTCGTTTTTTACTTATATTCTTTCAATTAAAGCAAAAAAAATAAGAAATTACATTTTCGCTAAACTGATCTTGTTCTCAGATTTTTTAAAATAAAATATAAATATATAATATAGTGTATAACTTTTACAGCCAAACGCAAATTATACAAGAATTATACGAAACTATGTCATAACTGATCTAGGTTTTTTTATTTAAGTTGTTTTTTCTATTTTTAATCGTTTGAAATCCAAAGCCGGGTTTAAAAACCTAACAATAAAACAGATTATTAAATATTGCGCCAATTTCCTACAAACTTAGTCACACATCCATCAATAACTATATGGAATGCTTTCGGTTAAATATACGTAAGGAATAAACTAACAAAAAACCAGCATAAATACAGATGTTGAATAATATTACCGGGACTCCTACATATCCTCGTATCCTTTATGACCAAAGTCCTCCCCAAACACTGACCCATCACATACTCGTTCAAATGTAGCACAACATACAAAAAACGACAATTTATTCGAACCGCGTCGCCACCACCTCCTACGAATCCCTAATCTATAAATCACAGCGCGCACAAAAAAAATAACACTAATCACAGTGCACATGTATTTCCTTCGAATTTTAAATAAACACGAACGCCGATCGACGTCACCGACCAACACGACGATGCGCGCGACACGTTCAAAAACCGTGCGATGCGTCCGGCGCGCGCCTTTTCCCGCGAATAAAAATATTCGTAATGCCAACCGAGCGACGAATCGGCGCCGCGTTCGAATTACAAAATTACAATCGGCCCGTCATGTCCGTCGACGTTCGCGCCTATACACCACCGCCGACTAGAATATCATATACACGAGACGCGCGGTAACACGAGGAGACCGGTGGAAGTGGAGCGGACGAAGTGAAGCCGCGGCACTGGCCGGCGCGATCTTACCTTTATCTGCGCGATATTGTTTGCTCAACAATGATAATATTTTATACCACTTCGAAATTTGAATCGAATCTGAAGCGAGTGACTTACCGGAGTCTCGACTTTAAGCGGTCATGAAAATTCGAAAAGTTTCTAAGATATACAAAATGTTGCCATAAAAATAAACGAAGTGTTGTTCAACCTTTCGGTTGAATTTAAAATTAAAATACTTGCATATATTTTGCAACACTATTTTTGTTTGTAACTAAACGTATATCGTTTATTTCAATGTAAGCTATAGCACATTAATTACAAACTAAAGCAAATAGATATAGTTTTATCAAAGATTATATAAAATTAAGCGATGTAGATACTATATTCTCCACATATTATTTCAAAATAAAACTTTTACCTGTATTTTTGGCCCACTTGTGTACCTCCGCGACTTGTCTTAATTAATACAAAGCATAAAACATGAAGAGAAAGTTCTAAATAATTATTAATTGTAATTACACCCATCCATTAATTTTCATCTAACGTACAATGTTTTAATGGCCGCTCATTTCTTCAACTGTCAAAATCACGGCCCGTGTCAATTATGAGTTCCAAAACATTAAATTTTCATTTCATTTTTTTACGATTATGTTATACGAATTTAATTTATGAAATATAGAGCTAATTACAAAAAATAACGCCTACTTTTGATTAATATAAAAATAAAATTATGTTATACATAAAAATAAACAATAAAACTTAAAAATTGAATTACATTATAACACAAAGCGTATAAGAGTATATGTAACACGTACTCGTATTGATAGAAATAAAATCGTTCTTTCAGCATCAAAATACGAGAACGAACGTAAAAAAATATATTTTAATAAATCATGGTTTTATTGCAAAACTTGAAAAAGTATTGACAATTTTGTTTCCCAGCGTTGTGAAATTTCATAACTAGTCGGATAACAAACGTTTCGAATGATACGCAATTCAAACCCTTAAATGCATTACATACTAAATCTGATACGTGATTTAAATCTGTCTTTCCGTGCAGTTCTCCTAACCTTAAACACTTTTAGGATGGCAATACTATTTATTTTTTTCTGTTCTTATCAATAATATAGTAAAGCTAAGCAAAACGATTTTATTATAATTTTTCTTACTATGATTAATAACAAAATTAGTAACAAAACGTTATTAATTTTTTAATAAAGTGCAAAAAAAATAACGAATTAAAAACGAGTTTTCCTTTTTTTTCAATTTATCTGTTGTTGTTTACACAACATTATAAAGGGAAAGTATAAATATTCATAATTTGAATGTACACAAGTAGCGTGTCGACTGCTTAGTCTTAGTAAATGAATTTGATATTTATTTCAGTATAACTATTAAAACTGAGATATAAAAAAATAAAAATGTATTACGTATTTTAAAGCGACGCATATCATTTATTTAGTTACCGCCATATCTACTTGCCTGTCACGCTTGTGACTTTTGAACTAGAAAGCTGAATTTGAAAGCCGTAATACTAATGTGGAATATTTAAAAAAAATAATAATGAGAGCTAAACACATAATTAAATCAGTTCTGATTCAAAACACGAGCTAAGAACTTGTCGGCATGCTCGTGACTCATAGTAACTTGCAGGCAGCGGACAGTAAACAGTTAAACCTTTTTCAAAACAAGTTTCGAAGAAATTGCACGCGACCGAAAAGGCAAAGTCAGTCGAAGCGCTCTCGACGCCGCGAGGTCGCGCCGACACTCGACCCGACTGACGGCCGTGTCTCTATATATGGCGCTCGGTAGTTGCAATTAGAGGAACTAAGTACGAAGAAACAGCACAGAAAACTTACCAAGTCATCGGCAATTGGGAGCTCAAGTGTTTTCCTCAATCGCCGCCATTTTATTTTACAACAAAAAATCAATTCTTTATCAAAGGTGATTATTTCAATATATTTCCTTTAACTCATTCAATTTTAAACCATCATAAATTTTTTCGAAGTTAATGATACATTTTTTACGATTTCGATTAATTAAGATAAGGAAAAAAATTATCGCAAAAGCAAAGAGTCTTCCATCGGGTAAAAAAAATTAAAATCAGTTCATTGGATCTTTTGTCACTGATCTACTTCATAAAATATATTTTATTTTATTTATTTATTTCTTAAAAACCCCATGCCCATCTTACAGATTTACACAAAGCGCTGGGCATGTGGAAGAACATATAACAAATGGTTATAAAATAATACCGAATAAGACAATACAAAATTTAAATACAAATACACATAATAATTTGGGCAAATATAATCTAGCAATCAGTCGTGAACTACCAAACAACGCTGTGACACAATTTCCATAGCGATCATTGGAGCAGAAAAAAATATTTAAGGTAGGTGCAACGCGCAAAACAGCATTGAATAATATAAGTGCATGAAAAACAAATAAACCCTATACCTATCATAACCGCTAACCTACAGTTTTAAGCTAGAAACACTTAATTATGAACAAAACCTAAATTTAAAAAAAAGAAACTACATCCACAAACCTTGTTGCAAAATAAACATAACTTGTTATAAGCTCTCACTTCAGACACCGCGTTTATATTGACTTCTGTGCTGCGTTAGACGTACCTGCTTGGCTGTTAGACGCACCTGTCTGTGCTGTGCTAGATACCGCACCGCTTTCTGTCTTAGCTGTGTGAGACGACGCATTCTGTCTTATGTTCTATGTTAGACACCGCGATATATCGATGTATCCCATCGTATACCTCAATATATTGTTTGATTCATCCACATCTTAATTTGATTCATCATTATAAACGTTTATCGTTAATCCTTCATCGACCATATTCCGAAATGCAAATTTTCTCTCACTTTACAACGCCATAATATCTTCTTTCACGCCTTTTCTTGACATATTCAAATTTTAATTTCAAATTTTATCACCCATTTTCGTTCATAAGTATACCTACAACAACCTACATATATAAAATTTGTTTTCATCCTTCCGTCATAGTATTCAGTATTTAATCTCTCTAGACCATATATACAAATAGTATCTCCGTCGAGAACCTTTGCATTTGTCATATCATGTGGGGATTATCCAAAAACAACCACAAACTGTCGCTTACAGCGCTCCTATTTACAATGTGCAACGCACAAACTACTGCATAACAATGAATAACGAAACACCAAAGTAAATCTTGCGTACTTGCAACTATATCTACTTATGTACATAAGAGAACCGAAACATTGTAATACGAATGTTGATGTATTTGTACCAGGTACTTATTTCTGACATGACAGCATTATACTACATATAGCGGTTTGACAAAGAACGAGAATTGGTTTCACATGTCAATTTGCGGATGCCGGTCATTAGGCGAGCGTCGGTTATTAATTGCATTAAAATGTAGAAAGTAAACTATAAATAATATATCTATATACTACAGTTTTTAAAATGTATACTTTATTAACAGAAATTATCCCCAAAATCGACATTAGCAACAAATAAATGCAAAAATACTTGAATACAAATAAATACATATTTCTTCATTATCGATAAACATGTTTTTTAAATGTCACCCCATCGATATTAAAGTATAGCTGTAACGACATTAATTAACTCATAAACATTAGATACAAAACCAAATACGATCGAAAACTAAACCAATAACAACACGACTGGTTGAAACTCATTACCTAGATGAAAAGTTACCAAAGATATACTGCCGTCATCAACTCAACGTCTACGACAAATAACTACGACAATATTAGTACTTGCGATAACTTCAGATATATCACCAACGACACCATGATTTGCGATAAAGATTTCAACGTAAGCAACACGTCACCCACCACGCGTGACAAGTTGCGCGCGACAGGATGCCAGCGCGACGAACGTCGGCTTGTGGATGGGGTTTAACAAGAATGTGTTTATATGGCGGCAAGACACAGCTCGTCGGTTACATTATGTATTCATATTAGTATTGTATGCGCTATATGTATCCAGAAAAGAAATTTACATGCCAGAGGCTTTCAAACTAATGCCGTTTATTATGAAAATACCCACAAAAATGATTACATCTAATGTGAAATAACGACAAAATGTAATTTTAACCAGCTAGCTTTAAATAAGTAACATTTCACGTAAGTGTACACGTGTACTCCAATTATAAAACGCCAATTTTTTTAATAGCGTACATAACATATTTTTGTAGCCGCTTACGCCTCAGAGGCGTGCCTCAGACCCGAAAATATTCACGTACCATAACATTTTTTAAAAGCTTTTATTTTAACTTGTCATTTGTCTGCTACAAATTTTGTACTCAATATTTTAAAATTTGTAAGCGAACAGCCAGAGTATTTCCGGTAAAACGCATGATGATGATAATAAAGATGGAAGGTGGGCAAAGGAATTAATGGCGAGCAGTAGACATATAGAGTTTCGGCTCGTCTCATGTGTCTTGATAAGTTTTTTTTAGAAAAAAAATGTTTTTCGTATTAAATTCATTATTTGTTATTAAATTTATAATCACTAGAGACTTGAAAATACGCATACACTTATTTCCACTAAAACGCATAATGATGATGATGATAATAGAGATGAATGGTGGGCAAAGGAGTTAACGGTAAGTAGCAGGCATATCGAGTTTGGGCTTGTCTTATGTGTCTTCATGATTTTTTTTTAGAATTAAAAAATATGTTTTTCCTATTAAATTTATTATTTCCTATTACATTCATAACAGCTAGAAACTTGAAAATTGACATACATTTATTTTCGGTAAAACGCATAATGATGATGATGATAGAGGTGGAAGGTGGGCAAAGGAATTAAAGGCGGGTAGTAGACATATCGAGATTGAGCTTGTCTTATGTGTCTTGATAAGCTTTTTTTAGAAAAAAAAAATGTTTTTCCCATTGAATTTATTATTTCCTGTTAAATATATAACAGCTATTGACTTGCAAATTGGCATACACTTAATTCCGGTAAAACGCATAATGATGATGGTGTTAGAAACGGATAGTGAACAAAGGAATTAATGGTATAAGTAGTAGGGATGTCGAGTAGCATAGCTAAACAAACACCTTACATAGAGACCAAAATACATACTTTTCTAAAGTATTAAATATACATTGTCTCCGATATTATACCGTGTTACCTTGTGTATGGGATAGTTATAATTTAAAAAGCAATTTCATATTTCTGGCGATTGGAAAAGTTTGAGAGTGTCTGTTGAAGACCTTTTATAATGCCAAACGGATAGACCAGAATGTATTTCAGCCCAGCAAATGGCAGGGGCACATATGTAGAGATGTTGAAACTGAATATTTGGGTAAGTATTTTATTGGCGTATTTTTTCTGAATGTTCAGTAAAAAGGTTAGTAAAGCACTTAGAACACAACGAAAATATTATACTTTATGATTGTACTTCACGAAAGTATTGAATTGAAAAGTTATTATTTTTTAACTATTTTTCTATTACAATAAAGGTAGACTGAATTTAAAATGAGAATGCAGTTAATAAGAAGCTTTTAAATTACAGTTAGGTGATTTATAGAGTAAAAGAAGAAACTTTCAGACCTGATTTCTCACCATAGACAATCGCTTACTTTCTTCTAGCTTTTCTTTAAGCTTCGAGTAACATCAATTACAGTCGCATCTTAAGTACTTTTTTTTTCTTTTTTTTGTTTCTGTACCGGATCATGGGGAAACTTTTCATTGGGCGTCGATATATGAATTATGGCGCAGATATAGATTTTGGCACTCTGGCGAAGTTGAATTTGTTTTTCTCGCTTTCACGTCTCACTCACTACTCAATCTCCTTAAAAATTGATATAGGTACATATGTAGCCTATTCCATGGAAAATAATATGGGATTTTATAAAGAGATATATATTTTTTGGAAATTAAAATAGCCTAACGGTATCTCATATCTAACGGTATATCTCATACCGTTAGGTATGAGAGCGTGGGCACTAGTAAATGTGAAACTTATATTGCTAGCGGATAATATCATCTTGATCTTACAAATAATCGTTTTGGTTTTGAAAACATTTTGCTGGAATTACGCCACCATTTTTTCCCTTTTGCGAAGATCAGGGCATAGTGCTTAAATATAACCGATAAGTGACATTTTTTCAAATCCGTTCGAAATCAGGATTTATTTGTGTATAAATATAATACGGATATCAAATTACAGTTCATTTGTTACACGCTAGTAATAAAAAAAATCTTTAGCAATGTAAAATTACTGGATTTTACGAAAAACCTGAAAATTGTGCAAAAATGCATGCCATACTTTATTTTGAGACTGATGTATTAAATAAGTATAGAAATATTTTGGAAAATAAGAGACAAATTAGAATTACTCAAAACAATTTTTAAAATGTTTAATTATTATTTGCAGTTTTAAACAGAACATTTGCATTTTTCTGAACGAACTTAAATTATTATTCAATTTTCGTAAATTTCAGATTTTGATAAACGACGTGAAAGATTTCAAATAATTCTGAATGTTTTATCAATTCTTTTAAAAATTATTACAATTAAAGAACTTTTTTGGAAGCTGAATGGAAGTGCTTTAAGAATAGTACGAATAACAATAAAAAATAAACCTCTTTCGCGGTCTCTTTCGATTTAAAATAAATTTAAAAACGCATTTGCACTCTACTCAATGAGGTTATTTCATTCAAACGATACGGTCTAATCGTAGCGGTTCGCTTGCCGGAAACGATTGCGTTACACGAAAAGATAAGGCCAATCCAAAAAATGATAACGACCCATTAATAGCACTTAAGCTCTCTCATTAAAATTTAGACTCAAACTAACAAAGCCAAACGATGCCGATTCTCGATACCTTTCGATGTAATTAATTGTTGGGCATTAGTAAGGTGGACCGATGGGTATCGAAATTACGTGAATATAAAATACGATTAACGTGAATGTAATTCCATTTCAAGATCGCGTAACTTTTCTTGTTTCCTTTATACTCTCGTGCGATAAAAATTGGAGCTTCACGAATATTTGATAGAAATCGATATAAAGTTTAAATAAACACGAAATTAAACTATTTTCATTATGCGACATAGTATGTAAAACCTTACCGTGTAAACCTTATATGTATATTAAACGTGAAAACCTAATAGTAACCTAGAACCAAAATGTGATAGTTTGAATTTACACTTATTTTGAAAAGCTTCTTTAATTTTCATTACATACTCGAAATAGCCTTACCTATAAATGATATTATTTTAATTTTTAATATTAAATAACATACAGAAACGTTATGAACAGACGACATTAATTAAGTACGTGTAGAATTTTTTTTTGCACATTCCATATTCACGAAGCGAGACGATGTATTTTTCTATCACCGTCGTTCGCACTGCAACCGATATGCCTCCATAAAGCTATCTTTACTACTCATATTTTACAATACATATCGTAAAGAGAAACTTCCGTTCCACATTTATCGCGTTGTACAAGTCGCGTTGATAAACTTGTGTACTAGCAGTCCTCGTACTTAGATTCAGGCTTGTTAGATTCTCGGAATATGCGATGTAAATCGAATCGACGTACGTCGAAACATATTTTTTCACATGTTTCAAAATAATATTCGGCAGCTAGGTTCTACAAGAGCTTTCGTTAAAAATAAATCAACATTTAATATAAAATAAAAAAGGCTACATTACCGAAAGTAACTTAAAATATATATTTATTAACATAATAATTATTTTTGGTATATAATGTTAGGTTATTGCTTTTGATTAAAAGATTTTATCATAATTGAAAAAATATATACGAGTAAGAAGCACAATAAATTACACCGCTGGCTTGAAGATTGTTGTTATCATAAACGTCTCTATAACACTTATAGGCATTACTAATTTTGTTGTTAACATTAAAACACTTCGTTATTAAGATTTTCCATCTCAGAAATAAAAGTATTTCTTTTACGTATGATAAGTGTCACGAAGAGAAACGACACGTATAGCTGTAAGAAGTTTAACTTTATCTTCCAATATTGTATATACAGTTGTACACGAAAAATTAAGTTCATGTCCAATTAATGAAGTAGATAAACCGCAATTTGACGCGATGAGGGATGAGCAGTAAGGATGACGAAGGTGGATGAGTAATACGTGCGCTCTTTAACACAGGGGATCCCCTCACGTCGAGACCCAACACCCAAGGAGTTTATATTGCCCAAACCTGACACGACTACAGCATGACCGAAACAATGGCCGCTATTTCAAAGAATGGTGTCAAAATATTGTTTGATATAACTCGAAACGACGTAACTCGAATAATACTGCTTTATTTACTTTAAACTCGAGTGTAAAGTTCACACTAATACGGACTTTCGTCCAGTTGATCTTTACAGTATAGTTATAGTGTACTATACAACAGAATATACAAAATCTGCGAGTCTTGAAGTGCTTAAAAAATCATATATTTATTGCCTTTGTCTATAATCAAAATAAAACAGTATTTAATGTTATATGACTTTGTAAGTCAATATTCATAAAACTAGTGTGTTCAAGATTTACGTAATAAAATAATGAACTTGTCCTTTTTTGAGAAAAAAACAAGAATACTCATAATAACTTTGTTCACTTTTTCGCTTTAGTCCTTCTTTGTTTTATGTTTTTTAATACGGTACGCAAAATTAAAACAATGTGATTTTACCGATGACGATTTCAAATACTTAGTGTTTGTTCCAGTATTCAAGCTGCGTAGTTTATTTGTAATATATAGTCGGAATAGAGGTCATTCAATACGTTTCAGTGACAGACAAGTGAGAATAGAACAGACAAATAGATAAAAAAATATATATTTCTTACAATTATATACCTATTTTAGTTAAAGCATATAAGAGTTGATAAAACAGTCAATGTAGTTGTAATTATTAGTGAAGTTGAGTATAGATTATCAAACAGAAATAAAAATAAAACAACAAAACTGACACAACACACAAAAATGTTCGGTAAACTTTTAGTAACGCTCTTTTTCATCATTTTGAATTGAAAACATGTTTAGCTGATGGAGGGAGAGGGGTTGACATTTTCAATAATATCTCTTAGAATTATCTCAAATAAAATCATAAAAAATAGTTTTTGATTCGTATAAGTTGCCTATTCAATTCCGCATAACACGTGTATATATATTTTTTGAAAATTCTTTTGTTTCATACTCCCTCTAAAATTGGTACACAAATATTTTTCAATGTTAACTATTGAAATTAATACGCGTTACAATATGGTAACTTTAAAATTTTACCTCAAACGGGTTTCGAAAAAAACGGTTATGACAAACTTACGGATACGTGAGTAATCTTATAAGGATCTCATTATTTTTCTTCTGAGGCACGGAAACCTTAAAGCGCCTAATATGCTTTCATTCTCCGATATTATTTTCTCAAAATTTGCACCACCAAAGTGTAGCCAAGATAGAATTAATTAATTCCATATAATGAATTCATAATATATTGTATTCCATATAGATAAAAAACAGTACTATTTAAAAATTATATTATTATAACATGAATTATACAGCTTTGAAAAAATTCTGACATGAATACATTCAACATAAATTTCTTTATCTTCGTAATAACGTAGCCTTCAATACCAACATCGACAAAATGCACAATATCCAATAACCACATAATCATTACGAGAGCAATAAAACCACTGTACGTGCTTACTTACGTACGGGCTAACCTTGAGAATTAACTGGCCGACAACACCGCGTTCTATTAAGTACTTGAAAATAAAACTAAAGATCGCTCCAAATGCCCCTCAACCGCCGTCAAACAATTCGACAGTAATCCGAAAGAATAACTCGTTCGCAAGTCTTTATCTTTTAATATTCGAACGTCTTATTAACAATTTGCAGGAGACGACGCGTTCGGAATTGAATTCAAAAGTCGTTACATCCGGTTCAGCAACTCGCAAAGGCGTAGACAGATCTCGGAGGGTTGCGTTGAAACGACGCTAATTTCCACACGAAAATTCAAAATATTAAATGTTTTACCCTATTATTTACTGAACTGTATTAATATTACATTGTTTCCAAAACTTAATATTAAATACGCAATTACTGAATGTTTTAAATAAAATATTTTCAGCTGCCCCTAAAAGAAATATTATATTGTATAAATTTTTGCTTTGTCTTTGAGCAAACAAGAATTTCAATAATTTGCTATGAATTAGATTTTATTCGAATGATCTTTTTATATTTATTCAGAGTTTATTCGAAAGATACATATCACTTCTATTTTTAAAACATAATTTATATTATCAAGCAGTGAAAGTTCAAATGAGTTCAGTCTGTAATAGAGTTTGAACGATTTTCAATTTTTTTTATTGTTGTTAAATTCCATACCTCAAAGGTCAGAAAGCTCTTTAAAACAAATCTCTCGTTCAATTGATTCTTTGTCACAGCAGGTATTGAACCTTTTGTTATTGAGCTATGACAAAAATAGAAATACAATTTTGAATCATACAAATTCATGACGTATAAACGTGAACTTTATATGAATATTAAAATATTATGGCAGTTCCAAAAATTAAATTTTAAATAATTTGAAAAAAAAATATTGTCGAAGTGAGAAGCATTTTTTTGTTTACTTTTTGAAAGAAAAAAAAACAAATATTTATATCCAAAGATATCCACAGTTCCACATACACTTCCCAAAGCTTTTGAAAAAGTTGAAAAGCTGAATAAAAATATTTGCCGTCATCCTCCAATCTCCAAGTCGATTAACAGTAAAATTAAAAAGAAATCGAGATAATAAATAGGATGATAAGCCAAGTTCACTATGTGTTTCCTATAAGTTTTACATAGGAAACACATAGTGAACTTAGCCTATTAAGATTTGCCGCAAAAATGACTACCGTAAAAGTAAACCATTGTCATTTCAATATTATTTCCTAAGCAGTATATTTTAATGCTTTTATTAGCTGAGCAGCAATAATATAAAATTGATATCGTAAAATATCACGGTAATGTAAATACATATTTATTTTACGCGTTTCTTATTACTTAATTAATTAAATGAATTTTGTTTTCGCATAAGTAATTACAGTGGAGCTATTTTTAGGTCATGAACCTAATAATGGCAAACATTTATTTTGTCCTGTACGTCTATCCGTCATACGCCCCCTCAGCAAAACTCTTTTCAGTTTAAGACCAACATGATGAAATTTACAGAAAGGATTAGTTGATTTGTGAGAGTAAACAGAAATAAATAAAAATAAATTACCTAAACAAGTACCTAACGGTTTCAGTTAGTTAATTGAAGTTAAAACAAAATAAAATTATTTCAGTTAGTTAACTGAAATTAAAACAAAGTAAAAATCCTAAAACAAGTACCTGACGGTTTCAGTTAGTTAACTGAAGTCCACCACTTAACGAAGACTGAAAAAATTTAAAAAACTTGCGCCGCCTGTGGCCGTTCTTATGGCAGTGACTCAGTAAATGTGATTGGCTTACTTGTAACTTGATCATATTTGTATCTATTTTTATTATGAATTTTTAAAATTTACTTGAGAAATAATAACAGCGCGATATGATTTTTATGACAAATGTAAAAAAATTAGTAAATGTTGTTTTACCCAGCCAAAACTAATTATTTTTCCACGAAAATAAAATCGACACTTAATTAAGTCTCTTTGCTTTGAGTGATTGCATTATAAATATTTAAAGTAATTTCAACTGAATCTATAATTATGTAATCAAGTTACATTATGGATAATGTTTCTAGAATTTTACATTAATATTAATATCGCTGTAAAGATAAAATTTACAAATTGACAAAAACAAAAATACAATATTATCTTCCTACCCTATTTTTAAACTTTGTTTGGTGAATACATGACCGATATTATGCATACTCTAAGCTTTCCTATACAACGAATAATAAAACAAAAAAATCAAAATATGTGACCTCTCTGAAAAATTCTTTTAAAATGCAATTAAAATGTTTAATAATTTTTTTAGCAAGGTAAAAGTCTCCAAACCCTTTTACAAGGGGGGGGGGAGTGCACTAATCGCTTCCTAATTGTTTAATAGCATACTCGTATGTAAGAAATTTAAGCAAAAATCAGAATAGTGATATGTAATAAATGCTTAAATGCAAAAAAATATTTTGGTTAACTTGCTTTAATTAATTACAGAGATAGAGACAACTAAATTATTTACCTTGCGTGAGTAAAAGATATAGTGAGCAATATAGGGAGTATGGAGAGGGAATGATTAGGGGAAAAGAGGCACTTAATTTTTTTTATCGGCAAACATAAATGTAAATAATAGAATTTATTATACAACTGCAATAAAACATATTATTAGAAACAGCCATGAAAGTGATTTTTGAAATATTCTATCACAATTCATATCGAAAGCAAACTTTGGAATTCATACCGAAAGCAAACTTTGGAGAAAGCAAACTTCCAAGTAATATCGTTATTTCAACGAAATTTTCATTAACGACAATATTTCTAATGTTTTAAATCCAAAAACAACATTCAACCCAAAATACAATTGTTTTCCATTCTAATTTTGGCTGAAATTTTTCCCAGCGTCAATCGTAATATCAAACCGATCTCAATTCAGCTTCATGTAACTGTAAACTGGACCGGATTAAGATTTCTCTCTGCGCGCGTAAGCAACCGGCACAAGAATGTTAATGCTTAATTCCGATATCTTCCCCGCACATTCGCCTGCAGCAGAAATACTCCCATAAACATCAATTATGTCGTACATTATCGCTTTTCCGCTGTACGGATTTGGATATAAACGTCAGCTAACGGTCATTACACATCATTTAAAATTTTATTGTAACGCTCTTATCAGTATTGCGGTCCTACGATAGAAGGTTTTATCTCTAATGAAACTATTAAAAGATCGTTTCATAATAATTACTTCTGGAATAGGTACTAGTAAGACAAAATGAAATTAAATAATTGGGATGCTGATAATATCCTTATATATGTAGCTAGGAGATTTTAACAAAAATCGCAAAAAAGAAATTAATTTCTGAATTAAAAAGCCATCAACGTAACTATGACACTTCTTATTCTTTTTTGGCACTACAGCTTAGAATAAGTCGAGGCCCTCCCATGAAGTTTCTTTCATTGGGTTCTATTTAAAACTATGTACTCCATCGGTTAAGTCTCAAGGTCCTTTTCAACATTGCTCAGCTATTGGATGCCAGGTTTTCCTCGTTTTCTGGTTCCCTTAACATTAAATAAGAAGTAACTTTCTTGAGAGATTTATTACTCCGGCAGATATGACCCTATATAATAAATATATATTTATATATAGTTATATTAACTCATGAAAAAACTTTCATCTATACCATTTAAATGTAATATTTATTTTGTTTAACGAAGCTTTAATAAAATAATATACTTTTATTGGCACCAAGTACACGCTCACGCACATATTATATATATATATATATATACATATATATATATATATATATATATATATATATATATATATATATATATATATATACTTGATGCGATAAGACTTAATGATTGTAACAATATTTGATTGTTTTTATTAGTTATGGTACTACTTTCCTAAAGTTCCTTCCCTATTCTGTACGTAGTAAAATGCTCTGATCTATAGTTTCTAAAAATACTTTATGGACGATGAGTGTTAATAAAATTAAAGAGAACAATTAAACTTTGGAAAAGGTCATCCGTTCAACTGTGTATAATGATGGTTTATAAATCGTAAACTTAAAACGGAGTTTCCTTATAAATGTACTAACTTTATACCTAATTTATAACAATATGTTGATTTCGAAACATTTATACATAAATATATAACAGCGAATGGGAAATTTAAACATAAATAATTATATTTGAATGCGTAGTAAACCTACGTCCTGTTAATTTTTAAAAAACGAATCTCACAAGTAAGAACATTATTATTCGCCAAAGTCTGTGAAGTAAATAAGCCTTGAAATCAGTACACCTAAAATTTACTTAAACTCAAATGGCCCTGATGAAAAATAATTAAGCATTTAATACTCTGGGGTAACTTTTGAAAGAATCGCCAGAATTCAGCATTATCGATGCATTTGCTTAGTATATATATGGGACAAACGATTTAGCTGGGTAGAAAGAACTTCGATAGAGAAACTGACAAATGAATTCGACTGGACATCGTTTGGAAAATAACTTCCGATTCCGCAGTCATATGTAACCATTTAGTCGATAAACCAGTGAGTTCTGCCCCCCAATGACCTACAACATTTAAACGTGAAATCGGTTTGCTCCATAAATTTAATGTTAATTTAATAAAACATCTACACAACATACGTTCATAAGCTTTCAGATTTATCCTTCTTGAATCTTAACGCGCGATCTGAACTACGCACGTAACATCCACAATATGACTACAAGTTATATCTAAGAAAACTTGCATTACGTTACTAGAATTATCCCTATAGCCAAATACCCCATGGTACTATACAATAATATTATAACGATACGTGATCATCAGGCAAACGATGAAAAAAATTGCTTCATATCACTTATACGCCATAAATAATGCCGCAAATAAAGAGATGGAGAACTACAGTCCAGGGGAACGGAAGTTTAAAGACAGTTATTAAAAAAGCTTATTTCAAACAAAAATTGTATAGATAGGAACAAATTAATGACAAATAAAATACATTAAGCGTCGGTCAAAACGTTCTATTTGCGATTAGCGAACCAGTTTCATTTCCGTGCTCACTGCAAGCAATAATAGAAACCTCGAGGCGGTTAGCTGGCCACCCTCTAATTCCCCACCCACCTGAATTATTAAGCCCGTGTGTGTTTGAAAGCCGCAGAACCGGAAAAACAACCAAACCCCCGGGAAAAGAAAACACAAAAATTAATTAAGCTATTTTATTTGTCATTCCAACATGCTCACTTGCTAATAACTCATAAAAGACCGATAAAGTGAGGTCGTAATAAATAGTAAACCAAAATTTTGGTACAATTTCCACTTATGCTATTACTTATTTGAGATCATTGACTTCAAAAATTTAATGTAAAACACCTACTTTAAATATTTTTGCATTCACCTTTGTTCGTTTCTCGTCTTTCCATCAACTTATATGGTTGCGAAAACCTACGAGCAACTCTGATAGTCACACTGATTGTTTAAATACGCAAATATGACAACAATAGTAATAAATTTATACATAACAATATCCTATATTTTAAAAGAAATACAGTTTTTAATCATTCTTAAACGTTAACAATTTTTATTAATTATTAAGCACGGTATTGTCCTTATTAAACTTTTTACTCCAGAAATAAGAAAACAATAAGAAACAAAGGAAACAATTCCTTGCAGAAGTAAGAAAACAATTTGGGGGATCTTTTTTAAAATAAAAAGAAGAAATAAAACGGCAAACTCATTAAATAAATTTGCCTATCAAAAAAAGTATTTGCAAAAAAAATTCTGTACGCCAAGGGCCACATGTTCCCACTCAACTCGAGAGGGCCAATACTGTGAAGGATAAATGCTGTCTCTTTTTAAGTGAATGTCAATAAAATCCAAATGGTAAATCTATTTAGGTAATAAATTATATTACCTATACGCGAACCGAGCGTGCCGCGCACTTGGGATAACGAAGGTCGCATTTACATCTCGGTAAGAGTCTCTCCAACAACAATTGAGGAACCGAGCTTCAGCTACATTAATCAATTCAAAAACAAAATTGAAAGCTATATCTTTTGTCAGCGAGTCCAGGAGATCATTATTACTCCTTCTTTTCTCTTCCTCGTGAAGTAATTCAAATTACAACAAAGTTTTTACAGCTATGGCAGACACGCTTTACGCGAGAATGAAATAAAGCTTAACTTAAAAAACACCTAGAAAATATTTGACACTAAAGAATTGTCAGAGTTACAGAAAAATCCCGGTATTTTCTATGCACATTATTTGGTAAATAAATGCAAAAAAAATTGCACAAGTGCAGAATAGTTTCGAACAAATAACATTCATCCGTAATACAATGTAATATTTGAAACAGGCGCGTAAAATAAAACTCAGTAACAATAGTTTTAGGTTATCTGAAAAATTTCCTAAAACTTTTGTATTAAAAGTAAAAACAACGTAATAATTGGAAATACTTTCATATAAAGTTTTTCTTTCTTTACACATTATGTCGATAATAAAATTTATTATAAAATCTGATCCATCATTTCCTCCATCCGAAATTCCCCCGGAAACCGAATCCAGAGCTTTACCGATAGGCGCTGGCAAAATCCGGTCACTAATCCTGTAACAATAACAAGGCGGTCACGTAAGCCGGACGTAATCTCTCTCGCCTCGAAGAACCCGGAAGCTGCGTTGGGATTTCAGCTTAACTTCATCGGGTAACGGGAACAAGTTTACAAATAAGCCAAAACATCATTAAAAACGTCCTGAAATTCGTTTTGCTATTATGCATCCCTTTAACCTACATCAACGTGTCATATTTTATTTTCTAATTTTATCTCATTTAATTTAACATTTTTCACAATTACTTTTGTAATGTAATTTTCAAATGTTAAATGTCAATTACGTGAAACAAAATAAATCTACCAAGAAGTATATATTTATTAAAATTGCTTTACATCATTCAGGTTATATGTGTAACAAAGTTATTAAACAATATTTTCATTAGAAAAAGAAAGTCAATCCGGAATTTTTGGAAAAGTGAAAGCCGTGATTTTTGCCAAGTTTTTACTCTGATAGATTTCAAACAGAACCAATGCACGTTAACAATACTAACATTTGGTTTGATGTTTTTGAAGTCATTAAAACGATATTGCATCATTGTTAAAATCTTGGTATAAACTCAATATTTTCCGAATAAATTTTCGTCAGCAAATTTAAGGTTAAAACGGTCGATGTCGATGAAGTCATACGATTCTGATGATTCGATTTCTGATGATTCATGATGTCATACGAGGGACATCATGAGTGCTTTATATGGAACCGATCACCCGTAAACCTTGATAGCACTGTGTTCTATTTTACAAACAAAATTCTACTACCAATAGAAGTTCTCAGATAACACACAATGCTAACGTTTTACTATAACACTGTATACGTAAATATATAGTGTTGTTGAGAACATTAGCACTGTATGATAACTGAGAACTTCTATTGGTAGTAAATTTGTAATCTGTTTGTAAAATAGAGCATAGCGCTATCAAGGCTTACAGGTGCTCGGTTCTATATAAAGCACTCATGAGTGCTTTATATGGAACTGAGCACCTGTAAATAAATAGTTATACAATATTACAAAGGACCATTTTCGCATTTATACTCTTCAATAAATTGGTGACCGCATACGAGCATTTGTATATCGGTGAAGGAACAAAATGACATGCCTGAGCGATGTAGTTCTCTATGATTGATATTTAGAGACTGTACAATAAACCTAGAGGTTGCTTGAAACAACACGAATAAGAACTTTTGATTACATGGTTGTCAATGAGTGCAGTATTTTATCGACAGAAAATAGTAAACGCTACTAAACGCAAAACTTTATGTGACAAGTGAATATGAAATTTTATTTTTTAAAAATTAAACACTCATTGTTTTTATAAATTATTAAAATGCTTTTATACAACACAAATTAGGCACAATTATGCGTTATAACATAACTTAGGGATTATAAACAATTTTAATTGTTTACAATATGTACGTTTACCGTACACGGAAAGTTCATTAATTTATTACCATTATGGTACTGACAGTGTTTTTCGCGGTCCCTATAACCTCACTATTTGGAGATGGCGAAATTATACGAGTATTAATAAGTTATAAAATTAATTAATTTCAAGTATTCGACTATGAATGAATTTACTCGTATATAAAGATTAAACATTTTACTTTATATCATTTTGTTTCCTCAGTATTCGCATGAGGATATCCGATCCAATAAGATGGCTGGCATAAAAGGTATTATCGTCTACAATTATTAGAGCAGCGCTCACTCGTAACAATAACGAGGCCAACACAGTGAGACAAGTCGTCTGCGTGTAAACATATTACTTTAGAAAAATTGTCTACTAAGATAAAAAGCTATATATGCCCAGGCCTATTTATACAAGGTAACCTTTCGCCAATATATAACTCAAAAGAGTGCTATTTTCTTGAGTTAGAGTCTATGTGCGTAAAGCATGTGACAATACGATATTATCTCGTCCTGAATAGTTTCCTATTTTTCTTAAACATTTCTTAAGGCGTAGAACGGATATACAACTGCCAAATGATTGATGCCTTAGAAAATTTCAAATAATATCTGCATAAATATAGAATTATACGAAAAAGCCTTATATTTTAACGTTATTTAATTTGAAGAGTATTTCGAAAAACGTGGAAATGTTATAAGATTTTACTCAAAACTACGCCAAAAAAGAATGTCATTGCTCTTTTCTGTATCAATCTAAAACAGAGGTTCCCAAACTTTTTTTTCTCGTATACCACTTTCAAAATTTTACTGGTTTCGGTGGACCCCCTACTGCTACATTTCTACCATATTCCCAAACCGAAAATTTTTCACGCCAACGTAGACTTCCGTCGAGTCTCGTAGTCCCCCGTGGACCCCTGACGATCCACTTGGACCACTTTAGGAATCACTGCTCTAAAAGAATGTTACATACATCAATAGTTCCATTTAGAATTTTACAGTATTAAAAGTCTGGTCATCAAACTTTAAAAAAACGATGTATAATCAAAAGTTCCATTTGTACAACTCGCGTGAAAACGAATGTATTTGCTATAAAACCGGAATTTGACGTCATCAAATAATTATTTCTTATTATATACTAGCTCTGCCCGTGGCTTCGTTCGCGTGGACTACAGTAATGGATCAATTCAACATTCAGGCTGTAAATTATCTCAATTTCAATGATTTTTCAAAATCTATTCGCGTTCAGTAGTAACATTTTGGTCGAGTTATAAAAGGGGAAAATGTCTGTATATTATCCCATGAAAAACCACGCTCGGATTTGGGAATTAGAAATATACACTGTAGATGCCAGTTAATATTTGCTAAAATCAAACATACAGGTTTTCCTTTGTGACAATACTACGTTAGCAAATAAGAAACTTAATGAAGATCATAAAAGATGGATGTTATCACTCTAACTAAGGAACTAACTCAGATACCGGGAAAAAGTTAAGTACTTTCAATATGATAATTCAGGCTATACAGAGTAACAAACATCCGTTAATCCAAACTTTCGCATTTATAATGTAGTTAGGATTATATTGTTTATGTTATTCATTTAAATAGATGATCAATTTTAAAATAAAATTATTTCTAAATTTATAATTATCTGCATAGCTGCCGATGATCTCTTCAATTAGACCGTTGATTGCATTTATTAAAATTATTCAAAAAAAAACAATAAATATTTCTCTTTTTTAACATTAATACAGATAAACCGAAATAAACCGTAGTCAACATCTATACTGAGAGACCAAGTGGTGAAAATTTCGTCTAAATCAGTTTAGTTCTAGAAATTACTTCGAACAAATAAACAAATATACAAACATTCGTTCTTTAAAATATTAGTGTATAGGTACATGAATATAAACCTCACAATTAAAATATATTTTGAAAGAGCTTTCAGCAACATAATATATTTCAAAATACATATTTTGAATGCAAGTGTGGAATACATTTGAATAGAGAATTCAAATGTGGAATACATTTGAATCGAGATATTGTCGCAAAACTTCAAACATTCAGGCACGCAAATAAAATTAGCTCGGAGACGACATAAAATCCTAGCAGTAGTATATGTAACGGGGATCGTCCGCACTGTCGCGGAACGGTAAATTGTTACACCGACCGGTTTCACGAGCGACTGCGTTTAAGCAACTTCAGTTGACTGCAGTTCAACAATCGTGCAACTGCACGGCAATAAATTGCACTGTCAAATGCACAGTGTGAGACAGCAGAGATAATAAAAGTTCTAAATTCTATAAATAAATAAATATTATAGAATTTAGAACTTCTATTATCTCTGCTCTCTCACACTGTGCATTACAACTTTTATTATCTCTGCTCTCTCACACTGCGCATTAGACAGTGCAATTTATAATAAAAGTTCTAAATTCTATAAATAAATAAATATTATAGAATTTAGAACTTCTATTATCTCTGCTCTCTCACACTGTGCATTACAACTTTTATTATCTCTGCTCTCTCACACTGCGCATTAGACAGTGCAATTTATAATAAAAGTTCTAAATTCTATAATTGATTATAGAATTTAGAACTTTTATTATCTCTGCTCTCTCACACTGTGCATTAGACAGTGCAATTTATTACCGTGCAGTTGCACGATTGTTGAAATATCGTAGAAAGCAATATCGCAATATCGTAGAAACAGTGTACATCACATATCGCTTCATCGCGGAGAACAGCAAGTAGTGATGAAAACAAAATTAATGAATTATGAATACATCTATACTGGCACTGGGTGAAAAGCGAAATACAATCCTGCATTCATTTGGCGGCCAGCCCGGCAGCCTGCAAAATGGAATGTATTTAGCCTAGCATATATATATATATATATATATATATATATATATATATATATATATATGTATGTATGTATGTATGTATGTATGTATGTATGTATATATATATATATATATATATATATATATATATATATATACATATTTATATACAAGAATAAATTTTTGTCAGTAACCGAATTTTAAGGAGCCACTGAGAATCGGCAACTGCAATAAACAAAATGCGATGTGGCCACTCTTCAAACAGAAATATTTTATTGCGCCTGTATATACTGTGGTTAACTCATGAGACTAACAGTCCTTAATACCAATGTTTTATTTGGATTCTCGTAATAAAAAATAATCCAAATCTATTCGGAGGCAGTAACGTAATTTTACGACAATTTGTCAAGTTGGATTTCCATCGCAATAAAATCTGTGAGAGCCGTTGCGCGTCACGGGACTGAAGTTGCCTTACACGAGTAGCATAATATTTTTTTTTACTTATTTTTGATATAGAAAAAATGATGATGAGAAAATAATGAAATGAATGAATTAAGGGCAATTTATTGATTAAATCTAAACATCTAAAGTAACCAAACTCATCTAAACATCTAAAGTAACCAGATGCGCATTAAAATATTTCTAATGACGTAAAATTTATAAACCTATGTTATTAGCACTTTAAAAGTTGCCTCAAAGTATGTGATGTTCTACATAACTTTACTTAGTTACCATTAATTAGTATGAATTACCAACTTATAGTGTGTGGTTACCTGTTATCACTTCCTTATTTACTACATGGCTACCGCCAGCAAAAACCTCAAGACAAAATTTCAATCATAAGTAACATGCAAATAATTTTTAATATAATTTTCTTTACTATAGATTTTGATTTATTTCTAACTGTATAGAAGACAAGGGTGAAATAACACTAATACGAAATAGCAAAAGCTGAACTTGTCATAGTTGCAATTGTGACAGGACAAAACTGAATTTTGAGGTTTCTTTAGATATCTATGGTGAATGAGCTAATCGGATTTGCCTTACAAACTTTAGATTTAAGAACATTAATAATTGCTCCTTTTTGAACGTATTGTTTTGACTCGACGTCTCAATTCTTCTTTCCGTCTTATTTTACATTTGAGTGTATGTTAAAATTACCGAGAATCGTGTAGTCACTAGATGACGTCATATCTTTCATTTTACAAGGGTGTAACCTACCTATTTAATATAATGTCCTTGAATATTTTAGACAAAGTTGATAATTGATGAAAATAGATTAGAAAAAGCTGTTAAGTACGAGTAGAACTCACACAATGAGGGTGGTTTCGTACGTATTTAGATACGTATAAATATTTATTAAACTATTTAAAAATATTAATATTTACTCTAGTTTGTAAATATATTGCCTAACTTTTCACAGAAGTAAAAATATGATGAATTTCTTTAAAAAATGTGAAATCTAGAATCGGTTAATAGGTTAACTTAGAATTAACTTATTAAAATAGGATAACTTCTAGTAACAGTAGTTTGTTTTTATAATTTTAACTTTAGCGTTTTCAAAGACAGGAGGACGATATTCCATTTAGAGGAATTTTCAGAAATAGGTAGCTCATAAAATTCTAAAAAAAATGTTCTTGGAATTTTTATCACACGCCTTTTCAACCGATATCACACATTCGAAAGAAAAATATTTTTTTATACAAAACTGCCAGTTAAATATTTTTTTAGGTTCTAGTTGCTGCGAAATATGCGAGTCAATAAAACTTCAGGTCAAAATATACCTACGAATCACTAACTCCATTACCAAATTCAACTTTTTTCAGAAATTTGAATACACACAGTTGATACGGACGCGTAAGTGAGCCTATAAGCGTTCCGTTTTGTTTCCTTTTCATCTACGAAACCTTGATAATTTCGATATGAATACAATAATCTTGAGACAACCTCTTTATTATACAGTCTCACATACCACGATGTGATGAGCAATACGAAACTCCACACGGAATTGAAATTTTAAATTCCTCAAGACAGCATTTCGCCGTTAAAACGGCACATAATTACTTAAATCGGCCAGAGACAGCGTCTTGCCAGTAAGAAACTTTGGAATTTGAGTCTGAGCACGAGCGCTTTCCTCGGAGAGCTTTTAATGTTTGAAGGATATTGAAATCATTAATTACGGTGTCGGGCTTCATTATTCTTCTCGACCGGTGCTATTTGTCCATTCCTCTTGTGTTTATTTTCTTGTCGTTTCATACATCTATTTTTATTTATTTATTACGGCTTTGAGAAAAACGAAAACCGTTGTCATTTATTTATATACCTACAATGAGTGTTAAAATTATAATTTATATTCAATCTTCTTGAACATATTGACCCACTTGGCTGATTCTCAACTAAATAGACAATCTCTATATATCAACCATATTAGAATTAGCATGGGTACACTGAGAACAATTTATTCATAGCTCTTTAAATATATACGTGTACTATTTATAATTAAATATCCAATGTAATACTTAAATACATATTAAGTAAATATATATATAAACTTATCCTTAGACATTAATTACTTAACTATGCCCTGCACGTATGATTTATAATAAATATTAATGTTCGATACCAAAAGTGAAAACGCCAGAACGTATAGCCTTATCTCGGTATTCGTCTGCCCTACTGTTATCGCTCCCTTCTCAAAAGTAGACTGTGCAACTCAGAAAGTTGAAATTTGACATATGTAAGAATTTGATAGCTCACACTATTTAGGGAAAAAATATGTCCTATTTTTAAATGCGTCTAAAGGCCAAGGGGGTGTGCGGATAGTCCAATTTGCCATAATATAAATATATTGCTGTATACTTGGGTACAGACCACTCATTGCTTTATTATTATTTTTTCAATTTATAAAATTAATAAAAGTCAGTCTGAATAAAAACAAATTAATTTACAAATTCTTAAGAAGTAAGATCTGAAATTAGGGTACTTATCAACAATTATTTCCACATATTCGAAGCAACTTGCTACAATCACATGGTCTATTCTACTTCTTTATACATAGTATCTAAGGAAGCACCAGTTTAAATCACCTGAACCACTTGATTTAGAACGTGTCATGCGTTCAATCTCAAGGACATGAAAATCTGACCTTGAATTCCTAAACCTGACCCTGAATAATAAATTGAAACATGACAAAATAAAATAATCGCACATAATTTAAATAACCGCAAATTAACATTTTTAATATTTTGAAACCATGTGGGAAACATTTCTGATTTTCCCACAATATTCATATTTCAAAGAAAAGTATCAACGTCATCGCCAGAAAGGGTCCACAAATACGTATTTAATGTAAAAGCGATGCTAACAAAATTATTGAAAGCTTGAATTGTTATAGAGACATTTAACATTATCTCTCGTGAATGATAACATTACTCTGTTGTTTGTTATTTGTCACCTTATTATACAAAATATGTCCTGGTGGATGTTAACTAAATATTTTCTCAATAGGTTAGAAGTCGTCGTAATAATAGGATGCTTACATCATGCTACAATAAATAGTTAAAGACGTTTCAAGGTCGGAAAGCTATTGAGAAAATTCAAATCCAGTGGAACGAAATAAAAAAGTTAATTTTAATACTCGTACACTGGAACTCTAAACAACATTGAGATAAATATTTTCAAACTACATCTTCAAGAGACCACACGGCAAGCCAAAGCAAATTTAATATATAATATTCCAAATCTCCATAGACGGCAAAACTAGATGTAAATAGTAATTAAACATAATAAGAATAGTATTAAAACAACATCTTAATTTTTCGAAATCTTTTCATTATCGCCATCTTCGTAAACAAACACACCTTCGACACTAAACGAAGGAGGACAAGACATTTTCGTTGAGCGACTATTCCGAGCTTCGGCCGCCCGCCCACACGGCGATATTTCCACACAGATTTGTTTGTGAGCTTCCAGTGCCAGCGCAATATGAAATGTTTCTCTCGAAGAGAACTATTGGTGCCCGCGCCAATACGGCGGATGACTTAACCGCCCAACTGTTACGTAAGTGCATGGAATTTTACAGATATTCTGGGCACATCGGAGAAGATATTGATATCACTGCTAAGAAAATATTTTATCTATAGCAATAATTTAGTATTTCATTAAAATTCAATGTGCGTAATAATCAATACATTTATAACATCGTCCTAACGTCCTTACTGAAGACCGACTTCAATACTTTTATTGATCAAAGAAAGAATTTGCACTAAGTGACTGAAATTATTGCGAACTTTTTTCTTTAATTAATATTTGTTTTTATTTTGCGCTAAAATATGTAAGAAATAATACATACATAAGTAACATAGTTTGTAAGCGGAAGAGACCCGTTTGGCGGAAATGATGATAGATCATGAACGTTTCATATTTTTGTCAAAGACTCGATTCAATGTCAATTATGTCATCTGATCTCGAAGTTAACGGCTGATATGCACTAAAAGGGTATATACAGTCGCGCGCATGCGGCAAGAAATAACTTACGTATTAGTCGCTGCTACGATATTGTGTTTTAAAAGTTCCTGAGTAATTTCTTGTAATTGTCGCTCGAGCATTAGAATTAATTTGGTTCAATTAATTTGGTTAATTGTTTTATTAAAAAGGTGCCAATTGTAAGAAACCAAATGCGTAACGATGTAGAACTTATATAACAATATTATTAAACACAAAATTCTAAATCTATCCCTATTGCTACGCAATAAATTAGGAAGCTTTACAACCGTTTCATGTGTGGTTTTTTAACGAAACTATAAAATCTTTTATACTGATTTAACTGCCCAAGATGTAATGTCATTTATATATGAAGTAAACTTCTAAAATTTAATCAATTTATGGAACAAAACCCCCAGTCATGAGCCCCCTTTCCTTAGTTTCGCAAAGACAAAGTCGCATAGACTTGTAATTGCAACATCACACAGCAACAAAAAAAAAACAAATAATAAATTTCATTATGTCACTTATGTCGACGATATCAATTTAAAAAGATTCGATTACAAATGACAGCAGACTGTAAAATAATCGAAAATCCCTCATCGTCATCAATACTAGTTATAATTTTGGATATTTTCGATAATTTTACAGAATAATGACTTAAATATTTTTCACAATTAAATGAAACTACGTGATGTAGTATTATTTCTACTTTCTTATTGAATTAGTGGTATAACCTTGTTCTAACTTTCAGATACCCTTGCTTTTGCACAAATATATTACCGAGAATAACTTCCATTTAATTTTATTACATACACCAGAACATTTGCATTGTACAACCTCATATAATAACAACAATTGAATTTATTACCCTCACTAAAATACTGGTATATCGTATAACTCTCGGAAATATAATAAAACCTACACCGCTCCCCTACAATAAACTCACTAAGATAAGCAGTGGGAAAACCCACACAAACCAGGCTTCCGCTATTGTACTTGAAACATAAATGCTGTTGGATTTTCCTAAGAGTTAATCTTTGCTAATAGCCCACCTGAAGATGTAATACAACGAAACCTAGTTCGTAGTAAAGAACTTAAAGAAAGTAGAAATAATACTACATCACGTAGTTTCATTTAATTGTACATATAATTAGTTATTATTAAGTATATAAGATGTTTTGATATTAATATCAACATAAGTTTAATAATAATACTTATTATATAAGACGATTGTTTAGAAAACAGTTTTGCATTATAAAGAAATGATTCAGGCTAAAAATATTATTGAATAAAAATTCAATATTAAATATATGTAGTTATTGTTTTGACTTTGACTGATAAAAACTTGAAATACTCAAGGTCAAATAACGTTGATTGAAGATTAAATAATTGAGAATAAAACAGCTACATTCACATCTAATTTGCGATTGATTGTTTTTTCAACGTTTAGGCAGAAGCAGCTAATTTAAATAGTTCATCGAAGCACTTTCGTTCAGACAATGATATTTTTGTCACAAGGCAAGCGTCGACAGACAGCCGCCTTCTCACAGACTCAAAACCACAACACCTACACCCCTATATTAACTAGTATGAGGGAGAAACTGTAATACTATATAATTCCATCGACGACAAGCAAGTAATTAACCCTCGTCTTAGCGAGGAAATTAATTTATAGTTATGCAAATAAAATTAATTTGAATATGAATAAGAATATATCATTCTCAATTGGCGATAGCGAAAATTTTCTTACTGTATAGAGATATAGCTACGAAAATTAACCACAATTTTGTCGTAAGTTGATCTCTTTTGATCACATTAATAAGAAATACATCACTGGCTCCAATCTGACACATAATCACAAATGCATCTTTATCGTATAAAATTGATTTTATCTCTTCTGGCTCTACTGAACTATATCATCTTTTGCATCCTCATCCGCATTAGATAGCGCCAAGCATAGACTAAATAATAAACCCACATTTCGCGTACCGCAGACGTCTTAAGCCTACGTTCGCACTCACTTTGCACCCTGCCCTCGCGGCAAATGGCGAACGCGCGCCTACGGGGCGCTATTGTGGCTGTAGTTGGCGGTGGGAAATCGCAGAAGCCGCTTTGTTGAGAGTTATTAGATGCGGCTCCGTGGCGGCGAGCCGTGACGCGATTATACCGCGGAACGTGAGATGCGCGCGAGCGCGCACTGCGCCGCATCGCCGCTTCTTTCAGAGAGCGCGTTATAACAGACTCACTATTTTATGCAATTTCATAAAATGTGTATAGTCTGCTACCGGTGACATCCTGCGAGTTGGCTAAGAATTATCTAGAAACTAATTTTTAAGATTCACGTTGAATCCTAATTCTAACTTAATATTGTAAATGCAAAAGTGTCTTGTCTGACCTTCTTTCACGTCGCAACAGAATAACGGATCGACATGGTTTTTATGCACAAAGCTACTTGGCGGACGGGGAAATGATATAGGCATTTTCATCCCGGAAAATAGCATTCATCCGAGAAAATTATTTTTTGAATCTGACGAAGTACATAAAGAGAATAATGAAGCAACGGATCGACGCTATTTTTTCGAACGTTACTCAATGTAAAGGAACAGAATCAGTCCATTTAATCCCTAATTTACAGGGAAATATTTCTCTTGTCACTGTCACTTGTATTGTAAAGTCACGTATGTTTTCGTTTCTATAAGTTTGTAGCTAACTAAAACCAGGTGAACGAAGCCGCTGGTAAAAGCTAGTACAATAACTAAGTAGGGTTTAATTTATTTGTCAGATCTCGAGACAATTTCAAGCTATGCCATGGACGATAAATAATCGCGTAATGTAATTTGGTACGCTCAAAATAAAAGTTTAGGTTTTGGTGTTACTTGCCTATCTATCTATATTCCGTTAGTATAATGAAATCCTTACTCCTTGAAATACAACTGTCTAGATGAAGTAGATATCAAGGCTGGTTTATAAATAAATAGCCAAGTTTATTCATAAGACTTGTACGGAGTTATAAATAAATATAAATACAAGTTTTATCCTATAAAATTATATTCGATAATAAAAGTGAATGCTGAAAAACTTGTAGTTGTCTCTTTCTTGATTGTTGTCTAAATTTATGTTTGTGTCCCAAAAGAGAAGTAAAACAATAAAACATAAGTGAAAGCCTTCAACTCAAGTCTATCTTAAAATCGTAATAAAACGTGTATGCATATTATGAGGACATTATTTTTATTGTTGTGTGTTCAACCATCAATCATCTATATTTCTATATTAAAAATATATTTGACGGCTACGCCACAATTGGAATTATCAATTTAAAATTAAACTAATAACATTCCCTAAAAAGGAGGCTAATAAAAAACTATAACATCCATCCATGTATCCTTGTGAAAACTCAACTTTTCACATGACAAAAGTCACGTATAGAAAATAAGTTATAATATGGTATCTAATTAAAATAAGCATGTTAGGGTAGTTTGCAACTGCATACGAGCTTTCTCAGATATAGAGAAAATCTATATAACAAATAAGAAAATGCTTACCAATAATTTATTCCAAATATAAATTATCCATTTGCTCTAGAAAAATACAACTGTATATCTATAAATATTACGTACACTTTACGAATTATGCATGTATTAAATAAATCTTCGAACGCCTATTATCTCGATATTATTACAAACCACTCCAGGATAGAAAAATAAAGTTTTATTCTTAAGTCTGCAAAGAATGATAAAGTGAAATTTTGTATTCATATGACGTGAACAATACGAGTAAGAAATAAAACACTTCTTAGAATACAAAATGAATTATCAGCACATAAAGATTATTGTTATTTACACAAAGCTTATTGTTTTTGAAACCACTACTACACTTGTCCTAGTATGTACCTTTGAAAATATTTTTAGGATATTTTCCATTTTCGTTGCGTACCTAAATTGCTTTATCTTCGAAGTAAAAAAAAATTCCATCGCGTTTAAAATACTGCCCATAAAAATATTAAGCACAATATTTCAACTCAGGTAAACCTCAGTAACGTAGATTCTTGAAAATACGAAACTTCAACCAAGTCAGGGTGACTATAAGATCCACATAAAGAATCGCTTAACTCTATTGTACTATCTCGACGCATGCTGTCCCAATAAAACTACACGCATCGTCGTGCTCACAGCAGTTAAACAAAATGTGCTTCATATCCTGTGTTACGTAACCACAGGCACAGGGTGGGCTATCTCATGAAGGAAATTTATGTAAGCTTGTGGGGAAGGTGTCTCGTAAGAAATTGAGGCATATAGTAATCGGATTAGAACCAGGTCTTCTCAGTCCACTCAGAACCACCGGGGAAGAATTATTTAGTGGTTTCACCTTTAGAGTTCGATGAAGGCCATCTAGTCCGCCAATGAACACTGACGATCTCAAAAATACGTCTCTTTGTAGTGCTAAGGGGTTCGTCTACTTGGAACTCATAGGGTGACGATCCTGAGTCGTAATTCTTTCTCTACGCCAACTCGAAATTTGTCGCGCGTTCCACGATCGCGAGTTGGGCAGGCAAGAGTACAACGAAAATCGGCAACGTATCCATTGAGCAAGTTCTGCAAGATTTAATCAGATCCATAAGCGGCGATTACTGCGATCTTAGTACGATCCCTAACTTGCTGGACCCCAACGCACCACGATGCCCACAGCCATAGTGTATAGGCCAATATACCCACGTATGGTGACATATATTGCCGTATACATTAGTTTAAAAATCAAGGCATTTAGTCCCAAGCCAGTCCCGGCTAGCCTGGCACGGAAGGCAACACTGGACGTCTCTCCACAGTACCGCACACGTAACATGAAACTAAGGTTAGAATCGAGGACCATGCCTAAATATGTGAACTGATCCCCCACATCGATCCCGGGCCCGGTCATCATAACAGTAGATTCTCTCCCCAGTATGTCCTTGAAGAAAACAGCCCAGGAGTTTTAGAGGGCAAAGCTGAGCTGATCCTTGGTACCCTGGTCAAATATTCTGACGAGGGAATCCTCCGCCCGATTCTCTATGTCTATATAGTTCGTTCCTCTGTCAGCAGAATGTCATTAACATAAGCGATGGTACCGAGCATCCTTGAAAGAGTATAGCGAAAATGCCATTGAACGTGACATTTCACAAGATAGAGCCGAGGATCGAGTCCTATGGAGAGCTAATGTCAATATTTCCATCAGCAAAAAGACAATTCGATCATAGAAATAATTAATTATTGCCCGGCGAAGGTTCCCTGACACTTCGCGCGATTCTAACGCGGTCCAAAAGGCCGGCCACCAAATAGTATCAAACGCGCCGAAGATATAAAAAAAATTCCGAGAACGTATTTCAAGGCACGCGTCCACCCAAGACAAAGCGGCATATATTGCATCTATTGTGAATAATCCGAGTCGAAAACCGAATTGCATGGAAGACCTGGGTAAGTGAGGCAACTGCGCTAACAAGCGCGCCACCAGTAATTGCTCTATCAACTTTCTGAAGACCAAAAGGAGCATAATAGGCCTGTAAATCTTCGTAAGTAAAAAGGGCATTAAAATCCGTTCAGTGTTTCTCAAATTAAAAGCACGAAATATTCAGATAAACTTTTTCAAAAGTCCACTTTCTTAACTGGTATCATTAAAATAACATACTAATAATAGAATTTTACAAAACTTTAATAATTCTGGACAAAGCATTCCTTATTATTTGTCAAGATTTTTATTATTTGCAAAGCACTTCTTACTATTTGTAAAGATTTAAAGCGAAAATTCAAACCCCTCGTTATCATAATTCTGTCACATACTTTGTAACAAAACATATTTCTGTATTCAATTGCGTTTCCACCTCACCATTATGTATTCCGAAGTTATAACGCGAAACTTATAATTACAAAATCGAAAAAACTATTCAGTTTAAACCCTGCCATTTCGCAGTTAAATCAAAACGTCAATATATCACTTTAAATTCAACAGACATCAGTTGACGAAAAACATTATACATTTACAAAATATATAAACAAACACGCCTTACGGCTCCTAGCCGCTTATGCATATACATACATACGAGCACTGTTTACCTTATCCGAGCAGCTCTAAAGCTCGGGCAGCCGAGAGAATTCGAGCGGTATGTCAAGGGCGTATGCACGATACTCGTTTAAACCACATTTACCCAGGTACATGTTGGAAGTTTATATACGCAGCGTCCGCTTTATAGCGTGAAATTACGATGAAAAATTTAAGCGGCAGATAGAAATTCAATTTCCCTTTTTCCGTGCTTACCACCATGTTATTTTTATTGTGAAAATCTATCTGAAAAAGGTGTTACAAAATATTTAATATTCGCACTCGTTACGTTACGCAAAAAGCTTACTCGTGTACATTCATATGGAAAAAACGTGGCGGAAATTAAACCTTTTATTGATGTGATATTGTAATTTTTTTTAAATGATTTTCTAAGCTCAATGGCAATAATAATTTTGCCTGTCGTAAACAAATGGCAATAATAATTTTCCCTGTCGTAAATTATTTAAATGGTAAAATTTAGAAAAACTAATTACACCTGGCAAATGGTAATAATAATTTTCCCTGTCGTAAATTATTTAAATTGTAAAATTTAGATAAACTAATTAAGTGCCAACTTTAAAGACAAAAGGTGGGAAGTCGATTGGTTTTCGATTTATGTCAACATAAAAGTATAAAACTTATATAACATTTAAAAATACATTAAAGTGACAACTTTTCTTCTAATTATAGGGTAAATTTAACATTGGGGATAAACTTATAAAGAAAAAGTAAAAAGTTAAAAACCGTTTCTCAACATATAAACGATCGTTGAACATAATTGAGAGCTAATTGGGAGAGAGGGAGATTGATATAGTAGAAGGTAAGATAGGAAGAATGGGGTAGGAACAGATGTCACAGATGATAAGATGTTGAAACAAATGACAAGAGATTCAGGCATGTGATATGCTGAAGTGTGTGGCAAGGGATATAAGGTGGTAGGGAGAGCGTGAGGCAGGGACATGAGGGGGTACAAGATGGAGAATAGGGCGGGGATATGGGGGAGTGTGGGGAAAGGGAAGGAGTGGAAGAGGAGAGAGTGGGTTAGAGGATGTAGGTAGGTGGATGGATAGACTGACAATGAAACAGAAATTTACAACAAACAAGAAGTATCTCTTCTAAAGCGGCGCGTAGCGGCCAAGCACCCTGTTTTTAATAAAAACATTATTTTACTCAGATTTTAAGAAATTTGTTGTTGTCATAGTTATATTTCTAGGATAAAAGAAAAACGAAATCCCTTATAACGTCACTCACGTGTCTTTCTGAACTCGAAATTAGACATAATAAGAAAACATATTAACCCGCACATATCTTAACAGCTCACACTCCAAAAATATTTAGAAGGAATCTTTAATTTTTAGTTTAAACTTAATTTAGCTTAAAACTATGGCAAAGGGAACGACTCAATTGAATACCTATAATTATATACTGCCATTATATTCAAAACGAAAATTACATTACCCGGGTACTTAACGAGACGCGCCCATATTAATCCCTGAAAGGCGTATTAATTAAAACAATAAAAACTTTTTCAAAAGTTTAACTTAATTTTGTCCCTCACTACTAGATTGGTTAAAATAAATATTATCGACATTAAGAATTTATTCCGATCTCATCCCAGATACAAACTGCGACGCGACTGGCACAAACCAAACGCGATCGTCGACCTTCTGAAAAATCGCACCGAGCTACGTGACTCGAGAATGCTCCACACGCTAAACAACGACCCTCGCACTCGTTCCTGCTCACCCGCATCGAGCGGCGGAAAAATATGAACTATATTTTTTCTACAATATATGCCCTATAAAACGGTACACACGTACCCGCGAATGATAAATGGAACGTGGCCCGTTTTCGTATAGGATTGCACGTAGTCGATAACACCTATCGATGGCAAATTTAAGTTCGTTGCTAAATAACTACTTTTCTGTAATGTATGTTCATCGATATTCGCACATGGACTTAATGGTAGTGTACTAATAGTTCGCTACTGGATTTACTTAATTAAGTACTGTAAAATAAAAAAATCAACTATGGCAAGACTTGAGTTTAAGTAATATATATCTTTAATCCCTGCCGTAAAAAACAAAACAATCATGAATACAAACATAGACTGTTCATACTTCATTTATAAGAAAAAATACTACCTAGTAACTCAATATAAACGAGAATTTAATATATTTTAGTAACAAAATAAGATTAAGTTTATAATATATTTCTCTACCAGAGCACAAATTAGTTTCCAGCAAGAGCTAAACAATGTCGGGCATTAAAAAAAATTCATTTCTTTCTAATGAGAATATTCTAATGAGATATTCAAAGCTACGCGTAATTTAAAAATTAATGCCTATTTTTACTCAAAAAATGGAGAAACAATATTATACTTTCTCTTCCCGATACTTTTCGGGAAACAAGAATTGCTTAAAGAAATACTACAAATAAATTTCATCACTTTTATAACGCTCCATCACAGTAATTAAGAAAAACTCAAAACATTTTTAGAGAAGACCTTTGGGATGTTAATTTAATTTTCTTAGATCAACGACAAGAACGTGAAAATGTAATGATAGAATTATTAAATTTAACAAAACGTTCTAATAAATTTGTAATAAATTCCCGTTTATATTGAACCACATTTTAGTACTACACCAAAGATAAATATATATTAATAATAGACTAATACGATATACATCTATTCACTATGTTACATTAAAACCACAAAATATGGTTAAAAACAACGATACAGATTTCGTTGACTATGGACGGCGTTGTATGTCAACATATACAGTAATTTGTAATCATTACTTTGTGGCTTCGAACTTTTTAAACGAAAAGACAACTTGAATGCGCAGACATAGCCAGAACATAATCGAATGTATTTTTATAATATTTTTCGTTGTTGCTATTCACCTACACACATTTTCTTCTTGCTAATCATAAGGCAACAATACCATTTCTGTGCTTACATTCCCCATCAAATATGATTTAACTTAATATAATACATTTACTACTTATAATTTTCTTAAAACCTTATTATTTAAAATCTTTCACAACACGTAAAGCGCTGTCTCGTTACAAATTACTGTCAATCCACACAAAGGCTCGTATTCTGTTATGTTATAACCGTATTAACAAACCACTTTTTGATTTATATTATTAAGTAACTTCATAAAATGCTATGTATAAAAAAATAAAAACTGACTAAAAAAGTTGAAAAAATCAAAAACATTTTTTGAAGACTCGGCGCTTACATAATAATCTCTTATATATTAACCTGCTAATTATTACATTTATGCCATTTGTTATGTTACAACTTAATGAAACTAACGTACAAGAAAATCTGCGTAGATATACACGTGGTTGATTTAGATATACAATTATATATGCATTTTTCTAAATATTGTAATTACTCCAATAATATTAATTCTGAGGTACCTACGCAAAATTAGTAGTAACCCTATCTATATTCACAGAGTTTTTAATATACCTACACCTCCTAGAGGTATTTTTGACTTATTACAAATTTTATATCAAAAATATAAAATTAACTTATTGTATAAGAGGAATCTCTTCAAAAGTAATTTAGACAATCAATATGAACAGCAATGGAATAAATATCGATATACTTCAAAAAAAATAAAATTACATGAAAGGAAGTTGGAAAAGAGACAGCGAGGAATAAAAGAAAAAAATAGCGCGAAGAAGTGGAGAAATAGGATTTCGTTTGCGATAAACTTAGAAAAGGAGAAACTATGTCAAAAAAGAGATAATATGTCTCTATGTTCATTAAACGTACGCAAAGCGAGGCCGCCAAACGCTATGCAAAACTATATTACAGAAACGAGGTAGTAGCTAGATACCGGATGAGTTATTTAAAACAATATTTTGGCAGCACCTCGAATTTTTTTATGCATCAAAAAAAATGTGAAGTAACATCACGTTTATCTTCATTGCATAAATCTCTTAAGACAATGTAAATTCGTTTTATTTTCCATTACCAAAAGGATAAACAATGCAATTAGTATCAAAATTGACATTCTCAAGCATTATTCGAAGCGTCACCGTTCATACCGACATTTCCTTTTGTAACCGACATATCGACACTTCATAGTGACTTAAGCGCCTTATTTAGTATACGCAAGTAATCTAAAAAGTATCTATTCATCGCCCCTCGACAATTCCGTAAATGGCTATCGGTATCGGTAAACGAATACTTCGTTACATGAGTCACGCGAGGCGGAGCACTGCACACGTCGGCAGATAAGTTCGCTATAGCTGATCGTGAATAATGGTCCGCGACCGTGACCCGATGCAGCATCGCTCATCACTCGCTAGCGTCAGACGCCGTGACGGGACGAACAACGCCGTGAATCATTTCTTTCCTTTCAAGCTTTTATTTAATCATCATTATTAATAAATTAACGCCTCGAGTTGATTTTGTATAGCTCCTAATGCGATTTTATATAGCTCGGTAAACGAGTTGCAAAAATATATTTCTTATAGTAAAAGTTTTAAAAACAATAACAAACAATTCAAAAAATGACTATATTGGACAAATTGTATTTCCAAAGTTTCGTGTCTTTGGGAATAAAAAGGACAGAAAACATTCGGAATTCCTAAATGAACACTTTATGACTTTAAAGAAAAAATAAAGGCAATTCTCGATTGAACAAATAACCGGGATAAAAAACGTTACCTAATTTAACGTCAGTATGTAATCGTTAAATGAAATTAAAAATATTAAAACTACAGTTCACATTCTAAAAATAATGGAAAAATTGTTTGAGCTATAATAAGAACAAAATAGAATTATTATTATGTATATTTTACATATGTACTCATAAGACGTGCACAAAACGTTTTTTTTTTTTGCATGAACCAATACTTTTATATACATATTTTAAATTCAAATCGAAACCTTGACTCAGTCGAGAAGTATGCACCTGATAATTAGATACACTCTTTACAACTCAGTCAGTACTTTACTGAATTAATTTATCGCCTATAGTTCCATTCATTATCTATAATAACCTCTTATCATGAAACTATTTTTTAACTTATTTTAAACGCCTTTATTAATTTCAGAATTTAACCGAGGAGACACTTTGCGCCTGGCCGACAGAATGCACGTTTTTACACCTGGGAAACCACAGGAATTATTTCAATTATGCTATGTTAGAAAAGCCATACTTTCAAAAATATTATAGATTACATGGCATCACATCACAACAAGGTCGTAGGAGCATATGAGTGACATAAAATGTAACAGACGGGAAGACGGCTCTTACGATATAAGGCAAAAAGAGGCCAGCTTATTTATTTATGGATCATCCCAAGTATTCCCATCGATAGACACTTGACTCGTCTACCAATGTCATTTCGCGAAGGGAGCGAAGGCGGAGTCAGAGCATAATAATTAAGATTATTACGATTGAGCACAGACACGAAACGGTGCCGGCAAGGTTGCGGCGCCACAATGGCACAGAATAAGCATTTTTACATTTGTCGGCAACGTTACAGCACTGGATACGGTACGGCGTCGCAAGGGCACGGCGCCGCAACGGAACGGCGTCGTAACGGCACAGCGACGCATCGGCACAGCGCCAGTGCCAGCACAGTCTCAAGTACATAACCAGCAACAACACTACACTCAAAAAATTAAAATAAGTATTTCTTGATAACATCTATCTTGAAAGAATTTATTTGTTGTATATTATTTTGTTTATATCCAATATATAGAGATACGTCTCTATTTACTCAATTAATGCAACAATATCGCATTTTTAACATGTAAAGACGTCGCGATAATTACCGGAAATGTCATTTACTCACAAACACACTATTACAGAAGTTTATCAGCACCGGTACCGGCACGGCGCCGGCAAGGCTATATGCCATGCCATCTAGTGTATCTAAAACGTGTTCATGTGTTAGCGTATATCAATAACTAGAACAGCAGTAGACAGTTTAAAAATAAAATATGGAGGAATCGAAACAACACCAAAACCACCAAGACCTGTATCGTTCTCGTTCATGTGTTGTACATATTTCAGTACGCTTCAGAGACCTGGACTTCAAGTCTGCAGAGACCTGGAAATCGAGAAAAAGAAGAGAAACGCCCCGGAAATGTGGTGCTTGATAAGACTACTGGGAATACCCTGGACTGAATTCCGAACTGATGTGTCAATATTCCAAGAACTCGTTATCAAGCATTATATATCGGCCTTATTACAATCGCGGATACTCAAACTCTTTGGCCATGTCTCACGGCGGAACAAGAGCTCCAAAAAGCGTTTTGTCGCGCTGGGTGCAATAGAGGACACTAGAACGCGCAGACCGTTGTCTACATACCCTTACACAAGTGCACCAGACTGACGGCAAGCAGAAGATGCCGCGACTTTGTGGGGAGGGTAACAACAGCCCTTGACATGATGACCACGACCGTTCTGTCAAGAGCGTCACGATAGAGAAGAAGATGTTTTCATACATGTTTGTTTCGCTGACGCCGTATTGGTGTTAGTTTTTTTATTGTCTAAACATTACACAATAATTAACCAAAAACATAAAACGCATGCAGTTATTCCATAGCTAAGTAGAAGTTACACTTGATTCTTCTTTATTTTTTTTTTCATAAACCTCTCACCGCATCAAACTTTGCGTTTTCTCACATTTTAAGCAATTAATTGAAGCGCAAAGCAACCTTTATTCAATAAATTCAAATGCATGGTTGAAAAGTCAGGACGTTCCGTCATACATTTCTCTTATATGCAAATTCGGGGTTCGTTTATTGCCGTTCGTAACCTTTGGAGTTGCATATTGCATTTATCTTCCATTTGTTACTGAATTAAACTACGGTCTAACACCAAATTCGGCCAGTGCTTACAGCTGTCGTGCAGACAGACGTATTTAGAATAACCTTATAATAATTTATTGATAATTTCAGCATAATCCATAAGCGCTTTCTCAAAAGTAAATAATTTTTTGACCGACTAAAATTTATGTACCGGTACTTAAAAATGATTAAAAACAGATTTTTACTATTTAGATACTATTGCAGAATGATCTACTATATTTCTAATACAAAACTTTCCGTGGTCACACTTGTAAAATCCTAAGCCTTATGGCTGTCGTTACTGGCGTTGTCCAGTAATGCCATTATTTCAGCTACAGAGAATATGTTGAAATAATCTTATTTTGATGATCCGTTTCCATAATTACGACTGTTTCGATTAATTTCAGTAAGCTTTGTAAGATGCTGAAACTATAAACACATAATAAAATTCTAACCGTATCTTCTTATACACCACAAAACGCCTGATAATTCCTCATCAAGTACGAGCAGGGGACAATTTCACCTGCTTATTTAATTCAATACTATGTACTATCCTTTTTCTGCCTTAATAAGTTATAAGTAATTTTATTCGCGTAGCTTTCGTATTCTGTACATACAGATGAGGTACAAGATGAATTACGAGGTCCTAGATACGGTTCGGACGTGAGCTACATCACTTAATACTTTACGGCGTAATAAAAGGGTCAAGAGCTAGGTACATGCGAGCACTACGAGCACTAGAGGTACGAGCGAGCGTTACATGCAGCCGTATAGTCTTATTAGCGCCATCTGTCCGCTTGCTACCCGATGTTTCTATATGGTGACATAACACATAACACATGTCGCCTTTACTAGTGAAGAAAAAGTCTCATGTACAGACTTAACTTATAACCAACCATTAGTTTAGCTATTTATAAAAACGATATATAAATGTACGTTTCAACAAACGTTGGAAAACCAGAAAAAAGGTAAAATATATCTGCTCTATGTTATTGTTTAATTTAAAAAAGTTTATACTTGACTCAAAATATTTATCGTGGAAAAATATGAATATTTTTTTGAATAGGAACGTCACACTTCTCCATTAACGAGAAATAAAAAACATAGTATAAAGTGTAAATTGACGTTTCTGACGCTAAAAGTTGATCTGGGGAAAACTTTTTTCATTACAACAACGTCTGCCCACAATTCTTTTAAATGAAAAAACAAATAACAGTCACATTTAGGAGAGGCAAAATAATACACAATACGTTTGTAACATACTCATACTTATGTATCAAAATATACACACGGTTACGTAGTAGACATTCGTATTTTGTAATTAATACAAAACAATAACACTACACAGATTAGGATTTTGAAAGGTACGTGAACAGTTACATTTAGGATAGGCAAAATAATACACAATACGTTTATAACATAGTCATACTTATGTATCAAAATATACACACGGTTACGTAGTAGATATTAGTATTTTGTAATTAATACAAAACAATAACAATACATGGATTAGGATTTTGAAAGGTACGTGAACCGTTACATTTAGGATAGGCAAAATAATACACAATACGTTTATAACATACTCATACTTATGTATCAAAATATACACACGGTTATGTAGTAGACATTAGTATTTTGTAATTAATACAAAACAATAACACTACATAGATTAGGATTTTGAAAGGTACGTGAACAGTTACACTTAGGATAGGCAAAACAATACACAATACGTTTATAACATACTCATACTTATGTATCAAAATATACACACGGTTACGTAGTAGACATTAGTATTTTGTAAATAATACAAAACAATAACACTACATAGATTAGGATTTTTAAAGGTACGTGAACATTTATTTAATATTTTTCTTTTAATAGCAGAGAATAAAATTAACGCAGTTCAGAAATAATGTTAAAAATATGGAAGAGAGGATAAGACTATTCAAAAGTAATGATAAACAAGTCCATGAATTCCTAAGAAGATGATGAGAGAAAACTCGACAGAAAGTGAGCGTATATCGGATATTGTATATACATATGTTTGTAATAAAAACCTATAACTTGTCGATCCTTCCTTTATCATCTGGGTAGGAAACAGCATAATATACTATATCATATGTGTTATAGAAAGATATATAGCGGAACAAAAAAAACTTTATTCGCCAGAAATTATATTTGAAACATCCAGGCACTTTAATAATTAATCATAAAAGTAAACTCGACACGGTCCTTGCAGGTTAATTTTCATAATTCAATGATTTTTTTACTAATTGGATCCTCTTTATTCAACAGGTTCAAGTTTCCTGTACAAACTCACTTCGAATTTATTAGATTAAACACTATTCATGATTAAAACGTCAAAAAATTAGGCCAGCGATAAAAAAGCGTAATCCAAATTAAAAATAACGGACTTGCGCAAATTTCAACGGTTGAAATTAATGTACATATATTTACTTACATTAAAAAAACATTTCACATTAAATCACCTCGTCCAGTTGGAACGATAAATTTCTCAAACGGCTCTTACAATTTCTCTCGTTTCCATCCTTCCACTGCTTAATTACAATGCCGCCGTTCATAACTGCTCTTTCAAACTAAATGAATTTTATACATTCATCTTTATCTAGTGAATAAAAGTTTGCCAATTAAAAGTAATTTTCCATTTTTCAGTTAACTTTACCTAAACTAAATAAGCTTCGTATTCTCTAAAATTTCCATACCGAATTGTTTAAGTCAAATTACGAATTACATAATTTGATGCTCACTGCTGGAGGTAGTCCATCAGCTGTCATTGCAAGCACCGTATAGCTCATCTCGACTAGAAGGCAAATCAAATGGCGATATTGTAACTTCACATAACAGTCCCATAGTTATCGAGAACACTCCCAACATAGAGTTACGACTATCACGGCGGGTTTACTGTAGACACCAACGATAATAATTTATATGGGTACCACGAAGACAACTCAGAGGTGAGGTGAAGTTAGCGGGGAGCCGAAAATTGTTTTACTCGCGATTACTTTATTTATACATGCATGAATAAGAGAAAAATTGATACGAGGATTATTTGAATTTAGAATTATTTGTACTTCGTATAGAGAAGTGATAAAAAATATTACTTTCGCTACCCTTCATAAAAATGCTTTAACTTCTACATAAGAGGGAGTTTGATAGTTCCATGACTCTCTATGACGCTTCATGACTCCATGATTGTCCATGACGCTCCATAACTCTCACAAACATGTCAGAACCTAAATATTTAAGATTAAAAATCGTCTAATGACGGGTAAATTATATATTTGTATGTTACGTGTATATATAAACCTTGTATAACATTGACTATTTTTAAATTATGTACACAATTCTGTACATTTTCCCACACTATAGTCACGTTATATTATCAAATTGTGTGCCGTACCGTGTCCCGGGAAGGTGAACGTCCTGCACATCTAGGTAGACACACCTCTTTAACCTCACTCTCATTATTATTCTTGGTAATTTAGTTACGCGAGGTTAGCGGAAACATCACTGCGCGATGTACATATGTGGAAAATGCGAGTCGAAATTAACTACATACGTTGCTTCTTAGAAGTATAATTAAAAGACAGTATACCACACTAAACATCTGCTCAGTATGAAGATTTATTTTTTGAATTTATCAGAAAGTAAATAAAATGTACATTTAGTATGTGTGTTTATACCTAATATACTAATTTTATATATAACTAATTTTATATCTAACAAGTTGATCCAATGCTGTCATAATTTTTTTAAACAAAGCATGATAAATTGATACTGGAATAATATTTAGTAATGAAATAAAAACAATTTGCTTATTTTTCTAGAAAAAATAAAGTTATTGATATAATGTTGAAATTTTGTTTTGAAACGTCTAATGTATTTAATCTCTTGTCAGACAACGTATAAACTATATTCCAATGATAAATCGATACATGAATTACATCTGACAATGAAATAAAAACATGGATTAGTTTTCTAGGAAAAAAAAGAAATTTATTGATCTAGTGTTGACATTTCATTTTCAAACTCTTAATATATAAGCTCTTGTCATAAAGCATATAAACTATATTTCAATGATAATGCAAAATCATGTTACCCACGAGAAGTTTACTTCCATCGTCAGTTGATTTGAAGGAATAAGTTATATAAATGATCAAAACTACACTGAATTTCTTGAATATAATTCTATTAACAGCTACGCTACTAAATCTATTATAACAAAATCCAATCACCAAGTACCAGGATGAAAACCATATATGCAATTAGGTTAAAGTTTCACAACCTGCTGGCTTTAAATTCCACCCCTTTCAAGTTCTTTTAAAGACAATACATTATTTCAATTAGTTGATTAAACTATTATCTATTTAACTAATAAATTACTGGAAGGTTAACTGGGCATTTTTGGAGATTCAACCTGGAAGGTAGGGAAGTGGCATTTATTTTGGAGACCACCTTGAAAACTGTATTACATAGGGCACTAATAATCACTATGGAAGGTGATATATATTGGGATCAATTTAATCCCTAATTAATGATCACTCCACACATGTAAGTAAGAATACATTAAGGACTTAAAAAGTAAGTTTTCTATGATGATTGAAAAGATAATGATTTGATTTGTACATATAACTGACAAATTTCTAATCGTTCTTATGTATGTAAATAAATAACTTATTCGTGTAAAACTAATAGGAAAATTCGATACAAAATTGTTGAGCAAATTGTTACGTACTAATTATCTTTTTTTTTAATTGTCTAAATGGAAAAAAAATACTATAGCTATCTAGATAAAAGAAACAATATTTATGTAGAAATCTGCTCAACTACAATATATTTTATATCAGTTTTATCACACTAATTTGTCGTTGTTATCTTATCGCTTGTATACAGCACTGGACGTTGACTATGGACATATTCACAAACAGATTTAGAATAACAGGAACATTCTTTATGTTGTTAGAGACATACGTAAGTCAATTTAAGCGGAAAGTTGCTTAAAAGTGAAATCTTTTGAAATCGTATTTCACAAAACATTAGAAAGTAATCCTTATAAAATCATCAGACTATGATAATTAACAGGCGACGAATACAACGTATGAAACGAGTGTTAGAAGATTTAATTAAAAAAATTAATTCACTTAACGATTTCGTACAATTTAATTGAAACATAGTGTACATTTGTTTTACATTGCCGATTTGAAAACTAGTAACGCGTTTTGACCGATTTATTTTTTCTTATAACTGTACATTTATTTCCTATATCAATGACCGGAGAGGCTCACAATTTGGTATTTCAATTATCACTCAGTTCAACTTTGATAAAATACTTACTTATTTTCACAAGATTCTTATTGCTCTTGAACATTTGCGTATGTTCAAGAGCAATAATTAAACGTTTTAGTGCAATCTTTTTCAGTTACGCAAAGCCAAGTAATTTAAAAAAAGTTATAATATGAAATGAGCGTTGAACTACAGTCTCAAAATTTAAATAAAATTAGTGGGTGCGTAGAAAGACTTTTGTTAAATTATAAACATTTATTAGTCTATATTCATATAGCTACGTTTACGTCTAAGTAATGATACGAGAGACGTTTTTCGTCAAATACAACACTTAACTAGTGCACCGGTGCATTACCGTACTGAATGTAATCAACTATCATTATTTTAATGATTAAGCAAATAAGCATATCAGGTAGCAGCAAATTCGTCGTCACCTCAATTTTGTTTAATTTATTATAACATAAAAGAGCAAAATAACCTCCGTGCCTAGCATTTTTATTATTATAGATTGTCATATATTGAAGTATAAATACTTCAGAAACTTAATTTTCAATAATTTCAAATTCTATTTAGAATTATATGTCTTTCTTTTAATATGCGCCAGTGAAGGAGGCAAAACAATATTTCTTTATTTATGCCATAATCTTACTCATTAATTATCAAAATCCATAGGGTACTGCCGGTACGGACTGCCCAATCGATATTAATTTTAAATCTAATTATATGTGGAAATTTATATTTAACCTAAATAAAGTAATTACGTAATACAAATGAGTGCCCAATACAATAGCACTCTTATGATACACGCTATTTGAAGTTTAACTATTCTTTTTACCTTAAATAATAATAATAATAAAAAATCTTCTCAACATATTTTTCCCTTAACTAGTGCTATAAAACCTTTTATTATGCCAACTTTTAAGATTGTAGGTCGACCGGAAATACTCCGTCGGTTTTGATGTTAAGTGAGTAAGGCTATGGCATAAATAAAGAAATATTACTTATTATATTTTCACAGGCGCATACTGAAAAGTCGTATAATTAGAAATCATTGATTTTTAGATTTTTCCCTTAACTTGTGACATAAAACCTCCTATTCTGACAACTTTCAAGATTTTAGGTCGACCAGAAGTACCCTATGAGTTTAGAAAAATTAATAAAGAAATATTGCTTAGAATAACTTCCACAGGTATATTAAAAAGACGCATTATTAGAACATTACGCCGACTTTCAACATTTTAGGTTGACCGGAAGTACCCTATAGCTTTTGATGATCAATGAGTAAGACTATGGTAATAATAAAGAAAAAATACGCTTTAAAGGACTATATATTTTTGTTGCGCGACATCAACCTAAAGATAAATAAAATGCCAACATCATGTGGAGAATTATAAAATTACACATTTAAACAAGTCGCTCCTAAAAAAAATTGGACTCACTATCCGTTTCAGTAATCTGTTAATTAATTAATCTAATCTGAAGCTTGGTGATTTCTCTTTAAGATATCGATCAAGATATAAAACTGCAGTTTTATTAAAATTGGTCCAGCGGTTTTTGCACAATGCATATATAAACACGTTATTTTATTTATGTATGGTACCGTATAAGAGATCACAGCAATCCAAAATCATCATCTTAGGAAAACAAGGCTTTGTAAATAAAAAAAATTGAAATTAGAACACAATTTGGTATTTACTCTTCGATTCCAGTATCCTAATGTTATTAGGCCTTTAATCGAAACAAAATCATCAAAATGGAGCTAAAAATTCGCTTTCGTAAGAGTATTGAATTCACAATAACACATTTCAATGAAAAAAAAACATCACGCTCCATCGATTGGCGTCATTAGCCCCATCATTCACACTAACATCGCTCAATTGTTGGTACAACAAAAGGTCGACCTTCCAGATCAGGTAGAAACATCGAGAGGCCCATAATGCCCCCGACCGCGATTGTCTACGATGCAGATCGCTAACATCGTTCCGACGCTCCGAAGACGCTCGGATGTTAAGCGGAACGAGATCTCGAAGATCTCGCTCGTATTTTAAACTAAGCTTTCTATGCAAATTCGAAACTCCCGTCTGCGCCACTAGACGTTTTGCATAATTTATATAGCATGTCGCCGGCAGAGAGCAGTGCAGTTTATGATCCGAAAGGATATTTATCTAACATACACGGTTGCGATGTATAAAAGATATTTTTTAGTCAAAGTTTATAAATTAAACAGTACAAGACGTTTTTATAGGGCCATCAATCAGATTAATAAATCTTCAAAAACAGTTCGAAGACAAATTTTTTTTTTAGTTTTTAGGGTTCCATATCCAAACTACGAACCCTTAAAGTTTCGCCACTGTCTGTCTATTCGTCTGTATGTCGCAGCCCTTTTACTCGCAGACTATTAGTTCCATAAAGCTGAAATACAGCGCGTTTATAATTATTTGTAACGCCTACAATACTAGGGGTGATTTTTTAGCATACACCATTCTACAGGGTATCGTTGATTACGTCTTTCAAAAATATTGGAGGTACGAGTATGTCATGAACAAATTTTCGATACAGGAATCCGGTTACGAAATATTAAGCTTTAAAGTGATCATTTTAGTTAAGAGTTACGTGTCCCCAACCGATTACCAGCTAAACGGCTATTTTTAAATATCTGAAACGTAAACACAATAGTATAATTAAAAGAAAAATTATCACCGCTATGTAAGCTCTACTAGTTTACGAGTAATAGTTGATCAACTTATGACAACTGACTTAAATCGACTGCAAAAATAACTTATTATTTTAAAATATATATTTATTAAGTCTGTTAAAGACCCATTGGGCAATATATTGATATATTTACAATGTAGAAAATTAATATGTATATATATATATATATATATATATATATATATATATATATATATATATATATATAATAGTTTAATATAAATACTACGTACCCTTAAATGTTTTAAGCGCATATGTGTGAACGGAAACCTCGTAATAAGAGTTCTACTCATATTTACAGGATTTCATACTCCTAAATTGTAGTTTTAATCAGTATACAGTCTGTTCTCAATGTAATAGCCGGCTATACCTGAGAAACAAATACCTACCATGATTATGTTTGGTTTTAATCGCTTATTTATACGAAATGATTATACGCGGTGTCCGGGAATAGATGTCGGACAAAGAAAGACGTTATTCGTTGGCTATAAAAGAATAATTAGAAAATATTACCCATAACTCTTTTGAACACACCCAATACTTGCCCGGTGTGCGGTTTTTACCCGCAGTGGCGATGTCTTCATAGCTGTTCGTGGGTTATTTCCCCGAGGGGTGTTGAATAATGTGCGCAAGTGTACGAAAAAGATGACAAATATTTATGAATATTATTTTCAATTTTCTGAAAAAAAATCATCCTTTAAGTTTTATTTTAACGATAATCAACTATTTTTCAGTCAAGGAATAACGTATTTCTTTGTCCGACACTTATTTCCGGACACCGTGTATATGATCAATTTATCAACAGCTAATATTTATTCTATCTTTTCTCTGAGTACAGAACGATAGGGATCAAACGTGTAACATAAAAACGTAAATAGCAATCTGTAATGACTAGCCATAAAGCTCCTGGAACTTTTTTAAATTTATAATATTAGTGATGAATACTGACATAATGGAATGTCCAGCTTTAGGATGGCTATAACGATTTAGTTTATTTAATTTAAAAATATTTACATGGTTTCATTTTGCATCACAAAATAGATTACAACAGACGAATGAGTCGTGTTTTTGCCAAGCCCTACAGACAAATGTAACATCCTTTTTTAAATTAGCAATATAATATCGAATACCTACCAATGGTATAAGTTATTTCTAAATTGTACATACATCAAATAAACGTCAAAAACAATGTTTTTAGTTATTATAATATAACTTAACTTAAGTAGACCAAACTTGTCCAAATTGAATATAGAAAAAAGGTATCGTGTAAAATTTACTGCTCTTGAACATTAAATTTTATGACAATTACGTCGAATGATCTTGAAGTTATTTTCTCTCGAAGTTACTATCGGTTATTTACAGCTTATGTCTCCTTGTAATAGATGTTAAAAATTTAAGTTTTTATTTATTACAATTCACCCCACCTTATAAAGATTAAACTCCATGGGCGAATTTGACAATAGAAAATAAATAAAGTCGCTCGGTAAATAAATAGAGCGGTACAAGATGGCTATAGTATCATGGAAATAATATTTTTTGATAGTTTTCGTTGTGAATATTGTTTTGTAATTTAATTAGGGTTATTTGCTTTATAATTGTATTATAATTCGAATCAATAATTTATTTATAATTTCGTTATTAAAAAGTGCTGTCGTTATTGTACAAATCCGATACGTATTACTTAACAGTGTAGTATAAAAATAGGCGTAATCAAGAATTCCATCAAAAATAAACCCTCAAAAATACAAGGTTAGCGCATAATAATGTGTATTATTGTCTATTTATAACTTATAAATAAAATATTGTTAAAGTGCATTTGTTTCTTTTATATATCATATTAGAATTCCTCAATTTTCCACAATAGTCTTAACAACGGCTTACTCCAAACTGAATAATCAGAGTCGTATGAGTTGTTCAATATTTTATTAGCAGATTAAGTTATTAATCTGTCAGGTTGGTGAATTTCACAATGTCAATAGGGATTCTAAGGATTACGCTACACGATATACCAAACAGTAATGAAAACACAGTGGTCGAACGTCAATATCATTGGTCAGCATTAAATGTGACAGCGAGTTTCATTGAGGCGTAACTCTTTTAATACTGTACTATTTTCCATAATGACGTAGGCATTATTTATATAAAAAAAGTATATTATTAAAACTAATTGTAAATGCGTTTCTCTGAAATTAGTCACCAAAATAATCGCAAACAATCTTCCACACATGTTACAGTAGCAATTCTTCATAGATGCCTTTTAGAAGTCACTTTAAAAGAAGCTCATTAAGGGATTCGTATATTTATGCTCTCTACAACCTCCTCTTTTTTTTAAATCTCAAGGAAAACAATTTATTCAAGATCTGGAACCACGGCTTAAGTAAGTAAAAATTTTTTTAGAGTTGTTTTTTTTGACAACGCAATCTTATAACCAAAGACCATGTTAATGATCTTTAAATCCTTATATATATATATATATATATATATATATATATATATATATATATATGCGATAATATTTACGTATTGTTGCGTTGATTGTGGCCATGATTCTATAGAAGACTACCTGTTTATGTACTCTATCTACTCATAAAAGTATATATATAACGGGGCAAAAACAGCAGTAACAGTGTTATTATTAATCACGTTACATTATTAAACAGTAATTTCAACATCATAATTAAACATACATGGTAGGTGAAAATCAATATAAATAAACACAATATATCATAAATCAATATAAATAAACAAACTCGCCAACATAAATCTTTACAAGGTACTTTCTGGAATCTTTCAAATGGTTCATAAGTTTATATACAAACATATGATCAGATATTTTAAATGTAACTTTAATGCGAAATTGTAACTTTAATGCATAATCCCGTCCCTTGCACATACACCAGCATACAGACCGACGTTGATATTCACCCATCTAAGACAGATTGCGACTAAGAACTTCTATTTGACAATCTCCCAACAGACCAAGCGATCGAAGCAAATATACAAGGCTCAACTGGAATTTGCTGGCACCCAGCTGAGGCTCATTCATCGTGCGACAGCCAGCACCTGCTCCCGTATTACTTACTATGATAATATTTATTTAAGAAGCACATTGTGTAGTCGCATAGGTCATTATGCCCAGATAAATTAGGTCAGATAGAGCAATAAATTATTACATAACTTAAGTTTTAATTTCTATAATAGCGCTACATAGAAATCGTACTATTTTATGCTGAAAATATTATTAAGCAAATTTTTTTTTATATTCTTCCCTTTTTTTAACAATTCTCCATTCACTGCTAAATATAAACCGCTTCGTTATTGAAAACAATTTTATAGATGTTGCGCTTTCTGCATGCAGTTTTGCGAGACCAGAGGGACTGGAAGCTGGCGAGTTTTCGAAAGTGGCGGGAAAGAGATGACTGCAGAAAGCGCATCATCGCCATGATTGTCACACTAAAGAGGAGTTCAATACTCAACGATAGGTGGAGAAAGGTTAAAAAAAAGAAATAATATAGAAGACGTTTGCTTGACAATATTTTAAACATAAAACAATGTGACTCTATTTTCAAAATCATATAACTGAAACTAACATATCAACATAAAAGATAAATGGCATGTTAATGCCATTTACCTTTTATATATATTCATAATATAAAAGGTAAATGAAGTTTTATATATATTCATACATAATATATTTTCTACATAATATAGAGATTAGAGCAAAGCGCATTCAAAGCAAGCGACAAAAATAAATATTGGCAATGCAACAATTTAGATTGTAACCCTTTATTATGTTTCATTGATGTCATATGACATTATGTTAATAGCTATATTATAAAAACGATCCTCCAGAAACGCCTAATTCTCATCTCTTAAATAAAGCTCTCTCTCTTATATATTATGTTCTTTCTACGACTCTATCTCTTTATAGTCTACGTGCGAGCACTACCTGAGCAATTTTTTGTACGTTTTCTAAAATAAAAAAGTGTATATTTAACTATTTTGATATACACTAGTGTTCATATTTTTACTGTCATACATTTAACTATTGTGTGATATGATATTAATTATATGAATAGATGACATTCATAAAGTACTACAAGATACAATAAAACTTAAATTTAATGTTTAGTATTAATTGAAGTTAACCTCTTTAAGTAATGCTTGTATCGGCTGGAGACTCATGAATGACGTACGTCATCCCCAGGAATGACATAAGTTAAGTATTACGTGGCACAATAAGTTAGTTGATTATTTATAACTTAAGTTTAATATTGGTAACTAGAATCTATAAGTTGTATCAATAGAAGACCCATTAACACAAAACAAACATACGATAAGTTACAATGTCACGACTTATTTTCTCTTATTGTTATAAACTGGAAATGAAATTAGAAAAAAAAATATCTTATATTTCACGAGTATAAGATATTACTTCAACAGTCTGAAAAGAGTGAGCGATTAAAGTTCAGTTCAGTTCACTACAGGTTTATTTAAAACTGCGGTCATCTGTTATTAATAACTGGCCTCGTTCTGATTTCACCCGCTCAGTGCTATTACTCAGGTACAGGTACAATTATTCATTCCATCTAATTTGTAACCTCACGCTAAATTGAAGAGATAGCAAGAGAAAAATGTTTGAATACATTCATCACCTAGAGTTGTGAGTAACATTGATGGTTCATAATCAAAATGAAGTAACTGATATAAATACTGAGAAATATCGCGGAAAACATTCAATACAGGTACAATTTCTTAGAATTAATAATTATAATACAAAAACAATTTCTACAAAATATATCATGCTTTATCGTCAAACGTCATGAACGGAATTACAAAATTGATATAGGTATTAAGTCATAACGTACCGGTTACAACGCCGATTAACGACTGTGAGTCACTTTATCAAACACGATAATACTTTCATGAATTAACGGAACACAAAATCACAAATAACAACAGTTATATTGAATCAAACACTATGAAACTTACTTAAAAAACACACAAAGTAATATACGCAATCACGCAGATAATAACCTATATTTATATTCGCTATTAAAAAATTGCAGCAGCTGTCAACGAAATGTCAAAAGGTGTTTAAGATGGCGTCGTAGTGTGCATATAGCAATGACAACAAACGACCGTTGCGGTTCGCGAGTGGCCGAGAACTGGCCCCGGCGCTGCGCAGGCGACGCGGCGCGGTGAATCAGAGCGCTCTTGCCTGTATACGCGCCTAACGACACGACTGACATTGACTCATTACAACTATTTAAAATTTGGACGTGGCGTAATAATACGATCACATAAACCAAAGACCTTATAGATACATGTGAATTTACCGAACGATCAACATTAAGTCATCCGTCGTAGTTGATCCCTTATAATATTCCTCATACGTTATTTTAAGAACATAACAAATTAAACAACCACAATGCTTACAAAGTAAGAAAACTGCGGAGGCGATGATGCATACACAACAAATTATTCCGGAAAAAATAAAAAAAACTAACTTGGCATGTGGGAAGTAAATTTGACAAAGACGAACGAAGTGAGAAAAGCGTTTGATTTAAAGATATACGACTATACAGGCTAAGATAGAGAAGACTGCTCATTTTAACTCGAGTCAAATGTCAGAGAACCCTCGTCGATTGTAGGCGACCTCAATTGTACCCAGAGCACTTGCCCGCATAGCCTCTTTCTTGCCCGAGCTCATCGCACCGAGATTACTTTGTCTTAATTTTGTTTCATTTACGGGACCCACCCGCTTGGTTACAGAGGGGAATAATAACGACACTGGCCTTGCGAAGGTATTCGTTGTAGAGGTTGAATGTATCTGCAGCGTACGTGATTTTGGGAGGTTGGTATAATAAAAAAAATCTTGTAAGAATCCGAATCATACAGAGAGGTTCCGTCTTATATTGGAACTCGATAATTCAACTTCATTCAAAATGGTCAAAATATAGAAAAATATAACAAATGATCTTAATATAAACATATACCTATAAAGTTTAAATGAGTGCAATGGAAGTAAAAAAATAATTTATTGAGATACTTTAAAACTGTGAAATGAAAAGATGATATAATGATATAAACATTTCCTTCTCTTAAGCTTCTTTTGATTAACGAAATTTTCATACGTCGATTTAATTTACTGGATATTTTCTAATAGTTTTCACCTATTTTACCGTAAGTTTTCAGTGCGCACGTTGTTTAATTTAAGGGAGTTAATAAATCATTAATAAGACACTCTTAACTCTCATTAGTCCTTGCTGACTGTTTTTTATTTTGCAAGTCAATATATTAGTTGGTGATAGATAACGGAGTAACGATGTAACTCTTGTTATTATATAAATAGATTTATGTAATATAATTTATAAACATAGATACTTTGTACACAGTTTCAAGATGAATATTTTGTTTCAGTTTTTAATATAAAATATAAAAAAAAATTTAAAACATATCTACAAATATGGCGACCGTAGATGCGATAAATAAAAAAAAATACTTTACTCTCGAACAGAATCTCTGTAAAAATCTCAAACCGCACCGAGATCCAAGATAACACTTACCCCACATCAACGCAGCTGGTGCGTTTTCAAATTTGTTAGATCAATCAGTGATGTGATTGTAGCATTTCGAACTGCTACAACAATTTCAGTGAGGAACGGTGCTTGTAACCAGAGAACTTGACATTTACGCCAATCACAGGTCTTGAATCAAGGTGTTCACCACACGTTTGAAGAATACAATATTTTCTAAAAAATTAACCGTCTTTAAATAGCCACAGAATAAGAAACGCATAAAAAAATATAAAATAATAAAAATACAAGTACTTAGTTAAAGTTCCCTAGTTTAGCTAGAGATTATTGAAATCGGTGCCAAGTCAACGCCTCTCTTTCTCTCTTATGGACTTTTCTGTTAAAAAGATTTGAAACACTTCAGATGTATGTGAAACTTGATGAGATGATGCACATATAGCCAACAATATGTTCAAACAAAATTATATAGTATGATATGCGTTTTAAATGAAGGTGTGTTTTTGCGGGCAGTAGTATACCTCTTAAAGAAAACAAGAAACTGCTTTTAAATAAGGCTGCCGGATATATTAGTTTACAGTTACGAAAATCAATATAACGTCAAAAGTTTAACTAGAGCCTTTTTACAGTTACACTGATGATTTTTGGACGCTATAGTGCAAAAATCTCTACATTTTTGTAGCCAACAATAAGTCAGAGCAAAATTATATAGTATGATATGTGTTGTAAATCAAGATGTGCTTTTGCGGGCAGGGGTTTATACCCCTTAGAGCAGTTTCTTGTTTTCTTTAAGGGTTATCCCTTAAAGAAAACAAGAAACTGCTTTTAAATAACGCTGCCGGATATATTAGTTTACAGTTATGAAAATCAATATAACGTCAAAAGTTTAACTAGAGCCTTTTTACAGTTACTCTCATGATTTTTGAACGCTATAGTGCAAAAATCTCTACATTTTTGTAGTCAACAACACGTCAGAGCAAAATTATATAGTATGATATGCGTTGTAAATCAAGATGTGCTTTTGCGGGCAGGGATATATACCTTAAAGAAAACAAAAACTTGCTTTTACATAAGGTTGCCGGATATATTAGTTTGTCGTTACGAAGATCCATATAACGTCAAAAGTTTAACTAGAGCCTTTTTACAGTTACAATGAATTTTTTTGAACGCTATAGTGCAAAAATGTCTACTTGTCTGTAGCGAACAATAAGTCAGAACAAAATTATATAGTATGATATGCGTTGTAATCAAGATGTGCTTTTGCAGGCAGGGGTATACCCCTTAAAGAAAACAAGAAACTGCTTTTAAATAAGGCTGCCGGATATATTAGTTTACAGTTACGAAAATCAATATTACGTCAAAAGTGTAACTAGAGCTTTTCGACAGTTACACGGAAGATTTTTGAACCCTATAGTGCAAGAATCTCTACATTTTTGTAGTCAACAATATGTCAGAGCAAATTACATAGTATGATAGTATGTGTTGTAAATCAAGATGTGTTTTTGGGGGCAGGGGTATACCCCTTAAAGAAAACAAGGAATTGCTTTTAAATAAGGTTGCCGGATACATTAATTTGTAATTACGAAGATAAATATAACGCCAAAAGTTTAACTAGAGCCTTTTTACAGTTACATTGAAGATTTTTGAACGCTATAGTGCAAAAATCTCTACATGATTGTAGCCAACAATATGTCAGAGCAAAATTATATAGTAAGATATGATTTATAAATCAAGATGGGTTTTTGCGGACAGGGGTATACCCCTTAAAGAAAACAAGAACTGGCTTTTAAATAAGGCTGCCGGATATATTAATCTGCAGTTACGAAGGTCAATATAACATCAAAAGTTTAACTAAAGCCTTTTTACAGTTACACTGAAGATTTCTGAACGCTATAGTTCAAAAATCTCTATATGTATTCGCTTAATCATTATTGCGTCATTTATATAACGGAAACAGCACGATGCCTCCGCCACATTCCATTAATATGGCCGTGCTAGTTATTCATATTGTATCACGAGCAGAGAGGCATTTAGCTGCCGACTCTACGGAACTAATTATATGTTCATTCCACTCGCGCTTCGTCGATACGATGTGAGATACTGTTTCTGTTTTCCTCTCGCGGGCAACACTTATCGCCGCGTTATTAAAAATGATAATAGACTTGCGCAAAAACTGCACCCGACTACTGAATTATTCATAGAATAACATTAAAAAATTAAGTAAAAATAATGGACAATTCAACCATAAATTGATATTTTAGTCGTTTACACGGAACTAGTCGGAACGAAATTAGTAGGAACGAAATTGTGAAGCAAATGGTATATACTATTTTATATATTTCATATACATAACAAGGTTAGTTTGACTGTTAACATTATCTATTTATATATTTGAGTGTGAAGGAAATAGAACACTGGAAATATAAAAAAATATAGATTCAGCTAAGTATTCGTAGCTAAACCATTAAAATAAGCACTCGACTTCGTGAATCAATTCGGGGATACTTTTCTCTATTATTGTATCGTCCCTTTCGCTATCAGGCTATATTTCACACCGCTGGATTAAGCGTAAACCTGTCAGATACCTTAAAGCGATCGACAGTACAAAACGACAGTATAAAGTATATTTATACGCTACAATAAGGCTTAGGTAGTAAAAGGAGCCGACGAATGAGAATATTCTTGTATTCGTTTATTTATGATACTTTAAGCGTAGAAAACTAAGTATACAGTAGCGGACTTATTGCTGTAAGGCAATATTTTTCTGTGGTAAATGATTAATAACGTTAAATTAAGAACACTTATAAAACAAAGTACATAATAATACATTTACGTAGGTGTAAGACTAAAACGGTAAAGGAAACCTTCCTTTTCATTTCCTGTACATTATTTTTTCGGTCTCTCCTATGTCTATCCGTCTATCTGTTCCGTTATAACTCTTTAACCCCTCATCTGATTTTAGTAAAATTTAATATATTTTCTTAGAAGCCACCTAGTATCAAAGGATATTATATCCTGTCGCTAACATTAAGGTAGAGCGTCCCGTATAAGATAACGTAATGGTTCATATAAAACTACCTACATCATACGCAACTACATTCCACCGTCGCCCTTTCGTTTATGATGAAGTCTGCAGTGAAAGCTAAAGATTATTTTATGGTTGTATTTTAAATCCGATTTGGAAGTAAGACTTTTCTATCAAATTGTAAAATTACGTGTAGATACGTACATAGAGTGGATTTTCTTTTTCAGAAACCGTTTGACGTAGAAAGTTGGAATTTGGCATACTATTGTAACTTATTGACCAACATATTTCGCAATGGTAAGAACCTACGAAAAAATTGTCTAAAAATTTCCGAGGCATCCCCATCCAATATTAAATAACTCTTTTTAGCATAATTTTTTTTTTGCTTTGTGCGGTTATTAATTGAAAGGGCTAGTAACGAGAAGTATAAAACTGTTTTTTTTAATATTTCATATGAGTTCTAGAAATATTATTAAAAATAACTATAAAAATTCCCCTTTCTCCCATCTCCGAATCGACTTAAATTAAAATGATAAAAAAAAACAAAGTTGCTACAAGTTTACCAAATTTCGTAGTTTTTGAGAAATTTACAATATTTTTTTTCTTGCGCTTATAATAAGATATACTAGGCAAAGTATTTAGATACTTAAAACTAATTGTATACGTTTATATGCACATGTAAATAAGTACGAAGCCTTCGTAGGCCCAGTTCTACTCGCACTCTTTTTCACTTTTTAAATCTAAAATTTAATAAGATAAATTTACAAGATATATTCATTTTAGTCAATATTTATGCGAAATAATATTCAAAATTCTTTTTCCAATTAATAATATTCATCTCTGAGATAGTTTATTTTTTACTTTCCACTAAAACAATCAGCTGTGATAGTAGGTACCTACTAGCTATTATATAACTAATGAGCTACGACACTTGCCTAATAAAATGCTAACATTAGACTAGTTCGACGTGATGGAAGAAATGGAAGAAATGTAATTTTGTCGTACGGTAGCACCACTCTATGAGAACAACTACTTAAAATGACGATAGATCGATTAGGAACAGTGATAAAAATTTATATGACTACATATAATTTAAATTTATAACAACGAAAAACAAAATATTTTTTCTTGATTATATCAGTCTATTATATCTTTATTATAGAGTTTCTATAAAAACCTGACCAAACGGGACATTTTACATAAAACAGATGAAATATCGTTTTTGAAACCATCATTTAACTATCTATTATCTCTGTTTTCATCGTTAAAATATAATTATAGAACCAAAAATATTACTGAATAATTCTTACATTACTGGATTAATTATTAAACGGACATATTTCGAAGCTGTACTTAATTTTTTAAGTTCTAAAGCCCTATATGACTAGGTATCCGTTGATTTCATCACGTTACTTACTAACGCAGGCAATATATTTACTTCAAGCGTTATTAATTACATTAATTCTCTATATCTCTCTCATTTTCATAATTTACATTCAAACGCCTTGTCATTTCGAAAAGTTAACAAGTTAATACAAAATCGCAACTACCGTATGGCCATATTATTATTAAACTTTCTAAATTAATTTAATATTCTCTGTTTAAATTTCAGTTAGGTAAATATAAACTCCGCACCGCAGCCTGGTCTAGTTGTTCACGTAATATCTCGCGGTTTTAAGCAACAGCCACGCCTAGATGAAAACTTAACTTCTCTTCCGCAGTATCTCGGTTAATGAGAAGTAGTGTCGCCCGCTAATCTGAGATAACACACGTTCCCGCACAAACAACTAACCAGGTAAGGGCAAGTTAATAGGATTAAATGTTATAATGAGTTTAACATACCCACTGAGAGTGGCTTATAAGTTTACCGCAAAATCACGGATGGAAAAAGATCTAATCCGAAGAAGGGATAAAAATATATCGAAAAGAATATAAGGATAAACGTGTAGATATAGAAATATGTAAAACATTTTTTTCAACATTGCATAATTTTAATGTACGTATATGAAATGAAATCTTTTCAAATTAACATTTTGAAAACCAACGTTTGAAACAAGGTCATAATTTGTAGTTTAAGAAGCACCTTATTATTACACTTCCATTTCCCTTGTCATCATCGCTAGTCCCGACGTTGTCGTATAGCTTGTCTTATTTTTCATATATAAGCAAGTTTTAACGTAAAATATGATCATACTCATTTGACGCTATTCTTGACAATGAAGCCTTTTCAGAAGTAAAACTAAAGTGTTAAATTAAATAGAAATGTCGTTAGCGCTCTAAAAGAGGCTCGAATTTGTGATACAGTGTGTAATTGTCTGTCATCGCTGCCCTACTTTATAACAATTTATATGAAAATGCCTTTTTGCGTTATTAACAAGTAACTTTAATTACACAGCTGAGCTAGGAACAACATTTAAGTAAGTACATACAAATAATGTTTAAGTTTATTTTTTTTAATATTACTTTCTGAATTATTTCGAATTATCTACAAGGCGATCTAATAATATGATAACAATAATAACATAGCAATATTTAGTTGTTCTCGTATCAGCACATTTCTGATTTAAGATGTTATCGCCAATCGTCACATCGACGCTATCCTATTTGCACCTATGTCGTACTCGCTCGTATATAATATAATCTTTCATAATTCTTTCATAGTACTTTTCATTTCTCTTTTTTTAAGTGCTGTTTAGACTAGACGTTTTATTATTTTTTATTAAATACTTGAATTTTTGTGTAAAATTTCGCAATATTTGCGTCTTCGCAATGTCTTCTCCTATTGCCATGTAGATGTCAGGGCCTTTCAGATTTTAGACTGGTACTAAAGAAGTTAATGTAACGTCAATAAGTAAACGTTCAACCTATGGCTTCATGGCATTTACTAAAATTAATATTTTCTAAATAAAGTATAATATTATTATCAACGGTCATTTACTACTAAAATTATGAACTGTAGTGTATTTTCATTAAACAAGTAACAGACATCCAACTATTCATAATTGTTTACCCCTGCCATATTTTTATTAAAATTATGAACTGTAGTGTATTTTCATTAAACAAGTAACAGACACCCAACTATTCATAATTGTTTACCCCTGCCATATTTTTCTTAAAATAATGAACTGTAGTGTATTCTCATTAAACAAGTAACAAACATCCAACTATTCATAATTGTCACATCCAACTATCCAGCCATATTTTTATTAAAATAATGAACTGTCTGTAGTGTATTTTCATTAAACAAGTAACAAACATCCGTACTGTTCATAATTGTATACCCCAGCCATATTTTTACTAAAATAATGAACTGTAGTGTATTTTCATTAAAAAAGTAACAAACATCCGTACTGTCCATAATTGTATACCCCAGCCATATTTTTACTAAAATAATGAACTGTAGTGTACTTTCATTAAACAAGTAACAAACATCCGTACTGTTTATAATTGTATACCTCAGCCATATTTTTACTAAAATAATGAACTGTAGTGTATTTTCATTAAACAAGTAACAAACATCCGTACTGTTCATAATTGTATACCCCAACCATATTTTTGTCCTGCTGTCCAATATTATTGTTTACTCAACAAATTAAGGCCGGATGACAGGAAGGCCGAATTTCTGGATATATCGCAAATACGGTTCTCATTCAGTCAATATTTATGTTGTACAATATACTTGTCCGCAATTATACTTATTTTAGGTAATTAGTACAGGAAGCGTTACATTAAAATTCTAATGCCTCGTTGCCTTTGCCTTTGTGCTTTATCTTAACAGAATGTTCGCAAAAACAATGAAGTCGCTAAAAATGCATCATTAACATACAGATTACTCAATTAGTTAATTAATAATTTAATTAGTTAATATCTAATATGTACTTTTCAAAAGAGGCTAATACAAAGAATAATCGTACATAACGATCGTTGAATTCAAAATGTTTTTCGGGGAAAAATTAAAGTTGTTGGCGAATATTACATCCATTAACGAATTGGAATAATAATAGAAGAAATCACGCGGGGTTAACACTCGTTTTGAACATTTTGCATACAGTTACAACTTTAGTAACCGCGATAGCACGATTATGGAAAATTTTGGCCGGTCTTTTTACATTAAAAAGAAGACTTTTTGGTATGATGTGTAGATTTTATGACACATATGTGTCATCAAATCTAATTAGCGTTCATAGCATATATTAACTGGATGGTAAATGACGATCACCAAGCTCAATGTCGTCGACCAAAAGCAGCTGAACAGAAATGGACATATCGTTCGTTATATACTAATACGATCGATAAAATATGACAACCCATACGACAGATTTTTAAGACTTTATCACAAAGTCCTAAAATTTTACGTACACAAATTTAAAGGATCTCTACATTTTCGCAATCACTTATACAAAAGAAACGATTGTCTAGTCAGCTAAATTTATATTTCTCCTACGTCACATTATCTTAAATATTATAACATGGAAAATATGCGTCTAATTTAAGAAATCTTTCAAAATGCTCTCTTTACAGAGATCGAAGTACGATAGCAACAGTTACTTCATTTTTAATAAAAACGACAAAGTTTAGTAAGCTAAATTTATATTTCGTCTACGTCACGTTATCTTAAATATTATAACATGGAAAATATTCGTCTAGTTTAAGTAATCTTTCAAAATGCTCTCTTTACAGAGATCGAAGTACAATAGCAATAGTTACTTCACTTTTAATAAAAACGTCAAAGTTTAGTAAGCTAAATTTATATTTCGTCTACGTCACGTTATCTTAAATATTATAACATGCAAAATATTCGTCTAGTTTAAGTAATCTTTCAAAATACTCTCTTTGCAGAGATCGAAGTACAATAGCAATAGTTACTTCACTTTAATAAAAACGTCAAAGTTTAGTAATCTAAATTTATATTTCGCCTACGTCACGTTATCTTAAATATAACAACAGTTAATTTACTTTTAATAAAAACCTCGAACGCAATTTCTTCTAATTTATTATAACGAATAACAGCAAAGTTATAATTTTATATACAATCACACCACAACAGAATTTCAAATAAAATAAAACATATCTCTCAGAACTATCAATATTAAACTACATACACAAAAAAAGGTGAAGCTAACGTGTCGCCAACTCCTCATTAACTCTAGCACTAATTGAATCTTAAACAGAGACTACACGTAAATACAGCAACACAACATGCAAGCAATATTTTATTTTCATAAACACTATAAGATACAATATCAAATAACCCACCGCAAGCGACAAAACAATGAAAAAATGAAATCACTTTCTACGTACACAAATTAATCACTCTATTACATAAATGGTGAGACTAAAAATCGGCATTTCCATTTAAGCATTCGATACTACGTAAATACGTGAACGAAAATATCTAACAAAATAATTTCTCCATCTCACTTTCTCTCCGCGTCGATAAAGTCAAAGTAAAAACGTCGATATTGATAGTGCTCGTACATAATATATTATTCAAAGCGATAGCTGAGGTCAACGGAACGATGAGCACATACGATGTTTGCAGTGGAAGTGACAATGTTAACTCATATCAATCAACGACACAGGAAAGGAGTTATCGCTGTCACTTGTTGTATAAACTGTCATACATATGACTATCAAATAAGGCGTCATATAAATAACGAACTTCTAGCCTTATTTGGTAACCTCGTTCTAATCCTATCTACACGGACGGGAAAGGTTCTAATCTTATAAAAATATCGATTCATTTTTAATTATAATTAAAAACGAATCGATACTTCACATATTTTAAACAATTTGAATAGAAAACCAAAAATCGATTCATATAAAAACCTCAGAATCTAAAAAATACGGGGAAATTGCAATACCCTTAATCCGTTCCGTAAAAACAATGTACAAATATAAATTGTTAAACGCCCTCTCTTTAAATGAGAGTTACAATAATTATGGTTTGGGTGACCACAGCGTAGTAAATTAGAGCGTTTAGCGATTAAATCAAGCTGAAAGTTAGTACGAAGGGTTTAAAGAACTGTGTGAAAATTAGTCAGACTTTAAACTAACGTTAACTTTAATGAATACATTAAAAACTCTGCAGCGCTGCGAGCTCAAACAAAAATATCCTTTTAACGTTGCTTTAAGACTTGTGAAATTAATTCATAACATCTTGATTACATAATAATTTAAGTCATATTATTTACCATTTGTGCTAGAACTGGACCTATTACATTGATATCACTCCATATAACACGTTCGGTCACAATTGAAAAGTTTAAACAAGTTCAATAACATTGTATACCTGTCTTGTAATATGATAAATATATCGTAGCAACTTAAAAAATGCAATAAGATACATCTAATAGAGTTCGATGCAAACAGTGAAACACACTACCAAATTTTTACCTACACGACACGCTCGCAACACCATACCAAAGAATATTAAATAATACTGCGTAATATTTAATATTCTTACCATACGGTATTAAATGCGGTTAAACTTTTTTTTTTAAATTTAGCAAATACTAATGAATTAATATTTTATATTAGAATAATTCATAATTAATTATTTTTACAACGTATTTTGCTTTTGTAACCTTGAACCATGAATTATGGTCGTAATACTAATCGATCAGCGGTTTAGGTCGGTTTGGACTAGTATTTTAAGTAATCATTTCAAATTAGAATGATTTAGTATTAATACCCCGGAACTAAAGTAATTAGACCCATTTAGTAATAAAATGACGTTATAGTTAATAGAGACAATTATAAATTAGAATGCTAATGACACGTCTATTAAAAATAAAATCATTAGTTAATGCCTATACAGTCGGAAGTCTACTTCACAATAATGAAACTGCGAAGAAAATGCTGCGGTTATATCAAAATAACAACTGTAGTTGTTTAGTATTACATGTCCAGCAAATTGTGAATAATTTTTACAATTCCGAAGTGTGCCGCAACAAAACACCGTCCAAAATTTTGATCAAAGAACCCAACTCCGTGATTGTTATAATCATTCACGACAGATGGAATTCGCCGACAATCAATTTCTTCCATCTATAAAGTCATTTCCTAAGTATGCGAGTTCATTCAGATGTAATCAGATACAAACAAATATTATGGATTCTTTATTATTATGTTTAAAAGAAAGGTACATACGTTTATTTAATATTTAATTTATAATATGTTCATTTAATGAATTCTCCTGGAAAGAATTACTGATTTCTTTTAGCTATCATAGAATAACGTATTTCTGTACATAAATTCTTCTCGAATTATAACTTATTTATTTAATCCGTATTGCCGATTAATGAACGTAAGAATTTCCAATCACTAAAATATCTCGTTTACCTCATAGCTCAGCAAAGTTTATCCATATTCTTGGGCGGCCAAACTCCATGTCGGCTCCCCAATTCGGTTAACTTTTCTGAAAAATTAAGTTTAACAGACTGCACTATTGCAGTTGAACATCTGAAATTCAAGTCGAAGCACCAGCAACAAACGCGGTCATGACTAACTTTATTGAGCGTGTGTGAACAACTTCTAATTGTAAATGGACTTTCACAATTTTGCAATAATACACATTTATAAATATTCAAATTCACTGCTGTACAAAGACACAGCAGCAAAATCATTGTTATGCAATATGATGAGTGAAAAGTTTGTATTTCAAAACCAATTTGTGTTTTCGATTTGCGAGCTTTTAGGGAGTGACCGTTTTAACATTCAACTCAAGTAATCATTAATATTCATATTTAAATGGTGTCATTACCAGATTATAATACTCTTTATTTATATAAAAGCTTTTCAGCGGAATTTAATGTTAAGTTCACATGTAACATTATCTCTTGCATAACTTCTTGTAAAAAGTATAATTAAAAAATTGTGAAATATAACTTAAAAGCCTCTTTTAAATATTATTACATTACAATTTTCACCCAATTTCTTCTTGATCTTAAATAATTACCAAATACTAAAGAACATATTTTGTTAGAGTTAATTATTTCAAAGTAAACAAAAAACAAAAGATTTAATATACAAGTAGTATTATCTATAGTTTAACAGCAGCATCAACAATAACTGAATGTCGTGACTGCACAATCATCTAGCTATAATAGCATTAACCGTACGACCGTATCGTTCGAAGCCATCCAATATCAGTTCATCGCAACGCCTAACGGGTGTCAACTGCGAAGGCAATAGGCATTATGAAGAATATTACCAACGCCAGTGCGAGTTATATTACCAACTAAGTTTAGAAGGGACAACTTGGCGAAAATGGCTACACCGACGTTTTAGAGTTCGTTAAATTGTATTATTATGTACAAGTTAGAATTTAATAGGCTAATTTTTCTGAAAAATAAAATTTTGTGGAAAATTGTTTTTGTGTATGCAGAAAAGGTTAATAATTCTTATATTTAACTGCCAAAATGAAACAAAACTTCTACCCTTAATGAGAACCTTTGTGAGTTTATATAATTGAGTTCATCGATTGAAAAACCAAACGAATTGAATTAAAAATAATCGGATTTCATATTTTTTTATTATTTTCGGTCAATACAATATTATTTTTGGTCTTATCAATCTTTTTTTTTTCAAACATAAAATGGTTTTGTTTCTGTACGAGTATCTCATTTTCTTTCTGTTCGTTGCCTTTAAAAAAAATGAAATGAATAATCGCTATTGTAATATTAATCATTTTTAAAATTGATAATTACAAACAAAAATATAGTGATGTTTCTCGTGAATAGCATCATTGTCTGGTTTATACTATGTATTCATTTAAATTCTTTTCGCATCATTATTTGCTTATATTAAAAAAAAATAATATCACTATCCATAAAACAAATTAAAATAATTTATTTTCAACGCAATTTAGGTCTCCCAACAAATAGTATTTCAAAATTAAATATTTTGATATTAAGGTAACATCGCCATGTACAGGAATGATGCTAATGAATACCAATGAAATTGTTCGAAAATAACTTGTAGTCGTCGCCTTTATCTTTACTACTTTAGACGTATAAAAAACTTTGCAGATGAAGAGAAGTTCAACTTCATGGAAGAAAGGATTGTGAACTGGGTTGGCTCACAACATTAAGAACAGTTTCATTATATTCAAATTGTTTTAAGTTCTTTCCAAAAGCAATTGAGATAAAGGAAATTAGAGCCATTTATGACAATATGAATTTGATACATAAAATAATACTAAGGAAAGTTAATATTAATGTCTATAAAATGATTTCAATACCAATACAAGTGATATAACAGTGAAACCAATTAATTCTTATAGGCTTGGAAAACATTTTTTATTAAGTTGAAAATACATCTAGTGTAAAATAATGAGGGATAAATCTTCATAGGGAGTTTAATATGTTTCGTCGGAGGTATACTTACAAGCAAAAACAGGAATAAAGCTATAAAGTGCCTGCGGCAAACATGATCTGCCAAGTTATTATTTTTATTTTGGTACTTGAAAACTTATTTCAAATATAAACTTTATCTTTTTACGGAACTAAAAAAACAATATTTTTACAAATAATTTAGAATTATTGTTCAAAAGTGTTTTTAAAAATCTTTATATGGGCTTTATTTTACACAATGCTAATGTAATGAAGTCATTTTAGAAAAAACAATATATCGCTTATGTTTTATGTAGAAAATAAATTAAAATCGATATTTAACATAAAATTACTTTGAATTCATAACCTGAGAAACGGAAACAAAATAATGTAATCATTTTCTTCCCTTGGGCCACATAAATAAGATTAACATATTACAAATAGGCATTTTCTTATCTTCCCTTTATTTGACTTAATTTAAAGATTTATTGAAATTTTAAAAACCAACTCTAGAAAATTTCCTGAACCTCAAATACACTAAACCTTATTAAACCCTGAGGCATTATAACATAAAACGTTAATTATTAAATTACAAAATAACTCTTCATCTTTTATTCCGTAAAATAGATCACGGATATTGAAGAAGTAAATTCAAACGTTAAGAAAAAGAAATAAGCAACATAAAAAATGCAAAAAAAAATAAATAAAACTTACGCTTTTCTGGTATAAAATTATAAAATATAGTAGCCGCAATAAACTCTGCGTCACCGGAAAAACGGTAGCACAAGCAACATGCGGACGCTTCGCTATATTTATTATAAATAAGTAAAATTTACCGTTCTTTATGAAATAACATTACAATATACTAGCTATGCCCTTGACTTTGTTCTTTCGGGCCTTTAAAAATATTACTAACTATAAGATTAAAGTATAAAATACGCGTAACGCCATCTATTATAATTATAAAAACAAACTTGTTTTTTTAAGTAAATGCATTTTACACAGAATTTTCTTTTTTGTGTTTATAAATGAAACACGTCTATATTTCACCTCAAGTCTTATAAACTCCATGGAAAAATAAATATATTCACAAACAAAAAGTTCAAAAACAATCATTTGTGTTATTATTTTTATTATATCCCTGAATCATTATTCCGTAAATATCTTCAATGTGCAAACACACCAAGTTAATAATTTTAATACACATTATATATATATATATATATATATATATATATACATATTTATATATATATATATATATATACACATAGTGCGTGAGCGTGTATGTGTGCGCGTGTGTGCGTGCGTGCGTGCGTGCATGTGTGCGTGTGTGCGTGCGTGCGTGCATACGTGCGTGTTTATGTGTGTTTAATATATGTGATAGTGACCATAACAGGTTCTGCGTTAAAGACCAATTGGCTAGCTCGGGCGACATACGGCCACTTTGCTATATTCCATTGTCCTAGAATAGGACAATGAAATATAGCAAAGTGGCCGTATGTCGCCCGAGTGGTTTAATAATTCATACGGGTGTGAATTATTACACCAATCAAATTAAATGTGATTCCGTCTCCTGGGCCTTACTGCCGCAGTTACCTAACATTTATGTTTGCTCTCGTTTACAGAGTATCATACAAATACTTTTCATAATAAAGTAAATATCTGGAAATAATTGCGTGTATTCTATGTATGATTTGAAAATTTCGTCATTATTCTGGCTCAGCCACAGTGAAATATATTCAAACTTCCCCTGAAGTAGAATTAAAAATAACTGATTCGTTGAAGTATGCTCTGATTTTATTTTGTACTCCCATTTGTACTGTTAAATATTAGCATTTAATCATAAGGTCATCTTAATAACCATCATAATAACGGTCCACATAAAGATGATATATTATAAGCATCTTACTACTCGTATAATTACACCAACCAATATTAAATGACATTTCTTTCGCAAATCTTTATTACGTTCAGTTCGCTTGTTGCTCAATTAACGTACAACTACCCTAAATTTTAAACTGTTTTCCTTTATTCGGTTCAAGCGAACGGACCATCTCTCGAGCTGAGTGAGAATGAAAACTCGTAAAATCGTTTACATGATTTTTCACCCTATGATAGTTGTCGAAACCAAATGAAATGTCTACGAACACGCCTATATAAACACCCGCCCGCCCCCAGCCGATATCTCACATTTAAAAAATATACATAAATGTAGGTAACCTTCCATTTATTACATATGATAGAATATTATAGAACAGAGTTTTAATACAGAGAGGCCTGTTTATATAGAAATCAACTAAATGAGTTTTAAAAATAAAGCTAAATCATTTCTCATAGAGACGCATGATACTCTGTTAATTACAGCATACCTTGTGGCAGTGAACTGCTGCGACACAGAACTCTTTCTGTGCGAAATTTAACATCCGCAGTCGCGTGATACTGCTGTGCACTGCACGCGTCAAAGCACACTACTTTCTTTCGACCGAGATAACAGGACAGGAGCGTGTCACAATCCCGCCGAGAGAGCTGTCGGTGTCGTTAACACGAATTAACCGTCGCTGGAAGTCTATTACAATAATTAACGAATTAATATGCGACTCCGCTCATTAAGCCTGCTCTTAGATGTCTCAAGTCGAGAGAACAGGAGTTGAAATTTCCATAACAACCATGCCGGTGTACGCTTAAATACACTGACAACAATTAAAATTCAAACGAAAATATGGTAAAAATACCTTTTGTTGTCGTATTGATACGGCTAACTTATATTATTATATTATTTTATATACGCAAAATCCAGCTCACAAGTGAAACAAGTTGCTAAAATATTATTTCCAAACAATACATTCCAAGTGTAATAATAAACAATAAATAAAAAGTCGAAGTAGATCATAGACTATCGATCGAGTGACCAACTATCGAGTATTCATACAAAACCAATTAAGCCAGAGCGGTTTATCGAATAAAAGATACAATAAATAATGATTTTTTTCGAGACAAAAAGTGTAAATTCCTACTTATAAACACGAATATAAACAAAATTATAAGCCCGTACACTGTCTTTGATATTGGAAATTAGTCTTTGAATATGTTTATCTCCACAATAACTATAACAACTATTATTAAACGATACGATAAAAAAGTATAAACAAGTTTATCTCAGTCGAAGTACTTTCTAAGAACTACTTTCTTGTTTTTTATACTTGACGATTAAGCTTGTATCTTATAAATAATTGCATTCAGATTTACAAAACTAACAGTTACCACAAGACCTTCTTAGGTCTGGCGACGGTACCGACGACAAAGAATTCTACGAAAGTATTAACGCTGTCGTGTGAATGAAAATATTTAAAAGATAATTATAAACGAACTTTTTAAAAATACAATTCCTGAAGGTAAGCGATTATTAAGAAATAAACTATCCATGTGTACCATGTTAGATTTTACTCGATTGCGCAAAAAATTACCCCTGTTTAGTGAGCATTTGTACATATTCGCGAATGTGTGTAAGTCTGAGGATATATTCCCTTCTGTAATTTGAATGGTTTCATACATTTTCGTGTGTGAGGTGTCATTGGATTCACCCTGGTTTCACTAATGTCACTGAATATATTACTTGGAATTTAATATGGCAGGCACTGCGTACCACGATTTCGACCGGTCCCAGTGTGGGCGTGCGTAGAAATATAGTGCTTTACTTACTCATGTGTAACGTAATATACAGAGTATGTATTTCTTTAATTTTTATATATATTTCTTTATGTATTTCTTTGTATATTCTTATGTTTTTCTATAATTTTTATATATATTTATTTAATTTTTATATTTACTTAAATCAATAGTTTGTTAGATAACTTTAAAAAAAGATAACTTTAAATATTTCTTCAAGCAATATTTAAAGAAAATTGGAACTTTTTCAGCCTTTTATGCAATAACTTTTTTCACCTCTTCTGTTTCCATTATAGTATTGAAAGTATTATATTGATTATGAACTTTGCAAAACTAAAAATAATTATATTTACCTCAATCATTATATCAATCACGTCACGATTAATCAGTCACTTAACAAATTTATGGATTTTATTAAAATTTTCTTACAACTGCAATGTATCCTATTTATTTGGAAATGTTGGTTTTCCATAACTAGACAAATTATAATTATTTGAAAACTTTTTCAACGAACCAAAATACACATCTCATAAACGTAATTCTTTTGGAATAAATAAATAAAGAAAGCATTATTTAACCCACAAGGCTCTTCATGTCGATACTAGATGGCCTAGCCTAGCACTTGAAATATTGTTTAATTAAGTTCCATAATTACTCCTTTTAACGTGCCCTGGTACGTACGCCTACGAATCTTTAAGGTTTCTAGGCAATATCTTGTGGAAAGAATTTTTTTCCTAAAGAAGAGCACGTTTTATTTAATTATGGACAGAGAAAAATGTTAATTGAAGTTAAATATTTTCAGTGATCATACATCTTAAATATTCCCAAATAATAAAGTTAAAAAATACTGTTACATATACTATATAAACCATATATTTCAATGGACCTATCAAAGCCGACTGTAATAAACTTTCTTTACAGAAATTCAGGCTCCCAAATGAAGACTCTATGCGCGTAAAACCAACTTACTCCTTTAACGTAGAATCACAAACGTCAAAATAAAAAGAGAACTTAAAGCTTCTAAGATAGTCGGCCGTGGAAGTGCTTAAGCGGTCAACATATTTCGGACTTTTATTTCCTCGATCCCTTTCCACACTTCGTTACACTTTTCACATAACTACGTTTTATACCTCCCTAAATCACTCGGCTTCCTGTTATCTTATTACGGTTTGGATTCGCGCCATTCCGATCGTAAATCGCAATAAATTCTGTGTATATCTGGGACCGTATGCTTTTATCAATAAAGTTCAGGCTAAACATTGGATTCGAAGTTTTCTTTGGTGAGATTTGCACATATTTCGCAGAAAACTACTTGTCATATAAAAACGTTGCAATCCATTTAATGCATTTTCATAAGGTGTACTACAAAAAGCTTAATATTATATGTTATAAATACAAGAAAATTCAAATACTATTAGGAGTTAGTAATAATATATAAACTTTCAAATTTACGTAAACATTAAAATAAATAAGCTTCTTAGTATAGTCACTCAAGTTATACATTTTTTTTCTTACCGTTACAAGCGCTTAATTAATGATAGTCGAATTCCGCTGGGAAAACAATTTATGCACGAACCTATGAAGATTTAAAAACATTTTATTATAATTATTTAACCTAACATAAGATCTGCTCATATTTATAGGTCAACGCTCTGATGCACATAATGAAATTACTGAAATAAAAAGTATTTCCAACAATATTATCATTCATCACTATTGAGCACGTGCATATCTTTTTCTAAATTTTATTTTATCTTCAAGAAACCTTCCTTAAGTGTTACAACGTTCAATGTAACGAATAAATCGCAAGAAGGGCGGAAAATAGGTACTTCACTAACAACCGAAAGAGATAGATGAACACGACAGAATAAAACAAGAAGTGTACACATGCACGAAAACAAAGAAAAATGGCGCTCAATAATGCATTCAGCTATTTTATACGTTGTGTGTGTTAAAAGTAAACTGTCAAAATGTTTTCGATTTATTTATCTATTTATGATTGATTTATTACTAACTTTGGGTGTACCTCATCGATTACAAGACTGATAACGTATGTACTCAACTTATTTATAAATCAGCAATGAAATTTCGAGGTGTCGTAAATATATTTTACAACATGAACAATAATATATCTCAACTTCCTTTAGCCGCATTTAGCCGTGTTTTGGTACTGGCATCGCGGTTATTTTTTTATTTGACAATTGTGTATGTAAGTGTATATGAAAAGTTTATTACACAAATTTATTTTAACTTTGTTTACGTCGTTTCGAAATGACATTTTATTAATTTTTCTAAATGTATAGTATTAAAATCTTATACGAATTTAATATAATTTATGGACTTACACTTAGAATATTCTCTCTCTCTCTCTGTCCCTTACTATATACATAAGAATCGAGGTTTAAATCACCAAAGAAATTTCACTTTTGTCACATGTAAAGAGATGCAGACGATTTTTCCTAATTTGCTTTGAATTACCACTTCACATGTCTAGAGCAAAAATCATACCTATTATTCTACAGTTCGTGAGCTAGAGAGCAGTTATTTACTGATACGCGTGTAGAGTTATAGCATCCACAAAACAAAATTAATCTGCCTCCATAATAAAAAAAATATTACAACAATACTTACTGATAGACGCATGTAGAGTTATAGCATCCGCAAAACAAAATTAATATGTCTGCATAATCAAAAAATATAATAACAATATTCGATAATAACAATATTTACTGATAGATGCGTGTAGCATCCGCATAACATCCGCAAAGCAAAATTAATCTGCCTTAAATAATCAAAAAATATAATAACAATATTTACTCATAGACTCGTGTAGAGTTATAGCATCCGCAAAACAAAATTAATCTGCGTCCATAATCAAAAAAATATAATAAAAATATTCAATAACACGGTTTCTTTATTTCAATAATTCGTAGGTTGTTTTTAAAACATATTCAAGAGTTGAACTTAACTTTAAGGGTTCGTTTCTTGAATGTGTTTGAAGCATAAATGCATTCGAGGTTAATGTATGCAAAACCGTTCCAAAACATTTCAAAACCGTTCTAAAGTAAAAATAGCTGCATATATATTTATTTTCAATTGTTAATTTCATTATCAGCAAATGCCATTGCGTATTCCCGTGATTATACTTTAACAGAACCTTATCTTCATTGTTTCGATAGCTCTACCAATTGTGGCTTGCTTCGATAGCGGATGTAACGACAAAATTAAATTTTATTTATTTTCGCTAAAATTATAACACACGAACAAAATATAGGAGGAATGTTTTACAAATGCACTCTTAGTTGATATTAAATTGTTTGATACCGAATTAAAATTAATAATTGAAGGAACTTATACATTTCTGATATTAAGAAGAAATGCAAAGCTCGAAACCGTTTGTAACGTTCACGTCCCCTTGCAATATTTATGATGTATAACTCAAATCTGATCATCTTAAGATATGTCAGATGAACTATTTAACTCTCAGGAATAAGTCGATATTTCAAATAAAGTCATTTATAGAAAACGTTGGCTTGTATAGCTAATCAATTCATGTATGCATCATCGTCGTTCGTCGAAAACGAACTATGCACTTGGCAGCCATCACTTATAAATTGAGGCTAAGAAAACAGCAAATGAATGCAGCAGTCAAACGAATAATGTGTTACGTACGTGAAAGCATGTCAAATACGTGATGTGAGAGCGAGTTCTGTTGATGCTTCTTTTACATATTTTAGCGCTGGACGCAAATCTTAATGCTCGGTACATTATCCGTGCTCTACGCTCTACGTTATTCTTGCCGAATGTTTTGTGTGTGGTTGTTTTAAGCGATACCTAAATTACATATAGATGAATACAAGATATAAATAAAATCTTCAAATTACTTAGCAATACTCGAGACCATGTTTGTGGAGCATCACCTCATATTTTTAAACCAATTTAAGGGATTGCGGAGGTACTTACAAATTAAAATGACAATGTTAAATATGTTAATAACTACGAAGCGTCTAAGCAGAAAATTAATGACGTATGGTAACATTTTTGTAAGACATAACTTATAGTATCGATTAACAGAAAAAAAACAAATTCCAAATCTTCCAATATTTAAAATTTTGCTGGTTTTAAAAGTTTTATATAAAATAATATTATCAAAATCTTTTACAGAGCTAGTGTACTAACATTTATTTTAAATTACCAATTCAAACTTGAGGATAATCAGTAATTTTCCAAGTAATGTTAAAATTTTACTTACTGTCTTAAATAAATATTATTCTAGGAGTGAAACGATTTCAACAAAAAAGTGAAGGCAAAAAAAACGCGTCACTTTCCATCTTGGGAGTCTATCGAACATAACGCATTTCTAGGATGAACTTATAAAAAAAAAGTATTTAAATCCACATTTTACTGTGTCACTAATGTCGTTAGTGAATTATATAGAGATCGATCGAGAATGTCAAGTAGAAAGCGATTTTGATTTTATAAAGATATTAAGTACCAAGTCGATAATGACATTCTACTAGTAAAATTGTTGGAGGCATGAATGTCATCCGCTCTAGTAAAATTTTTTGCTTATAACTTTTGGGCTCGTAAACAATACACCCGTTTTGAAAATTTCGAATATCTGCCTTGTGTTGCTCAATCTGAAGTGTGCCAAGGTAGTAACTTAGCTGCACTTTCGTTTTCTGTTATGATAAATGATTTGCCCTCAGTTGTCAGCAAAGCTCGTTGCATTTTGTTTGCCGACGATTTAAAACTTTTTATAGGTGTCAATAGCCAATTTGATAGTGAGCTGTTGCAACGCGATATCGACACAATATTCCAATGGAGTCTGGGCAAAAAATTACATTTTAATGTAAGGAAATGTGCAATGATGACATACTCTTACACACAAAATGGTTCGGGATCTGTGATCACGGTGTAATTATAATCATTACTCATTTTATGGTAATATCATCGGATTATCATGGTAATGTCATCGAATATTTTATGGTAACATCATCGGATTATCGACCTATCAGAGACCTATAAATACTAGGATTTGTCATACGACATTCCCACGATTTTGACGATATCGAATTTCATTCCTTTCAACTCCGACGGGAATTATTCTTGATCATAATTTTTTTTAAATTATTAAATCACCCCCCCCCCCAATCCACCCACAATCATGACTTTAGTAGCGCTTTATGCCCCTGGCTGTTGCACGAGAGGATGATATCATAGTTTATTTCACCTGCCTAAGCCCGCACGAATATTCTGCAGCATTCATCTATATTTCATATATCCACGTTGTTTAACACAATATTACGAGATGCACCGAGCCTTGACATTTCTTTTATGCTCTATTGACCGCTATAGAAATGGGGTTATTATGGAGTTGTTTAGTGGTTCACGACTGATCGCTAGTTAGAATGATGTTGGTTTCATTTGTCGTATGCTATTTTTCTGTCTTATTCGTTATTGTTTGTACATTTTTAACCATTTGTTTTTATGCTCTTCAATATGCTTTGGTTAAATCTGTAAGTTGGGTATGGGAATTTCAACATATAAATAAAATAATCTATTGCGGGTTTGTAGAATAACTTAAACTCCAATAAAGCCACAAAACACTATAAATATAAGCCGCACTACGAGAATTTGATACCCAATTATTAGGTACATGAAAAAATATAAATATTTAAGAGTACATAGTGTTTTTATTAAACTATTTATAAATATATCTTTGGCAGGTGTCAGACAAACAGCTTAGTTGTCTGCTATTAATTAATATTGAAACAATAGCGCGCGAAGGATGCCGTATTAGAAAATAATACTAGTTATTTTCTATTCCTTTAAAAAAACCCCTTCAATGACGTAAACGAAAAAACAGTTCATGGTCACGCTTGAGATACTTAAAAAAAAATTCCAAAAATATTTTTCTTTATTTCTATGTATTCTCACAATTCAACTACCTTTTCCTTTCAAGTTTTATCACAATCTGTTTTAAAACAAAGGAGTTATGATGTGACATACGAACAATGGGACAGACAGACATGATGAAATTATAAGTGTTCCGCCTAAATAACATTATTTTTTTGGTTTTCTAGTTCTAGAGAATATATTATACTATACTGAGCAGTACTAAAGAGTACAACTCTATTCCACATATACATATGAACAAAACATGTAAATATCAGAAAACCCTATAATTATTTATTTTCGTACTTTAATGTGCAATTATTTTTACGTTATTACGTACTGTAACGTGCAAGTATTTGGTAATTATATATATATATATATATATATATATATATATATATATATATATATATATATATATATAATTATATTATATAATTTAATGTATAATTGATACATATGGTGAATTTATTGCTAAGAGAACGATCTATTACCGTCAACTACAACGCTGCCCAGGTCCTCGCGACGAACGACCAGGAATCGAACCCGCGTCCCCGCAGTGCGCCATCCGTCAAAAACGGTATGTTTTGTGATCAATCCAACAAATCACGGCAACGACACCTAACGATGACGAATAATAGGACCTGTACAAAGAATTCTATATCGGTAGGGAAGTAGAATTCTTTATTAATACATAATGCTTTGAGATGTTTTAATTAATGAATACATAAATAAATTATAATTTTTATTTTTGTCAATATTGTAGTACATACTTATAGTACAGATATATAAAGCAAGCTTCAATTTGATTTTAGCTCCACATAGTATTTTGAACAATGAAATTCCCTATTCGTCCAATTCGTACATGTAAAACATAAGTTGTGTAGTAGTGGTAGATTAAGAAAGCATTTTGATATCGATCAGTTGAAATTTAAAAATAAAACCTTTGACCTTTTTCATATCGCATGAAAGTTTGGTTTTAATATTTGTCACGCGATTCGAATATTTCCACAGCAAATTACATGCCGCTACGTGCAGAAACGATTTATTATAAACTAACCTATGTCGATGCTCAATAGACGAGTTGCATTCACGTTGACCTCACCCGCTCTCTCGACACCAAGTAATAGAAGCCACAATTTTAACAGTCTAGTACTAAGTTTGCATATTTATATAATCTCAAATATAAAACGGTCAGCCATAAGAATAAATAACAAATTTCAAAGTGAATCTGCTCGCCGTACGCCGTTGACTTTGAAATCCTGTTTACACGACCGACCAGGTTAACAGCTTAAAAAAACTCTTTGTGAAAGATACGGCAAAAAGTTACGAGTTTAGAACAATTCAATTAGGAAAAGTAAACAAAGAAAACGCTGTCAGCGCTCGCCTTGTTTACAAGACAATAAAATAATTAAATTGCATACGTATTTTCTGTTTCAGAGGTAGGTACAATTTTTTACGTGACAAAATTTGCAGTATGCGAGACCAACCTTTGACTTATAAGTTATGAAATCAATAATTTTATTAATAACTATATGTGTAAATGAAGTATGAGGATACTGAATCGATAATATCATATGTATATTAAAACACAAAAATAAAATATTAAGCCACATATAAAAATTGAAATTTAATAAATTATTAAAATATTCATAGCGCCATCTATTGATGTAAATGTACAGGTACGTTATACATTTGTGTAATTATTATGCACCCAGTATTATGAATTTATAAATTAATTATACATGCATTAATACCACAATAAGAAAAAAGTACCCAGCTACTGGATGAAAATACAAAATCACATATATTTGTATCTTGAATATCTAGGATGGAGTGAACCGATTGCTATGAAATAAAAAATAAATGTTACTTCAATTCTCTCCCTATAATATTTTAAATACCCCCATTTGAATTAGATCAATAGTTACTACGTGGTGCGTGTATAAACAAATACACAAAGAAAAAAAATTACAAAAATGTACTTAATGCATTCGATTACTTATTCTCCATCCTCTCAATTACATTTTTTGTAAATATTTTCTATATATAAACACACACAGTTTACAGTTTTACACTATGTCTAGATAACTAGGTTTTGTCCGATTTGTATAATTATTTTCATTATTCAGCGGAATATCGTCTCCGATAGTAATCACTTCATCTAAAAAGTGTAGAATGAAAATAACTTCCAACAAGATTTAAGCCCGCACGCTAAATCTTGCTGCCAAGTGTTAATAACTGAATTTCAAATTTCTCAGGTAACGTTTCATAAAAAAAAACTCAGTACACGTAACTAAACCTCGGCAAACTAAACCTCGATTTTTAAGTATATAGAAATGGCAGAGAGAGAGAGAGAGAATATATTAAGCGTAAGTCCATAGATTGCACTAAATTCGTATCAGCTTTTAATACTATACAAAGGCATGTAACATTAATCCGTGCTACGTTTAGCGAAGCTGAATATATCGAGATTCAAGCAAAAAATACTTTCCAAGCGCTTGTAATGTGCTCGTAATGACAAAATATTCTATATCAATTTAATTATTAGGGAATCGAACCCTGATCTTCGCGGTGTGCCGTACCGTCAAAGGTCTTAAGCCTTGTGATCAATCCAACACAACACAGAGACGACAATATTTATAAGATATTTACCATTGTGCCAAACAACCTCAAGACCAAAATGCTAACTTTCTTTATAAATAGAATATGGGGCCGATTTTATTATAATTATTTACCATTATTGGACCTAGAATTGATCTTAATGGTGAACGACCAGAAATTTTGTAAGAAATAATTGCTAATATATAAAAGATTTTATATCTAGCCTACACTCACCTTGAAAATCAAATAAAGATTCAAAACTTAAATAGAAAACTATACCGTCTCATATTCCAAATATAATTTTAATTGGCTCAAACTTTGTTTAAATTACTTAGACCGCTATGTAAATTTTTAAGCTTGCAAGTAGTTGCAAAGAAATAATTAAATACAAAAAATAATTGGGTTTTTGTTTCTAAAAGTGATCCTGGAGCACGTCAAAATTAGATTAGTTCAGGACAAATCAATTTTAATTTGTACATACATGTGTGTACATACACAGTGATTTTTTAAATTACTCTAGCAAGACAGTTTCTATGTCCAAAAGATACAACGCGCAAAAGATTTATAGAAACACTCATTGTAAAACATAAACAGAGCTAGATCACCTACAATCCTCTGAAAATAAGTCTTATATCTACACAAAATTAATTAAAATATAATTAATAAATGGAAAGGAGTTTCGAGAAACGTTACTACCAGATGTTTCTCGCCGATGGGCTCCGATATTAGACTCGAACTTATTTTTAAACTTGCCCTAGCACTGAGTTGAATTGAAATTTGCCAGCGGTAATTCGAGAAAAGTGGTATTTAATTTATAAAATGGGATGAGCACACCTTAAATAAAAACTCGACTTTAATGACAATTAAAGAATTCTGAATTCAGTAAGGTTTACTTTAAATTCAGAAGTTATACTCAATTATAACGTCTAAAGTGTTGGACTTAGTTTAAGATAGAAATAAGGAAATACAAAACTAACCATAAAATTCACCTACATTTTGAAATTCTTTACCTACCCCAGCAAAAGGGTTTAACTTAAATGCGTTTGTACAAAGTTATTATACAAACGTGCAACAAAGTTAAAAAATGCCTACTTGTGCCAGTAACCAACAATATAATGAAGAATTGTATCTAAGATTGCGATTCGAATAAATGATATCCTGACATTTCAAAATTTAACATCATCGATACTCCAGACAAAAATTTTTATGCAAGCTACTGATTCATCTCTGCTTTTTATTTAAAATATTCACGTGGCCAGATTTTCAGTTATTTTAAGGTGACCAGTGCACACACGCACAAAAGAGTGACTAATTATACGATGAATCGAGTGACTGTTTCAGCGAATGAGCTACGTAATTTAAAAAAAGAAATGAAATCAATTTAGAAGTCATTACTTTTTAGGTAACGTGGATTGGTGTGCATAAGACGTACCCCACGATATCTGTACATTTTAAAAATACTGTCATAAGGATATAAGTAAAAAATGTGCACGTAGTTTCCCCCTGTCATATCAGGTTTTCATTCTTTGTACGGTTTTTTTTAAATTTAATTTCATTTACGCATTTGGATATATTATATTTGAATCAGGCAAATTTTTGCTTTGTGTCGTGCAGGAACGTATCATTCTTCTCCTGTCATATAAGCTACTGCAGTGTCTACCACCATACCGAGTAGCCAGCCATTGATATTTTTTTCGAATCGATTTGATAAATTCAGAAATACTCTTAGAAGTACACAATGGTTCTCAATTTAGAGCTACGTCTTAATTTAATAATTTATAATCCTTATTATGTAATTAGCTGCCCGATCCGACTTTGCCCAGATAAAAAAGTTAACATGATTCATCATTGGTATTATTAAGGGTTTAGTTATTTATAGTGTGCTTTAGTCGAGTACACAAAAGTACAGTCCAATCTCGTAACATAAAAACACTTAACACAAGTAATCTATAATAATGAGCCACAAATATCCTGCTACCATTTTGTAGTTTTCATTCCCTTGCACTTATATTTTGAACATTATTTTAATGTAGCTATAAGTTATACAATGGAAAAAATGTAATCTCAATCAGATAGGGTGGCTTTCTCACCAAACCTTAAAATACAAAGAAACAAATCACTTTTTTTTATCAAATTAGACGATCGGCTACTTTATAATATTAATTTATATTTGTAATGTATAAAGTTACTAAGATATTTGTGATATACAATACTAATAGATTCAATGTATTCATTTGTACTATAATCATGGTATTTTTAAATAGGTAAACCAAATGAAAAAGAATAGATAAATAATCATTAATACATATTTTGAATAAAAATATTCTTGATTTATTCGGCGTAATATTCATTTTGGAAAACGAAATAAAAATAGACACAACGGTTAAGAAATTCAATGCAACTATAGAAACAAATGGGTACAATAAATGGAATGAAATTCATTCGCAAACTGAGTAGACAATTGAAACGAATTGAATTCCTTAGAGAATTCGCTGAGATAAGATATACATATAGATGGGCTTATGAAATGTAAATACTCATATATTCAATGATCAGTGGTTGGTTACGAATTATGTAATATACTTAGGTCCATGAATATATTCTTACTGTTTTTTCGATACATTTAGAAAATAAACAAATATATGCGATATATAGAAAATAAATGCCCCACACCTGAGAATACATTTTAAGCAGCATATGGGCCAAAACTTTCAAAAATCAATTTAATTGAAAAAAAAAATTTAATTACTTAAGTGTTAAATATTACTGAGATCTAATAATTCGTGCTGCGTTAATTCTATTATTTATTTATTAGTAATGACTTTATATTTACACAAAATATCTAATTGGCCTTCTTTATAAAGGAACTAATATTAAATTTCATTCAGTTAAATTAGCAAAAACACAGTATGAATTAATTTCGTCGTAAATACATACAGAAATGATCAAATACTTTAAGTTTCTCAAACGTGCATATTATTGTCAAATTCGCAATTTTTTTTTAAAATGTATCAATGAGCATCACTTGATCAATAATCTACACGAATATTTTTAATTTTCGACATTTCCATTTTTTAGGGTTTTATTTTCCGATTTTTATTTAATATAATTTTTAGTAAACTTTTATTCAGTGAACAACCGAATGCAGAACAAATAAAATAACAAAATTCGATAAAAACTGATTTCTTTTGGTTATAAGTAACATCCCATTGCCTAGATAAAAATAATCCTTTTTAACACGACACTAAATGTTTACTGCATTGTGTAGTTACTTTTGATATTTGCCCAAAAACATAATATGCGTAACAGATAAATTGCATCTTTATCTGATATTTTGATGTAAGGATGTATTTAAAAGTAAAAGTTAATTCTTGAAATAAACTGAAACAATTACTTGAAACAATCCGTATTTATAAACGAAGTGAATGAAAAAGAGACTGATCTTCGGCTCTCGCCATGGGCGATCGAGCGTCCATCACATTTTTCGATTATCAATTAACCTCGCTTTATTCAAAGCCATTTATTTATTGGAACTCCTGTGATTGATGTTCCTAATTAAATTATTCTGTTAAAGTGAAGAGCGTTTTTGGATAAAAATAAAACGCTATGAATAGAATATTTATTTGATTAATTACCAATTCAATTTCATTCATTGTTATAGATTCTTTATTTCCAAAAACATACACACATATGATAGGTTCTCTTTAAGATCAGTAATACGCACTATATTTCTCTTTGTAACGCTTATGTCTGTCAAGTCAGCTTTAATTCGACTGTCATAAGTCTTATACTTATGACAGTCGAATGTCAAGTCTTACAGTTTAGGCAGCCAGTACTCCTGCCGCATCAAAATTTAGGGATCAAAGATAGAAACTATCACAATGTTGCGTTGCAATGGGGATAGAAAACGTTTGCAAAGTTTCCAGAATATCGGTTAAGCAGAAGCTGTGAACTTAAAAACTACTACGGTGTGCAGTTTTTTACCAATATTGTTGTAAACAAAATTGACTTCGTCAAGTGTAAATTTTAAAAATTTTGGTCATTTCGGAGAACTTAAATATTTTGAAAAAAATACGTACTCGCACATGTTTGGACCTCAAAGTGTATATTGTCTTATAATGTTTACGTATAGCAATATCTATAGCTCGATACATAAAAAAGTGATTTGTAGTAGTGCGTGTTAGAAAACAAATGCAGCATCAAAATTATAAGTTTATCCACAATCAATAATATTTTTGATGTGAGCTATAGACATAATAGCTTTGGCGAGAAGTATGTCCAACTTCAACCCCACTTCCTATATGAGAGTGATGCGATAAGACGAGATACTGTATCAGTGTGAACGTATAATTTGGCTTTCCGTCAGCGCTACACAATAATTGTTTAAGAAATAGAAGTCTAAGTGTACCGCATACATTTGTACGTTAAAGTTTTGAACCATTATAGCTACGTAGAAATACCGTATGACGAAATAACGAAATAACGTATATTGTAGGCAACATATAGGTATAAAAATTATACCTAAATATGCCCTACAGTATCTGTTGTATTGTAGGTATAAAAAACTACAAGAGTAAGCGCTACACAATAATCGTTTAAGAAAAAGTAGTCTAAGTGTACCGCATACATTTGTAAGTTAAAGTTTTGAACCATTATAGCTACGTAGAAATAACGTATGAAGATATTGTAGGCAAGATATAGGTATAAAAATTATACCTAAATATGCCCTACAGTATCTGTTGTATTGTAGGTATAAAAAACTACAAGAGTAAGCGCTACACAATAATCGTTTAAGAAAAAGGAGTCTAAGTGTACCGCATACATTTGTAAGTTAAAGTTTTGAACCATTATAGCTACGTAGAAATAACGTATGAAGATATTGTAGGCAACATATAGGTATAAAAATTGTACCTAAATATGCCCTACAGTATCTGTTATATTGTAGGTATAAAAAACTACAAGCGTAAAGTCGCTGTCTTCATACAAAATACAAGTACGAAAAAACAGTACGATTCTATACTCGACTAAAGCAAATAATAATAATTAAACAGTTATTAAATTAAATGTAAATAATGATTATATCAAAAGTGATAAAAGGAAATGTAGTTGTGGTCCCTTTTTTGGCCGAATAAAGCCGACACAGGCAGTCACTAATATATAATTAAATAATACAACGGTATCAAACCTACACAAATACTTTACAATTCGCATTAGTAAGTGAAAGGTACGTTAGGGTGGAAATATTCTACACAAAATTAAACATAACTTACTCGACTGACAATGCCTTATCTAAACATCTCAACAAAGTGAAAAGTAACTCCGGATCTCAAATCCCCTTCAGGGTACAGGCTACACTGGCGGACTATGTGTGGGTCCAGTCACTGAAGCGAACATTTCTTTGGTAACAACGAACAAAAGGCCGGCAAATAAGCGCTTTGTGCCAGAGAGGTAGGGCGCGGATCGATACAATGGACTCAGGATGAGGCGTCGGCGAAAGCAGGATTTGTGTATTCAGAATATAATTAGAGTACAGGCGATCGAATAAGTATACTCGATATAGCAGTTTTAAATGTAATAAGATATTTCAATTTACCACACATGTATTGTATTGCATATTAAAATCTTGATTAATTTAAAATGTTTTATCTATCAACGTTATTCTAAACAGTTTAGATATTTATTCTGTGCTTTAATCTGTTACAGAATTGTACGCCACAATCTTGTATCATAAAAAAATTATAACAAGTAAACTGCAATAATTAGTCATAAAAATTCCAAAAGTTTTTTTGTAGTGTGCAATTATTTCGAACATTAGTGATGTGACGATTTAGTTTAACACGATTTAGTTAACGATTTAGTTTAACAGAAAAATATTTTCATTGCCCAACTTTGCGAAAGAAAACGAGTCAAAACAGACAATACATAACATTGAGCAATATAAACAGTTGAAATTTTTGTTCATAATCATATTATATACAATATCTTGTACATTATTTTAATGTAGCTTGAATATATTCAAGTTTTGCCACAAGAATGCACCCGGCAAGCTTCATTTAAATCACTAAATTTAAACATTCCAAAAAGATATTACCCTACGCCCATCTGACTCTTTGTTCACCTAGACTAGGCTTGCTAGATTTTTTGTAAACTTTAAGGGAGAACAGCTAAAAAATTAAAATAAAGAAAGGATTTCCTAACTTCATACAGGACAAAATAATGCAAGAAAAATTACTTTTTCTAAACCAAACAGCATTTTTTATGTTAAATAATATTATACATATTATGATTCTTCTTAATGAAAATTGCGTTTATTTCGGGGAAGCCCATGCTAGTACAGGGCTAGACAAGATGTTTACTGGACGTCATTTATAACACACTTTATACGGGTATTGAAGTCACTTGTATGTACCTATATGTGTAACAATGTAACGAAATTTTTCAATTAAATTTTCACCAACTTCCAGGCGTTCGAATTTTTAAAATTTTGCACACGTATCGAGAACCGATGACAATGAAATAATTTGATAACTAAAAATAAAATAATGGTTTAAAAAGTAAAAAACACGCTTTTGTATGAACTAAGAAATTACTTATATCAATTATGTTAACTTATGTATGAAACAACTGATATCAAGCAACCCACGTTTTTTTTACATTGTAGTTAATTTTTTTCAATCAGTATATTCTTATTTTGAGCTTATCAAAAAAAATTAAGTTATACCGAGTTGTGAGACATTCGCTCTTAATAAAAATCTTTATACTTGAAAATTATTTTGTATTTTTTAGTTCATATTGATACAAAAGCGTGTTTTTAGTGTTATTTTAAACTATAATTTTATTCACTCAGCATTGGCAGACGAATACACGTTTTATTTATTGTGTTTAATACACGTTTTATATATGGTGAATGTTTCATATCAAATGAATTTTATGCCTTTTAATGCAAATCCCTAAAAAAACGAACAAACTTTCCTATTTATAAAATTAGTACATACCTATACTATTTATTTATTTATTTACCAACTTTAATGTATCTAATTGACACATATAGCAGACTTATTGTTTCGAGAGAAATTTCTTACAGCCAACATAAAACCAGACCGACGAACGGCCGGGAATCGAACCCGGGTTCACGTCAAAGGCCGTATGCCTTGTGATCAAACCAACACACCATGGCGACGACTATACACACATGATAAATCTCTACAATGTTCGTTATTAATTATACTACCATAAACTGGAAGTTACAAATTTATCACTATAAATAATGATATCAATGGAAGTCCTCTGAAAGTCAAACGCGCCTTATTTTGTATTCATAAAGGCCCACAACAATTGCAAACTTTCAAAGTAATATATTATTAATCACATATTACGCATACACGTTCAATTTAAATCTAACTATACCTATGAATACCATATAACTAAAGTTAACTTAATAAACTTGCATAAGAAACTCCATTAGCTTATAAGTAAAACTCATCAGGTATGGAAAATCACAAAGGTTCTGTTGTTCTCTGCAGTATAGTTAGGTATTGACCAAACTGTGCTGAAATTTATTCATTGCCGTATGTTACAAAGACTATGGTTCAAGTACCCCGTTACAATGTGCCCCATTCTATTGTTAGAAGCTCATGTTAGACCAACAATTGATGAATATTTAAATCTCAATCTCTGCTTCGAGAACTTCCATTAATAGAGAATACTTAATCAGTTTAATCTTTTAGAGTGACCTCTAAATGTAAATTATTTCAATATGTGGTCACTTTAAGTCATATTTCGCTAAGGATTTCAAAAGGCGCTAAAAACTTGTCCCATTTAACAACTTTAAATTGTTATATATATGTATGTATATATAAGGAACCAAGGAATAACTCTAATAACCCGTATGTCATAACTTTAGCATAAATTTCGAAATATATTATTAAGTAGTATGTTTATTATATATTCCCTAATAAAACAGCTCATATCATATCAAGCTGAATCTGTAGCTACGTCAGGGTCGAAAGAGATTACAGTATCCATAACAAATGAATGCGCGACATTAAAAAAAAGAAAAGGACAAACTGAAAAAAAGAAAGATGGTAAGATGAAAGAAGTATCACAACAAATAAAATAAAATCCAAGCAAATATGATAAAAAATAAATGAACATTAAATAAGTAAATAAAAACATCAATGAAATGGCTCCAAGAGAGCAAATAAAAAATGGAAGCAAAACTCAAAAAGTTACTGTGAGATATTTCTTAGAGTAACTTTGAGAGGAAGAAAAAGGAAAGCTCGAGAAGTAAATTTTAAAAATAAATTAAGAAGACGCTGACGATGAGCATAGCGATTCTTTAAAGGAAAAAAGAACAAGAGAATAACGACTGAAACAGAACACAAACTGAGACAAAAAATACCCAAAAAGATAATATTGGTCCTATAAAAGACCTTAAAAAGATAATATTGGTTTTAATTTACATATAACGATTTTCATAGACAGTTACAGCTAAAGATCCAACGACTTGGTCAAAGTGTTCAATAATTAATAAGAGATTTTTTCAACAAAAAAAGTTGTCAACATATGTTGGATATAATCTACTGTGATAAAATACAATTTGGACTCTGTTGGTTGTAGATGAATTAGGCAAAAATGAAGTTTCTCTATACAAAGAAAGAGAAACTTCATTTTTGCGTAATTTACCTATACAAAGAATTTGAAAACCGGGAAATGAGAATATAAAGAATGAAATGAAGACACGACGTACGTAGATAACAAAGAAATAATATAATAAACAAGTTTACTAAAAAATAGTTACGCATAGTTTTTAAACTCAAATGAAACATGGATTATTCGGAAAGTTATGGCATACAGAATTTGCATTTTGGAGAAAGTTGTCACCAAATATATCAGCATACCGTGGTGATATATATGAAGGTCGAAAGAGAGACTGTAAGTTATTTTCTGCGTTCAGTAAATGAATCCAAGCATCACAATACATCAACAGTGCAGGGATATTCGCAGGCAACATTAGTCTGTTTTCTAGAAATCACTCCATATCAACACTATACATATCTTAATAGAAACAAAGATATTTGTACTTCATGATACAGCTGAATTATGATATGCAAGGATAAAAACCTTCACCTTAAATTATTGTAAGGCCGGTTTCAGAAAAGATCCCCTAGATGGGATGATTACTTTGATTAAAAGAACCACTAATTTTGAAGTCAAACATAGGCGAGACGTAGGATCTTTTCGAAATGTGTTGATGTTGTATGACAAACAAAAGAACGTCAAGTTCAGAGTAGTACATGAAAATATAATTTGGAAAAAGGAAATTTTGCTTCCCAGAGATTCATTCAAAGATACTATTTCTGGATTTCTGAAAATTAAGTTGTGTTGTATGCCTTAATAAAGGTTTTGAGCACAGCAAGCATATGCAAATGCTCAATATATAATATAAAAATGCCATTGACCCAAAAGTTGTAAATAGTCATACTGTTCTAGAACCATTAATCAGTTCAATAAGCCTACTGCATCTCGAGTGTCCAAAAGCAAAGAAGCCGGCAGGAAAAAGGCAGGGTATAAGCAAATTGGGATAATCAAACCTTCGTAAATTTTAATTAGAAAATATCTTGTCGTGAATAGGAATTCCTGGCGTTCATAAATCAAGCTTCTGTTCAGAATAAGGAATAGGATAAAGAAAGGCTTAAGAAGTGTACTTTATGTAAACATAAGCGGACAGTAACTTAAGGCAATTAGGTTTATAGAATTATGTCATAAGAAGAAGTTAATTGACGAAGAGAATTGAAATTACGAAACAGTTTTAAATATAAAAAACAGTAATTTATAAATTTGTTATTACAACTATGAAAATGGGAAGTATATTTTACCAAAGCGAGTAGATTAATTATATATAAAAGAGAAAATAAATTAATAAAACTTTTAATAAACGTAAAAAAGTAGATTGATTGAATGATTAAATATCAAAACGACACGCCATAACAATCGCGCAAATAAATTGTAAGCGCCGACGGCTTCCGCACCAATTTCAGTCAATACCTATTTGATCCGTATCTATCAAAAAGAAAAGTATACGGAAAATACTCCTCCAATATTTTTTTAAACGGTGCAAATACATCCCAGTGTCTACAGATATTCCCTTGGGAAATTCGCGACAATATGTACCGGAACCTATATGCACGATGATTCGTCATTGGATGGAGCAAAAGAAGGATAAAATAAATTACAAAGTGACTAAATGTTAGAAAGAAAAGAAAACTCATTACATTTTCGTAAAATATTTTAATGAAGAACGAATTGTGTTCTGAAAGAAATTAGACGAGAGAATAATTTATTCAGTCTATCGTTACCGAAAATGCTATACACATTAAATCGAAGAGCATAATACAAAATTCGTATAGAAAATATTTATTTTTTTTCGTATTTCCAGGGAGCTTACATAAAAAAAGAACTAAAACTTTCATGCATCTTCTATACAATTGTAGTTCCAATTATTTACAACAATTAAAAATATTATACGTGATATTCCCCTAATCCCTAGAACTGGTAAACTCTGTCGTTATTTATTACCATTTTGACCTGACTTGGCATGGTAACAGGGAAACGTCTTCACAGTAGGCTTTCATTTGAGATAAATATTTTTTTAATTCACTTAATGCAGATAAAACTCGAAATCTAAACACAATTCAAACCAACATTCGAATTTTCCTGCTTTCTAACGAGGTGTTACAATGCAGGAAAAGCTTATTTGTTATCAGACTGTTTCTTAGAGAAGATTTACTCATAATAATAAATAATATTATGAGGGTGTTATTCAAAAATGTGCTATTTATTATATATGCACGTCACATCAAGCTTCAACCAAGCTTCGATCCAAAACGGTGGCTAAACGTCTGTGTATAATATTGTTCCACGCACGTATTTTTAAATCTCTGTGTAAGCGAGAAAATGAGACGCTAAACATACATTTCTTAAAGTGAATTCTGAGTTCCTTTGGTAAATAAGGAATATGAAAAATTTAGTAGGCGTTCAAAAGAAAAACTAGAGGTATACAGTTCACAGTAAAACAACTGAGAACGTTTTCCTCATGTCAGTTACTTTGCAACTAGACAAAAATGATCCATTTAATTTCCCAATTTGAATATCGTGAACACATTGTTTCTTTCGCTGAACGGCAGTAAAGAAGTAATTAATAATTCAGTAAACATGCATGCAACTTTGGAGTGTTCTTTTAAAGTGCAGATAATGTTTAATATTCATTTACATGTAATAAAATGTTAACGGGTGTATTACTTGTCAATTTTGAATAAATACAAAATGTATATTATGGAATGAAAACAGGAAATTACCTTAAGTTTGATCTCGGATTTTATATATTCATAAGTTACTTTATACATAGAATACATTACATCTATAGGGGATTAATAAAGAGAAAAAAGCGGTGAAACACGAAGAAACAGCCAGTCACAGAAGACATCTTCGATGGGTTTTGTTTAGTTTCTCTCTACATCACAAATCTCAAATTAGCTCTTACAGCGAAAGTCTTTTTAAGGGCTATACGTCACTGCAACCACTGTGCTAGCGGACAGTGGCTGCAGTGACTACAGAGAAATCATAAGAAGTATAAGTGCCGATGTAATAATGAGCCACATACCAGCGGACAGTGGCTGCATGACTACAGAGAAATAAAAAGAAGTATATGTGCCGATGTAATAATAAGCCACGTGCTAGCGGATAGTGGCTGCAGTGACTAGAGAGAAATAAAAAGAAGTATATGTGCCGATGTAATAATAAGCCACGTGCTAGCGGACAGTGGCTGCAGTGACTACAGAGAAATAAAAAGAAGTATATGTGCCGATGTAATAATAAGCCACGTGCTAGCAGACAGTGGCTGCAGTGACTACAGAGAAATAAAAATAAGTTTATGTGCCGATGTAATAATAAGCCACGTGCTTGCGGACAATGGCTGCAGTGACTACAGAGAAATAAAAATAAGTTTATGTGCCGATGTAATAATAAGCCACGTGCTAGCGGACAGTGGCTGCAGTGACTACAGAGAAATAAAAATAAGTATATGTGCCGATGTAGTAATAAGTCACGTCCTAGCGAACAGTAACTAGAAAAACAACGTAGAGGTAAAAATAAGTATATGTTATTAAAATTTAACATTTCATTTAGAGATGGTATAAAAGAAATTCTTATTTATCCAAATACACGCAGAAACATAATGCTTATTCGCCTAATTAACACCACAAATTGTAGCATAAAACATTAAGTAATATATCAGGCTTAATCTGTGCCAGAGACAATCTGCCAAAGAAGACTGTAAAAAAACTGAGCCAATCGTTTTTGCTTTTCTCGCTTATTTCTAAGACGGCAATTAATCATCCGACAAAGGTTGCAGCATATGACATAATTCCGCCCATATACATACTTATCTGCCAGAACTTGGCAAAGTAACCGAGACTGTCTCCGGCACACGTCTGTGTATTAATCATACTGCTGAGTAGAGGACTTCGGAAAAATACGTTCATGGACTAATTTCTAACATAAAACAGTGTACTGCAATTATTTTGAACAATGACTGTAATAATACTAGTAGATACATATTAGCAAGAAATCCTCGTGACGGTTGAAGACGATGGTACAAATGATCCTCGACAAGCTTCGATGCTCGCCGCTGAATTAAATTTAACACACTCAGCAGATACCGGAGTGGCTCGTGAAATATACGCGAATAACAATACTTCAGCAATGTTTTTATCTATATTTTTTACGTCTGTAAGCGTCGATGAGGTGTGAGGAAATGTGTCGCATGCCACAAAGAAACTTTTTTAAAACGCCAGTTGCGTGTCCGACTCATTGAAAACACAGTAGCTCGGCTTATTCTTTTAGTAGTAATACTTATTCTTACGTACATAAGTCCGCTGATAACAAAACAACAAAATTTTGATGCGATCTATTAATGGTAAGAAGGCAGGGCGTAAATATTTGTTTATAGCAAGAAATGCGTATTTATGACATTAATCGAATACTCATTTCTTGCTCTCAATTAGTGTTCTTTTCTAGCATTAAACATTATCTGTAAAACAGAGGAAATGCTTATCGAGCACTAAAATATAAACTATTCTTCGAACATCATTCAATACAAATTTAATTATCGTGTGTTATAAATCCTTATACCGATTCCACCCTGATAAATTTGAGAATAAAATACTCATTTTATCTGTAGCCAATTTGTCTAGAGCGTTGAGCACAATATGTAAATGAAGGAAGTTTCAGTGAAATTTGATATTTTGATACAAAAACTTGATTAAGAAATAATTTAGCTTTAACGTTTTATTCATGTTATGCTATATTTACTAAAATACCTAAAAATCAAAGAAGTGAGGTCTAAAATAATTTCACATTGATTCAATTACTATGACAAATAAATTGTTAACCAAGTATTGGTAGATGGTCAAAATAATTTACTCTACATATAGTAACAGAATGTATATAAAAACCCAAGTTCTTCAAAGACGCCTAAAATATTTTAAGTAATGAATAAGGAACAAACACAATGCAAAACATTTTTACGTGTTAAATTGAAATGTCATTAGAGATTTCTAAATTTTCGATTTGGTTTTTCGTTTTTTGTGTTCATTCTATTAGTTTTAATGTTATCAAAAATTAATTTTCTTTCTATGTTTGTTACGATCTTTATAAGTTGTTGATTGAAATATACTTTAATTTGGTAAAATATTAGGCAGCTCTGCACAATAATTAAATCAGAAGCGCAGCCTGTTCGAGCAAGTCGAGCAATAAAACTAATTGCAGTGTGAGGAGACGCATGGTGGGGTTTTGCAATTTAATCGGTTTAACTATCCTTTACTAGCACAAGAATGAGACTGGGTGGAAATGGTATTGTAATAAGTGCGCAAAAATATCTATACCTTTAAAAATTCAATAGTAAGCAAATAGGAACATATCTACTTTAGAACCAGGAATATTTCGGCAATAATTTGAAAGTACACATTAAAAACTACATACCAGGAAAAAAATTCTGCAGCTGATGATTATTTATCATAAAAAACCATTTTCCAAAAAAAAATACTCACCAGAAATATGTTGAAATTTGTACATTATATGGTTACTTCTCACTATATTCACAATGAAATTATCATTAGACATTACATATTTGACACACACAGAAAGGAAATAAAAAAGTAATGAAATTAAATCACTTAAAATAAACTTTTAAAATTATGTTAAAAATGTATTTTTAAGTTTTAAACGTCAAATAAGAAAAAATATCAATTATACCAACTTAATGTGTTTCACTGTCTTTATAGGTAATTATTTTTTAAGATATAAACTTATAAACTACTACGTATAAAAAAAAGAATACAAATGATATATGTAACTAAAATAATTTCCGGCCATGGCTAATGTATTAAAAAATTGTTTAAAAAATAACTTACACAAAAAATGTATATTTCAAATAAAAAAATTTGTTATAAATATTTCGAAAAAATAAGCAAAATCCCAGCCCAGCCCGACCCAGCCGGGACGGGCTGGGCTTAATTTAAATAATCAACAATAAATATTCTCAATATTAAACTTTTTATTAGTAATAAATGAACTATATATAATGACGAAAATGAAAAAAATTGTATGTGAATTTAAAATATATTTAAAATTTAACTACAAAGTGAAATTAATGCCATAAAATATCCAAAAAAGATATATGCCATAATACAAATAGACTTTTTTGTTTCTTGAATGTTGGCACCATTTAAGCAAAATGTAGTCGTTTTAAATTAACATGTTAAAAGAAATTATTCAATTTTGATAATTAATTTTTGTTACAAATACTTAATAATTCAAAACAAATTATGCTTTTAATTGTGTAGTAAGTTGTTAGTGATAAAAAATAATATTTCACTTATCCTTTCATACGTTTAAAATAGCTTTTCTATCAATTGTATCGTTTATTAAAATTTATAAAAAGCAAAATATATATCCTTAATTCATCCCAAAGAAAAATAACGTACATTTTGTTTATTTCAATTTTCCACGGAATGATTTAACAGTATTATTACCTACCTCCAGTGAAATGGTGTACTTATATATATATATATATATATATATATATATATATATATATATACATACATATATATATATATACATATATATATATTAATACATATATATATATATATATATATATATATATACATAAAGGCCTACACGGGTTTATTAAGGTATTTAGGTATATACAGTGAAATACATTTTTTAAAATTACTATTTTATAATATCTCGTCAGATATCTAATAGAACGTCGCTAGCTTCGTCTTATTGCAAAATTAAAAACAACTAAAGTAGCATTACCTATTAGTCAGTAAATAGGGAATCTTACGCAAAGCTAAGCGTAGATGGCGCCACTGAAGTAAGACGTAAATAAAACTAGCTGTTAATAAGCGGTAGTTTTCGTGGCCTACAAAATTAAAAACTTCCATGTGTAGAGAAAATATGGCAAAAAATTAGATATATTTAACAACATTAGAATTAAAAAATTTAAAAAAATGCTCTGGACAAAGCAGAGGCTTTGCTTTGTTGTCTTAATTTTTTTGCGACGCACAGCTATTTCTCATAGCTTCCGACGTTGTTTGTCCTTAGCGAATAAATGGACAACTATATTTTCAATTGCTCTAGCTACAACAGCATCCAACTGTACAATACTGATGCATATTTATAATAAATCGAGATTTAATCTTCGAAAAAGCAATGAAACTCAACAAATACGTCTCAAGACAAAGGGATATACATTACAAACCGTCATATCATGTTTATCTATGATGTTTACCTTAGAGTACAGGTAGCCTCCTAGCGTGTGAAAATGGCAGTAAATCCTTTTAATAGTGGCGATAGCCTAGTACACTGATACGTAATATTTTCCGGGATGCAAACAACATTCATCTATCCACCACAATCCCTCAGTTACAAATGCAATGAGACATGAGTCGTATTTAATGTTAAATGCGTGTTCTACCCGTACTAGAAATAATTATCAAACTATATTTCACGAAACACGATGCACAAGGCAGCGGTGATGTATGGTAGTACTCCCTACTCGATATTGGTAGAAGATTGGAAGCTATATATCGATAAATAGTATTACATTAAATCTGTTTTCATCAGCACATATTGGGTGCATCTCGCCATTTGTCGATATGCCCAAAATGCACACATATCAACTGTGCAGTTGATACATGTGCAGTGTGCCGATTTAAGCATACTAGAAATATTTCAAAGAATAAAAGAGGCTTTGGCAACGCCGTATTCAAAGTGAAGGGGAAAAATGTTAAAGTAACAAGGGAGAAAAGCTTCGAAAAACCGCTAAGCTTTTATTTGAAAAGTTACAGAATTTCCGGCACAAATTAATCAGTTCTTGACACGCAATTAATTTTCTTTAACAATGAAACCGAAAAAATGAGACGGATCTAGCGTGATAATTTTTAACAGTTAAAAAAATCTGTCAAGCACGAGTAGAATTCGGATTACGAGGATTCCGTACACGTTTAGGCGCTTATAAACATTTAAGATTTCATAATATATCTAACGAACCTATTCACAAATATTAATGGTTTACGACGTAAATATATTTATTGCCTACTATAACTTTCAAACGCATAAAAACAATCTCATTATAAAAATGGATAAATCCAGAAAGAATTAGAAATCATTGATTTTTGAACTTTTGTCGTTAGTTGTGTTATAAGATTTCCCATTATGCGGATTTTCAAGATCTATAGGTCGACCGAATATACCCTAAAGATATTGATGATCAATGAGTACGACTTTTACCGTACGAATAAAAAAAATACACTTTAAAGGCTAGACCTAGTGATCCTGTAAAGGTTCCGTGTTTTTAATTTTAAGGGAAGCGGCAACCCCAAAAATAACAAAAATCCTTGAAACTTAAATGTTTCTTGTAATGTCGGATAATATGTATATAACATTGTCACATTTTTCTGACCAATAGCGTCGAATTTTCTAATTAAAAGGAGTAGTAAAATTTCTTCAGTTTTTAAGAAAAATGTTAAACGTAGTTTGTATGAAAATTATTATTAATTGGTTTAATTGAATGCGCCATAACGAGACAGGGAAAAACGTTTGGTCAACATTAATATACTATTACTGAACCGATATCTTTCTATATACACATTTCAAATGCATGTACATAGAAGGAACTTACCCAATACAGGAATCGATTAACTCGGTTATTCGGTAACAACATATTTGGCTAGTAAAAGTAAAAGTATCAGTCAAAAAACAGGAATACGGAGAAATGTGGGTTCTTACCTATAAACTTAAAATTTGAACGAAACGAGAAAAAGAAAAGCTTTATACAGATATAGCAGTATTAGATGGATCCATATTCATATATCAGTTATCAAAATCAGATCATCCGTCTTGTATTAAAGCCCTACGCACACTTACCCTCGCACGTAATATATATTTATCATGTTTTCACTTCAAAGGGGATAAATCGGATAAGTATTGGCAATCTGCGTCAATAGGAAGCCCTCTATACAATTGTACTATCTTGTAGGTAAAGAAATAGTAAAATAAAGTGACTACTTTTTTTATCTACATAAATCTAATAGTCACGGAAATATACAAAAAAAAGTTATCAAGGAGTGATGACTCTTTCAAAATATTGTTTTTTTATTAAATAACTAACGTAGAAAGATGAAACAAAAAACGACTGAATTATATTAAGATAAGCAACATTTAAAACAGGATTTCTGTCATAGGTTAAATAATTATAAATAAAAAAATTCATATCTTTCCCTAAGTTTTTTTAGGCTGACCACTCTAAAAATATAAAAATTTTTCTACGACTTTATTATTACCTCCAATTTTATTAAATTTGAAATAGTATTTTTCATTAAATTTAAAAAAAAATACCAGTTGTTACTTTCTTATAATTACATATAGGTCAGGATTCTTCGTATATTATATTAAATATGTTTATTTTATTATGAATTTTTCTATGCATAATATGCTATTACAAAATATCAATCAATGTAAAAACCAATTAGAACCACACTACTCGCCATCAAAGTTGCAAAATTTCGTGTCATACTAACCGCAATGATCATTTACACATTAGTGTAAAAATATCTTTATACATATTCGATTGTCAATTTAACATCATATATGTCATTTCCTCTACCCTTCATTTCGGAAATTCCACGTTAACTTAAAATAAAGGGTCAATTCCAAATACCAAAATGTATCAATGACATTCTTCGATAAGCTAATTCATAATTATGTGTTTCACTTTGACTCAAACATCATTTATAATATATTTCAGCTATAACACATGTGACAAAATATTTTAATTATTAACAGTTAGAATTAAAACATTAGTATATGTTATTATATGCTGGACGATATTCAATTCTAACCATTCAATTTTATTTCAGAACTCATGATTACTTAAATTCATCAAACACCTAAGTAGTCAAAACAGCCTTATATTAAAGTATCTGTACTAAATCATTCCACACATTGGAACTTCTCTGCTCGTCAATAAACTATCTACACGTTTTATAGTACCATGACTTTAAATTCCCGATGCTTTCAAACTTTACGAGCTTTATGTATATGTATGTACATATAGCGTAAAAGAGATATAAAATTTGAGTTATATTAAAACAAATCCCCACCCTAATTTAATTGCCCAAATAATTCACGAAGTTGATGTCAAGGTTTTAAGGACTCAAAGTGTTACATTCTTAAGAAATAACTACTCATAAAACATGTCCCAAAACGTGACCCCCCCAAACGTTGGTATCTGTTTATGCAGGTATAAAAATAAGCCATGTACATGAATCGCTAAAATCTCACTAACAAATGAACAAACTGCATATTCGCGCTAATTTACTAAATACAAGTAGGTCGTCTCGCGAGACGCGGGATGTCCACATTTCGCCAGCATGAAATTTGTCCTAGATCACATAGCAATAGCTGGCGCAGTTTAGTAATTACGACATAATATCATCTTAATCTTACAAATAACGGTCTAATCTATATTCCGTGATTTTAAAAACATTCTTCAAGGAAACTATAAAATGTTTATTTATTTAATAAAGATATAATAAGTTTAGAATCTTAATTAATTTTATAAATATGAAATCGTGTTCATGTATTTCAAACTATTTAGCCATTTCAACACTAAAACGCAATATTTTAACCAATCCATAATTTTTAACGTATTGGTAAAATTTTTCCCTTTTCAGTATGACTTTCACCTAACAGTATTATTTTTATACATGTTAAAATTCTCGTCGTTGAGTGTCGTAAAGTGTCGTTGCCGTGGTGTATTGGGTTGATCACAAGGCATATGGCCTTTGACGATGCGGCGCACCGCGGGGACCCGGGTTCGACTCCCGGCCGTTCGTCGAATGGGGCTGGACTGGTGTTATGGTTGACTGTAGGAAATTGCTTTCGTAGCAATAAGTCCGTCATATGTATCAATCAGATACATTAAAGTAGATAAATAAATAAACTTCTAGTGATCAACGTTAAAGAGTATATGGCCCTTCTGTGCGTATTTAATGCGATATATGTACATAATTGTAGCTCTTATCATTTAAAACTGGAATTATGGAAAGGTGCTGGAACTCTGAGATTTTTTTAATATATTCTTAAAATAAATTTCCAAGTCAATGAAATAAATTTTCAGACAAGAACTGAGAACTTGAAAAACTATTTACAACCGTTATCAGCAGAGAGCAGACGCCCGGTAGCAAGGTCAGGTAACATGAACGCTCTCCGTCTGACGGTTAACGATGCCTTGATATATCGCAGTTCGAGTAAAAATATTTTCCGTGCGCCCGTTAAATTTTCATTCATCAAAATGTTCTATATCAATTTAACACCCATTTATCATTGTGCCAAACAACCTCAACACCAAAACGCCAACTTTCTTTATAATTAGAATATGAGACCGTTTTTATTATAATTATGTACCATTATTGGACTTAGACTCTTAATGTTGAACGACTACAAAGATTTTGTAAGAAATAATTCCTAATATAAAAGGTTTTATGTCTAGCCTATAGTTAGTGTGAAAATCAAATAAAAATTCAAAACTTAAATTGAAAACTGAACTTATTCATATACTAAATTTATTTTTGACCAACTAATTTTCATAGAATACTATGCAATTTTTTTAACTTTGCAAGCAGGTGTAAGGGTTAAATTGTTAGAAGTGAAGATTTCTTGCTAGAAGTGGTTCTAGAGAAAGCTAAAATCAGATTTTCCAAGAGTTAAGCTTTATAAATGAACGGACACCGCACGAAAATTAATTATATTTTTTTCTTATAGATGTTCTGTTTAAAATATTGTAAAGTTTAATGTATAATTATGATTTAAAAATGTTGAAAATTCAAAATATTTTGCAACTGAAAATAAATGATTTCACAGTAATATTGACCCAAATAAAAAAACGGTATAGATCATTACCGTCTTATATTTATAAGAGGAAACTGAAAAAAACAATTTAGCCTACCAATAGCCAACATTTCCTATATAAATAAAGGAATTATATATATATTAGAAGGCGCAGACAGACTTATATATTTTAGAAGGTGCAGACGTTGAGATATAAAGATTTATGTATAAGAAGTGCGCCAAATTCATTTTTTAATTAAATTTTATACCATTTAATTACATTCAAACAATGTATGAAGTTATTTTAGAAAATATGAAAATTAACGAAAAACTGCATAGCTAATAATTAGTAATTACCTAATTATTAAAGTTTTTTTCTTATAGGATTGGATCGTACAATCTCTCCCTCAACTAAAGCACGATAAAAGTAACTAAACCTATAGGAATACTATTATAACTGTGAATGTAGTAACCGTAGTTATATAAAAAACAGAAAATGAACGAAATTCAGTCGCGGTATCTTTTTTACCCGGGCAAAGCCAGAACAGACAGCAGGATTATTAGTTTCGTTTACATATATATATATATATATATATATATATATATATATATATACACACATATATATATATATACATTATATATATATATATATATATATATATATATATATATTAATAGCTGAAATTACCGTTTATGTCATCTTTCGTCTCCATAGTTATATGATATACTATAATGGTATCAGCTAGAAACAATTCTCTATGAAATGCAAACGTTATACCCAAGGTCATGGACAAGTCCTGCGAAAAATACTTCGATCACTTTTAAATGTTGAATACATGTAAACATACCATTATGTACATGTGCAACGCGCTAAAGATTTATCGAAACACTTATTGTTATAAATAATTATACACCGAGCTAGCTCCCCTACAATCATCTGAATTTAACTCTCATATCTAAACGAAGTGAATTAAAACATAATTAACAAATTGAAAGGAGTTCCGTGAAACGTTACTACCAAATGCTTCTCGCCGATGACCTCGGACATTACACTCGAACTTATTTTTAAACTCACCCGAGCACTGAGCGGAAATGAAATTTGTCAACGGTGATTCGCCAAGTGGGATGTTTAATTTGTAAAATGAGATGAGCGCACGTTAAGTGAAAAGCCGACATTAATGATAATTAAATAATTTTGGATTCGATAATATTTGTTTTAAATTCAATGGCTGTACTCGACTCCAACGTTTAGCGTGTTAGAACGTTGTGTGTTAGCTTAGGACAGAAATGAGGGTATATACAAACAGATATAACGTAAAATTCATCTACGTTTAGCAATTCTTAATCAATCCAAGCAAGAGAGCTCTAACTTAAATACATTCATAAAAAGTTCAAACACACGGTGTCTGGGAATAAGTGTCGGACAAAGAAATACATTACTTCTTGACTGAAATATAGTTGATTGTCGCTAAAAATTTAAAAGATGGTTTTTTTTTCACAAAATTGAACATAATATTCATAATTATTTGTCATCATTTTCGTACACACGATACTTGCGCACATCATTCAGCACCGCTCAGGGTTCTCACCTGCGAACAACTGCGAAGACATCTAGCTAGTCTTTCTTTGCCCGACACTTATTCCCGGACACCGTGTATATGTACATTGTTAAAGGTTCTTATACGTCTAAGGTCTAGCACCAAAAGAAACGTGCAATAAATAGTTCAAAAATGCGCATACCCTTATCTGTCTGCCAGGAATCAACATACGAGTATATAAGTATATAATTAAGGATAGTATTCAAGATTGCTATGAATGTAACAAAATTTAGTATAAATGATTTACTGACATTTGAAAAACTAACATCAGCGATGCTCTTGGCAATTATGTTAGGCTATTATTCTTCGTATCTTTGTGCTTTTTTGCAAACAATATGTAACTATAAATTGTTTAAATTATAGAATATAAAAAGCCAAAATATTTTTTTTCGCTACTATTTCTGCAAAAGCAACAATATAACGTTTCACGAGATCACGCTTTAGATTTCTTTTCTATTTTCATTTACGTTTATACAGACTGCCACTAGTCCTACAGTTAGTAGATTAAATTTATATCCGTTTTTCATTAAAATGTCTATGTGACCAGACTTCAAGTATTCTCACATAATCGTTAGACGCACACACAAATTAGTGAATAATTTTACAATAATCGAGTGGTTGCTTAGCACATGAGCTATGTAATTTAAAAAATGAACCTAATTTATAAGCTATTTGTTTTTACGTAACATGCATTGATGTGTATTAGACGTTACCTACGATATCTTAACGTTTTACTATAAATATATATATATATATGTCTTGAAGAAATAGGTAAGAAATATTGTAACCAATTTTCCCACCAATTGTAAGAAATATTTCCACCAAATTCGAAGTTGTCAATCCTATTCTCTTTTTCCACTCTCTGTACGGCTTCATTTTAGATATGATTTCATTTTATACTTACTCTTAGATATTATATTTGGATCATACAATTTTTTAATCACCTTTGTCAAACCCAGAACCCAGAGATCAGTTAAAAACAAAAAACAAGACAAAGCTGGGTTTACAAAGTTTACATACATTGACTTTACAGCGTTTATCTAATCAAGTTTAATCTACATTAGTTAAATAATTACAGTTATTATAGCATAAATAATCTACTACGTACTTAGGCATTTAAACAAGTTTTAATAATAATTGAAATATATTATTCAGTATCCTATGAAACACATGATCTTGATTATCAATAAATATATTCTTCCTTATTAGAATTTTTTTTAATTTTTTTGTGATTTTGCAGCATTTTTCATTGCTCCGGTTTTTATAAGCAACGAACAAAATCTTGACCGCTCATGTTATAACTCAATGTTATTAGAAATTCTGACTTGTCAATTGCGTTCGTCCGCCCATAAATTTCCCATCAAAGAAAAATCTCGCTCAACAAAAGCAATGCTAATAGCGACAGAGATTATTTTACCTACTATTTTCGATAATTCGGTAAAATTACAGATTTTCAGAGATTAAACCTATAACAAATTAGACGGAAATGTTGAAAAATCTGTCCTTATAAAGTGTGGATCTTTAATTTATTAACTTCATTGTAAAGCTGATCTTCGTCGATGTTTTTCTGTCCAAGCAGTTCGAGCGCTTCAGTAGCATTTTTGTGTATGATAGCACATTTTAGGTCAAATGGTGAGAACACTTTAAAGATGAAATTATTAAGACATCTTTTGATATCTTAATAATTCCATACTCGTACTTTTATACACTGCGTTAACTTTATTTTTAAACAATATTTGCTCCGATTTTTTTTTGCACCATGAAAAAATGTTTGCACCATGAAATCCATCATTCAATTAGTTTTTAATTTTCTCTTCCACCTCTTTCATTATTGGATGCAATTGAGCAGATATGTCAGTTACTTTTTCAAGCAATAATATCCCCGGAGTTAAAATATTCATGTAATGATGATTAAAATAAAGTAACATTCCTAAAATGTTATTTTTGAAGATTAGTCCTCTGCACAATCTTTCCCAAATTTCTATACAAACTTATGACACGTATCATTGCCACGAGTCTTAAAAAATAACGACACAGTAGGCCCAAGATAATATTAACCTGTCAAGAGCTTTGGCAAAACTTTACCGTCGAGTTTGGTTGGTTCATTGCGTAAAACTTTTTGTATTCAATAGGAAATTCTTCGAATAACTTCTGCAGTTCTTTTGTTTGTTTTCCGCTATTGGAAAATTCAGCATAAACTTTTAAATTTAAGTTTTCTACATCATACGTTAATACTTTCAATGTATTTCTAGCAGCGTTATGAAAAACGTGGCAATTTCACTTCACTTTTATTGTTTTTGTCTCCAAATATTTTTCAATAATTTTTGGATATATAGAATTACGTGCCCCTACGAGACACTGATGCATCATCATCTCAGACATGTGATAAGAATGTTAGGTCTCTTCATGCTTCTGTATAAATATTTCAATATTTTCAAAAAATTGTTGATGTGTTTTCCGAATCTTTAAAAAAATACATAAAACATCTTATCACAATAAGATAATTTTTTTGAGAACTCTTATTAGAGGCATTAACAGCAATAGAAAAGTATACGCCGTTCTGAGTTACCTTCGAAATGTTGAGCTCTTTCAAAATCAGCAAGAAAAGGAGCAAGAATATTTAAAACAATTGACTGCTTAGATAAATATGATGATGATCAATTATATGCTGAATTGATACTATTTCAATAATCACAACGTTTTGTCCTTCAGACGTGTTTCTTCTAATAAATACCCTCATTAATGAATTAGACGGTAAATTTGTCACAATTTGATTGCGAGTTTCGGAACTAATATAACTTGTTAAAGCTTTTCCCCGTCCCACTTAACTGTGAAAATCACAGTTACAAAATACTTATTTCACGCGTTTCTCGTCAACTTTTCTGATCCATTTCAAAAATTTCTTCTTTGCTAACCACACCTCCCGAAAAGTACATTCGTATTTATTTTTCCGTCAATGTTTCGTTTTCCTATCTCCGATGATGATAAATAAAACCAATAAATAATTTCCGAAGTCAATAAAAAAGTATACTACCACAATAACTGTTATGGAAAACAAGAGTCAATGCAAATTACACAACTAACTAACGCCTGAGTGCGGGCGGTCTCTTTATATCACGCTCGTCCCGTTGTCTTCTCGCATCCTCACCCGCACCATCTCACCCACACCGACCATGCGTTAGCTTAGTCGACTGAGAACCGTCACCGTAGATGGTTTTTAATAAATTGTATGTGCATTTTGGTAGGAACCGGAGAATGAGGATACTAACCCGGAGTCCGGAGATAATTAATCAAAACAGGAGACTCCGGATGAAATCCGGAGGGGTGGCAGCCCAAGTTGTAACAGGTACAGTCATAAAAGTTATTGCAGTGTTTACCATCATACCGAGTAGCCATTTCAAATCAAATTAATAGCCTCAGAAATAACATTAGAAGTATAAAACGGTTCATAATCTATAGCTACGTCTCGATTTAATAGTTTATGATCCTTATTACGAAAAACAAGCTGCCTGTCTCGGTATTGCCAGAAAAAAAGTTACCATGATCGCAGCTTATCTTAATCGCTTTTTTATATAATAATTGTCAGCGGTTAATTTATTAATGCTATTCTCAACGATTTAGTTATTTATTATGTACTTTAGTCGAGTACTGTACAATCCAAGAAATGTACAATCCAATCTTATAACATAAAAACGCTTAATACAAGTAATATATAATAATGAGCCACATGTTTCCTGCATCTTTTTGTAGATTTAATTGTCTTATAGACATTTTTGAAATTATTTTAATGTATCTATAAAGATTTTGCTTCTTTAACTCGATAAGGCAAACGGCAGACTTCGATTTCTTTCATTTGAATCGTTATTGCTCATTCTAAAATGAAAAATGTTTACTCGAACTATAAACAAATTATACAGTCTTTGTCCATTTGGACACTATAAGTTACACAATGGTGAACAATTACGCGGCTTTTAGACAAATAAGGCCGCTTTTGTACGAAACCTTGAAAACAAAAAAAAAACAAACAAAACTTTATTCTTTATAAAATTAGTATGATAGGCTACTTCATAATAAAACTTTATATTTGTGATGTTTAAACTAACGCATTCTATGTTTTCATTTATATTTTAATTCTGGAAATTTTTCCAATAGATAAATAAAATAAAAAAGAATAACTATTAAAGAAAAAATTATTAACTCTTAATGGGCAAAATATTCATATTAGAAAACGAAATAAAAAACAGACATAACGGCCAAGAAATTCGATGTGACTTCTGGAAACAAATGTGTTTTATACACGTCTGTTACCGAAAAACGAAAAAAGTAAAAGAGAAATTCGTTCGTAATTTAAGCACAACAATTGAAACGAATAAGAATTCCTTGGAGTATTCGCTGAGATAAACTGAATACTAAATATTAATACTCGTATATTTACAGATAAGCGCCTGATTGAGAATGTACAAATTATGGAATATTAAGTATATTGCGGTGAATTTATACTTAATTATGTATATATTCACCGTTTTTTCGTCCCACGCACCGTTTAGAAAATTAACAAACACCTGTGGTACATAGAAAACAAATGCCTTACACCTGAGGATACATTTTTATACGTGATCGAAACTTCCAGAAATCAAGAAAAACGAAAAAAAAATTTAAAAAAAGAATAAAGAAAGTAAAATAAAAAATTAAAAAATAAAGAAAAACGGCCAAGTGCATGAAAAAACTCGCATAAAGTAGGGTTCATAGGTGGTCCTGTATTTTGTGAAATTGTTTATGCAAATTAACCGATATTATTTTAATTTAATATTTTAATTAAAAACTAGTATAATTTTTTCAGATTTTTAAAAGCATTAGCGAAAACATTAAAGCTAAAATATCCACACCCTCATTAATTTTAACTTGCATGTCATTTTCAAACATAATATTTTTGTAAGATGCTTAAAAACAAAAAAAAAACACCCAAAGGCGCAATTCGGGTTTCCGCCGTAGATTTTTCGAGAAAAAACATCCGGATAAAAACATAACAAATATTTTGTATATTATAATTTAATTACTAATCCCTCTGGAAACTGCGGTCACTTACACTTGGGTTTATCTGCAGGGCGTCTTTCAATGGGAGTCCAGAAGAGCTGTAGCACATCGAGCTTCGATTGCATGTATGATTTCATGCTCAATAAGATCATAGTCTATCGTAGCATCCTCCATTGACGTTGATGCCTGCATATTGACAACACAATGATATTTGATGATCGCAATACATACTCGTCAGGCGCTGTCACGTTGTCATCAACCTCTATATTATCACTGGCTCCTGTATTGCCTTCCAACGACGTCTGTACGTTATCCGTGGACATTTAGACTGTCGCTGGACGCTGTATGCCCGATGGGCCAGCTACGTAATCGCTTTGCGTTGTTTTTTCATTTTCTTTTCGACGCTATCGTAGCACTCGTATTTGCTCGGTTTTGGATTTTTAGGTTTCTTGGATTCCCTTTGATGCGAGCTTTTCTCTAATTTTCACTTTTTTTATAGTTCCAAGCATATTTCCGATTTATATGACACGACATCTTTATTTTTTTTGCAATTTTTCATATTTATACTGATCTTTAATAATATTCAGGAGAATATTTTCATTGCCTCACTTTGCCTTCCAGTAGTAATCCGCAAGCTCTTCACAATAACGCCCAAATCAACATGCTAGCTTTCCACGCTACACTAATTTATAACTTTACACAACGCTAATTCGCAACAATTACGCACATGCACCTATACTAACCCGATGACATCCCATACAAAACATGTTGCATGACAAATGCGGACAGACATGCTCTATCCGTGTAGTCAATCATTGTTAACACATTATTAGCCTCGTAGTTTTTGGGATTGAAATCTGTAGATATTTTATAACACAAGAAAGTTCGACGAGCTGGCTATCACATATTTAACGAGTGAATAGACGTTTTTACGTTAAAAGCAAAATGGAATCACAATATCATTTTAAAAGGTACCATAAAATTCCGCACAACGAAATCTCTCAAAAGCGTTTCACTTCATTTTGCGTTTATGATGCTTTAGTAAGGTAAGGCACTGGAAAAAGCTATTTTTAAAAATTTGCTCTTATAGAGATTTCCATAAAAAATATCTACTTGCAAAATTTCGTCCACTTTGGCCTATAACTGCTGAAACTGTGAGAATGTGAGAAACACTCAGCGAAGAAACACATAAATTTTCTGAGAAACCCTAAAACGAAACTTGATATATAAAATACTTGCACGCTTAATTCACTAGTTAAATATTCGCATATTGATTTCTATAAAGTTTTGAGCAAGTTTTCATTGCACTTGCCGCAATAGGTAGGTAAGGTGCTTCTCGAAAAAAATCTACAATAGCCTCTCCCTCTGATGGAGTAGTCGAGTCCAGTCAGTAAAATCGCCTAGGTTCCTCCATACCAACTAACCCGACCTCTACTCTGCTCTTAAGTTATGCTCTTGTGCATATCACTTGATTTATAGTAGATTCTGAACATATGTATTACTTGTATCAAATATTTCATTACGTCAACAAGATTATATGGAAAGAGCTTGATGACCAGGAAGCCCTTCTAGAAACCAGTTAAGTAAAAAACGGCTAAGTGCCCGTCGAAAACGCCTAAAGAAGTTCTCTGTAGAAGTCGTTCTGTATATTTTGAAATTGTTGGAATAGAACGCTGAGAGCGCCACTTAATTAGTTTACATCTTGCTATCTTGCTATTTTAATGGAGAATTAATAATTCGCGCTGAGTTAATCTAATGATTTTAAAATTTACACCAAATATCTTGTGCGCCTTTTTTATAAAAGACAATGAAATCCAGTTTCATTCGGGTTTAACTTGCATAAATACGTATAAATTTGGATGTCATACTTTACATTTTCTAGAGGTCATTATTATAATGGAGTCTTTTGCGCGGTATTATTCGTGAAAATAGGCCAAAATTATTATATATTATAGGTTCCTCAAAACACTCAAATTGTTCTCAAATGTAAATATTTAAAAATATATCCCCCTATGGGTTTCTAGATTTGGCTGTTCACTGAAAAAATATTTACTAAAGTTTTCTATTCATGGAAATCGAAGAACAAAAACGTCAAAAATGGTAATGTTAAAAATAAAAACAGTTGTGTTGATACGGATTTTGCCGTAATAAGAAAATTTAGTAAACATTTTTTCAGTGAACAGCTGAATCCAAAAATATATGAAGTAAGAGATAACAAGTAATTTCCTGCGATTTTCAACGGAATATATAACATATTTCATAACATTACCTCATCGACAATTTCGATGACGGGTGTTGTTGACATTTATCAAAAATCTAAATGGGATGTCCCATTGTCTAGATAAAAAAAACATTTTAGCACGATACTAAATATTTACTGTATTATTTACATAAATATTTATATTTTTACAAGAAAATAATATACATAACAGATATACTGAAGTACCTTCTGTCTTACAGTTTACCGTAATGACATTTAAATGTAAAAGTCAATTCTTAAATCTAACTGGAAGAACCATTTGAAACAATCCGAACTTTAAGGATAAAAATACGGTAAATCTTCTGCTCTCGCCAACGACGATCGGGCGTCCATCACATTCTTCGATTTATCAATTAACCTCGCTTTAATCAAATCTTCCCATTTATTTATTGGAACTCCTGTGATCGATGTTCCTAATTAAATTATTCGATTGAAGCGAAGAACATTTTTTGATAACAATAAATTTCAATAATATATGAGTTGAAAGAATATTTATTTCATTGTTACTAATTAAATATGATTTAAAACTACTTTACTCCCTTTCTTTTTTTTTTCAAAAAATGTATTTGGAAACCTCTGTAAACATCACGTTATTTGCATAATACTCCTCTTTTTAAGCTTTAGTTTGATATCTGAAAGAGGAAAAAAATCTAAATAAACAATTGTCCGCAATTGTCAACTTAGAAACTACAAGGGCATATTTTTTTACTACAGTGGTTGCAAACGCAATCGCCTTCGTTAAGCATGAAATTTTAAAAAATTCGATACTTTCGGACATCTCAAATAAAAAAAATTGTGAATAATTCGCTCTCGTATAATATACCTATTTATCGACGCGTAAGACTCGTATTTTTTCTCTTCAAAGTGTATGTCGTCCTTGAAATTTAAATGTAGCATCAAAATTATAAGTTTCCCCAAGTTTCAATCATATTTTTGACACAAACAACAGAGGTCACAACTAATGCGGAGAACTTGGCCAACTACAACGCCACTTTTATCATCATCATATATATTAATACGCTAAGGTTTTAAGATGTTACTCTCCCTTTTTAGAAAAAATCTCACAACTAATCCACATAAATTATATATCATTTTATAGATAATTGCTTGCTCTACCGGCATCCGCAACTAAAAAATTTATTATTGCTATTGTTTTTGCAAATTAATTAATTATTAAAATTATATACACAAAACAGCAATGCTGCCATCTAACGGCTCAACGTCAATTGACGGTCGGTAAAATTTTTGTTTAATTTCAAATCCACTCACGTATAAATAAAGTGACGCTTTACCTCAATGCTTTTGATACTTGCGCCTCTATATGTCAATTTTAGTAAAATATTTGTTTGATCTGTCATCTGAGCTTCATAATGGAATAAATAATAATGCGAAGACTTCGCACGGGACACGCTAGTATAAATGTAATGCAATAAGACGAGATGCTGTATTAGAGTGAACGACTGATGTGATTTTCCGCCATCGATGTTAATACCTGTACAATAACCGTTTAAGAAAAAGGAGTCGAAGTGTACCCGGATATATTTGTTAATTAAAGCTTTAAATAATAACAGCTACATAAAAATAACGTATGAAGGTATTGTAGGCAACATTTAGGTATAAAAATTGTACCTAAATGTTGCCTAAAATATCTGTTATATTGTAGGTGTACAAAAATTCTAGAGTATTATCGCTAATTTTTTCATACAATCTGTTATTACAAAATCGGGCAATAAAGTATGTTTGACTTACAAAATGGAATCGTTATAGCTCAGAAAAACATTAAAATAATGTTCGAAAGCACATTACACACAACGAAATATACAAAAAAAAATCCAGGCTATATTTACTTAGTTATTATAAATTGAATGTTACAAGTTATGTTACTATCATAGATTATACCGTACGATTCTGTACTGTATGTTACTATCACTGATTGTAATGTATGATTAAACAGTTGGGAACTTAAATGCAAATAATTATTATATAAAAAGTGATAAATCAAAATGTAGTCGTGGACCCTTTTTTGGTCGAACAAAGTCCGGACAGGCAGTCACTAATACATAACTAAATAATATAGCAGTATCGAACCAATACAAATACTTTTAAATTCGCATTAGTAAGTGAAAGATTATTAGGGTAGAAATATTCTACACAAAAATTAAACATAACTTACTCGACTGACAATGCCTTATCTAAACATCTCAGTGCAAAGTAACTCCGGATCTCAAATCCCCTTCAAGGTACAGGCTAAGCTGACCCGCTATGCAAGGGTTCAGTCACTGGAGCGAATATTTCTTTGGTCACAACGAACAAAAGACTGGAGGTAGGGCGCGGATCGATAGAGTGAACTCTGGATACGGCGTCGGTGAGAGCAGGATTTGTATATATAGAATATAATTAAAGTGTAGGCAGACGAATAAGTTGAAATAGCTGTTTTAAACGTAGCACGGTATTTTAATTTACAATACATCTATATATTTTAAATTCAAAACTTGAACAATTAAACCTTTCATTTATTAGCGGTTCGGTTATTTAATCTGTACTTTAGTTGAATACAGAACTGTAAGATCCAAACTAGTAACATAAAAAGCTTATAAAAATAATATATAATAATCAGCCATACAAATTTAAAACTTTTATAGATTTCATGCCCTTTAGCTATAACGGTTTAATTTGTTTAACTTAAACATATTTTGGTGGTTCCATTTTGTGGCAGAAAACGGGTCAAAAAGGACTATCTACAGCATTGAGCAATATAAATAGCTAACATTTTATGTTGCTTATCATATTATCTACCAAACCATCATAAATTATCTTAATGTAGATATAATAACTTGAAAGTTTAACACAATAATGCACACAGCAAACTTCATTCAAATCATGACATCTATACGTTCTGAAAATATGGTTACCCTACATCCGTCACCTGTCCCTTAAGAGACTATAAAAATGTGGCAACCCTAGTTCATATAAACTAGGGTTGCCACATTTTTATAGTCTCTAAGGCACATATGGCGGATAAGTAAAATAAATGTAGGACTTGGAACGATTACGGAACGAAAATAAAACAAAGAAAATCTTGTTTTTTTATATTTCAAATAGTATTTTATTATGTTACGTATTATAAATCTTATTATAACTCTCGTTAATACTTTAATGAATATTACGTTTATTTCGGGAAAGCTCAGATTAATACAGCACTAGCCACGATGCTCACTTGCCACGATGCCATTATTCACCCATCATTGACAGACTAAAACATATTTTATTGGTGTATGTCTTATTCACTAAGAATTCCAAAAACAAAGGGCAGTTTGAGTATGGTCCTGTTAAGACGCCTAAAATTTGGCTGCCATAAACTGGTTAGAAAATGTATCACTGCAACCTGAAGATATTAACAAAAGTCCTCTGAAAGGCAAACGTGTCTTAGTTTAAACTCTTATAAACCCTATCAATTGAGAACTTCCAAAATAATACGTTATCTATAATGCATACACGTTCAATTTAAATTTAAATGACCACAAAATTCCTATGAATAACTTTTAATTAAAACTAACTTAATATAACTAGCATAAGAAACTCCACTAGCCTAAAACTAAAATTCATCAAGTTTGGAAATTCACTAAGGTCCTATTGTCCTCTACAGCATAGATACATATTGACCAAACAGTGCTGAAAGCTTATTCACCGATGAACGTCACAAGGGTTCTGGTTTAAATAGCTTAATAGGGGGTGCCTATTTCTGTTAGAATCCCACATTAGACAAACAATCAATGAATATTTAGTCTTTCCTCTACGAACTTCTACTAATATCTTGATCTTTTTAAATATTTTATTCATATCGATATGTGAACGTTTCAAATTACATTTTGCCAACAACTCAAAAGTACACACATTTATTTATTTACTACATTTACAAGAAATAATGTGGAAAAAACCAATACGGAATGTCAAATCTGTAACAATGAAAAGAAACCGTTGTATCAGTTTCTTACGTAAGAATATGCAATAATGTTTTACAATAAGACATGAATTGATTTTCGTTGACTACAAATATACTCGTATCACATTTATATATTCTCGGAGAGAGGAGAGAGACATAAGGAGAATCAACGATCTGTCTATCATCTCAAAAATGTTTTCGATCTCTTCCACACGAGTCTACGTATAGCTTCTTGACGATTAAAGAACATAGATACAATACCTTCTTACAACGGATCAATGAAGTATAGAATAGACGAGTCGACATGTTATATCAAACTTAGCACATGACGCATTATTTTCGAGAGTGTAATAAAATAAACGGGACACATTATAATAAATAGTGACACTGATAAATTTTACGCACAATTTCATAATTTCTGCGTGGCAATACGTCAAATATTTACCTAAAATAAATTACTCGTTCCATTTTCTCCCCTTAATTTTAAATTTAATATCCTATGAGAAAAATAAAATATAGCTGTTTTTTGCATGTTTACTTCTGAATAAACTTAAATTAAACTTGCTGAAATTGACAAGGAAATAATTTTAATTAAATATCAAAACGACACGCCATAACAATTGTGCAAATAAATTGTAAGTACCGACGGCTTCCGCACCAATTTCAGTCAATACATATTTGATCCACATTCGTCAAAAAGAAAAGTAATACTCTCAGAATACGGAAAATATTTCTTTCATAGGCGGGAATACATTCCAATGTCTACAAATATTCCCGTGGGAAATTTGCGATAATATGTACCGGAAGCTATTTGCCCGATGATTCGTCATTGGAAAGAGCAAAAGGAGGGTAAACTAATTGGGAAAAAGACCAAAGGTTAGGAAGAAAACAAAACTCATTTCATTTTCGAAAAATATGTTCACTAAGCAAATAATTGTTAACTAAATGAGGATTGGACGTGAGATTAATTATTCAATCTGTCATTAATAAAAATGCTATACACATTCAATTAAAAAAAAAACATAATATAAAATTCGAGTAGACAAAATAAATTTTTTGTAATTTCAGGAAGCAATATATATATACAATTGTACTCCCAACTATTAATGACTGTCATAACTAAAGGATATAGTTAGTCCCTCGTCCGGTACTGGTAAACTCTGTCGCTATTTATTACCATTTTCACATGAGTACGGTGGTAACGTGGTTAGAGTAAATGTCCTCGCACTAGGCGGTATATAGCTTAAATTTATTAATTTAATGAATACAACATTTAAAATTCAAACCAACATTCGTACCAACTTTAGGCCGAGGCATTACCTACAAGAATACAGTCGCTAGTTTCAGAAAAAGCTTGTTTATTAATGGATTGTTCTGCAGAGAATATTCATTGGTAATATTACAAATATATATATATGCACGTTGTATCAAGGCTGTGTATAACAAATATGTGTAAACAAACGTCTACATATAATATTTTTATCAAAGAGAGTTCCGAGTTCCGTTCGTAATACCAGATATGAAAAACGTTAGAAGGCGTTTGAAAAAAACATTTGAAGGAGATATTTCGCAGTCAACCTACTGATTGCTTCAAGTCGTTTACTTGGAAATTAAACAAACATGATCCGTCTATCTTCCTAATTTGAAACTTGTTTAGCTTTCTGACTTGCCTTCATTGAATGCCAGTAAATAATTAATAATTCAATAGAAATACATGCGAATTGAAATGTTTCGACATGTACATGTGATAAAACGTTAACGGGTGTTTATGTGGCATTTCTGGAGAAATAAAAAATTTATATTAAACAAGGGGAACAGTAAAATTATGTTAATTTAGGTCCCTGGTTTATACATACGTATATTTACTTTACTCATACTTTACAGATGAGCTACGTCTACAACAGTTTGAAGGAGAAAAAAACGTAAATGAAAGCGAAGCGACGAGAAACAACTAGTCACGGAAAACATCTTCGATTGGTATTGTGGAAAATTTCATTCAAATTAGTACTTACCGGGAAAGTCTTTTCAAGGTTTATTTGTATTTTATGCAAATGCCTTAAGTTTAAAAAATATGTTAATAAACGGATAAAACAATGCGATATGGAAGATTATTCATTTTATACCAAATATTTTCCGATGATTGTTCAGATATGGCATTTCAACGACAAGAAAATAGCACGATAAACAGCAGTACGCTTATAAATAGCAGGCTTTTATGGCGATAACCGATAAAATGCGTCACTGCGACTGCAGTACTACAAACACTAGACTCATTCTCGATCTACAGTAATAGAATACTAATAACTCGCTTTTGTAAAGTATCTAAAAGCATTATAACTGAGAACAGTTATTACAAAGTAAATACAGAGATGACGGCTGATAGATAAGGGCGATATTTAATCATAGGCTTCCAATTAATAAATGTCTAGAAAAATACAAAAAAGTGTAATGTGCCTTGGTTGATTTTTGAGGTTGATTTTGAATATGAAAGTTACAAACAATTATTAAGTATACGCATCCATCATTGAGTTAAGATCACTCTCGACACAGCTTCATCCCGCAACGGCTTCACTCGTGTGAGACATAGTATGGTAAGAATCGACGACTCCACTATCATTGGATCAGATTTTACTCGTAATATATTGTGGTTTAATAGCTACTATAACATATACACTAATAATTTTAATTTCCATACATTTTTTTGCAATACGTTATTTATAAAGATGAAAAAAAAATTTAGACCCACGCTGAAGTAGTAATAATCCAGGTTACAGTAACTACTGAAAGGTAATTATACTTAGTATATATAACTAAAATATAACACTTTATTTAAAAGAAATTATACAAAAGAAATCCTTACTCAAGTATACGCAGAAACTTAATGCTTATTCGCCTACCAATCATGGCATAAAACTTTAAGAACTATATCACACTTACTCGGTGCCAGAGACAATCTGATAATGAAATGACTATAAAAGAATCTACTCTCAATTATCGTTTTCTTCAAGGCAATTAATCATCCGTCTAAGGTTGCAGCATGTGACATAATTCCGCCCATATACATACTTTATCTGTCAGAATTTAGCAAAGTATACGAAACTGTCTACGGCATACGTCTACGTATTAATCATGTTGCTGAGAACCAGACTTTGAAAAATTACGTTTATATATTCATTTTTTAATATAAAACTGTGTACTGCAATTATTTTAAGCGTAATAGTATTGGTAGAAACATTAGCAAGAAATTCCCATGTCTGTTAAAGAGGATCCTAAAAAGGATCTTCAGGTAGTATCGAAGCTTGCCGCTAAATAAAATTAAATATATCCAGCAGATACCAGAGTACGTCATGAAATATACGCGAGTAATACTTCAGAAATGTTCTTATCTATGTTTTTTATCTGTAGGCATCGATGAGGTGTGAGGAAATGAGTCGCAAAGAAATTTTTTTCAACTACCAGTTGCGTCTCTGACTTGTTGGAGAGACAGCAGTTCAGTTTGTGTTTTAGCAGAGTACTTATTCGTACACACGTAACGTACTTATTCGTAAGTCCATTGATAATAAACAGCCCAATTTTGAAGCGATCCGTTAGTGTTTACGCCAGGGCGTAATGTTTATTTAATTTATAATAAGAAATGAATATTCCAGATATAAATCAAATACTCATGTCTTGCAATAAATTTTATTTCTGAAACAGATGTAATGTTTATAGAGCACTAAAATAAATACCGTTCTTTGAACAGCGTAAAATATAGCTTTAGTTATCATGTGTTATATACTCTTATATTCGGTTCCACTCTGATAAATTTGATTATAAAATAGTTATTTCGTTTACAGCCAATTTAATATTTTGAACAATGGGTGAATGAAGAAAAGTTAATAAAAGGTAGTAACTATCGGATTTCTAATTCCAATATCCCATTAATATTCCAGTAAACTTTGATAATTTCACATAAACGCTCGATAAAGAAATAATTAATTTCAAGTTATCATTAATGTTGTGCTATGTTTACGAAAAAATACCTAAAACTCAAATCAAAAGTTACGTCTGAAATATTTTCATATATATTCAGTTACTATGTACAATCCATTGTTAACTAAGTATTGTCAGATGGAAAACAATACTTGGTTAAAAATTGTTGTATATAGTAATTGAATATTTATGAAAATCCGAATTCTCAAAGACTGTAAAAATATTTTAAGTCATCAATAACAAACAAACATAATGCAAAACACCACACATGTGTAGAATTAAATTTAAATTTAAATGTTGTTTGTCTTTTTTTTAGCCTTTTTTCTATTTGTGTTTAGTGGTATCAAAAATGTATTTCTTTTAACCTTTGTTACAATTTTTAGAAGTTGTTGATAGAAAAATACTTTAACACCGTATGATATTGTTGAGTTTTGCACAAATAATTATCAGCTCTAAGCGATGCCTGTCCGGGCGGGTCTGTCAAAACTACGTGCAGCGTAAAACGACGCATTATTTTGATTTTGCAATGAAATGCTTTAACTAGCCTTCATTAAAATGTGAATGAAAATACTGGATGGAATTGGTATTGTATTAAGAGCGTAAAATATCTATAACTTTAAATATTCAATACTATATATAATAAAATCAAAGTAGGTAACTTACGTCATTTAAACAAAGTATTCGGAGATTTGATTTGAGTTAAATACACCAATAAGCCGATTTAATTCGATATAGCGGATATCAGATACGGAAAATGTTTGGTAAATATTAATATCCAACTAGTGAATCGACATATTTATATGTACACAGTTAAAATGCATCTAAATATAGAAAACTTCGCAATTAACTCGGTTACTGAACATATTTGGCTAGAAAAATAAAAAAAATTATCAGTCAAAAAATTGGAATACAGAGAAATATGGTTTCTTGCCTATAAATTGGAAATTTGAAAGAAAACGGAAAAAGGAAATTTTTATACAGAAATAGCTATGTTATCAAAATAGGATTATCCGCCTTGTATTGAAGCCCTGTACAAATGTGAGGGTACATTATGTACAGGTACGTAATGAATCAAACGCAAAAATAGTATAAAGCGTAAGCACAGAGGTGGTGTATATAAATGCATGGTCGAAACATCCTCATGTCCGTTCACCGATTTTTGATAGTTTCTGAGCTATATTTTTTTTAGCCAAACTCATAGATTGAAAACAAAAAGTTTCTTTGTGACATGAATAATTATGAAGTTAATTTTTTTATCCACTGGTTGAGAGACTGACCTATTCACTATTCACGTACGTCTTAATACGGCTTCAAAAAATAACAGGATTAATTTTGGACGTTATTTTAAAAACAGGATTTTTTTCCAGAATTTACCCCAAAAAGTTTCTTATTTTCTCAGCTTTTTGTTGAGAAGTTTGACATTGCTACCTTTATGGAGTGACCTTAAAAATAGTCCCATAGTAAGTAAGTGAAAAATTATAATTTTTGTGAGTAATTAAAAAATTAAAAATTGGAAAAGACTAATCAAATTTGAACTGTATTCATTCATCATAAAGAGTAACAACATGACATAATTGTAACTCCTTTTTAGATCATTACTGCTTGTGCCGGCCAAACAAACCGAAGTATTTACTCACTTGTCTACCTAGTCTTACGCTTACGGTTATGCAACGCTTGTTTTATGATTTATTTTCTATAAAGATTTTTCAATTATTTCTGGGACTTTGAATTGTATAACCATCTGGATTAGTGTTATTACAAAAAAATGGATATCTTACTAAGATTAATGGATTACTGATCTACTTAACGTTTTTGAAATTCGTTATGCTGTCCCAGATTATTCCAGTTGTCCCAGAGTAAGAGAGTCGTCATTATTTTTTTACCACTCTTGGTACCATTATTTTTTTACCACTCTTTTCTATCACTATGCCGAAATGTATTATTGTTCTGGTTACGCGAGATAGAATAACTCGGAAGTGAGAAGACTCTGCAGGGCACATATAGTACGCAGAGATGGGTCAACCCGTGTGGTTACCTGTAACATTATAATCACCGTATGATCTTAAAAGTTTGTAATGAAAAAGACACATCAACAAGTAACAAAGCAGTAGGAAGCCAAACTGAAATCCCAAAATCTGATATAGATCACATACTCCGGAGACAAAAATATCACTCATACCACATCATTAAAGTTTAATATTTGAACCTGAAGATTATGACGAAAGAGAACGATTTTGTCAGAAAATGAAGAGAAATCAATGGGAAAATGAAAAATTTTCCAATTTAATATTAGGGTCACAATTTCCAAGAACAAAATATAGTGTCAACCTTTAGTTTGGGCTAAACAGGCTAGCTGCCTGTTTAGTAAGCCTACCCTTTCGAATCTCAGATTGCTTTAATTGGGATTAAAGCAATCTGATTTAGATCAATTTTTTAAGAGGCAATCTGTGTCACTAGAGGATGTATATTTACAAGCGTGCAGAGATATTATATTACAAAACGATAGCGAATGTTGTCATTATACCTTGAACGTATGAAATTATTTATGGGTAAACGAAAGTTTCCCTGGGAAATGGACAGGTCTTGACGGACTTATAGCTTGATCTCCGTGGTCTCCCAACTTAATTCCAGTAGGCTTTTCAATGTGGAGTTACTACAAGAAGTTGATGTAATCCAAATAAATTAAGTCTGTAAGAAATGAGAAGAAATCCGGGGGAAACGGAAAATAAAAGTAATAACAATATGACGGCAGAACGACGTTTAACAGAGCATTATTTTCTGTGATGCCGTATTTGTATTGAACAAGATGACCATAATTTTGATAAATGTATGTAACTTTTAAAATAAATACATCTTTCCCTATTTTTATTTGGTTTTAAATAATAGAATTAATAATTTCTTTAATTATACATGAAAATTATAATGTTTCATTTTCTGCCCTGTCATTTTTAGAAAAGAAAAAAAGTATCTAGACTGGGTGCATCTCGCAACACTGCGTTTTGAGTAATGTGATTGCACAAAAGACAGGCGAACGCTGTAGAATATTCGGGCGCGCTCTAGACAGGTAAAATAAACAATGACATCGATCCCTCATGTAGCAGCCAGGAGCGTCAGGGCCACTAAACTCTGGATCGGGGGGTTATCAACAAAATGATTTAATAATTTAAAAAAACGCATGATCAAAAGCAATTCCCTATCATGCCCATTATGAAATCTAAGGGAAATAAGGAAGGAACATAAAACATATTAAACACAAAAACCTATTAAACTTTTTTTAAATTTTCTCCAGCATGCGGATATAAGTAGCTTCATACGGAGACCAGATGATTGTATTAGTTTCAAGTACACTACGGACTAAAGAGTTAAGTAGTGTAATTATACATTCGGTATCTTGAAAATCGTGGGAATTCCATATGACAAATCCTAGTACCTTGTAGGCTTTCTGACATCTCGTGTTTCTTTTAATTTTTAACGCCGTGTTAAGACCTACATAAGTGACTGTTTTATCCCAAGTAAGTTAGTTAGTCAACTAATACATAAACAAAATCAAGCTTCTATTACAACTACTTACGTCAATGAAACATTTTATCTTTAATCTGTGAATTTGGCTAGAAAAATAACAAAAAAAATTTATAACTCAGTAACTATCAAAAATCGCTATAAAAAAGATATTTGATATTCTCTAACTCTTTACTTCCGCCTGACAACATTGTTGGGACGACTACATATTTATTGTTTCCATTTTAAAGGGCATAACCGGATAAGTATTGATAATCTGCCCCAATAGAAAGTTTACCTATACTATCTTGTAGCTAAAGAAATGGTAAAAGAATGTGACTAGTTTTTTACCTAAATCTAATAGTCATGGAGATATTCAAAAAAAATTATCAAACAGAGTTGAATCTCTCAAAAGATTACTTTTTACAAAATAACTGACATAGCAATATGAAACGAAACTAAATAAAAGCTACTAATATAAGCAATGTTTAAGGACATAATTTCTCTGGTAGCTTAAACAATAATAATGGTTATTGAAAAAAAAATTAATATTATTTCACTAGGTTCCTTTAGACTAACCACTTCCAAAATATTAGTCTTTTATTCTTAGAAATGTTATTAAAATTCTAGTGGTATAATTATTTATAATTGTGAACTTTGAACTAGTGAAGATAAGGATTCGTCGTATATTATATATTATATTCAATATTCTTGTTTTATTATGTGCTTCTCTATTAATAATATGCTTTTATAAAATATCAATCAATGTCGAAACCGATTAGAAACACACTATTCACCATAAAAGTTGCATAATTTCATATAATCACGACAACATCTTCAACGTTCTTTATCCCAAAAGAAAAAAAAACGCTCAAACCTCACATCAGTCACGTGTCTATCTATCCGTATATCATAACCGTTTTTTTAGAAACATAGTTTAATAAAAATATTATGTATCCTTAAATGTTTATAAGTGCATAAATGTGTACGGAATCCTCGTTTTTACTCGTACTTGATAGGTTTATTTATATTAGTAGGAGTGACGCAAACCTTTAACACTTTGGCGTAATTCATCATTCTATTGGCCACATACGTATATTTTAATTTTATTTCGCCTATTAACCTTTATCTCGAAAATATCACGCTTCAAACGTATCGGTAACTTTATTCCATAAACTAATTCATCAATATACTTTTTATATCGACTCTATAACTTTCGACATAAAGGTTATATTTTGCACGCCACTTTAAAAATGAAAAAGAATAAACGAAACCTCAGTTTGATTTTAAAGGAGCTTTACAATGATACTCAGTTCAATGCTATTCACAAAAAAAATATCATCTCCGCTTTATATATAGGTGAAGATACATTAAAAAGTGTATGTTATTTTGCCACAGATTAATTGTATACTCTATATAAAGCGTATACTTGATTTTATACATATGATTTTATGCGTATACAAAATTTAATGCAGAAACATACGGACGGACGTACGGACGGACAGGCATAACGAAATTTAAGTATTCCTCGTTTCAATACACAGTCCTAAAATGGATAAAACGTAAAATATAAAATTAACATTTAATGTGTTTATTCATCTGAAATGCTCCTCAATCTAAACGGGTAAAACAATTCAATCTTAACCACATGTTCGTCACTATATACAATAGTATATGAGAAAGAATATATTAATTATTTACGGTTTAAATTAACACTTTATCTACGTATTATATGGTAGATAATATTATAATATATATTCAATTTGGTTTGAATACTTAAATTTATAAATGAAGTCAAAACAGCCTTATATTAAAACATCTATACTAACGCATTCCATGCATTGAAACGTTTCCGCTCGCCAATAAACTATCTACCACGTTTTATAGCACCCATAACTTCAAATTCCGAATGCTCTCAAACTTAACGAGCTTTACGTATATACTGAATATATGTACAGCATCCGGACAGAAGGCAATTCTCTTAATGTTCTCGGAACACGACAAACTGAGAGGACAAACATCGCGCACAGTTGCAACATTAAAAGAGAAATAAAATTTAAGTTATGTTAAAATAAATCCTTGCCCTAAAAATTTTATTTCCCACATAATTGATGACGTCAACGGTCAAGGTTTAGGTTTTAAGGTCTTAAAACGTTAGACATAAAACAAGTTCCAAGAAGATACCTAATCGTTCATCGGTTTATCTATACATATAATAAAATTGTAACAGAATAAATTCTATACATACTATTTTAAAAAGAGTTATTGATTTAAATAGCGTATAGAATGATGATAGAATCCGGAAAACCTCTTTTTTAGAATTTTTGTCTGTTCGTTATTTTGTACGCTAATCACACAAAATGTACTGAATTGACTGTGATGAAATTTGATTTGATAATAATTTATAATCAAGGGCAACATATGACAGAATAAACATTTCTTATTCCAAATTTCACGCAAGTGGAACTGTGGGGCACAGCTAGTATACGTATACAATTAAGCCATATAGCTGATCCACTTAAAATTTGAATAATAGATCACCTTGCATAAACAGGTCGTCTTGCAATGGTCACGGCCACGTTTCAGGCCACTACTTAAACTGGCTTCAGTTTAGAAGCCACTGCGACATCACAACTTGTACCAATATTTATGAAAATCATATTAAAAATATTAAAATTGATATTTATATGGAGTATTCTCTGAATCCTAACTAATATTACAAATATGAAAGTGAGTAATTTATTTTGCTTTCACGCCTCAACGTTACGGAGGTGAATTTAGTTTAACATTTCTTTTTACAAGTTTTAACATGTACAATCTTTTATCCCAAAATAAAAAGTAATTAAAAACCCATTAGAGATAAGAGCGTAAAAATAAGTGTTTCCCCAGTATATAGATAATATCTTCTAAATAAGTAATCGTTTAATGTACGTGTATACATATTTGCTTGCGCGCGTGCATGCGTGCGTTCGTGTGCGAGTGTGCGTGAGCGCGCGCGCGCGCGACTGTGTGACAACTACAAAATATTTATTAAACAAAAAAGTAATAAAGTCATTATCCTAACTAATATTATAAATATTAAAGTGAGTTTATATATTTCAAGCTACTTTGTCATTTCTAAGTTGTTTAAAAAAAATTGCCAAAAATTATGAATTATAAAATAAGTAAATTAAAATAAAATTCGTAAATAAAAGCTAATGCTTAGTTCGCGTCAATATATGTACATGTATACGTATAAAGAGAGTTGCCATTACATGTAAATGAATTAAAGAAAGATATTGCTAATAAAAAGAACCGCATACAAGTCGGTGCAGATCGGTAAAGATCATAATATATGACTGCACATAGATGCTTATGATTAAAACACGCGAGCATAGGTTAAATGACACTATTGTCGGCCGAAATCTGCTTGCGAATGTCAAAATCGCCTAAAACTTTGGTAAAGTGGCGCGACGCCATCGATTTCAAAAAAGCCGTCGCTGACGAAAAACATAATGTTTCAAATGGCAAAACCCAAAGCCAAAATATAACAAACGGTTCAAATTCTATCACTCTATGATGCCAAACGGCGTGGTCAGCGTATGAAATGGTACAATTGGTGCCACACATGATACATGCGTTAAATAGGTGGTCAACTACAAGCTTATTATACGAAGGTAATAGAACGATCCTTAAAATTCCTACTCTTCGAGCTTGTGAAGTCAGCAACTTGACAAATGCCACTTTTCATATTTGAGGTTATAAAAAAGGATAGAAATATACATAAATGAATCAAATGCCAAGAAATTCGGAGCCGTAAACCAATACTGAATGGAGTCGATATTATACGAGAATCGATTTGGAGTTTCGCCGATTCGATACGCTCCGAATGGTGCGTCCGTTAGTGGCCAGCTTAAGGCAGCAGTTACATAATTTTCAATATAACTAAAGCGAATTAAAAATTAACGATATATGTTCCATAGGCAGACAACATGGCAAAAGTTCTACGATAGTTTCATTTTGTTTCAATCAACGTAATCACATTAGATGCAAAAAATATATTGCGCATATAATAATTTTCTCTATACCCGTATCGCTGACTTGATTAATTTAAAAAAATATACGGAAATAACAATAGGCTATAATTTTATCAATCACGGAAAGTTATTTAAATATTACTTTTTAGTAATTGTGCATATTTCGTTTCTTATTTTTACGAAAAATGTTAGAAGCTATCGTTGTGATTCGTCATATAAAAATCAAGGTTTCGTATGTGATTTTTTATTGAAGGAATCACATAAATACAACGACGTCTTATTATTGCGATAATCGTACATAATTGCAATTTTTTTCAATACTTAGATAGATTTGCAGATAGATGGCGACAGGATACGTTATATACCGGTGAAATGTTATGGAATTAGCCTTCAGCGTTTCATCTATACTATTAATATAAAATAAATGTCGCTATAAAAACTTAAGTTATAGTATTCCAGAACCTACCTGCGTATAAATTCACCAGTATATACGCATTCGACTGTTGTTGAAAAAATAAATATTAATTATTGATATCGTCACAAGTTCTATTTTTAACTTCAAACCTTAAAGGTATATTCACGTGTTTTAAACTATCTATCATCAATTTGTCTCTATACAATTTAAATTTTCAACGAAAGAGTTCAGTCGTAATCTACAAATCAAGTCAAGTCAATCTACAAGTGTGTCGTGTGACATGACATAAAAAATCGTCAGTTCATAAGTTAACGAACACAATTATCTCCTTTGTTATTAGTTAACTCTAAAAATGTACATATAAAAATACGCTTAATGCCTCTTATATACATACAGAAGCAATATAAAATCCACAAGAAAATAGATAAATCCCTGATAGCACAATGCACGAGAAAAATCGAAGAAACTTAACAGATAACATAAAAAACGAAAAAAGAAAATAAGCTGTGGAGTATCCGCAATTTTTCTCCTAGCAACGGCTCCTAGCGGTGAGCTTGTTGACAAATTGCACCGGAGCTGAAGTTGAGATCGCCTGCATTTGTTACTTCTTTATGCGCATAAATTTATAAACCGCGAATCGATGAAAAGGCACTTGAAGTTTGTTTGCGAGCTCAGAGGGCTAAATAATGGATGCAATGAATTGGAAATGCACTTATTGAAATTCGCTTCGTTATTCTGAGAATAAATAAACTTATGCAATAATAAACAAAAACTAAATGAGAAGATCTGTGAGATTGCTGTTTATTTGTTTATTGCACGATCATGTGATAGTTATTACACTAATCGGTCTAAAATTTAGCCCATTATCCACACAAAACCAAAACCAATTTTTTTATAGAAATTATATTTTGTCAATAAATGGTGATTTCATTCCAATTGAATTTCACATAACAAAAGTTTATTAAGTTCTGAACATTTTCGAATTATTTGTAATTAATTTATGATAAATCATAAATTACAATGATGACTCAAGAATGGAGGAACGAAAAAAGAGGAATATTTTCGCTAGAGGAATATTATCGCTGGATGGAAACGAAGGACATTATTATTGCATTGCACATATGTAAAACAGCGATCGAACAATTCTCAGATAATGAAACTTTTATACGCGAGTCGTTAAGAAGCAGTATTTGTTAGACGCATCGAAATAAGCTTGCGTAGAAAATGTGGGGTATGCGCCGAAGTCAAGTATTAGTAAGAAAGTGGCTGAATCGGAAAAGAGATCAGCGCATTCGAAAATCGTTTAAAGAGTATAGCATAAACGATCAATACAGAAAAGCACAAAGTAAACGTAAAAATATTTGAGAAGCATTCAATGCACAAATTTCGGCAAGCAATACTGATCAAAAAATAACAGTAGTCAATATTGAGTACTATTGACTAAGTAATTTATTTTAAAATATAAGGTACTCAGCCTCACCGCAAGCTAAATTTAGTTCATGAAATATTGAAGTGAAGGCTACATTTTTGTGACACTCAGTATAATTCAGCGATACAACCACACAAACCAAGATACTAGCCACTTGATTATAATTCATTTTGTAAATCAATACGTCAACATGCAGTAACTGTAGCGTAGATGTATAAATATGAAGTCACAAGATCCAAATATCACTAAAACTAATAAAGTATTTTTCCGCTTTGTAGTATTTCTTAATTTAAATTTATGAACGAAACAAGAAAACCCTGGTCTAATAAGTAGATACTAGACCAGAGTTTGGAACTTGAGTAAGTGTAAAATCGCACGTTCCCCAAGTGTACGAAAATTTTTATGATCGCTAACGGTTAGCAATCGTAACGATTTTCACGACCGTAAATATTATGATGGATAAACAAATTTCTTCATTAAAAACTCAGAAAACGTCTCTTCATTAAAAAGAAAACAATTCGCTCCAGAATTGCATACTTCTTCGGACGACTGATGGGCGGGTTTATGATAAATGAATTAATATTAGGTTAAGTTACATTAAAACAGTTCATTATTTTCATTTATTTCATTCATTATAATAAAAATATCTCCAATACCGACGTGACCCATAGGATAAATAATATGATCAATAATATTAGGCCTATACTCCTATGTGTCCAATCGAGTAGAGTCGATGTCATGATATGGTCTGATGGCCTATATATCGTCATCGACTACAAACAATTAAATGATTGCGATTAAAAGTTTCGTAACCATAAATGAGCATTCTGGCGAAATATTAGATGGGCTGTATGAACTGCAAGAACTATAATATGCCTACTTAAATGTTACTTTCTTCTTCGAATTAGCCGAATGGTAATAAAATTATCAATTGCAAAATAGGTAGAAACTAGTAACTTTTGGAAGCTACTACGTATTTCCACGTCGAAGAAGTGTGTGAACTATGTCATATTTTTGATAACTTGATTCATTAATCAACTAAATACTTGAGATTTTATTCAACAGCAGGCTACGATACTGATGGAATAAATATCATCGGCGGTCGGTATTGAGGTATTTTCTAAGGACTGCACTGTGATTGTGGATTAAAATATCTACAGAATCTAGTTTCGCTAGCTCCAAACTATCGTTAGATAAAATGTAGTAGAAGATAATAAAAAAGAATGCTAGGCATTGATAATGCAGCCGCATTACCAATGCCTAGCATTCATAATGAACCAAGTTATCTCGTAGTATCTTTCCCCGTATAAAGTGTACCGAAGATATGCGGTATCCATTATGTAGGTTACTGCACACATAATACCGTAAATACTTACTAGCTGGTATTTATGGTTACAGATGTTCTATTTTCTTAACAGTACGAAATTGGAAAAGGGGATAGATGCCCTGGATGCATATTACAATGACTAAAAATTTGTTTAAAGTTAGGTACACACGCAAAAATGATAAAAGAAGAAAACTTGTGTATCTCGTGAAAATCATATCGTGAATATTTCTCCAGCATTGCCGCATGAAACATTTAACGGCTTAGTGATATTTATGATCAATTCTTCGTCTTCTTCTTCAATGGCTTGACGGCCTAGGATGAATCCCTGCCTTCCGCAGAATCAACTCCCAAGCTCTCCTGTTCTTGGCCAGAAACATCCAGTTTGTTACACTTAGTATTTTAAAGTATGTTAGGTTTAAGTGAAGTTTATGATCAATTACAACAACGAAACAGCACATTGGACGCGCTACGGGATAAAGGCATCTCATTAAATACCCTTTGCGTCCCTCGATACCACTCCCTTTACGTGTAAACACGTAGTAATTTCCGAAAGTTTCCGACCTATCCATTTTCAAATAACCATTGATCGATGAATTTATTACTATAAGGTTAGTAAACGATTCATTAAATACCCACATAAATATTATAAACTTATCAAATTTATTTTGTTACATATTCTCCCCTGAGCACTAGTGAGTGCAGTAAAAAATTAAATGAAACTAAGTACCGTCGTGCAGTGATTAGATTCCTTAATGAAAAACGGACATCTCTGATTAAGATAAAGTAACATACGGATGCTGTTTATGGAGATTTTTATCCTTTCTTATAAACCATTGAGATGACGATCATTGAGAAAAACATTAAACTAGTGAACAAAAAGGACTAGAAAATAGACATTTAAAAACTACGGAATCAGCATTAGGACATGACATTTCAAAATAAAAAAAAGTGATGTGTAAAGTGTTTTTTGGGATCGTGAAGGAATCTTACTAGTGAATTTTAAAGGAGCTAACGATACAATAACTGGCAAATATTACGCTTTATTACCGTTGAGCCAACAATATCATTATAAAAATTGTCGGAGAAAACTGTTTCATAAAATGATAGTGCCACAGACTAATACATCCGCGCATACCTCTGTTCTTGTCAAAGATGCTATTCAGAAATGTGGCTTTTTAGAAATCGACCACCTACCCTGAATTAGAAGCTGGCCTGGTTCCGAATGACTATTAATAAGGAGAAATTCTTTTAAACATATGGAATTCTTTGAAAACAATTTTCATATGAAAATAACACACAAACTTTGAGGCAGGCTACGTACTATGAAACAAATGAATGGATATCTACTGAGTTATTTATAAATATCGACGACACCACTTTTTCACTACATAAATATATTGTCTATGTATCCTTTAGAGATACAAAAATATAGAGAACGTCTTAGAAATACTTTCTTTATTCTTCATGATATTTTTACTTTTTTACGCATCGCTCTTTCTATTATTTTTATTTAAAAGCAAGATATGTAAAATATTAGAGTCGAATTAGAATATCCACCTAATGGTATTTGAGAGAGACCTGGTAAGGAAATGAATTATAAAAATGAGAAATTTGTTGTGAAATTTAATTTGAGAGAAAAAAACAATTCAGACGGATGATGAGGTGAAGTCGGCCGTTTTGACGCATTTTAAAAACAAACCTTCAAAAAAATTTTCTAAGCAATATAAATGGTAATAATGCGTTTTAAAAAGTGTATTGATTCACGTAAGTTACGCAATACACTGTAATCGAAAAATAATAATGGCTGTTTTATTTTTCCCTTGTTATATGAAATCAGACCAGAAACTTTTATACATTATTCATATATGTTTTTGTATTTGGAGGCTTTTCACTGTTATAGCCATGGTTTAATTCGCTAAATGTTTTAGTTATCTCTAATGAAATCCGCAGGAAAATTTCGGTAATTATGAAGTATCTAATTATGAAAGTAATTATGCATGCGAATAGCGTTTTCGTCGCCCGATAAGCCAAGAAATGAACGGTTAAGCCGTTCAATTTAAATTTATTCTTATCCAAATAATGTCAAGCATTAATCAACACTCACTTGAACATATATTTCCTAACCGGAATTTTTATAAGTTCAGTTTTACGTTACGCCTTTGATTAAATTATTATGCATGTAATTTTTTTTCAGCGATTTCTGAATGTTATAGAAACTCCGCGAACATCTCTTGTATTTAAAAGAGTGCGGTGTTCTTCTGAGGGGATCTTCTTTTCAGTTAGCAACTGAGTTTTAACGGGTAAAGAATGAACAAAATATAGAAATTTCAAGAAGAGAACCTACAATGCTCTTTTTTCCAGTGATTTATAAACGTTACAACACGAAAGCTACAAATAATTCCTGTAAATCGTACAAATTAATTGCGATAGTCCACCAGTATCCTGCAGTTTAAACATAATACAAAAAAAACAAATCATGTAAGTATGTATTTTATAATTAATGAACCATTTAGGTAAATCGAGATTGTAATATTTCTTTTTAATTCAAAGTTCCCAACTCTCCCAAAAACCACTTCGAATATTTAAACTGTGCTGCCGCGAGGATTGAATTTTTACGCGGTTAGATGGAAAAGGGTTCACTCCGATTGAAAGGTGTTATTTAATCAAAGTCGATCATCGGTTCCATTAATGGACCGTTTTCAGATCAAACCTTAAATATGTACATTTACCAGACGGAGAGCCGTTTAATTCCTCTTTTAACGTGAATTTAATTACATTCGACTTTAAAGGTTCGATGTTTATTTAAAAATAAGTTTTTACTCGATCTCATAAAAAACGAGGCAAATGGATTAAAAAAATTATTATAAAAATAGGTATTAAAAAGCGTTCCCGACCTCTGACGCGGAAAATATAATGAACAGAGGCAATCGAAAACTCCAAATATTCCGAACAAAGGCTATGCAAATTGTACCTAACACTTGGGAAATCGTTGAACATAATCAAAATTATAAAATCAAAAATGACGCAAGCCATTCTGACAAATGTCATTTGCAAAGTTAATGGTATACTTGGTATTATCGAAAAAAAGATAACAAATAAAGTAAAAAAAATTGAACAAAAAAATTAACAAGTCTTCAAATAACCACCGAATAAGAAATGCGCTGAAAAGTATCAAGTAATAAAGGTACGAATCAGTACAAAGTCAACGCGTATGAATCACTACCTAGTCAACGCGTCTCTCTTCCTCTGACACCCATATACACCCACACACACGACACATAAGTGACAAATATGTGCAATTTAGCTTTGACGGATTTCTAAGGCATGTATTTTAAGAGAAAATCCATTTAAAAAAATTTCACAAATTCCCAATTTTCACAATGTCTAAAACTATATATTTTGAAGTAATTCAGAACAAAAAGTGTTTTATAGAATAAAGAGTTTGAAATGATGATTAATTTATTTTTAACTTAGTTTTATTTCGATGAACAGTTCTGGCATTATCACGATCTGAAGGTCGTAACAACCTTTTTCTAGTACCATATGAATTAAAATAGTATAAAAACTAAGTCCCTATCAGTTTTTTAGCTTAAGCAGCATACGAGAAAACTAGGAGCGAAGAAGATTTAGCTATATTTAATTTAGAAATTTATCAAAATAATTTTTATCGTAAGTACATAAATAAGTCTATCGCAAACTCAAATTTATAATAGAAACAAGTATTTTAATACGACTGATTGAAAGTGGAAAGTCAATAAGGATATATTTATACTAGCAAAATAGAGAATTTACCCTTATCTTACGAAGTGTTAATATAATATTTTACAGTTATAAAACGGGCTGTAGTGCTGTATGCAGGCAGTCGTAGAGAAATTGCACTCTAGCTTGTGATACATGTGTAAGAATAAGTTGTTTAAATTCTGCACCGATGGATAATGACGACATCCCATAACATGTTTAGGAAAGTGTACCGCAAATAACTAAACTTAATACCTATACCAACACGTATATTATTTATTCGATATAAATTTGTAACATGCACATTAAATTTTCAAAAATGACTTCAAAATTTAATTTATATAAAGCATTTCATGCACCACTGTAGAAATCTATAAAAATTGCGGGGATTTTTCGCATTTATATGGAAAATATGTCTAGAACTCAAAGGGTTAACTAAATTTATGCCAACACATAAAAACAACCATTAAGAAATCAAATTTTCCCTTCACGATAATATTATTACGTAGATCTCTTGCATAATATAATAGGAAGATTAATATAATGGAGACCGCAGCGGCACACAATTTGATAATATAGAGCACAACTAGTGTTTTGCTTCGTGAGTGCAAGAGTAAAAACAACCTACTAAAACAATGGCTTCAACTATTTTTTTGTCATACCATTATAATTTAGTAGAATAATTAAAAAATCATTTTTTACCCTATTTATTGAAAGAAATTATTATATAAACACATTATATCTAAAAGCATGTTAAAATATTGTTTCACAACGAGTAATTAAGAAAAATTAGAATTAATATGTTTCTTACTTGTTCGTTGCAGCAAAAAAACATGTTCGTTATGGCAAAAAAATTGGCAAATAAAAGTGTGGCAAGTTCTTCTGGATGGATTCGTGTGATTCTACCTAGTACATGGCAAATATAACGAAAGATTTGTGTTTATGAGACACCAATATAAGTAGATTTCAGATTACGGAGTTATTTTCATATTTATGAGGCGAGTCCCAGAGCGTGGGTATCTTGATGCTTACCCGCGCACTTGTGCTTTGTGCGAGCACTTCTGCTATAGATGGTACGACAAACTTCGCGCATTTTGGTGGCGAAAAATTAGTTCCTAAACTAATCTAATTTTCTCTCCGAGTGATATTCGTATGCTATAGGCATATAAAAAACAAGATTCATCACAATACCAATGTAGAAAGATAAACAAAAGATAATAAAAACCTATTACTGTCCTCTGTACAGTACAATTGTCTTATTAAACGATTCTACAATTATGCTTGATTGTAAGAAGTACACAAGGGAAAGTAAGATAAAAATAAGATAAAAATTAAAAAAAAACAATACACCCCAGGTGTATTGTTTTTTTTTAATTTTTCCCACGTAAGAAAACTACCGATAAGCATTGACTACATTTATTGATGACAGAATGACTAAGCCTTCCAATGTAGCGTACAACAAGAGGCGTAATAAAAAATTCTGACGTATATCCTTCATATCCTTACTGAGTGCTAAAAAGCGCTGTTATCCAACTGAGGGTTCATATATGACATTTTCAATCTGGAATACAGGGCAAGCAATGACGAAAAAAATGCTGCTCGACTTTTAAAAATTTAGCAACATAATTTCCATCGTAAATGGACTGAACGAATAATGGAATGATAAATAATGGAATAATGTCTTCTATAATTCTGAGAAGGATATCCAGCAGATTTTCCATTAACCCTGAACAATTAAAGATTACATATTGCAGAACGATGCACTAATTTGTGTCAATGGTACACTACATAAACTAGTCATTCATGGGCTCATGATTGTGAACCCATGTTGACTAACATAAACTACTCATTCATGCTCTACTCATTCAACATTACATAAAGTACTCGTTCATGCACTACTCATTCAACATTACATAAACTATTCATTCATGCACTACTCATTCAACATTACATAAACTACTCATTCATGGGCTCGTGATTGTGAACCCATGTTGACTAGCTAGCAATTGAGATGTATTCCAAACTTTGGAATAAAACATAAAACAATTTAGGGAGTTTCTTTGCAAAAACATGTTAAGATAGACAATGTTTTTTTTTAATTGCGGTCTGTTTCCTTCCGACTCACTGATAATTTAATATTTTGATTTATAATCTAAGAACTTTATTTTTTACAACCCATATTAGGGAAATCCCGCACTATGTAATAACGATGGTGGTACTTGTATGTAGAAGGGGAAGTCAGATATAATACAACAGTTCAGTTTGAAGTCAGATATACATATTACAACAGTTCAGTTTCTAGGTATGCAGAGTCGTGGGCAAAAACTAGTCTTAAAATAAAAAAAACAGACAAGATAAGTTTTATACAATATTTCATATTTTAGATCCATCATTAAAATAGTTAAAATTATCAAGATAACAATTTCACAGTTTATGGGTATGTATGCATGCACGTATACAGCGTGCATACACACACATGTGCCTTTAAAGTCTAGTAACATTATGAGATTTCATTTGGCTTCGGACTTTACTGTTTTATAGTGCTCGGCAACACATACTTACATAATATATTGTATATTTACGGAAATAGAAAATGGTACCATTTTCGAAATATATTCCATAATGTTTAAACTTATGCAACTATCAATATTTAAAAACCTTTTGCCTGTCCATCTAAAAATATATTTGTCCACCTCCACACTAACCGGCTTATCCATACTACGTAAATTTGAACCTAATATATGAACCGTGGTTCACAGTAATCAGGCAACTATAGTTTTGTCATGTTTTGAGGATTTGTACTAAAAAAAGCATCGCAAAAATTATTAACCCTTATATTAATCTGCGTATTCTCATGTTGGAATTTCAGAGAATGTACGTAAACGCTCAATAAAAAAAGTATAAATAGCAACTTTATTTTAAAATGTAGAGAGAAAGAGAAAGAAGTATTTTTTAAAGAATACGGTTATTTTTATATCCCTTAGTTGAGTTTAAATAATCGAATGAGGCGCTTATTTAACGTAACGATCTTATTTTCTGCAAGACTCCGAATAAAATTTTCAAATTGAAATTAGTTTTAGCTAAAAATTCATCATACACCTAACCTAATTATGCAAATGAAAATACTACAGTTATATTTAAAAATAAAAATGATTTCTATCACTTATTTTAAAATAGAAAACATCATTGAAATCCAACTCATGAATATGGTATTGCCGTGCAACGGAATTTTATTTCTTTTTGATAAATATTTATTTGGAAAATAATACATTTTATTCTAAATTTTAGTGCATTCATTAATGTAAAATCTCGCTAAGTACTTAGTAAATATTTTTTTTCATATAAGTCGGTAGGTTGCCTTTTAACCTATAATATAAACATGTAGATAAATAACATCATACAACAAACTTAAACCCATACCAATTTTTTACTACATGTCAAATAGATGGCTCTATATTTCATTTTTATTTTCGCAAGCCAAAGTTCCAGTTTGGAAGTTAATTCTTGGATAACATAAATGTAAATTATTTGTCCCTCGAATACTTTTTCTTATTGTTACTTTTTCCTCAATAATAAAAAAAAATGTATATATATATATATAATCGAAAACTACAGAATTCACCTCCGTCATGTACTTTTCTTCAGTTTATTTGACGTATACATTACTGTAAACAAGATAGTTGACAAAAATTGTAAATAAGGTGCTGTAATTTCAAAATGTGTGAGTTTTAGAGTAAATTGTATTATATAAAAAACTTGTAGACAATTTTATGATCTACAAAAAGGTCTTTTCTCAGTATCTTCAGTTCTATATTTTTGTCGAAATTATAGCCGTTTCTGCGAAAAAAAAATCATTATCCAAAATAGTCGCTGTAGAATTAACTTCTCTCCCTTCCATCCATCGCTGCACCAACTTAAATTTATACTCAGGGGAACCCACAATCCGAATTGAAATTATTATTAGGAAACATTGCATTATGTACATGCTTATAAACTACTCCCTGATCACTGAATTAATAATTGTTTCGAAAACAACGGTCTACGTAAAATAATTTTTCTCGTCGAGTATATTTATTTTTAGACTAATATTGATTTTTAAATTCATCATCACGAGCGGTCCCGAGTTGTATACATCTATGAACCGTATTTTGCATATCCTTAAACTAGATTATAATTAGATGCATTTTAGTATATACATTAACCGATTCAATAATTTATGTGAAAGCGCTGTATGCACTTTACACATTTCTTAGCCACTCATATTAATTCTTAAAACTTTATTTCAATGCTCCAAAGTAATAAATATTTTAACAGTCAAGCAAATTTACTCTGTTATCAAAATTTCTCCCACAATCGTGTTTCATTCTTCATCCATTAAAGCCGTCATGATAGGATGATTTATAACGCCATTATAATGCTTACCCGATGTAGGCTTACCCACCCTTATAAATCCTTGATTAATACGCCTTACGCCGCGTGGTAAGGAATATGGGCTTGTCAGTTTTGTCTTTGAATATCTTAAAAACTCAGTTTTAGTTCAAAATTGTCCTAATATTTACTTATAAGGCTCTTTAAATATTTTAAATTTACAAATTTAATTTAAAATATGTTAAAAACATCTCTTTTGGTATTCCCATTGATGTACTTCTTGAAAGATTAAAAAATAATAAGTATATCATATCTAACAAGTGTTAAAAATAAACAGTGTAAAAAGTATAAATAGATATAAATCAACCCTTTCATTTAAAATCTTAAGTAAACTTAAATATTTTGTTTGAGCTAAATTTAACTTAATGGAATGAATGATTTTAAAAAAGCTATTTGGAAATTGTCGCATACACTTTTTTTTTAAATTAACATACCAACATTATAAAAGCCTGTTAAATACGAGAAGAACTCGCATACGAAAATTACCAATACATTTAGGCATTTATAAACATTTAGATAGTATTTGTATACAATTAAATGAAACTACGTGATGTTATATTATTTCTACTTTATTTAAATTCTTTACCATGACCTAAGTTTCGTTGTCTTACAACATCTTCAGGTAGGCAATTAGCAAAGATCTTTGCTCAGAAAATCGCTAAATATATTCAATAGTATTTTTAATTAAACTATTTACAAATATTAAATTTTCGCAACCTAAACATATTACCAACTATATATTTTAAATGCTTAAAAATATGATGCATATTTAAATAATATTATTTCTCATTATATAAATATATAAATATATCACCTAATATAGCTCTCATAGACATAATAAATATACATTTCAAACTACAAAGCACAGATTTCAGATTTAAAATCACATGTATGGGGTTTCTATGAACTTTTCAGAGACCCACCTATATAACATAAGTTAGTCGACTATTACTGGTAAACTAGCAGAGTCTACTTAGCGGTGATAACTTTCCTTTTAATTTCATTATACGTAATATTATTGTGAATACTTTCAGATAAAAAATAGTAGCTTAATTGTTAGGGGTGGAGACACGTAACTCTAACAAAAGTGATTGCTTTAAAGCTTAATATTTGGTAAACGAATCCCTGTATCGAAAATATGTTCATGGCATACCCGCAATACCTTAGAAAGGCCTGTTCAACGCCTGTCCTCCACAATCGGGTATGCGAAAGAAGTCACTCTCATTTTTTACTTAAAACATATAAGAGAGGTTCTCTAAACTTTTCTTTAAAATATTTCTTTTCATAACTTTGTAAGAGTTATAAATATGAATAACAATGCCTAATTTCAGCGTTATAGCACTTATTTTCTCGAGTAAAACGGCTACACTAGGAGACGGGCATGGCAGAACTATAAGGGTTTCTGGTTAGGCTACGGAACCCTAAAAATACAAAACTTGTAAAAAAATGAATATGAATCAAGTCGAATAATTTTATATGCAAGCCCCGTTATTACTGGATACTGCTGGTTGTTTTCCGAATTAACTTTTAAGTGATACGTATTCGTAACACAACGTTGATGCCATTAAAAATAATATTTATAAAAAAGGCCCCACTCTTAAACCCCTTCAAATATTAAACGTGCACCTTTGTGGATTTCACACTAAATAAAACATCATTGCCATTACAATGACGCTCGTAAATTAAAAATTGTTTCCGTTTTATACATCTGGCGTATTGCCATTATATATTATTCACTTACAAACTGTGACACGAAGGGCTTCTTCTCACAGTATACGTGTTGTATGGTACAAAACTCTATATCAATATATGAACACAGAGTTGGATTGAAACTTTAATTTATTATAAAACAGAAAATCATATTTTCTTTTGGTGAAGTTCAGCCTCATTGTTATAAATTTTTAGTACTGCCTCAAATTAAAGCAGCATCTTTCCGTAAACTGTCACTCTACACAATACGCTAAAAACAATACTTTGCAACGATAATCTTTCTAAGTACCTAATGTTAACATTTCTTAAACTATCATGGGTTATTGAATATATTTGGCGTTAATTTTGTAGAAATTCATTATTGATAATTAAATGAAACTACGTGATGTAGTATTATTTCTACTTTGTCTAAGTTCTTTACATGACTAGCAACGATCGTTGCTAATTGCCTACCTGGTTGGTGAAGGAAGGTGTTGTAATACAACGAAACCTACCTAGGTCGTGGTAAAGAATTTAAAGAAAGTAGAAATAATACTACATCACGTAGTTTCATTTAATTATCAACTATCATGAGGTGAATTTCGAATGTAAGGGTGTGATTATTAACTTTTAGATGTCAGGTCATTAACACTTAACTATTCTCGTGTGAGTTGTAATCAATTAATCGGTCGTTCACACAATGAACCATAAAAGGCGCCGACGTCGACAGGATGTACGCAATTATTTACATTCACGTGCAATACAGTAAAACCGGATGCCAGTAGCAATGACACATCTAACACCCAGCATACGTTCTCGCAAAGTGACTGTAAAGCAAAGAGGGCAAAATGACTAAAGCAAAGAGGGCAAAATGACTGTAAAGCAAAAAACGAAATTACAACGCTAAAAGTAGAGTTGTAAATAAATTGTCCAAAATACATCAATCTGGGCGGTCTCATCGAAAACCAGATGGTTGGTAACCTTGCTAGAAGCACCAAAAATCTAACAGTTTAGTATTTAAACTAGAGATTTGCAAAAGTATACAAGTAAGTACATCTCGTATTGAAATTAACATCACAAAATAAATTCATCGGACCAAATTTCAAACAATTAAAGTAAAACTAAAATTGTCATTATGACAGATTCTCCGAAATTAATGATAAATTATATGTTTCGATTAAAGTCGACAAAATGTAAGAACCTCTTCGTAAAACAAAAACATCGATATTGATAAAAAACAATTTTGTGGCTAAATCGTCTGGATAGATATTTAATTACGAATTTAATAAGGAATGTCCTACAGAGGGTTAATCGGTTAACTTGTTTTTAGCGTGACTTCATTTAATATATAGATATTAATGCGGTAATGGGGTCATATCTATACGTGCGCAACACAAAAACCACTGAACGGATTTTAATGAAAATTTGCAATTTTATACCCCATAAGCTTAATCAACATATACAATAGAACTCATGAAGATTAACTTAAGTCTATTACTACTTAAGTAATTAACATATTACTAGTTAATTACTTGATCATAAACATGTAATATTATAATTCTCCACTAGATAGCGATACTTAGTTCATATTTAATAAATGATTTTTTTTAATGTTACATTAAATATGTATACTCACACATCAGTTATTACATTATACTCACTATGCGTTAGACTCTATACCACCCTCTTAAGTACACCAAGAGGAAGAAAGTTTAAAGATCTGGTAATGTGTACTATAGCGTAACTTTGTCGAAGATCTAATAATGTGTAATATTGCGTAACTTTTGTCGAAGATCTAATAATGTGTAATATAGCATAACTTTTGTCGAAGATCTAGTAATATGTAATATAGCGTAACTATTGTCGAAGATTTTGTAGTGTGTAATATAGCGTAACTTTTGTCAAAGATCTAGTAATGTATAATATAGCGTAACTTTTGTCGGATATTAGTAATGTGTAATATAGCGTAACTTTTGTCGTAGATCTAGTCATGTGTAATATAGCATAACTTTTGTCGAAGATCTAGTAATGTGTAATATAGCGTAACTATTGTCGAAGATTTAGTAATGTGTAATACAGCGTAACTTTTGTCAAATATCTAGTAATGTATAATATAGCGTAACTTTCGTTGGATAGCTAGTAATGTGTAATACAGCATAACTTTTGTCGAAGATCTAGCAATGTGTAATATAGCATAACTTTTACCACACTAACAGCGGGAAAAACTTCTAATTTAAGTATGACATGAGATTATAAATATAACAAAATAAATTCAATTGACGATAGTAAAAGCAAAATGTTTCGGAGCGCGTTACAATATGCAAGAAAATGGTAATTTCTCGCTATTCACGTTCTGAAGCATGTTTGGTTAGAACCCCATTTTTAGCAGTAGAAGTGGAAACATAAGTCTTATAACCTTCTGTTAAAATTCTAAATATTTGTTACAATTTATGGAAAGATAAGCCATCAATTAGATACGCTGGTAAGTAGTACAGCAAGAATGTAAATCTCAAATGGAAATCTAAACCTATACATAAAAATAAAACACGCTTTAGATTTCATTAACTATTAAACGGCAAGCAATGCTGAATGAATGAATTAGAAAAAAGATGTGACCTAGTCCATCGAGAAGTGGCAAACTAAATTGGGTCCTCTTGACGTGAACTATAACGCCCAAGACTTCCGAAAAGTCCTCGCGGTAGTACTACCCAAACTATAATCCGGTAGTTGACTCATTCTAAATTTTTATATTTTTCGTACAATATTGTGAAATATAAGTTAATTAAAAACCAGTCTTGAAAAAAATTCAAAAATTGATTGAAAAATAAGCCAGTTATAGACTTCTAAATTTGTAGATATGGATATGGTTGGGTATCTCTTTTCCTCTTGTAGAATATAATGTGCTATATTAAAAATGACTTCACACCACAGTATTGCCGTCCTTGTCTAAAGGTTAAATTTAAACTTTTTAATTTTTTTCACTCTTCATCAGCTTGTATCTTGAAATTATGATTAATGAAATAAACAAAATTTAGTCAAATACCCAATTAATAGATGAATACACGAATATTCATTTAACCTCGGTTCACAATTAACGGCTGAACATAAGTAGGTATGCCACTTGCTCTCTCATACCCTCTGTGGGTTGTATGTAAGCGACGGGGCTTAAAAATGGTAAATTGAAACTTAATTTCATTTTAAAAAAACCATTCAAACGAAACCATACTCGATGAGGTGCGAGCAAAATGAACATTTCGGCCCCCATTTCACAAATATGACGAGGTACATTAATTTTTTTTAATTTTGTTACATTATAATTTAAACATCTACTAGCAAAATCCCATACCTATATGTCTAAAACTATATATGGCTGTGTCACTCCGACGGTCGTGATTAATAATAAGGGTTTTTTTCACTATGTAATCCTAAAAAGGTAAGAAAATAACTGTGCTAATACCTCAGTTAGTTTATAAACGTCATTTACAGCCTAAATAAAATATGTGTATTATTAGCTCAATTATTTGTCGCACAAAATATAAAAATATATGTGAATTAAGACCTCCGCATAAATGGGCGGAGAAACGAGACCGACGTAATCTTCTTATTCTATCACTCCTCTTTAATGAGTTATATAATCCCAGCAGTTCATTTTATGGCTTAACTAGAATATTTACGGCTTTACGGCCTTACGTGCTCACGGCGACAGATTATAGGCTAAAAGCCTTCTCACTCTCTTCATACCCAAACGTATTAAATTAGTATTTTCTACTCTTGACTATATATTGCTAAGTTACGAAGTTAATTATATTTTAACATATAAATTAATTATACCTTAAACGACATATAATAATAAACCATGGTTTATTCAAAACTAACAAGATCACCTCAAAAGTTCTCTCTTTTATAATACTTGTTGATATCTCTTTTTTTTCTTATTTTCCTTTTCTAAACTATAATATATGTGTGTGTGTGTGCGTGCGTGCGTGCGTGCGTGCGTGCGTGTGTGTGTGTGTATACATATCATATAATAGGTCATTACTAAGACAAATTGCTTAAAATAACCTATTATTTTTACTGCTCGCCAATTTTTTTTTGCCTGCGCGAAGTAAGTCGAAAGTAAACTCACAATGACATATTTCAGATCCAAACGAGGATGAGGGATTAGGTATGCGGTGGTGAGCCGCTATCATGCACGTATACATCCACGCTATAGTTATTGCCTATCCACGGTCCATAGATACATAATAACCTATGTGTGTATATGTGCAAGTGTACTCCCAACAAGTACACTGAAAAAAATGTAAATGATAGCAATGTCATTACAGTGTTGAATTCGTAATCATATAAAGTTTAATGAAAATTAATACAGCGTGGACGAGATACAGTTTGGCGTTTAGATATAGTTTTGCGCTGCCGAAAAAGAAAAATACAAAAATTATCTTGTTTATTTTTACGTGAAAAAAAAGAATTTTCAAAAAATCAATAAAAATTAACGTGTTGCAGATACACCCCATTCGTAATATTTTAAAGACGGCAAACAAATCGACGTTTATGTCCAGCGCCACGTAAAGAAAGAATTAACCTATTTACTATCAGAACGCATCTGAACATGAAGAGAAACGCATTATTTTATTAATGATTGCATTTGTAATTTCATATCACGAAAAATAATTAGCTGTGGTCTACTACCTTTTAATGACTCAAAGAATTTAAAAAAAATCTGCAAATAGTCTTGGGAATACAAAAACAAATTATGGCTTTCTAAAAAATTAGATTGCTTAAGATGAATAAAAACAGAAAATAAGAGAAAAAATATGAATTAAAAACGAGATAGTCAAAGAGACGGGTCCGCTGTATTCACATATGAGTTATATGTACATCGAGTCATATAAAATCAAAGCCTTGATTTAGTCTCGGTAAGATGTCTTTGATAAAGTCTGAAACATTATCCAACGATTAGAACGTGTTAATTATTTATCCGGCCTCTGATTCGATAATCAGATACTGATTTCGTGTCCGATGTCTTAATGTTCAAATCAGGTACTAACTATTTGGGTTTTTAATAACAAGCCCTATCATCACAACTGTCTACATTGTGACTAAAGTAGAACGGTATAATCTTCAACTCAAAAATACTGAAACGTAAATGAAATAATTTAATGTTGACTTCAACAGCCGTGTCCAATAATAACAACAAATGACATTAATGATCGACGACAGTATTGGAATACAATTTTTGGATATACAAAACTTGGATATACAATTTTTGTTTTGAAGTGGAAGGACTTCATAGCTAATAAACTAAAAAAATCGAGCGTTGAAACATTTCGCATTTTGCAAATATAGCGAAAGCAAATTTCAATAATATAAGTTTAGTTTATTTAAATAAAATAAAACTAATGAATAAATGCCAGCTTCAATATTTGACCACACATTTATATCTAAACGCCTATAAACAAAATATAGTGATAAATATAGCATATTCAAATGTAAACATAATGCTATTCGATATATGAGATATAACTTGAAATTATTTCGAGTAACTGTACCTACACATGTTTATATTGTGATGAATATTGCAACAAAAACAAAATTAGGCGAGCAGTATAGACTAATGTATATTTACCTATCTCTTATTTTGCAAGATCGCAACTAAGACACTATGCATTTTATTATCGACGTCTTAATTAACCACTAGATCAAAAATTCATCTTCGCACATCCCATTTCCGTTATCATTAATACGTACATAAATAAATTGATAATCATAGGTAATCAGCCTTTACCCGCGGTTTCACTCACGTCACAAACTTATATGAGGAAATTAAAATATTTACTTATTCATTTATCTAATTATTTTCACACACATTTACCGATAAATTACAGATAAACTATTCGTAACCGTAAAGAACTAATGGCTTAACAAATTTAAACTTATAGATTAAACCAGAATATAAAAGTACAAAAGAACTACAAGAGGTAAAGAATACACATTTCGTAAAATTTACTTTCACTCATCATAAACAAATAAGACTCGAGTGCGACAGCTATTAGCCGGTGGTTGAGCAGTTGAATACCGCGGGAAGATGAGAGCTCCATTATAATTCGGTTCTAAAGAGTGATATGAAAAAAAGATGTTGATTGCGTGAGTATAATTATGTAATTGCCATATGTGAAGAATGAGAGTTCACTCAATAATACAGAGCACAGGATTTTTTCTTTTAATAGCTTGAAGATATGTAAATTTCATATCTGTTATGAGTTGCAAAGAATGGAAACCTAACACACCCAGGAGGAAATCAGTAGTAGATAGAAAAGTGAAGTAACCATACTGCCTCAGATACAGATATCAGAAGAATTTCTTTTGCCGACGTTCAATCATCAAACTAGTTGGCTTCGTGTGAGCTCAAGTAATAAAGCCGGATTCTAATTGGTTTTGGAATAAGGAAGTGTACAGCAAGCGAACTGAAAATATTTTAAATTACGCAAAGAGAATTCAAATTTTCGAAACGAGTTTTATGCTACTTTCGTCATATACCTACGAAACATCAATCGCGAATCAAATCTGACTCCCAACGACTTCATTTAGATGATGTGGTGAGGTCTCGCTGGTCATATGCTCATAATTAATAGGAACGTGCGCTCAGATGCTCAGATGTAACTCACTATTGCATATTTGTTGGCGATAAGCCGCAAGCAACTTGCTACGATCCACTCAGCGACGGCGCTGATGTCACGCTGCAGCCGTTCGCTATCTGCTACATCATTAACAATTGTAAAAAACTTGTCGTACGCGAACAACATCGCGCAGTCTTCACAGTGCAACCAATATCCTTTATCAAAATAGTCAAAAGTAGAGTCCCGAAATTCGAACCCTGGCTCATTCCCGATCATGTAAATAAGTCCCAGATAAAAAGTTTCCCACTCGTACGTATTGATTTTTATCCGCAAGATATAAAGACAAAAATTGTAAAAGTGAAATGGAGAACATTGCTTCACCAAGGCGATTTGGTAAGATATCGGTGTCTGCACGATCGTACGCTTTCTAGTAGTCGGAATACGCAACATCAAGAGACAGTCAAAGAAACGTGGAAGGATCATGAATACCGAGCGCCCGTTGCGAAACCCCAGCTGCTCATCACAAATTCGACCTCTGTAGCTCGAAAAGATGTTGAGAAGTAAAACGAATTCAAATAATTTAGCCGGTGCAGAGAGAATAGTGATCAGCCTGAAATTAGTTACGTCTGACGTAGTGCTCCCTTAGAACACCGCTGTGTTACCCGAGTAACTTTCTAACGCAAGAAATAAGTGCCAGTTGATGGCGAAAATTTAAATAAATGCTTTATAAGTTCCGTAAATATATCAGCGCAAGCTTTACATGTATATCCGGGTATACCATCGGGTGCGGTTGATTTCTTCGGCTTGGAGAAAGCAAGTTGAAAATCATTATCAGTGATACGTGTGACATCAAGGTCAATTCTGGTATAAAAAGCCGCCGCCACAACGTCTAGTCGAGGAACGTTGGGACTGTACACCGACCGGAAATACCTAGTGAAAGTTTCAGCCGCTGCTGGGCCGCGAACGATCGCGCTATCACATGAAGCAACATCGCGAGGGCCGCGGGTAGTTCTTTGGGCGACTGTATATGACCAAAACTTAAATGTTGTTTTCAGTTTAGTTATTGTACATTATAAATGTAATCGGCTCTAAGATTCTCGATATAGCGTTTGACAGTAGATCGGAGCGATCTAAACATCTCCCCACACACAGCACAATCTAGAATGAGTAAGGGAAACTAAATACTAAGTCTTTATGTTAGTGACTTTATAATACAATACAGAATGAAATAAAAAATATTTTCCTCTAAATTAGGGATTCATCGAAGTGATCCTGTTACTCCTTTATATTGCATATCAAGGAACCACGTCGGTCTTTTGCGATGTTACTTCGTTATTACAAACGGAAGCGCAAATAGAACCGAAATAATTATTTATATTTAAGCAAGAATCGAAACGATAACTTTTGAAACATGTGAAAATTTTTATCATTCATATGACAAAAAATCTTTCTCGTAAAATTCTAATTTAAAAAAGAAAATAAAACTACTACTATGTAGCAGTCATTGTCCTGCTGCGTAATATTTATCACTAATTAAACATTGGTATATTTTTGGCTTGATATTAGAATCACAATGTTTGCCAGACGCAACTTGTAAAAAAGGTCATGTTATAAACATAACTGTTTTTTTTTTCAAAAATATATCTTGATGGGAATTACTCATCTATATGCACAGCAGACGAGTAGTCAAATCATATTTTTTTAGAAATAATGGAAATTATTGAATACCTTACAGTTAAATAGACATTATGGTAATAGAGGCATTTATAGTGATAACATTTATATTTAAGGGCAATAAAAAAAAAAAAAGTAAATAAAAATAGTTTACTTCACTGCTCATATAAAACTACAAATTTTTGTGTTCAATTTTGTATTTGATTGTTGGCAAGGAACTCAGGTCTCCAAAAACACGTTTAGACTGTATAATACTCTTAAATTACTTTCCTACATAGAATTGATCTAGTTTTTTTTCAAAGTGATCAAAATATGAGAATAAGCATAATAAAAAGACGTAAAAATCTTTGGCATTTTTTATAAAAAAAATTAAGCTCCTGGCACAAAGTTTGGTAACAATTAATACACTCTATGGTGTAGACACCAACCGAATAATTTATATTAATAGTAAATAAGAATTATTCCCAAAACTTGGTTACATGTTTACATCTCAATAATATCCGAGACAAACGCTTCTTTTAAATAATAATATACATAATTTTTTAATAAACGGATGTGATATAATTTTATCTTTATCAATAAATCTGACTATAAGAAATACAAATTACTATTGGCAAAAAGACTGTTCATTCTTGCTTATTCAACACGAATTCTCATAAAAATAATCTGTAAAAATTTAAATCGAAACAGACATTAAGAATTGAAATCGATACCAAAACAAATTTCATTAAATATTTATTCACTATTAACACACGACAGAGCTGCAACATCTGAAATTAATTTACACGAAGTCATAAAACTAGTGATAAATTTAGCCGGCTAATCTTAGATTTGTCATTTAGCCGTAACACTTTATCGTTAATTATAATTAAAGTTCTTCAGCTTGATTAATTCAACATTTAATAAATTCCACTTATACTTAATTACAATGCACAAGACTAGCTCTTCTATAACCGGTAAGTACCTTTAAATTAATAATAGCCCTTTGTCGTAAGCTAACAACAATTTAATTTAGGTGCTTATTAAATTTCCCGGTATTTCAAAGACAAAGTCCATACTCTGAATAACTAACAATGGTATTTTGAAACTTTTCTCGTGACAATAAAGCCGGAAAATATTTTATAATTTCGTCTTACTTATGTAAATCGAAAAGTGTGAAAAATCTTGTTTCTTTGAGAACATTTTTGAAAATTAGAACACGGCAAATGGGGTGTTTAATAAGTATATTTAGGGAGGAAATGACATAAAATATGAAGATCAAAAAGGTACGTACGTTAAGATATAAGCCTGAATATGCATTAAGTTAAATATTTATATTGTCTTAGCTATCTTCCTCCTGGCTTACATCAAGTAATTCGTAACATGCTAATTTGAACTTTGATGCTAGAAAATATGAAGGCAATACTTAAATATGTTCTACTTTCTTGTATGTTCCTCAATCCTTCATAGATGCAAGTTCTGTCTGGTATAGAGATACATGAGATCGAGTAAAAATAATTTTACATTGATGCCAACCTGAGATTAAATATTTTAATTTAACTATGACCTTCTTTACTTACTTTTATAATGTTACAGTTGTTACAGTATACAAAACTTTTATTTGGATGAAAAGCTTTCACTGGCTAGTGCAAGCTCGGTTAAAGCAACTAAAAAATGACGCAAATACAGAAAAAATTACCATTTAGATACATGAAGTATAATCTGGATTACTTTGACTGGTCACACATCTGGATTAACTTGACTGGTTATCTAGAACCATTTTCCTGCTCAATTAATTTTTTTAGGTTAATATCTCGTATATAATGAGACAAAATTTAAACTACAATTTAATCAAAAATGTTTGTTTCAGTATGAAATGTCATTTAAATTTTTAAATTGATTCACCCTGTTATAGAGCTAATATCAAAAAGACATTGGAAAAATGAATGCTAGTAGTCTTATGAATAGGAAAGTGTTATGTCAGTAAAAATGTAGTAAAGACCTTAAAAGAAATTATTAACTATTACGTGGTATAATCGAAATAAATGTGTGATTTTCGTATGAAATGACATACGTTCTCAAGCTGAAGAAAATATCAACAATATTTTTATGAAAATTTGGTGTTACTACTAAGAGTTTATCTGTTCTCCTAGGGTTTTCCGATTGTATAGGGTAACATACAACTCCGAGGAAATTTGTTTTCGACCAGGCGTTTTTTCTAATCATTTATTTATTTACGTACTTTAATGTATATAGTTGATACATATGGCGAACTTATTGCTACGAGAATAATCTTTTACAGTGAACCAGAACACCAGTCCAGACCCGCTCGACAAACAGCCAGGAATCGAACTCGGGGCCCCGCGCCGTCAAAGGCCGTCAAAAGCCTTGTGGTCAACCCAACACACCGCGACGACAAATTATGGAATAATTCGTTTATAATATGGAATAATTAGTTTATAATATAGAGGATATTTCATTTTTGATAATGCTTTATACTCTTTAGAGTTGTGCAAGTATATTTTTTTCACTTTTTCACCCTGAGTATGGCCTACAGCGATCATCTCTTTTATTAACTGAGGTGGAAACCGCACGCCATTTGTAATTTGAGTGCGGGGACTGGCGTTTATATCCTTAATAAAACGGTATCAGATCAGAGATGTAAGGCTAAAATCTTAATTGGCAATAGAACATCGTGCTATGTTATATAAAATAGGTTTTAGAGTGTTTTCTATAATAGTCGTCTAATCGAAATAGATAAAGCAAATGGCGCCGCATTAAAATTAATATTTCCGAGATTCACTTTTCATTTCAAAATTACCATTACTAAATAAGGCAAAAACGTTGACATTTATTTCTTTTTATTCACATTTTTCATTTCAATCCCTGACATTTTACTTATAGTATCAAAAAACCAGAGACATTTTGTTTTTAAAACAACTTCAACAACGACAACAGGTCGGTTAAAGACAACAACGAGTGGTCTCTTGATTTTACTTTATATTTAACAGATCGCAATGAAGAAACCTATTAAAACTTGACATTAAATGAACTATAATATTAAAATAACAATTATTATTATTCAATTCACGAATAATTATTTAGTTTTTTTACCTTAAAATATATAAAGAAGCAGCATCGGTGTAAGCGACATTTAGCGTAAATATTTAGCAGAAACGCAAAGTAAACAAACGATTAATTCCATACGAAGGACATTGAACTACAGTATGCGCATCAAAACATCTCTAGAAATGTAAAATTCGAAGTCAGTGGTCGATGAGGGAATTTACATTATTCGTGTCACTGTCACCAAATAGAAAGTCGGGTGAAATAAGAGACAAAAATATTACTAAGCGCTGTGTCAACAAAACCCCAGGGACCCCTTAAAGTCGGTATAAGAAAGAAAATATCATTTATCAAGTGGGTAGAAATGCTGCACGTGTCGTCGCTCCGTAGATGTTATCTGTTTTATTTCGTGAAGACGCATAAACTTTACATAACAAAAAGTTAGATTTTATTATTTTGAAGTAAAACTTATTCTAGAAATATGCGACCGAGGGCACATTTTCGAATTTTCTTAAGGCATTTATGTTTTCTTAAGCGTCCGATATTCTAATATTATACATACGTCTAGCAAGTTTACGTACATATTTATAAAACTTCACATATATGTTATATAAGAGTGTTTAACATACATAGTTATATGTTAACAGGTAACTTAAACAACGTAAAAGCTTGAAAAGTAGTTGACATAAGGATATCATGTTTTCTCTTCAATAAGGGCAAATAAATGGATATAAAAACGGCAACGCACGGAGCACTAAGCTTGATGTATATATAGAAGAGAATTTACTTATACCGTGTAAATGTATACTCCTAACGGAAAAGGGATGTCTAAGAAAAAAGTAGGTAGCATTTTTATCGCATATCCTAAATTGCGAAAAGATAAACGAGGTGTACTTTGTTATCGATCAGCGTGCTGAAGTGCTTCTGTATGATGAAGTCGAGATATAGTGCTTCTGTAAAAATAACTTCCCTATAAATATTTTACAAGCAATCGATTTATAATTATTGGAAAAAAGCATAATCAATATATATCATAAAAGTAAATGTACAATGTGCGTGCCGCTAAAACTCAGAAACGAGCCCGGGTACGATCGAGGTAGTTATGTGGTGTGGTAGCCCTCTATCCCCATCCATGAAGAAGGTTCCCGTTTTACCTGAAGGGCGTGCTTAAGGGCTGGAAGTTCCGCCCTCTAGAAATTTCTAGAACAGTCGAGAACGTTCAAGAGTATTTGAGAGCATTACGGAACATTCCAGAACATCCCGGAATTCTGGAATGTGGTGAAATGTTTGGGAGTAGTCTGGAACGTTCGGGAACATCCCAGATCATTATGGAACATTACAGAACACACTCGAATGTTCTTGACTATTCTGGGACATTGTGGACCATTCGAAGCCTTTTTTATGGGTGGGGCTACCCATATAAAGCAAGATTCGTCGTGGGTTCGAACGCCAGTTTCTTAACAGCGAAGTGCAGTGAGTGAATAAAAACTATCAGTGAAATGTGTGTAATCATAGTGATACAGTGACTGAATATGATAAATCGAAAAAAGTGTGAAAAGCGTATAAAGTGTCTTAGTGTATTTCTTAAGAAAATTTGATTTGATTTATATTTTATACAATGCCCAAACGTAAAAAACGAGGAGATTTTGCCAGTTCTGAAGCAAAATGACCACGACAAAAAGAAAAGCGAAAAAAACGAAACAGTCGAAGTATGCGAAGCACATTTACGTTCCCAACGAACGAGAATGAGCATCGTGAGAAGCAGAGAAACCAAAGAACAACGAAATGTATGAACTGAAGAATCAAGAATTGTGACACAATCCTATAATAAAAGACTGCGAACGCATGGGTAGCCCGTGAAAATCATCTACAAAAACGCGGACGACGATAAGAAAACAGTACAACCTAATAGATGAAGCATTTCACTACGACCCGACGAAAGAATATAACAAAGACAAACACGTCGTAATCGGAAAATAGATAACATCTATTAATTTTACAACACAAAAAAAATTCAACAGAGAAACGCCAGGAATCTGTTGCATGAATGGAAAAATTAAATTACTACAACTAGAACCACTTTCGCAGGAATTTCTACATTACATGACCGGGGAAACTCCAGAATCAAAACACGTTCTTCAAAATATAAAGCGTACAACGCCTGCTTCCAAATGACTTCTTTCGGTATCACTTCGTTCAACACTAACAAATATGAAATCGATTTTGTTTTTTCCATCCAAGGACAAATCTATCAAAAAATGGAATCATTACTACCACTACCCAACGAAGATTATAAATATCTGCAAGTATATTCTATCGGAAATGAAAAATTGAAATTGATCAACGATGCACAAACAAACAAACTTATTCACTTATTCAAAACAGCGAAAGACCGAATGATTTCTGATGACTAAAATTATAATTCGAGCCGACAAGATACCATCTGGAGAAAACGAACGTCAATTTAATGCACCTCAGATAGATGAAGTCGCCATCGTAATTGTGAACAAAAAAACACAAGCCGTGACATAACTGTACAACGAAGAAAAGAACTAGAACGCAGTGCAGAGACACACCGTTCATAAGATGCCCTCCAAAATCAATAATTACTTCTGCACGGAGAGGACGAATATCAGTTTAATGTGAACCAAATCCAACCTGAAACAGGCGTAGAAATAAACAAAATTAGCTCCAAGGAGTTTTATGCTTACCGCTCAATGATCAGAAATAATGAAATATACAATCACATTCTCAACACTCATCGTTTATTCCAACATGTATTCATAAATAGAAGCGGAATGGATGCTTTACATAAGATTGAATAAGAAGAAACTACGTACGGAAGAATACATTCACGTTCCAGATGCGATCATAAATGACGAAAACATTGACGACATTGGAACAATGGTAACCTTACATAGGAAGTCCAAGACACATGCACGAATACACTCAAGATGCCATGACCTACGTAAGAAAATATGAACGACCTGATCTCTTCATAACATTCACATGCAAAATCAAAGAACAACTAAGATACGGACAAGCCCCCATGGATCGACATGACATAATAATCCGAATTTTCCGACAAAAATAAACAAGATTTATTGAAGTCATCACAAAAGACCACAATTTTGGAACCATCCAGTATCTAACATGCTGCATGTACACAATCGAATGGCAAAAACAAGGACTGAATCACTTACATAATCTCATATGGTTACACGATAGAATTCATCCCACGGATATCGACAAAATCATCCAAGCTGAATTTCCCAATCTACAAGAAGATTGGGAGTTGTACGACATAGTGGTGAAAAACATGATTTACGGGCAATGCGAGCCATTAAACCCCGATTCGCCATGTATGAGTGATGAAAAATGAATAAAAAAAATACCCAAAACCATACTGGACGACACACAAACCGGAGATGATAGCTATCTCAAATACAGAAGATGATCACCCAAAAAATGGTGGCTTCACAGCAAAAATACGAATACGACGAACAGGAAATAGATAATCAATAGGAAAGAAACATTTTGAAAAGTAGTGGGTTTTATGGTACTATATAACCCACTAATTTCCAAAATGTTCCAAGCACACATAAACCTAGAATATTGCAATTTAGTGAAATCCATTAAATATGTCTGTAAGTATGTAAACAAAGGCAAAGACAGCAGTATTTCTAATAACCAAAGACAGCGAACAACAAAACATAACCGACGAGATCCTTATTTACTAAATGTGAAGATATATCAACGGTGTACGAAGCAGCGTGGCGGATTTTCGGTTTTCCCATACACGAACACGAACCAACTGTGCAACATCTAGCAGTATATTTGGAGAATGGACAGAGTTTACTTCACAAAAGACACCGCCAGAAAAATTGCAAGCGAACCAACTAATAACACACCATTAACAACTTTTTCCAACTGCGCAAAACGGATCCATTCGCGAAAACATTACTCTATGTCGACGTCCCTACTTATTATACGTGGAATGCAACAAAAAAAATCTTTCAACGATGCAAACAAGGAATAGTAGACAGTAGAGGATCATCCAGGAATCATGAAAACTAACGTACTTGGCCGAGTATACACCGTTCATGCGAACAACGCCGAATGTTTCTATCTCCGGATGTTACTACATGAAATACGGGACCAACAACAAGTTCCAAGACTGATGATAGTCTTGACAGATTTCAAGACTGTTGACGGTCACCTATGCCAGACGTACAAGCATGCCAACACTTAGAACTACTGGAAAATAATAACTACTGGGAATTAACACTACAAGAAGCTTCACTCACAGCCTCAGCTGAACAAATCAGAGACTTATTCGTCATAATACTAACAACATGTAACCCATCGAATCCAATACAGCTATGGGACTCCTTGAAAGAGAGTATGAGTGATGACATACTGTACCCATCCGAGAAGCTCATCCAGAACTGGCCATCGAATTCAAAGACGATATCTTTAATGAAACACTCATTCGCCTAGAAGGTAAATGTTTAGTAATAAAAAACCAGACCTTAGTACAACTTGGGATGCCGCGCCACGACAAGATGCTTTCAGTGTGCTCAACTTTTCATTTCACTATTTCAATACATTGGTCACAACAAACCACTCCTCAATGACAATAAAAAAAAATTACGTTATCATGGACTGGATCAACACTGGCCGAATTATGTACTTGGACGCACCAGGGGGCATCGGGAAAACACTTCTAGTACATCTATTGCTAGCAGAAATACGTACTAAATAACACATCGCACTTACACTGACATCATCCGGCATTGTCGCCATACTTACGGAAGGAGTTACCCACTCTATCCTACAACTACCGTTGAATATAGCCGAAAGAACAATTCCCAGTATATAAAATCTCAAGAGCAGCTGGACAGGGTGAACTTCTAAAATTATCTTCTTCAAAACAAGCTAAAATTATCTTCTGGGACGAATGCACAATGGTATATAAAAAAATCAGTTGAAATAACACATAAAAAATCACAGAATATTACGAGACTTGCGAGGAAACTCTGAAGTGATGGGAGGAGCTCTCAGGAGATTTTCGACAAACACTTCCAGTTTTCCCCAAGTCAACACCAGCAGACGAATCAATACATGCTTAAAAAAATCACATATCCGGCTACACATACAAATACTGCGACTAACAAAAAATATGAGAGTTGAACTATGGAAAGTCGAAACAATAGCACATTTTGCTTAAAACCTTTTACAAATAGGCGAAGGCACATATCCTAGTGACCAAACGACCGGCTTCGTTGAACTCAACAGTGATTTCTGCAACATAGCTACTACTGAGAATGAACTTATCCACCAAATTTATCTAAACATTGTTCACAACTATTCCAATCCGGAGTGGCTATTTCAGAAGGCAATGTTGGCAACTAAAAATAATATTGTCGACGATATCAACCTTAATATTCAAAAGACAATTCCCGGCGAAGAGAGAATATACAAATCGATCGACACGATGGTAAACGTTGAAGAAAGTGTCAACTTCCCTAAAGAATTTTTAAACTCTTTGCAAGTACCAGGAATACAATTACACTGCCTTCGACTGAAAATTGGATCTCCGATCATACTACTCATAAATCTCAACTCACCAAAACTATGTAATGGAACAAGGATAATCGTCAAACAGCTATCGAATAACATCATCGAAACCGAATTTATAACTGGTAAGGACAAAGGACACACAGTATTTATCTTCAGAATACCACTGATTTCTACTGAACTGCCATGTCAATTTAAAAGATTGCAATTTCCAATCAAATTAGCGAACATAGTTTTACAATTAATTACATAACCAGTTACAATTACATAAATAACAAAATAGTTATACAATTAAGTACAAGGACAAACTTTAAAACATTGCGGCATCAACCTCAAAAAATCATGCTTTTCTCACGGTCAACTATACGTACGAGTAGCTTGCTCTTGAGTAGGAAATTCGAAAAATTTGTACATACCCCGGATAACAAAAAAATTTTGTTTATAAACAAGTATTGTAAATAGTTAGAATATGTTTTCAATAAAAATTTTACCTCTTATATTTTAAATTTATCCCTTTACTACCATACTCCGTTATCATATCAACTCCCTGAGCAAAGCCGGGAACCCCAGCTAGTAAATTATTAAAAATATCCATACAAATTATTATGGTCGCCGTTTATTAATACCTAATAATATTATAAATTGGAAATTGTATTTGTTCTTTTTAAAAATTTGAAATTTCAGAAATTTGTAACTATTATTTTATTAGTCTGATTTTTTTAAATGATTTTACTCACGCCTTTGTCTGAATACAATATATCTCCCTTGTAACCTACATCGCATTCGCCCGGCAAATACCGTAGATATTGGGATTCCATAGTTTTGAAAGGTTGATTTATAATTTGTAAAATACAAACACTTGCCCAATGCCTTGATATTTATTGCGTTGACGTGACACATTGAGATCGTATTAAAATTAATCTCATTTCTTACTGAAATCACATGACGTACTATCTTACGACGACGAGCAACAGTGAACTGAGGCATACTTGGAGACATGCTACGCGCCGTCTTCTGCCACACTTCTCTAGCGCAATTCTAACGAAATACATTCGACACTCTGAACCGATCTATCGAATTATACTAACTAAATGATTTGCCTCGCTCTCGCCCTGTCGATTCTGTAGAGTGTAGTAACACCCGCGTCTGTTTTGGTACCCGTACATGATACTCCATATCACGTTATAAAACGTTATTACGTTAAAGGGTGGTACTTTCAAGTTAAATTTTTCAGAAAAAATAACGCAAATTATTTATCTATAGGACGCAAAACTTTACAAAAAATGGAAATAAAAGTCGTGCGTTTTTTATCCCTAATTTTACAGATTTTATGTTATGTTACAAAGACTTCCATTTCTTACAATTAAATTCGTCAATAATTCAACAGAACTTTTTTCTAACAATACTTTCATAGTGGATACATAAATGTGTAATAAATTCAACCCAAAAGCATGACTCAAATTATGCACTGCTCTGATCCGGTCACGACGGAAGAACCTTGTTAGTGTCTCGGCAATATGTATCGTTTATGTTAACAAGTATGGCAATGAAGTTTCATCGGGAATATGACGGCCAATGTATGATCTGTATGAAGATGAAAAAGATTTTATACCATGCTTATTCAGCGGTCTCTTAATCCGTTTTCGTATTGGTGATCTACATCGTAAATTAAATTATCTTTGTAAGTTTTTCAATGTATTTCTTAAGTTATATTATATAAGCTTTATATATGCTTTTCGTAATGTCGCATATATATATGCTTTTCGTAAGTTATATTCTCGTAAAAAATCTAAATAGACGATGTTAGATGACGATCGTCAAAAATGTTATACACTTGGCATTTCGGTAAATAGATGCGTCAATCATGTCTGCTTATGATGTTAACAGCAGACTATAGTTATTATTACGTTAATTTTATTTAGTTATATTGTCAGTATACAATTATTACACGTATAGACCAAAAATGTGTTTCTCCATATTGTAACAACAGATGGCATGGAATACGTGCATAAAGAAATATTTACAACTTACACGCGTAAACATACTAAAGCAAATTTATCACTAATTTCCATAAAGAATACCAACTTTTGCCTGCGGATCCACACGCTTGTATTCTTTGTTTTTGTTAAAATTCTGTTTTTGTATCCACCCGAAATACATTTCCATGTCAATGGATATCACGAAGTTACTACGGGTATTTAGTATAAAATCCTTTAAAGTTCACATTTCTGAGATCGAAGGTCGAGGTTAAGTGAGTGCCCAGCAGTGTCATTAGCGAAGTATATATGATCTGAAAGAAAGCTCAATGCTAAATTTCAGATTTTAGATCAGACTGTTTGAGCTGAATATTGATATACTAATCAATCAGTCACCTAGTATTTTATGAATATAGATTAATTTTTATTTGCGGTATAATAGTAGTCATAATATTTCATGGCTACTATCAAACAATAGTAGTCACGAAAAAATCATGAATATTGAAAATTAGGTATAGATTGAACCAAAATTATAAGGATTGAAAAATTCTAGCGCAATTAATTATATAAACAACGTAACTGTTTATTTTCTTGTAATTGCTGGTTAACAAAGTTTTTCGATACAAATATTTCATCCGATGTATGCAACAACTTTTGTCCTTACACGTTGTTCAACATTTTTAATTTGGCCTAGCTGAAGCGATCACCACTCGCATACTACATGTGATGCAGCATCGGTGCCTACGGCGGCGGGTAGCAACCAAAATCGAGAATAGCGATGCACAAAACCGGAATGCATTACTATTGAGTGAGAGTTGATGGCACATAACAATAATTGTGAAAGTATAGCTTGCACTTGACCGATATTTTTTTTATTTCAGCGATGTACACAAAACCGTAACAAAAACAAAACGATTAGCTTTGCGTAAATCCTAGATTTTTATACAATAAACAAATAAGAATTAATAAGTAAATTAGGTATTATGAAGTCTAACGATTCACCCGATATGAAAAAATAATTTAGAAGTGATTTGTATATCTTTTAGAATGGATTGCAAACTACTGATGTTTTCATATTTTTAACATTACCTCGAATTTATATATTTTTTGTATTTTTAATTTAGGCCTGCCTTTAAGTGTGACATATCTATATAGGAAACTAGACATATCTATATAGGAAACATTACAGAAAATTGTCATCTTGGTTCCCTAAGAAATTGTAATAGACGAACATAGTAAAACTATCAAAATTCTTCTTATCAAGAATTTTATACCCTTACGATTGGTAAAAATACTAACATTCGCAATTACAACAAATCTGCAGGTGATTTCGACAAACTTACTTGTAAAACTTCAACTTATAAGCAATCTCAATAAAACTTATTGCTCCGAAGCGTGACCAAAGCGTTTAGGGAGCCACAACTACGCCCAACCAGCATCGTTTAAATCAAGCGAACGCCCGACATGTTATTACACAAATTTCCGTTTTCATACCTACTTACACATAAGTGGAAGCAAAATACGAATTGATCGAGGTAGTAAACGCCTCACGCTGCTCATATTGATTAGTCTAATACGAATCATTCAATGTGGCATCGAAACATTTTTCACGGCGCACCTATTTCTAAGCAATCCCTATTAATGTTATAAATGTGAAAGTATTTTATTTGTTTGTTACTTAGTAGTTCTACAAGGAATTCAATCGATTCTTGACAAATTCAGCATACTAATATCACGTTATGGGATTAATATATACAATAATTGTCATCCCGCAAAACTACACATTTCCTTAAGAAATATAAAAAAAATCTTAGAGTAGCGCTTTTGCCGCTTTACTTATGTAAACAACTTCATCAAATCATGAATCATCTACAATCTTAACATTTGAACTATAGTACAAATATTCGAGCAAAAACCAATTTATATGCGGACGGAATCGTGGTTAACAGCAAGTTTCATAATATTTTGAGCGTGTGGAGCAAGTATTTTCGAAGATACGCACGAGATATGAGCAAAAGAGGACGTGAAAGGTGCACGAACACTTTTTTGGTGAGTTTCGTCAAAAATACTCTGGCAATGTAAAAACAAACGTAGGCTTGTTAGTCCGTTTATGCGTTTCCTGAAAATTACTCGCAACATATACAGGAATACATAGGATTACTAAAAACTATATACAAGAATATATCTCAATCAGTGACCAAAATTGAAGCGTAATTTTTAGAGCGAAAATTGAAATAAAGACATTTGTCTTCATTCCACAGAAATCGGGTAAATTAATTAGAAGCATCCGTTTGACTTAAAAAAAAAGCATGGAATGACTAGTCACTCTAACTAACGCTCCTTCCGAGGTTCGGTTACAATTCGTGCGCTGGCGTTCAAGGTCAAATTTTTGTTTTTGTTGTTTATACGACTTAGTAGCTGATTCTTAAAAGTTCCTCAAAATTTGGTCACTAACAAAAATGAAACCACCACATACCAAATCATTTTTTTTTCTGTATTTCAAGCAATCGTAACCACCTGTCTTAACGAACTTGTTTTCTTAATACATATTATGTTTTCAAAAATTAAAATAACGAGTCATAAAATAAAAGTGAGTAAAAGTTTAAAAAAATTACGTTCCTCTGATTGATTAATAAAAATTTCAAAGAAATATTTCAATATGTAAAACCTTTAGTATGAATATTGCCTTAAAATTTATTTCTGAAATTTCGTTTCAGAATATAATATATTACTATTGATGCGGATATAGACACGGACGACATTTTTTTTATTCAATGCCTTAATGAAGCCCGCAACCTTATGTACAACATACACTTTATTATATTTCACAATTTATTTTAGCATATCTAAGTACCTAAAAAACCCAACCTAAGCTAAATTTTCCATTCCTCGTCTTTTCTTAACAAAAAGCGTTTTTAAAAACTTCTATTCACAGAAAGAAATATCGGTTATACTCAACGTTTTTCTTAAGTTATATGGTAACTCAACGTTTTTTTAAGTTTCCTTTTCATGGAGATTAATTTTGTAACAAAGACACGTTGAAATGTAATTATGATTGAGAATATGTTGGAAATAGCTAAAAAATTTCACTGAAAAATAAATTATTTATACTACAATAAATGATTTCTCTTTAGGCTTAAAAATGTTGTAGATTATTATTTTCTTAGATATTCCACAGAAACACAAAAATAAATTCGTACCAATTAAGTTACACGCTATATAGGTATTGCTAATAGTATTATGGATTAAACAAATTTCTATGAAATAATCTGACTGATGGAACTGTTGACTTTAGAAAAAAAATTATTTTGACAGTGAAAAAAATACTATTACAGACCAGTCAAAATAAATATTCAATGTAGCCAAAATTCAGATTGCTCCGAGACTTGGCACAGACCTTCAAATCGTTATTTTAAATAAAATGTCAAAAATTCTCATTGATTATTGGACTTCAGTTCAAAATTTGTTTCAGGGTCAGAATTCAAAAAAATATTTTACGCATATATCTATAAAATGACAAGTTTAATCATCAAAATAGTTATTGTAATATTTATGAATCAAATAATTTTCTATAAAAAGTGTCTGTATACTTATTTTCCACGAATGATCGTTCGTGATACAGACCAAAATTTAGTCAGCGGTTCGTAAGATATCATGAAATCAAGAATTATGCCTATTGTATTAACGAAACAAGAACAGATTTATATTTACGTAAATTGATTTAAAAAAAGGTGTTGTAATTGATTACGAAAAAAAATAGATGTTTTATATATTTTTAAAAATGTTATCATTAAACATCATCTGTTGTATGTGAGGCAATCTTGGAGCACGACTGGCCTTTTGCAATTGTTGTATACTGATGAACAAAATCAACCTACTCCTTATGTCCACAATTATAATTGCAATTCTTAGTGCAATTACAAAAAATTACTCAACAATATTTATGTAGTGAATGTAAGATTTAATTGCCTCCAAGCCGTTGTGGCTCAATACCCACCCGCAGTTTTCAGTGTCCAGTTCATTAACTAACTATGTAATATATTTGATATGATAATATATTTTGTACTCCGTACGTACCCAGGAGAAACGAATATTGAGAATGATGTATGGATAAAAGTCGTTTTTTGTAATTAAATAATTACGTTTTTTAAATAATTGAAAAACTCTCGTTTGTACCTCCGTTGAAACTAACTGACATAGTATCTCAAACTTAAATATGAACATTTAGGATACGAAATCAAACTTTGTGACCAATACATTTTTATTCCCAATCGAGCTTATCCTGGTTTAAAAAGTAAATTATCTTATAACAAGGGGTTTGTGAATTGGTACTATTGAGGAGAAGACATTTTCAATAATAACAATAGTTAATATCTGTAAAGGACTGTTCTCTTTTAATTATGAGAATGTCGGCATTATTCTAAAAAAAATTATTAGCTGTTAATTTTTCACATAGCATTGAAATAAACGAAATAAGCGGCCGTCTGTTGACCATAAAGTAGAATATAATAGAATAAGGGCGACCGAAGATATTCAGATATTTATAGTTTGTGTTTTCACACATTTACACAAACTAAACCTAGATATTTTTACTTATATTTAACGCCCAATGAAGTATACATATCATATGAGTGCGTTTTTTCCCTCAATATTTCTATCGTTTAAATGTACAAATATAGAGAACACTAGACAAAATACAAGTATGCCAGATAATAACAGAAAGAAGCTATATATAGTCTTAGATTACAGGGTAGGATTAAAAAATTATCTTAAGAAAGTAAACAAGAGCAAGAGATGCAGTAAACAAATACTAAAATCAAAATGGAAATAGGCTGGACTCATACAAAAAACTACAAACAAACGATGGTCTACACTAATAACTGGTACCCTTTATATATGAAACATAGGCGGGGAAGACCCTACATGAGATGTGCGATGACACAGTAGAGGTGACTGAAACCAGACGTGGAGCAGGACGCCGAGATACCCATAACTATGAAAGTGTTTTGAGGAGACTTTTTACCGCTACTGTTGTTACAATACTAAGAAAACACAAGTATAATTCGAAAATTAGGATGGGTTATTTGCAAATACCAAAATTACTAACATTCTGGTTAAATTTGTTATATAAAGCTACAATTAAAAAAAAAATAAAAGTGAATAAATGTGTGCTTAACAGTCTTGACAATGTTTAAAATCGTGATATATCACGAAAGATTATTCGTGGGAAAAAATAACAGTATAAAAACCATTTTTGTAGATCCTTGTATGATCCACAAATTTTAAGAAAACTATTTTTACAATATAACTTACTATTTAAAAGATATCTAAGAAAAAACACCTTCTGACCCTTAACCTTAAATAAAAAGTTTAACAGAAGCCTAATCGATGGGGATTACATTGGAAATGGTGATTCTAACTTCTGTACCAAATTTCATCTCTATGGAAATCTTAGCTGTGTTCGAAATTCTTTGTCTATTTTGACGGGACTAATTAGTTGTATTTCGAGAAAACAGATAAGTCTATTTCTTAAACTCGTAGAGTTCAATCATAGCTTCCCAAAGGGGATTTAATCTTCGGAAGAGATTAAATTTAACAGAGACGTTTAAATCTCAAATAGTAAAAGTTTCCTTTGCGGGTAGTAAAACTTGTTAACTATAAATTATTACTTAAAATGCTCCACGAGCATTTGCATTGAAAGCAAGCTTCAGAAACATTAAAGCGTTCTAGATAACATGGAAAACTTGGAGGTTTGTGCCCCGGAGCTGTGGAGAGAGGGCAAATGCGATTTGTAGCGACGAAACTTTGAAATATGAATGATGCAGGTTTTAAACGAAATTCAGTGGCAGCTGTCAAGAATGGATTATATAAATATATGAGAAACTTCTCGAAGTAAGCAGTGTTTAAAATTGTATAATTAATTTCAAAGGGTATAAATTAAAATGAAATATTTAAACCTATCGGCTTATTTATCCAAGCAGCACCACATTACAACAAACCTTGAGCCTTATTACGAGAAAATTTTCGCACTCAATTTTGAGAATTTACTCTGTATTTTAAGGCGTCCCACAATTCCAATACTAATTAATAACTTTTCCTTAAATCTCATCCAAATGTTTTCTCCGTAGGTAATATTGTTGAGACATTTGATATCATTTTATTACTTACATTTGTTATACATACTCGTATTAGTCATCAGAAGGAAGAAACATTGTCCGAAAAATAGTAATTTCAGGAAATAGCCTGTACCTTTATAGGTGAAATAGCGTTCCGTGGAAAAATTACCAAAACGGAACACTAATAAATCACTTCCGTGTTCATCCGTCCGTCGGTCACAGGCGATTTTCCCGGACACTATTCGACGTAATTTAGCACAGAGATAGAGTATGGTGGTCGAATTATAGACGTGAAATAATTCAATTTTGATTGTAAGTCTTGATTTTAGGAAGTAAATTGAGAACAAAAAAGTTCTTTCAAGGTTATCGTGTAAGTGTCTAAGGAAAGCTTATTAAATCACGAATCCATACTATATATGATATACTTTTTAAAGAATTTGTTAAAACATTTTTTTAACTGGGTGGGCAATATTATATATTAATTCTGCCTAAAAAAATAAATGTAAACGATGTACTAATATAATTTTTTCGCGAAATATAATAATTTTCATGAAAAAAAATGTACCATTTTTAGGGTTCCCTCAGAAGCAAAAAAAGAGAACCTTTATAGGATCGCTAACACATCCTTTTCCCTAGAAATTTTGACATACTAATACAGCTACCATTACTTTGCAAAAAATAAAGAACCTAAGAAATATTTGGCTGAGAACTGTTAAAAGTTCTTATTTTTGTCGATTAAAATAGCAAGTTATAAGGAAACTGCTGAAGTTGTTGATAATCAAAAAAAGTTTGCAAGTTTACCAAACAATTATAGCATTGATTCTAGATCTCATAGCTTATGAAGAATTTACGATAGTTTTACGTCTCTGAAACACAAGGTGTGTGTATTATGCCATATGCTTACATGTTTAAAGAATAATGATAAGATTTGTAAATAGTTTAATAAAAACGGTAATTAGCATAGACTGTTTAAACGTGTATACGTATATAAATATGAATGGTACTATCGTAGTCAAAACTGAACTCATATTTAACATATGTTTTTAATTATTTTAAATTTGATTTTACAGAACAAACAACTACTATCAATTGCTACCCAGACAAAGTAAATAGGTCGAGTCTACACAAACCTCCGCCGTTTACCACATTCACTCTTTGTGTATAATTTCAAGATAAATCCACTTTCTAAGGGGAGACGACCAAGATTTATATGTCATTCGAGATGGTGCCTATCTTATTGAAATAATAATCTGTAATCTAGTGCTGGATATATTTATATTTCAGCTTTCTATTATGTTTTGAATATAGAATAGCTTGACAAACTTAGTAAAATGCTTCCTCTTGGCTTGCTCTATGTATGTCATGCTGTCCTCTATACATGAAATAACGTAATGAGTTTGACCCATTATAAGATTGGTTCTGTTTATAAAGCTTGCGCGTTGAGTATTTTATTTATTGCTGAAAACCGCCTCATTTATCTTTATGAAACTTTTTATCATAAAAGTACATACTTCGACCATGACTGTATATTTTTGTTTGATGAATTCTCCGTTGATTGATTTTAGTCTCATTCACCCTAGATTTTATAGTTCTTAAGAAAAATTAGTTTGAAAAGTTCCTTCGTCGATACTCTCTAGGAAAGTCCAAATAGCTAGGAGAGTTCAGGAACTAAACAATTACTATCACATATGGGGACAATACATGTTTTTCAAATATTGGACATAGCTGCTACTTCCACCAAACTTATCGCGCTAGACACACAGAATACGTTCCCGCACAGAAGTATATTCCTTGCCTGAACGAAATTCAAATCCATCACCTACATATAACACATATTTATTCATAAACTAAATGACAATCACTAACTCGTATGAAACATACACTCATGTTCTAAAAATATTTTATATCGAAACAATCGAATCGATATTTCCAGTAATATCCATCAAAATCATAACATAAATCGAAGGAAAATGTATTGACTAACTTCTATAGTGTTTTATCATCGGAAAAGTTTAAATATTTTTTTATAAATTAACTTTATGGAAAATCAAATCGTAAATATTCAAAAATTCTTATTCTCCGTAAGTATATACAAAATTAATTTATTGTTCAATTGACTTGAAACTTGCAATATAAACTGAATTACATACTCATATACGTATGTGTGTAGATGTAAACATATCAAGTACAGAAAACATTGGCTCGCTGAGTAGAAACGATACGTCGAATCAGCTGCTAAACTTATATTGGTTTTATGAACTTAGCTCTATACTTTCAACAATTTGTCTTGTTTGTAGAGTATCATGTACTCTCTGTTTTCTCAGTTCCCCTTTATCAACTGTAGGATAGACAGAGTTGACGTGGCCGCTATAAATGCTTTGTTCACCACAGGCTGCAGATCTCACAACAAATTAGTTGCTCTGTTCTATATTGGAAAACATACAAAGCAAAACGATAGCCTTAACTGGTTTTCATACTAGTCAAGAAAAATCTTATCGAAATTGTAGATCTAACACGAAATTTCGTAAGTAAATTAAAAATATTAAAAAATTACAAATACTCGCCGCTTTGAGACTTACACTCTTTGGGGTCTTTGAAAATATAAACAATATAATTAATTATAATTAGATTGATATAATTATTTAAAATTAATAGATAATTTCCTGTAAGATTAATGTGTTGATACCGACAAATAAACTTGGCCCCGGCTAGCGACTTAAAAAAAATTTAAAAATGCTTTGACTGTATATATTTAGTCATTTTAACTTAGTAATATTAATACTCAAATCATTATCAAGGAGCTATCTGGAATAAAGACAGACAACTTTCATCAAAATGGTATTTAGTAACATTTTGAGTCTAAATGTAAAAGAAACTTGTTCTTTAAGTAAAAAAAAATTAAGCAGACTAATTTTTTGACAAGATAGTAGCTATTACCGAAAATAATCCAATTTTTGCCTTTACTTCTCGAAATATTTTTTGCGGTGTCGATCTGATTAATTTAATTAGTTTTCCTTTAGTTTTTGTAGGACATAATTTAAATTTTTCACTGGCATAACTCAAGAGCAGAACGGATTTCCGAAATGGGAAACTTATCATTTTGTTTGTTCCATTGAACATTACCAAATCGCATAATGCTTTCAAATTTTACAAGCCGTCGTACGCGCTCATAATTATACTAACAAAAAACACATTATTATATAGTGTATTATAAATGTATATAGTGTATATTTACATACGGGAAAATAAATCAAAATACATGACACATAAGTATAATTACAAAGTTTGTAGTTAATATTTGCTCAATAAATATAGAATTATATCAGAAACAACACAAGTTTAACATGCAAACATTTTATTAAAACAGTCCATTAAATTTTTGCTTGATTCATGTTTCATCCTCTCTTCTCGCTTTCATCATCAGGAATCTGAACGAACTGTCCTCTTTCTGTCTTCAGTCTAGACATAATAGTATTCCCACAATAACAGAGAATGACATTGGCCTCTAAACTTGTATCAAAACTTTCATAGACCTGTCATTTCATTCCTACTTTATAATATCAGACGTAGTTTGACCGGATTATTTCCCCCGAGAACTGAGATATTACAAAAGTTAGTTCAAGTTAACAAAAGGAAACAACCGTCAATGAATGATCTTTGGTTACTATCATGGTTCTGATGAACTTTTATAAAGTAAAACAGTTTTATTAAGCATTATTGCATTTTATTTAATAAAATTTGTTTTACATTAAAATCATAAAGATAATATGAAAATTCTAGAGCAAGGTTTAAAATTCTAGAACAACTACGAACCGAAGAGTGAAAATAAATATAGCAGCGTTCTTGGATGGGAAATATATTCCTCTTGCTGTTATGACCTCACAAAGCCAGACAAAAAATTCAAAAATAAAAAATATATCTTGACCCAATGCATACTTGCAAGTAAACACTTTTGTGTCAATTTTAACGAGCAAAATACTTAGAAACTTTTAGTCCAATAACAATCAGAAAACCTAGAAAAACATAACTTGAATTGTGAGATGCTTATATTTACATTAGCGAATTATAGCTTATTCCTATGAATATGCCGTACTATTGTAAGATAATATGCAATGGTTTTTGCCAAAGAAATTTGAGTAAAATTACAAGGTAATAAAATATTCATCAATGCATCAGACTTTTTAACACCGAATTTCCATTTTCTTACATTAATCGAAGCAGAAACAACTGAGAGAAAAATTCAATTAAAGTTTGAATAAATAACGCGTACAACCAAAATGGGCATTGATTAAATTTTTTATTAGATTTGGTTTGCTTAGTTTGCTTGGTTCTGTAAAATAAAAAAGTAATTTGTTAACTTCTGAATTTTCCTCTTATTCTATTATACACTATGTGTGAATAAGTGTCTAATTCTTTTTCAAAAAAACTTTTGTTTTTTTCAATGTGAAAGGAAAGGAGCGTGAAACCATGTTTTCATCATACCAATTTTGACCAATTATTTGGCGCCATTTTAGAAAAAAGGGTGTAGGTAGGTAAATCTAACAAACATTTTGCAAAAAATATTTTTGTGGTAATTCAAGGTAATATGGTATATTTTTGTGGTAAATAAAGGTATAATATGTTGATACATATTATCTATATTTTAATTAATAACCTTTCCATGTAAGATTAATAATAAAAATTTGATTAGCCGAAATAGATAAAAATATTTAGGTAAACAAATCTTTAAAGCCTTACAATGTTTTTATGCTGCACTATATGAAAAAAATCTTACTAAACTAACTTAAACTTATTTGCTAAATGTTTCAAGAGAAAAATGCCGACCTACTTATTTTTGAAATTATTTCTATTTTTAGAACGCTACAAAGAGGTGAAAATCGAGAAGCATAAGGTGAGTAATGCACGATCGTCGCAGAAAGTGTTCATAATTTTATTTTCATAAAGTTGTCTCGCATAATTTTATTTTCATAAAGTTGTCTTTCATAGGCTACTCGACTAGTCTATGATCACTTTTCTTCTAATATGTTTTTGGCGTGATGTCATACTCTGCAATTTATAACAACTCTCATATAACCGCTACTGACTTTGCATGTATTTTTATTTATTTACAAAATCAGGAGGCTATTTTAAAAATTACTTCCGATATTCAACTCTTTATGAAATCAGTATTCGAGATTCAGCAAATTTGAAACAAGTTTCAAAAATGAAGAATATAAACTATTGTAACCAACAGTTAATTAGTGTAGATCACTTCGAATGCTTACATTTTAATTAATTTACTTTCAATAATATTCCTTCTAATTTTTATTTCCTTTTTGCAAATTAACTACTTGCCATAAAAATTCTAAATGTAAGTTTCTCCCTGTTTCTCAACGTATAATTCTATCCATTTTGCTCTTGAACACAAAGTTAGATTGATTGAACACTAAGTCAACGCAATCAAGAAGAACGCTAAAAATAGGGAAATTTCTGCCTAATATTTTGACACAAATAAATCAAAACCTATAGGGTAATAATTCCCGTTGACCTAGAAGCATGAAATTTGGCAAGAAGCAAGTTCTCACAGCACAAATAAAGACAAAAATCCGAAAATCATTAAGATGTAGTTAGATCACAAAATTTTCTTTTAAATATGCGCCAGTGAAAGATATGGTAGTTTTTTTTGTAATTTAAATTTTTTAGAACAAAAACATATCGTATATTTTCATTTTATAAGTTAAAAATTGTATGGAGCGACTAAAGAGGAAGATATCACCACTGTATACCTGCCATTAAATGTTTACTTATAATTAACCTATACCCTTTCCATCCATAACTACTCTATCTCTTCCATTAAATCTGGGAGCTCATAACTGGCTTATATTTTAATTAATATAAATAATTTTTCCAATACTGGTTTTTAATTAACTTATATTTTCAGGATATTTTACGAAAAACAACAAATTTCGGAACAGTCAACAAACTAATAGGGAACATAGACAAATTTATTTTTTATCTAATTTAGTTATTGTTTGACAGCTAGTGCTTGACAGGTTTGTTTTTAAATTCAATCGTATGAACAACACCTATTTATAAATAACAAGTCCGATAGGCACGTGTACAACAAATTAGACAACAATAGGTAATGCTACTGGTCCACTGTTTAATTTCACCAAATGTTAATTGAGTACAACTTAATTAAACTAATAGTTTGTTAAGCTTAATCAATACTGATAGTACCACTAATATCACCTTATTAATTACACGACCACAGACAATAAACCTACTTCCAACATCAGGTCTCAATAGAGTTTATAAATTAGGGCCACGGTTATAATAACCATACTGTGTAAATTTATGCACACCTAAATTCAAGTGAAAATTATCTTCTAACAACTGCGAGTATTTAATCAAAACTTGCGCGTTACCAGAGCGGTGCCCATGTTAATCTAAATATATAGGGGTCGCAGGAGGCGTATTCCAAACAATTATAAGTTTTCGTAGCGTTATAGGAAAATCTATTAAACTTGTCTTTTTTTAGTTTTGATGTACCAAAAGGCTTACTTGTTTGATCCCAAGTCATGAAATTTTCTTAAAAATAACTACATTCGTGACTATATTCCATTATAAATTTGTTTATTGACTAGTGTAAAAAATAAAACTCGATTTCCGTTAAAATAATTTCATTTATGTATTTATTAATCTACCTAGTATTACAGCATATTATAACGCACTGAAAAAATACTTTCATTATTTTTTTAAATCATGTATGTTTATTTGTTATATGTGACAGTGCCTCAATTTTTTTTTCTTTCATAAATGTTGGCTTTATCTATGTAGACTATAAAGTGAAATACCTGTGTAGACTATAAAGTGTATAGTTCGTTACATTAGCATAGAATTTTGTTTCAAAGATAAATAACATAAACCTTTCTTCTAATAAAGTAAAATTCTTTAAGAAAAAATTCTAAATAAGATTTATGGAACATAGAAAGAAAGTGGGCTGTAGGGTAACACTGAAAACTAGACATTCTATAACAATATCCCTTCAATAGTAGCGGACCTGAAGAACTAGAGATTCAGCTGGTTGGGCCATGTGCAACAAAGGCGGAACTAACGTGTGGACAGAAGGTACTCAACTCCAAAGAGGTAGACCACCGACCTGTGGGACGACTAAGGATGCTTCTGCTCGGCGACCTAAGGACCGCAAAGACCTAAGAAAGCTGAGCTTCCAAAATTAGAGAAAATCAGCAGCATAAAGCATTTTCATGGGTCGGCGTTGAAAATAAGTAAGTAAGCTTTCTTAAAAGAAATTTAATTTTACAGATTCCAATTTTTTTCCTAAAGTAAAGACAATACTCATAATGATCGTAACGAAACTGCATGTTCGTTATTTGGTTACGGTCATTATAAGACTAGTATTATCTTTGCTTTAGAATAAAAATTGGAAATAACTTTAAGACCTGCTACTGGTCTGATACCCTAATTTCTTTTAAGAGAGTGTTTAAGTAAAGAGGAATTTGATATTTAATATCTGGTCTAAAATAAAATAAAATTCTATATAATAAGATATATCAAATTAACTCTTTTATACACACGATTGTGATCGTTGCGTACACCTGCAATGATCACAATCATGTGTATAAACAGCCAGATGGATAACTTTACGTACAATGACAAAAACAGATCAGAAATCTGCAACTACTGTATACGAGTACACACAACATACAAAACATAGATTAAGATGTATTCCATTATTGCTAAAAGTACTAGGACCGAGATACCTTGATAAAATAGTTTTTTTTTTCCAAATCATAACATAACATAATCATATGCATAACATTTATTATATTTAAATTTTTACGTTCAAAGATAATATATATATATATATATATATATATATATATATATATATATATATATATATATACATATATATAGTAATACAAGTATTGATAAATGAATAGTAAGACTATTACTATCTTATATCAAAAGTTGAAATGATTTTCATAAAAACCGTTAAGCTTTCCCAACTATTTCATTTTACAATACAATTTCAACAATTTGTCCTTCTTTCTCTCTATACCTAATCCTTATATATTAGAGTGCTATTTTATATTACATTAAGTTTTATTTCTAATTATTATTTTATTGAGTATATTGAGTTTTATTTTTAATTTTTCTAAACTTTTATTACACCTTTATTTTTCCTTTATTTCAATATAAATTTTGTACTACTTACTACATTTTTTACACGAGTGTGTGATCAAACAAAATAATATTATTTATTGATATCAAAACAGAGATATTCTTTACGTCCTATCACTTCATAACTTTTCTTGTGAAATGTATTCTAAATTTCAAACCTGAAGTAGGTTACGTAACGCATGATCATTGAGATCAAAAGCATTTTAATAAAATAAGTGACTTTATATAATTAAAATAAGTGACTTTATATAATGTTACAATAAGTGACCGGATCACTGTTTATAAACGAAATATAAAATATTTTCATTATTAAGCGTACATAATGGCGAAGCAACCTAGCTTGTACTTTCAAATTCTCATTTTATATACTTCGATAAAAAAAGAGCGTGACTGCCTGACGTGAGACTGGCTCAACGGTACAGTCAACACGCAAACGAAATTATTAAGTTTCTCTACTTACTTAATACTTAATGTAAATGTGACAAGCGGCGCGACGCGGTGACCACAATTTGCTAACCTAATGCTCTTACAACTTGAATATTCCAAAACTGTGTAAATAACTCACGACAGCCTTCTGTACTTCGCCGACGAAGTATCGTTCCCCGCAAGTCTAAAATTTTGCAAAATCCAGTTGAACTCTTAAGAGTTTTCACTCAGAATATTAAATCGGTAGTCACTCAAATTCAAGTTTGTCGTGTAATTAGAGAATGAAAAAGTAATTAAAGAAAACTAAAGTGGGAATAAGTAAGTAATAAAATGCAGGAAGATATTCGATTATTTGACGGTCACTTCAGTAAAAAAAAACAGTAATTGATATTAGTATAGTGCTTTACAAAACACTTGGGAAATAAATTGATGCACAGTTACGATAATATCATGACGTATCAATTTCTTCTGGCTACGATGAACAAATAAACGTTTCTAAAACTTATTTTTAGATCAATTATTTTGGTCTAGCGATATTATAAATGCCATTATTTTAGAACAGTGAAATATTAATAGATTTCGTAATGACAACATTACGAAAAAAAAAGTTGAGTTACAAATAAGTTAATTGCCAACTTCAGTATTAAGTTTTAATATGAATGAATACTTTACAGCGCACCATAGTTACCACAGCTACCACAATCGGATTCTTTGATAAAAACTATTCGCAACACTTGCCTGTATACTCTCTCATTAGTATAATTTATTTTAAAAACAGTCGATTGATTATTAAAGTATATTATTACTAATTTAAATGCCTGTCAGTCGAATACTTGTCATTAATATAAATAGCAGTATTAATAACCGTGTCCGTATTTTATAACCGGGGTATTAATTTTTTCGCAATTTTCAATGCATATATGCATTTACAGCTGTCAAAATCTTTGTAACCTTATCGATATTCTCTTTGCGGAAGTAACATAGCTATGAATTATGAATTGCTAGAAATAATTTAAATACGCTAGATTCGTTTTAAAACACTTAACGTTAGAAATCAATACAGTGACTACGTGCAAAAATGAAATGATACATTCAAAATCAAATACAAAACAAAATAATAGACTTTCCTATGTACTGTTGACATTTAAAAAAAAAACAATCCGCGTTTAATAATCAACTGTACTTTTCTTATCTTCATGTAAACATAGTTCATAATTCCTGCGAGTGGCAAGAAAATAACGAGTGGTTAATGCTAAACTCGAAGAAATATTTACCTTCCAACGCTTACGCAGTCGCCTTTACGGCTCTTTTATTGTCTTTAATAACGCCCTCAATATTAACCGCTTCAAATTAAGGGTCCGTATCATATATTTCGCCATTACATTTAAGCAAACATTGCTCAATGATTACTAGAGATAGTTCGTTGTTTCGAGAAAGATACCACTATGTTATTTTTTTGGATAATAAGTGCGATGCCGCCCCATATCCGATACAGACGGCAGCATTTCTTTTAACCATATAAGTACATACCATAAGTACATACTATCTCTTAGTTTTATTTCACAATTCAGACTAACAATGACGCAGGATGAAATAAACCTTTTAAGTACGGATACAACTTACACGACGGGGCGTCCATATACCTTTAGGTACATAGAATATTTAAACGTTTAAGGGCGTATTTACATTTTTGACGAAAAACGTTTACTTTTGTGAAGTTTAATATAAACTCTGGGAATATGTAGTACAATGATTTTAATATGAAATAAAACGTTTTTTTTAAATACCGGCCTCTAAATAGGAACCTATTTGTTCACAATAAATAACTAAGTTATACTTATTTTTGATGAGTCGATGCAGACACTGCCGACCAACTTAAACAAATTTACAATTTTACTTAATTTATAATTTAAATTTAAAACCTTAAATTCTAATGTACTCAGTAATAATTTCTTAAAGGCCAAATTTATAATATAAAATTTTGCATTTGTTTAAATGGCAGTGCTGATACCGACTTCAAAAACTAAGTAACTTAGTAACTTATTGTGAATAAATAAGTATCTATTTTGAGTTAATTCTTTTTTACTTCTCAGTACCTACTTTTTTGAAGTCGTTTTTTTAAAAGAAGTTTTAATTTAGAATTTTCAATGACTAAAAATATTAAATACCACATTTCTAACATTCAATAATTTCTCCTAACATTCAATTATTTTATTTCTTAGTACTGTTTGTATAAATATAAAGGCCCCAAACAAATGCCGGTAAATAGATAATTTTCCCCCTGTCTAAAGTTGGTTATCAACAACCCACGGAAGCGAAGCAAAAGCAGTAGACGTGAGTGATTAGCTGTTTGCCCTTGAGGAGTTCCGTTCTTTTTATCTGAAGTCCAACATCAGATCTTGCAAAGTAATAACTACCAGTAGCAAATATCTCGAATCACGGTTAATAACAAAAATACACTGTCGCATTTACCGGGTTGGAAAGTAGCCTATGTCATTCCTGGCACGCCAACCATCTCTGCACAAAAAATCATTTCGATCCGTTGCTCCATTATGATACGAAAGAAGCACAAACTGTGCAAAAAATCACGTCGATGCGTAGCTCCGTGGCTAAATAACGCGCTTTCGTGTTTACAATATTAGTTTAGGTCGTAATAATAGCTAGGATGAGATTTCACGGATTGGAAAGTAGCCTATGTTAATTCCCAGCCCACCGAACATATCTGTACAAAAAAATTACATCAATCCCGTAGCTCCGCTGTAACGTGAAAAAACGTCAAATAAACGCACTTTCACATCTACAATATTAGCCAAAATTATAATTTTAGTTACATTGAGATTTCCCGGCATAAAAAGTAGCGTGTCATTTCTTGGCAAGCCATACTATCTCTGAGCAAAAAATCATATCGATACGCTGTTCGGCTATGAATGGAAAGAAGGCAAACAACCACAGTTTCGCTTTTATAATATTACAGATAGGACTCTAAATTAAGGATTAAAGTGAGTGATTATGTTGTTCCTTTATACTGCACATGTAACGATTCAAAAAGTCACGTCGACCCCTTGCTCCCTTTAAATGTGGCTTCTCTATTAACTTTGTGTACGTTTTCGCTTTCAAATAAATTTTTTCGCGCGAAAAGTGTCCTATTTCATTTCCCAACCTCCATCTATCTTTGTGCGAAAAATCAAACAAACACATATTCGTATTAGGCTAGTTACGATAATGAAACTGTAGAATTGGTCTGTCTGTATATAACAAAAACATCTGGTTTTTGAAATGTGTGTCTGTGAGACTGTTTATTTGTTCACGCCCCACAGCTAAAAAAAATTTGATGAAGTTTTCACTGGTGGATTCTGTCAGTTCTGAGATATATTTTAGACTATGATTTTTCGCAATCGACCAACTAAAAAGAAGATATGGCAATTTGACGTTTCATTACTTAGTTAATGAAAGTTTACTTTTATAGTTTTTATAACAGGTGTTATTGCATATATTAAATCTTACAATTAATTTAATAATACTTTCTAAAGAGGGCGAAGTTAGTTATAAAATAAATCGGTGGCTACTTTATTTTATTTGCAGATCATTAATTGCAAAGTTTCGTGGCTCTTTCAAATGCACGTATGAATAAGAAATATACAATATACAAATGTATTTGAATATTTTATTATAGGTCTTATTATTTAAGGTCAACTACAAGTATATTTCCTAATATTCAATGTATGATACCGTATTATTTTAAAGATAGTCTAGAGGTGGCAGTATCCACGAATGAAAGTAACAAATGTCGCGTTTGTCGTGCTTGCAATGTCGGTTTAGTGAGATAGTTTGTCACGATTCATTTAAAAGAACATAGTTGTATTCTAGGACATATTAGTTTCCAAAAGATTGGCCCTAAAATTACTGGACCCTTAATTGTCATATTTATCGTTGACTCTAATGCAATTATTTATATAAATATATCCTAAATTACATTTTACTTCTAGACTACACGCATTTTGAAAAGGACGGAAGAAGTAAGCACGTCAGCCAACTTTAGAAAGCATTAGGGAAAATATGATGTATAATGGTTACAATTTAGGCCTTGTTTTTAATTTACAGGTAGTAACCGATTAGACCAACCAAAGTGCATATCAATAGGGAAAAGAATAGTGGACATTATTTAGTAGTCAGGATTTATTGCTACCTCGATAAAGCCGCATATGAAATAAAGTCATTGTACACAGCTATTCTAGCTGGCCTGATCAATGGATGATATCCTAATTAATACTATGAATTTCAATAATACAATATAAATAAAACTGATTACTAATATTAAACCCATATTTTTATTTTAATTATAATATAAGCGATCAAGATAATGCGAAAAAACTATAAATTTGTTGCTAGCACTAGCATCGGTTAACTATAGGTAATAACGATTCTAGAAGGGTTAATAATTATATTTGAAGTGTATATAAATAAGTTAAATAAAAATTACATAAATGTTGAAAAACTAGAGGTGTCTTGTTAAATGTTGAAAACAAATGGGTCTATGGCCGATAATCTTTTATTATTTAGAAATGTTCATGCATGACAGTATTTTTTATGCACTGATAGACTTTTGACTTTTTTTTTCAGACTTTTGACACACGTTAACCACAAAAGTTATGAAGTGTGTCCAATATTTAAAAACCCGTTAGTAACTCTAATCTTGAATAAGATAGGTCGTATCAAAAATATTATTAGACAGTTTCATAAAAAAACTTTTTCACCACCTTTCACTACTTTGACACCTGGGTCATAAGAAAAACATTTTTCATCTCCAAGTTCTATGTATGACGAGGTACTTTGAAAAAATATAAAACGTAAAAGTAGATAAAAATATAAATAAAAATATAAGTAAAATGTAAATGTATAAAATGTTTGTAAACACATTTTTAGGGTTCCGTTTTTCACGGAATCCTAAAAATGTATTCACAAAAAAATTTTTAATTGAAGAATATAGTTTAAATATAAATGTTAATATGTCTGTACTGATAGACTACTTGCTGAACAGAAGAATACTTAGTTTTACTTTAAACCGCATAAATACACAGAAATTCAGAAAAAATATGTTTCGTCGTTTATCTCATGTTTATAAAAAAATGAATGTATAATGAAATTTTGCAAACAGAAAAACTTTTATCTATTCAACATATTCCGACGAGAATAAATATACAAAACATGAATTAAAAATCACTGATTTGTAAATAAAATCTCTAAATCAATCCAAATTTCAAACGCAATCGACGTAATCAAATAATACAGTAGACATAATAGCGTATTTTTTTTATTTTATAAATCAAAATTTTAAAGGAACAAGCTGATGAAGAATGAAAACTCTTTGGCAAGTCTTAAAAATGGGCTGACTTATGAAACTTATGGTTTAGATAAAAACGGCATTACTAAATTGTGACGTCATTTTGCAATAATGCCCATTGTATTCTACGAGAGCGAATAATACAGAGAGATATCCCCATCCCATACCTACTTTTATACTTTAAAATTTTAGTTAACCTATATTTACATGATATTTTCCTAATAATAGTAATTTTAGGATTAGTCAACTACCATACTTCATTTATTTTTCAAGATAATTTTTTTCACCGATTCGGCGACACGAAACATGATTCACTGATGTGTACATAATTACTATAATCGAAAATTTATATCAGCTTCAGCGTGAAGCATGAATGAATACTATGTTAACATATCCAACATTGAACAAATATAATGAGTTGTTAAACAAAAAAATTATGTTCATCACCTTTTATTCAAATGCTCTATTCGCTTCGACATATCAGAAACGAACTAACATATAGTAAGTAAAGTGTCTTTCGATATAGAACAAATGCGCAAAGAACGGCGTGAATTGTAAAAGAATTCTACTCCATGCCCCTACTGAAAAAAAGAATAATGAAATCCAATGAACGTAAATAATGAATGTTTGAAAAGCTGGTCAAGTGTAGCGGCTACAAGCTCGGAGGAGTCTCCCTGTTGATATTATTCTCTTTGATACCATTTTATAGCCATTGGGCAGAACTTTTGAAACAACGAAATTTTACAAACATTGTAACGTTGTACGAAATCGAATTATAAAATTGTCATATTTTTTAAGGCTTCTCTTAGTAACTTTCATTATATACTGTACTCAGAAATACTTGAAAATTGCTTTGAGATATTAATAAAATTTTTGTCATCTAAGTCTATTTATTTATATATTTCATTTCAATTACCGTTTGAAATCAGTGATTCCATACGCGTGGAATAAGATGTATGAAATAATAATCGATATGTTACTGAACTTAACATATCGGAACATTATTCATATAGAATCAGCTCGATGAGGCATTTCTTTATCGTCAGTAACAGTGATAAAAGTTCTCCGAACTGAGTTGTTAAAATTGGTAAATAGAGTTAATTATTCATTAACAATTTACAGAGGCTACACTGAATGGATTCATTAGGATCGCACATAGATTTCGCTATAAAATTCCTTAAATAAAGAGCAAAATCAACTTGTTTAGGCTTTAGATTAAGACTAGTCTACTCCATGGCATTGTACTAAGTCGGCAAACGATACACACTTGTCAGTTTCGTAAACATATCAACGCATTACAAAAGTAATGTTTTTAACCACAAATATTATGCATTAACCAAAACCAAGAACTGTTCTTCCATAAATACTTAGAAACATCTAAACAATTTTCTTAACCTCCATTCCCTCTGATTTCTCGTTCCACTTCCCTCAATCCCTGGTTAATTCAGAAATGAAAATTAATAAACTTCTAATTTTACAAATCACACTATATTCCTAAGGGCAAAAATTTTTTCGATTTCGGTAGAACTAATAACTAGACGGTAATAACTTGACGATATTCTTTCTACAATAGACCACTGAACCCTAGTATCCTCCATATATAAATAAAAATACATTGCAGCGCAAGAAAGATAAGTCGTCATGGTAATGCTAGCGATACATTTCGAGAAGAGCATATTTTAAAAGAACGCAGTTATACCTCTAGTCCATAACAGTGTTGAAATTTCATTCAGTCATGAAATGCATCAAAATATATTTGTGATCTTCAAACATTGACAGATTATTTGCCTTGTGCAAACACGCAAACGGAAATACGCTGAATTCTACGAACGTTTGAAAATCGTATTCCGCATCCTATAATATAAGAACAAGGAAGTCTATTATTGAACATGAAACTTTTTTATGTAAATAATGTTTAACTTTTTTATAGATTTAAACAAAAAACCTATTCAAAAAATTCTAAGAGAAAATTATTAAAAAGGTATTCGAGTAAATATTTATACGTTCCCATATAAAATTTATAATACGTGCTCACTTGCAGTCTCCACATTTGTCTACTTTACCCTCACCAACGTGGTGTCCTAGGTATCTTTTTGCCAGTACCTGCCATTATTAAATTTTTAATAAACTATTTTTTTTAAATTTTCAGTTGCATGTTTTACTCTAGATTCCTAACTCGGATATTAAACATTTAATTTCCACTGCTTCCATTCCGTTAAATTCCACCTATATATACAAATTGCGACTCTCATTCACATCACAATACAATTCAAATTTCGATTTCCTTTATTATAAGTTCTTTCTATCACCTGCCATTACACAGATGGCGTTGTAAATAATTTTATGATTTTTAGTCTTTTGTGTCTATTATTACTAATTATCTAACCACATTTACCGGTTCCAAATACATCCACTTAATTTTACATTTACTCGATCACTTTTGAAAAACCCATAGCTTTTAATTTTCGATTGTTCATACCCAAAATACACATTTTTCATTTCAGTACATATTCACAACGTTACGCCTATTTTTCATAAAGAGATATAAACTTATATTTAAATGTCAACATGTATATTTTGCTTTTAATCTGCGAGAACTTTGAAAAAGAATCTGTATCTTTAATGTGCAATGTTTTCTTTGAAATAAAGAATCGACGTTCCATGAACGAAGTTACAAAGAGAAAATTGTAATTGAATAACGCGGTTACAAATATTTAATTCTCACAGCCATGATCGTCCATAGGATTCTACCCCTTTAATGATTAATGTAATAGATATTAAAAATAATTAATAAAGCAGACATTTTTGACACTGGAAAATCCAATCATTTATTTTTACAGACGAGTTTTATTTTTATATCATCCAGATTTCGATAATATATAATAAGAAGGAAGTGACGAATTGTGTAATAAATTTAACATTATCTTGAAATCTTTTGCGCTTATTAATACAATAAAAAATAAAAGGATTTTTACAGTGAATAGTAAAATAGAAGACACCAATATTTGACTATGCAAAAAAAATAAAACGAAAATATAATTCTCACAGAACGTACTCTCTTTATCATAGAAATACTGTCGAACAAAGCAATTCCCTTTGCGAAGCTTCACAAGTACAATTTTTAACGTGTCCAAGTCACTGGGTCAAAAGCCTCTACATATATGGCAATAAGAGCGTCAACTTTATCGCCAACTTTAAAAACACTTTACACAAAGAAATCTAGAAAAAGCAAACTGCAGATTAACCAAGTGACAACTCTCGCAAGTCGAAAACGATTTCCAACGCGCCGCGCATATGATTTTTTTTGGGTTAATTACGAGCCAAATTAAAATATTTCGTCGAAAGAATATTAATACCTTCTTTATCAAACATTTTCCATTTTCCACGAGCAAAAGCTATACGGTTATTATGAATGACGACATTGTAACGACAAAAGCATTGGAACAGGTTTAACCTTTAAATGCGTATCGTGGCAGATATACTACGTGACTTCATATCACTCTTTTCAGCTTTGAAAAGCTCCGTTAATATTTTTACATTTTAAGGTAGCAACACTTTTTTGCTTTTGTTAACTGTACCAAGATAGAAAACCTAAATTAAATCTTTTTGTGGTATTTTCTCTTGTTACTAATTATTTTTTGGTATTTTTTCATGAAAATATAAAAATCATGCATTTAAAAAGGTTAAGCTCTCTAAACTATAACTCGACGAGGTTATTTAGTCCCGCATCATAGACGGCGAGGGCTGTATGATCCTTTCAATCCCTTTTCACAGTACAAATTCACATTATGAAATCCGTAACTATATCGTTGCACATAGAAAAGGATACTCCAGTAGAACCATCAAATAAGTCCACTATTCATTTAGAGCAGAGTATGGAGAGAATTTTAGGCGGCTATTTAAAAGAAAGATGAATTAATCGCCAAATGCGGCTATTTAAAGGAAAGATGAATTAATTGAATACACGTCCTTCGTAAAAAGAATTTACTTATCCTACACCTTCGACACTTAAACATTTTAAAGACATCAGTTTACTTTGAATTCTTCAGTTACGGTAACGAATAAAATAATGAAAATATTTTACATTCACACACGCAAAATTAAGTCCCTCTTACTATATACATTATAACAATTTTCAAAATAAAATAAGATGATGTCTTACCGCCATCAGCAACAATCGGACCTAATGGATCGAAACGCACTCGGTGCTCAACTGCAGCCTGAGCCGCTGTCATCAGCTCTGAAAAGAACCTATGTCTTCTCAACTCTAACTCGTCACGACCCACCGGTGTGGCAGGCGGTTCCCTTATGCCGGTCCCTTCTTCAGCCACGCCCATATCGTCCTCATCCTGAGATATCCAACGCGGTATCGACCCACAGAGAGATCCTCTCTTGCTAGGATGTGGCGTGCACATATCTCCTCGTCTGGGCTTTGGAGAAATTCCATCACAAAATACTTCGTCGTCTTCATCAGTATAGCTGCCAATCTTGACAGACGGTGTAATAGAGGCTCTTTTCTGAACCTTCCTGTTTTCATCACTGTAACTCGTGGTAGACTTAAGAATTCCGTTCGATTGGCGCCTTTTGAATGGCTGTTCAACTATCGGTTCAGCGGCAACACTTTCCCTTCTAGTTTCCTTAACTCCTACTCCTTCTTCGTTCTTAGTTTCTTCCTTTACTGCATCCATTTTAGTTTCCTCTATGTTACTTGTGTCTTGAACTACTTCTAATCTTATATTATCCTTAACTATTTCACTTCTGTCCACTTTATCTATATTATTTTCACTACCTACGGTGCCGTTAGCATTTTTATCAGCAATATTATTAAGTTGAGAGGAATGCGATTTGCTTTTCGTTAACTTTTTACTCGGGCACACACAACAATTTTTAAACATTTTTCTTCTCACACAAATTGATAATTAAATATTTCTAAGTGTCTAAATCACATTATTCTTTAACGAAGTGCTATATATCCTGAATTATACATTAAGAACGGTGATAAAATATGTAGATTTTAACATTTATGTCATTTGAATAAAAATAGATTATTAAGGATAACTCTATTAGTTAATAATTTGGTTTCAATTTCTTTTTTTAATTTTCTAGTAAAAGAATATTTTTATTTTTCAATAGTAATTTATTAACGAAATTTTATTTAATTGGCTATTAAACAAATATTTTTTTTAATTTATATTTAATTAATTTTAGAAACGATTAACTTTAAATTACAACAACATAGTCGATAAACTCATACGCCCCTTAGACTAAATAAAATCGGTCGACACGATTTTTGTTTTCAAGGCCAACACTAAAACCCGACACGAACCACGCAAGGAAACGGGCGCAGGCTCGCTGCAGCGCGCGCACTGCATTGGCGTGGCTCGTGGGCGGTGCGGAACGACCGGACCGGGCGGGCGGCGGCGGGCGAATGGCGCGACGCCAGGATGCGCCCGCGAGCCGCGTTCGCCGCCGCCCTAGCGCCACGCGAGTCGCACTTCTTCCGAGTTAATTGTATCAATAATTCGAGAGACGGAAGCTAACATTTTAGTAACTCTCTGCAGTAGCCAGCCAGCTTTTGATTGTAGAAGCATTTGCATGCATTATATATAATATGTCGCATAATGTAATTTATTAACTGGATGAATTAATGCTTAAGTTAGCAGAATTTACTGATTATGGTTATTCTGATAGAATGATAGTATTTATATAATATACTGAACACATACATAAATTTTCACTCACACTTTCTTTTACACAGACACACCGTTATTTTAGTATAGGCAGAAAACCCACGTAAAATGGTGACATTAATTTTCAAACAAAAGTTAAAGCTTTTAATGACATCCAAGAAGATAGAAAATTGAAATTTACAGCCCCAATTTATCCGATCTATGCAGGCAGAACAATACTATTGTTAATCTGCACTAATATTACTTATTTTGAGTCAAATCGTGATATAACATAAACCTTATAATTTCGTCATATCCATTTGTCCGCCCGCATCGTCTTTAGGACCGATTTTTCATTCGCGAATAAACTGTCAAATAACCAACTAAAAAATTCATTATTTCTACTGATTATAATCAGTATGATAAAAAATGGAACTTTGTTGATAGATAATTACTGTAAGTTTTCTTCCATACTGCTATAATACAGTTATTTAAACGAACCTCACGTGAGCAGTGTGTAAGAGAGAAATGAAGATCGTCGACATCACAGAACATGCTCTGTAGATGATATACGTACTTATGTGTTAAAGCAGTATAGCTAGAAAATCAAATATTTGACATTTGTGAATATGTACTAACATTTAGTTCACATCTACTCACAATTAAATGAAACTACGTGATGTAGTATTATGTCTACTTTCTTTAAGTTCTTTACCACGACCTAGGTTTCGTTGTATTACAACATCTTCAGGTGGGCTATTAGCATGGCACTGACGACTAATTGTGAATAATGAATTTCTACAAAATTAACGCCAAATATATTCACTATTAAAATCTACTGTTACCGATAACTTTGTTTTTATGTCTATGATTTTATTAAACTTAATTTTAATAGTAAAGTAATAAATAATTCTACATAAAAACACGATTATGATATTGATATAATATCTAAATATGACCTCAACTTGAAATAAGATGTAAATTTGATAAATGTAAACTGGCGAATAAGCGCTATTTGATTCCCTTATCAACGAATAACTTTATTCATCTGATACCGAATAATTATGCTAATATCTGTTATCTGGCGGTTGAAAAATTCAATTATGCACTATCTGGCAAATACCTCTTATCTGACGATTAAAAAATGGCCCTAAGACAGATTGCGAAAAAATTTGACAGGGAGACGTAGTCAATAACGTAAAAATAATGTATTTTAATTTTTTGGGTATCTCCTCATACACTTGGGACTGAAAAATGTCACAAACCTAATCGAGTGTGCTGGCATTGAAGATATATAAATAAACCAGTAACATAATTTATAAAGTGATCAATAATATTTTTTAGGTGTTTAATAATATTTTTTGAAATGACATTTGCCTATAAGATGTAAGCCTCCAAAGTGTATTACGATTTGTTGTTATGTTTAAAGTTTATCTCATGTATCTTTCTGGATGTGTTGGGAGTACTTGCGTATTTAAGGAGCACGACAAGTCTCCTAATAAGTACGAGTAGTCTCTTAGTGCGAGATCAACTCGTATTTAACAGGTTTATTACGTATTTAAATCATTGATTTTTTTTAATCATATGTTTACTACATATATTTTCAAATATATGAATTAAAAAAATAGTCAGAAACTATCAAATTAGAATCAACATCAAAATTAGAATTACTATCACAACACTTCCTTTACGTCTATTGTTTCCGCTTTTGGGTAAACAACGGCATAGATTACACAGATATTTTCATGGTTTAAAAAACAAATACCTCCTAATGTTTTTATTGACGTATATGTATTACATTTTCATGAAAAAAATTGACATTTTATGAAAAAAATTGCTAATAACATTGCAGCAGAAGAAATTATGTTTCGTGTATTCGGAATCAATGCAAAATGAAGTTGTTAAGAAATTAAAAGTAGGCGAAAACGTTAATGATTTATATGATACCATAAAATTATAACGAAAGTAAGTTTAATAACAAAATTGTAAATAAAAAAAATGGAGAACAATTTTAATTAAAAAAATGTACGAATATACCAGGAATTACAATAACAAAACGACATTACGTAATGGACCCGCCGGCCACAAATCAACTCGGTAGACTACGGCGTCTACAACACTGCATGCAAAATTAATTGATCACAAAAAAGTACTGATAGCTACCTCTCTCATATTCCGCATAACTTCCATTCACGCTCCATATACGGCGAGCCGATCGGAAGGATGGGACCACGCACGAGAACCGAGTATCGAATCAATAAGCGTGCCACGTTTAAATTGGTCATACGGGGAGATGGAAGACGGATTATGGTAGCGATGAATCGGCAAATTGCGTGAACAACAGGTCTTTTGTAACGGATGCATCTCCTGTCTTGTTCTGATAAATATACGCGCTTCTCTCAACTGTTTCGGGAGCTTTGTGAAATACGAGACACAGTTAACTTTCTTGCACGTAATTGTACTCGTATTTCACAAAGCTCTTACAGAGCTAGAAAAGACTTTTTAAAGAACGTTTTGTAATTTTAACAGGTAAAGACACGCGGCTTTATTTGCGTGGTTATCGAATTTATCGCATTTTTTTTAATTGACCGGTCATACATCGCAGAATATCGGCTTTCTGTACACTACGCATCTGCCGCTCGCGGCGCTTTGTTCGTCGTAGTAACTCACTCGGCAAACGAGCCAAACTGAGGTCAACATGGTAAAAAATTACATAAAAATAATAACCTGTCAAGTACGCGTAGAATTCGCACTACAAGGGTTTAGTGGATATTTAAGCACTTACAAATATTTGAGGGTGCATAGTATTTCGACTATACTAATCACAAATATTTTTCACGATGTAAAAATATGGCGCACATTTAAAAAATTACGGCATCTAGAATCATTGTTATAGTTTTTCTACAACTCCTGCGTAAACTTCTAAAAACTTCTTAAAAGCTTCTAAAAGCTCTTTTTTGCATATTTTTCGGCATACGAGTATCTTCGAAGATATACTACCCAAAATTATGAAATAAATATTTTAGAGGTCCTTTAAAATGATACCCCACAAACGATTCCACATAAATATTTTTCAGTGTTAACTTTCTAGGCATTTTTGGGTTATTATGCTCTATTTTTATGCAAAATTACAAATTTCTACGTCAAACAACTTCAGAGAAAAGCGGCTGTGACAGACAGACACGTGAGTGATCTTATAAGGGTTCTGTTTTTCCTTTTGAAGTATGGAACCCTAAACGGTATTGCTTAAGAGATTAACATACTATAAGCATGTTAACGAATTTTTAATTACATAAATTAAGTTGGAAATAAAGGTAATTTTCGAAAACAATTTTATTAAAACCTACATGGAGTTTTAAGCAAAGACAACGTGCTATTAGGATTAATATACAAAAGTGTTTCTATCCACCAAACCGCAATTGTTTGTATTTAATATGTGTATAAAAATATATTAATCTAATTAACTCCTGAAAGTGAATAGAGATTAAAACCAACCCATTTCATGTGTGTTAATATTAACCTTATGGCCGTAAATTAAATCAATTATGAAAGCAACTGAAGACAACAAGACGAACGCTTAAATATTAGCATTATCACGTTGAATCATTTCAAACACGGATACCGAATTAAGTTTTCGCTTGAACAACTTAACATAAAACTAAATGTAGTGTTAATTAAATGGCGGATTCACGGGTCGGTCGGCGTAAATTTGAGCCTTGATCGTTATTTATTCAGGGCGAGGAGGGTTTTTGCTCTTCAGAATATAATTTATAATGCTAGACGCCACATAATTACAATTAATTAAAGGAACCGTGCAACCTGGGTTGGAAGCCGTTGTATGAGCCATGCGTAATAATAAATATAATGTATTAAATAACACCAAAGGTGCTATGAAATGATAAATAAGATACTGTGATTTCATATTTTGTATTTTCAAATCAAATGAATATTCCACAATTCCGGGTTTAATATGAAAGTTTGAGTACACCGATACATGAATTAAATGAAAAAAAACTCTTTTAATATTTTACTCATTACACGGCCTTCACGTACCAGATTAAAAATAAGCAGATTCAATAACAAATTCTCAATTTAGATATACAGCTATATAATTGTAAATGTAATGTTCCGTACCAAAATTGGGGTAAATCGTTTGATGTAAAATATTCGGTACAGTTATATTTAGTAACAGATAACATATAGACGTAAGGTATCAAAGCTTTGATTCGGTATTCTGAGTAATTTTTAAAGTTAAACTTGTAGTCAAAAAGTTGTTTGTGCCATAGTCAATTTTTCAGGATATAAAATAAACAAAAGCAAATTTCAAATTAATTTTAACACTTCCCTTCTCATATCGTATGATGATATCCGCCTAATTCTAGCTTGTTCATTTCGAGCATCATGTGAAGTCACGTCTGACCATACAAACTGCACTTTCTTATGAATTTTTATTTTGTGAACTGTTCAAGACAAATTTAAATATTTAATTCATTCTTTGCTCGATAAACTAAAAATGCATAAATATAGCCAATTATAAATAAGCCAAGATTAGGTATCGAGCTGGTGAGACCAGAATTATCCGGTAGCACAGAACGTGTTAAAAAACTTGACGGAAGAAACTTTTCACGAAGCCTTAAATTGTTGAAAAATCACAATAATCTATTCCGTATCTCTAGAACAAAAGAAAAAAAATTTAAAAATTAGAATGTTTTAATGATATTAAAAAAAATATATTCAATTGCAAATTAATAAATATAATAATTTCGTAAATTAAACTTATGGTATATTACAGTGCGAATGCTCACGTCATTATTATTCCACCCCTTGCTTACATGAGAGTGCTATAATATACCAGTGTAATTGATAAAATAAAAATTTTTAAAAATCTATTTTAATTGATATTTTTTAAAAAAATTTTCTCAAAACTTTACAATTAAACTCACTTGTAGTAATGTTTACGTGAAATTAGAGGATTTAATATTAGCCACACATAATAACTGATATACCGACACTATTATCCCCTTAAGCATTCCTAATTCACATTTGAGTAATTTGCGGCTAGTGCTAATTAAACCCAAATATTCAGGTTAAAATCAAATAAACATCTAGAGAATTACATATCACAGAGTAGACAATGAATCCGATGATAGTACAGTCGCCTGTAGCGTACAATTATTTTTTGAAAACTGTGTGATTGTGTGTTTTTAAATTTTATATTTGTAATTATGGAACGAATGGAAGTGTATAGTTATTATTATTGTTTTTTTATTTCTAAAACTGACAAAATATATGACGGGGTGCAAAAAGCCACTTTTATTTACAAAAAATATTAGTAATGTTATTTAATAGCGCATCTTTCAATAAAAAATTCATTAGGAGGACGGAAAAAATTTTTATTTATTAGTTACAACAATAATTATACATATTTTTGTATATTTCTTTCAAATATGTAAAATTTTGCCTCCATTTCCAATGAAATACTATATACCCAGTTTAGATTTGATTTTTTGTTTGTTTTCTCTACGCAGCGTATTTATTTATTATGTTGAAAAGTTATTCTATGCTAATTTACAGCGGTACATTATGTCTTTAAGGTTGTCTTGATTCATAAATAAGTAAAACGCGTAATTTTAAATCTTTATTTTTTACTCTTTTTCTAAGCCAATGCATTTGAAAAATTTAAAAATATTTCTATAATATTTTGACATTATTTTTTTTCATCTCTAATTATATAAATGACTTAGAATTGGTACGAAAGTAATCCCATTATTTTTTAGCATCGCATTTGGTATAGTTGCGCCTCTTCCGTTTGTTGCATTCAATTGCCATACTAAGCGAACAGTACCGAAATGGCTCACAAAAACATAACGAAAATACAATTTGTACGATTACATTTAATAATTGTTTTTACTTTTATAGGTTAATAACAAAAATTAGATTTTAAAAAGAGTTTCTTCTAGAAACGAGGAAATTTTCTTTTTAATTTTTTTTATTATGTTTTACACTTATAACTATATAAATATAGAAAAAATACGTCGACTATATTATAGTTACACTTCTTTTCTATATACAAAAAAATCATTACAATCGAATACCAAATTCCGGAATTATGCACTATTTTATCAGAAACGGTGAAACGATCGGGTGACGTGTATTGTGCCCGGTCGTCGCCCCATGCCCTAAGGATTATCTTATTATTTCCCGATTTTACTTAGCGCCTTATTATCAAAAAATACCTGTGATATCATCAGTGTAGCAAACAAGAACATGCTGGGAATGAGCTAATCGTATTTAAAACTTAAATTAAAGTCAAAATTACCTCCCAAAGCACAATTTGCAATTTGAATTGAAAATCTATTAAATTTTACGTGAAAAAAAAACCAGAAATGCCATATTACATTTAATATTTAGCGAAAAATATTTACGAAACTTTCATGAGTAAAACCTATAATAAATAATAAAGCTAGTAAAACCTACAATAAATAATCGTTATTCAATAACCTAAAATTATATTTAAAGGCAAAGTACCTCTTGGCGTCAAGAGATCGGATGTCCAAAAGGTTTTACCGTTAAATTTTAGGATACATATAATAATTACTAATATAAAATATGACCTGTCAGCGTAATAACATTGAGATAAGCGCTGGATCCGACATAACAACACCTTGTTAAAATTTCACCTTAAAAGGGATCCTCTAAACATATATCCAAGCCGTGTTAGCTGCCACGCTGTGTAGTTAATAAGCTTAATTGATCTATACATAAGAGGTATATACATGATCCAGTTACAGGCGCCGATAATTTGAAAATGTTAGGTGGCGACGACTAATTGCAAACATGATATTATTGTGGTTATGAAATAACTATTTTATTTTAATTACGAATGGGCTCTTAAAGAGGAAAGATCACAAGTTACTACTAAGGTGTTATTGTACAATTGGCCAACTGTTTTCATTACAATTACGTATAGGGTAGTAGACTAACAAACATAATGTTTACTTTCACGTGTAAATATAAACAGAAAATAGAAAGAAAGTATAGGCAAAAGAAGCGAGAGAAATAAATTAATTTTCCCATTTATAATATTATTTAGAATTAACACTTTAATCCTGTTTAATATAAATGCAAAAATTAATTCGTTTGTTTATACAGTTCAGTCAGGGTTGAAATAAGTTTGATCAATCTACTCTAATTTGTTTAGCAGTACGGCACTAGGTTGTTTTCAACACAGCACGCCCAATGCATGATTAATTGTCAGAGTAAATAATGATTAAAAAGTTACAAATGTTAAATATAACAATTATATAAAAAAACGATTCAGACGTCTATTCCATCGTAACTTTCATGTATTGGCACAATAATACAATGTAAGACTTTTTTTACAAGTAATTTTCTGTTATTCCTTTTGAACCTGCCTTTGACTCATAACAAGTAATTATCTTTAACTGGTTAGCGCCACCTTATGTAATTATTAAATTGCTCCTTTATACTTTTCAGACTTAAACTAATTGCGACCTTACGTTACATAAAAGACCACTGTAGGCAGCACATCTTAGGGTCGTTGAACTTTAAAAATGTATATAGATCGTCAGTCCTTGGATACTAAAAAGAAATATAACAGAGTTCGAAATCGAAACTTAACTTAACCTTTGTTAAATCTTACTTATGGTTTAACTTATTTCTATTTACTCGTTTAAGTTTAATTCATAATTTCAGAAACTGTCAAATTCAATAGAACGTTATCCCATAATATTATAAAATTCTAGTGTCAAAATGCATAAATATAATTTGATGTCAAAACTGATACTAAAATATTCAAAGCATAAGAAAAGATGAAATAGCCTAGAATTAGAATAGCCTCACGAATTTACGAAAGAAATAAGCAAAAACTGAAATAACTCACAATCTCGATGAGAGTATCATTTTTCATTCTCGCCATTATAATCTCTCGCTGTCTCGAGACATTTTCCGACACTTGACGAGGCGCGCTCAACCTTATTTTATTAAAAAACGGCATTGAAACTGCTAACGCAAAAGGCTTACCTTGCTTATAGGAACCTGTTTTCAAGAAAATTTCGCTTCAATACTTTGTTTAGAAGAAAATCTCAACTCGATTAGGGTTGTCCATTAAACAAACATTAAAGTCTTACTACGCTAATAATATTGGATCGCATATGTACTTGTACACTTATTTTTTGAAGTGGAAACTTCATTTGGCTCACCATGTCCAATTTTTTTGTTGCAAAAAAACTTGAGTATGTGACTCTTGGGTCTACTTAGCAGTAGCCCGAGTGTGGCCAAACGATTCGAAGCCCGAAGCGCTTCATCATTTCATGTATTCCGTGTTAGGCCGAATACAATCGAACGAAGGAACGTCGTGCGGCCGAGTATAGTATTATTTGCGGTCCAGATAAAAACAAAACTGTGAATTCGCATTACAGGGCCTCGCGTATATCATACGGCGGGCCAGGTATATCCGAACGAGTATAGCCGGAGTATGTAATATATACATACATATATATATATATATATATATATATATGTATATATACATATATATATATATATATATATATATATATATAATATATTACATACTCCCTATATTATATTTTTAAGCAAATGTATTTATTTATTATGTAGTATATTGTGTATGTAATTGCAATAACTTTTATAAACTAATTAAGAGCATTTCTATTATTGATGTAACATATTTATTACGATATTATTTGATATCAAAGTCGATAAAATATGACCAGTAGAATGTGCTACAGGGCAGCTACAGGGCTGTGAGAAAATTCTACAGGGCTTAGTATTTTATCCAGGACTTATCTTTTCAAATAAGAAGATCAGCTACAAAATTGTTTCTCGTTCATTAGTTAAGCGACTACATAAACCGCTTACAAGACGACCATTAAACTAAAATTATCTAACTCCTTTCGATGTCGATAGAAACATTTAGTTCTCTCAAATTTGTAAATACAGACAAATCGATACAATAAAACTCTGGCTATTAATTATCTATGACGACGTAGGTAGCACTGTTCTGTGCCAATTAAGATAGTTTCCTTTACCCAAGTATAGTTAGCCAGACAAGTTAGAATTTGAATACTTAATCGTTATTATAAGTTTTAGATCATAATTAAATCAAACCCGAATAATCAAACCAAATGTGTAACTTCATTTTCACAATGAAGGAATAGAAAGAGATAGAACTAACTTTTCCTAATGCGACCCCTCCGCTCCTTCTCCCTCGTCTTTACTATTCCAATTTATGTCAATGTAATCCAACTGTAATCCTATATTTTATATAAATGTGACTAACTATTTCCACCTCTTAAATAAATACGGCTCTTTCTTAATCTATACTATTCAATCTTATTTGTTGTGGTTGGATTTAAGAGATTATTTATGTACTTATTTATGTATTTATCAACTTTAAGCATATTACATATGACGGACTTATAGCTACATAAGCAATCTCTATCAGTCAACCATAACAATTACTTTTGAAATTTGATTGATAAACTGCAAGAAATTTTGCAATGAAAACTTTTTACAGTACATTTAAAAAAGAAAAAAAACAGAACAGACAAAAGTATTTATAATGCAAACTATTGACATGAATTATGATGGGAAAGAAAGGACAACGATGCAAAGAAAAAGGGTTCAGGAGAGGCAGGGGTTCCAAATTTTCGCTCCTTAGGTAGTAAAGGATTTTTCGTAAGAGATAGAGATAGGTTTGAAAATAATTAGGGTGAGTAAACTTTTAGAACGTAGCCCAAGGCCGTGATCACACAAATCTTTAAATTTTCCAGTAAGATAATTTGGAATCTGAGGATTTTTTAATATATTAAAAAGAAGTGGAAGTTTGTAAAGTTAGCACCGATCGCGCATCTTCAGCCATTTGAGAAGTGACCTGTATTCAGATATATGATCATATTATCTCTGTACAATAAATTCATAGTATGTATGCACTAAAGTCTTAATTTAACCATCTACAATATTTCGATGTATTGAATTAACATTCTATTCAAAATAAAGTTCTGTGCACCGGAAAATTAATGTGTAAGTATTTCTTACTACGAGTGTGCGTGTGTTTGTCGATTTTCAAGTGCAAAATTTGTGTGTTTATGATATGAAATGAGTGTTAAATGTGAAATTTCCAAGTAGCATTTTCATTTAACTCTTTAAATTCTGATTTCCTATAAAGACTAACTTCAGGCTTAGTGTAACCATCTCCTTACAGTTAAAATTGTAATTAAGTTTTTGTTCGAACAGTACGGTCAAATACAATCGATCAACACTATGTTAAATATTAACGGGGTACCCGTTAATGCTTAATTAACGTGGTTCCCCGCAGGCGCCATTAACTACGCTAATTAATGATATGCGACGTCTTAACACTGTAATCTCCGCATAATTGGTCAGTGCTAACCATACTGGTCACCACTGAACAATAAGACATAGACAATACAGGAGCTAATGCATAATCAGAACAACTCTTGCTTTCATAAAAATATATTTATTTTTCAGTCTTTCTGAACCGCGAAACGCCTGGGTATTAATTTTTTAACCAAAAAGTGTTTTAAATTCGGCGTTATGTATTATTACTTTTGGGTTTTTTACGCATATCTTTCAAGACTTTCGCAACAAAAATTTTCTATAAAGGGCATTTCAATGATGGGTCAAACATGGTGTTAACATAATCTATTCAAAAATTACAAAAATGATATAATTTTGTCTGTGTATGTACTTATACAACTTTTCCATTTCGTTAATTCTGTGGGAGTATTTTTTACGTAGTAATTGTACATACAACAAATTGGTAATGAAAACATCTGCGCGCGGATATTGCAATAACTTCTGGACGGATTTTAATGAAAGTATATTTTTTTACCTTAAATGCTTTTCAACATCTGCAAGAGAATTAATCAAGATCACTCACCTCTTCAACTACTTACGTTTATTTTATAAATGAACATTATAAATATGCAGTGTTTATAATGTTCCACTATATGGCGGCAATTATTTTATTGTTATAAACATGATTATATATATACATATATATATATATATATATATATATATATATATATATATATATATGTAAATATATATATATATATATATATATATATATATATATTGTTTGAACAATTCTTTCTGCACGTTCGTCTGTCAAACGCTTGTAGATCCTCAGTGAAGTATATTTTTCAATTTTACTCTATTTTGCTATACAACTCTTTGACCTAAACTGAAAATCTCTTAAAACTACTTTGAAATAAGTAATTTTAAAAGAGATTTTCGGTAAAGGACAAAGATATTACAATTTATGAATTAAATAATTTATTTAAGTATAAATACTAAGATTCCATGAAACTATAACAGGTAGTTTGTAAATTATGGACAATATAAGAAAATATTTTTTCTATTTATAGTCTCATATATATATATATATATATATATATATATATATATATATATATAGATCTTTTATGATATTTATCATTTTAAAATACGGAATAAATAAATATTCCCGAGTATATATGAGCCCGACTCGCAGGACACATTTGTTTTTGTTTATTAACCAAATAGAACTCTGCAATTGGAATCGATATCTTCTTTTCATCTGAATACACCTTACTATATATTACCCCAGCATCAGTTGTGTCACACAAACACTGTAGTACCGAAAAGGACAGAACTCCATTCGCATCGTTCTGATAAGTAAAAGAACTTAAAGTGCCGAGATAAAATCGGGTATAAAAAACCTGTCAATCACGAGTAGAACTCGTGCTATAAGACCTGTCAATCACGAGTAGAACTCGTGCTATAAGATTTTCATATTTAGGATACACAATGTAAATATATTTCCTACTATACCTTCCGAAGGCTTGAAAAAACTGGTGCTTATTATAAAATCTACAAAGTTTTTTGCATATTTTTCAGTATATCTCTGAAGATATAATACCCAAAAATTATGAAAAAATATTTTCGAAACCCTTGCAACTAGCCATTTCAACACGACATTCCGTAATATATAAAGAATTTAAAAAAAAATCGTATACTTAATTTGCCCCGCCGCCCTAAAATAGCCGTATAAACATTACTGAGTGTTAGCAATTTATATATATGCGGGTTAATATAGTTTATTACTATACCAAACATCAGTTTCAACGTCAAGTGTAAGAAAATTAGCTGTGGCTAACGGACAGACACTTGAGTGACAAGGTTGTCGTTTTCCTTTTAAAGTACCAAATCCTAAAAATACTACAAGTAATAAACATTTGTTAATGAATTACATTTAGCAAATAAAAATGTAATTATGTCAGTAAGCAAAGAGAACCATTTTAACGCATTTTAACGTTCATAAATAATCCTATTTGGACGAACCTATATTTGTAGATGAATTACCTTCAGCAAATAAAATATTTAATCGTTACCCTCCAAAAAATATTTACATATGCGTATACGAATGTTACCTAAGAAATGTTTCAATAAATATTTAACAGAAGGAAAATTTTGTGTAATACGGCAAGCGAGAAGGGATGACGTTTCTGAACGTAGAAATAAACAACCTTTGCTTACTTACGTCGAGAAATGGCTTATATGTTAAAGATATCACTTACGTTTATAAATAAGCTTTCTGTTTTTGTAAGAAGTATCGTAGGCAAACACATAACTGATACGTTTGTTTTGAATTTTGGTAGTACGTACAAAAATATAAACTTACTTGTGACTGAACGTTGGGTGAATTCGTACAGGCCTTGTAGTATTTTCCTGAAACAAAAAATAATCAGAAAGTCAATGTAATTTTACATATTCATATGAATGTAATTTTATTTGGATTAATAAAGAAATTCTAGGAAAAAGAATTACAATAAAAATTTCCACATGGTTTAAATTGATTTCTGGAAAGTCTATACTTCTAGTAACAAATAATTTGAAGATTCACTATACTTCAGTTATTTTTGATTTATTTCAATTTATATAAGATGAGATTTAATCTCATTTATTCGCAACTTCTATTCTTAGGTTGTATATATAGTAATTTGCATCGCAAAGCCTCATTAAAGAATAGAAATCTACAGAAAATCAGTTACGGAAACAGGAAAAATATCTGTATTCAAAAGGTAGTCCTCGAGATTCAAATTCAAATTCAAAGGTAGTCCACATAATCTAAATATTAAAAGTGACAATCGACCTATTTCTTTCTTGTTCATATCATATTTTTTCCAATAGATTATTAAAACAAAGTTTTTTAATGCCAACCAAATACTATTTTACACGAATCCAAAAAGTGTTAAGTTCCTCTGAAAAAACAAACGAATTCTAAAGCAGAATGGTAATAAACCTAACTAAGACAACAAAAATATATAGGAAATAAATACATATATTTATTAAACTGACTTTACAACGGATAATTTTAATACCATTTAATTTTAAAAATATCCGAAAATGTAGTACGAAAATCGACCATAAAATATCACTAAATAAAAATTTCCCCTCAAATAACAATTGTACCACAATTCACTTTAAACAATTACCACGGATTTTAGCTAACAAAACGTCACCCGTTACTAATTAGCGACCTATCCCACTGATGTACAATTAACCGACCATATAAATTAAATGTACATAATATTTACGTCATAACACATTTCAAGCACGAGTAACCATCTTTTTCAGTGTTTCCGCCACACAATTTCTTCACTAGTAATGAGGAAAAACAATTTTTCGGCCAAATATTTTTCTAGCCTTACATAGTTCACGCGCTTAATGATTTGTACTTATTCGACGTTATGTTATTTTTACGTTTTTTTTCAGATCACTCGATAATTCTCAACATTATCTCACATTCTGTAGATACTACATACGTACACCATACTCTACCTACGATATTATCCACGATTTAGATAAATTACGTAAAGAAAAATCAGACGTTTAAGTATTTCTTGATTCTCACAAAAGAAATTTGCGTCTAAGGTTACGAAAAACATTGACCTTATCCAACATGGCGACGGAAACAAACTAATAAATTAAAACAAATCCTTTGAGAACCTACTGTAGAAGTGCCGGTCTGCAATCACTAGAAAGTGGATGTAAATTTTTAATGAACGCGTTGAATATAAAGTTTTTGGTATATTATTACAAGTTTTACTTCTTTTAAGTGAAAAACGACCGGATGTTTTGACAGGATGTACAATATTCAAGAAAGTTCAAGGAAATGTGCCTTTGATATTTTGAAGAACCTCTAAAATAACTTTACATGACTGTAAAGTTATTGTATAAGACCTATATCTAATCTATACAACATGTGTAACTTAAAACTATCTACATTTAATATAGAGACTAATGCCCTTTTGTTTCAATATTTTAATCTATACAACATTTGTAACTTAAAACTATCTACATTAAATATAGAGACTAATGCCCTTTTGTTTCAATATTTTGATAAATTCAACTACGTGCATTGAAACGATTACACGCAAAATTTACTAGTCATATAAATACAAGAAAGAAGGAATGCAACATAATCACATTGGCTATTATCATAAATACATAATTATAGTAAATTATAATTACATTAAACAATAATGAAGCAAAGGCACCTTCGTTTTAGGTGAATTTTGCAGAAATAGTAATTTAGATGATTTTACTTTATCTTCACCAATAATACACACACACATACGCACGCACGCACGCACGCACACACACACATATTTATATACTTATATATCTGGAAAGTTACGGGTAACACCTATACCTAAGTGCGGCACGGTGTCAGAAGTAACAAATTTCAGACCGATCGCTATCCTCTCTGCACCGGCTAAATTATTTGACTTCGTTTTACATCGCAACATTTATTCGAGCTACAGAGGTTAAATCTGTGATGAGCAGCATGAAATTCAAGCCGGACGTTCGATGGTCACGAATCTTGTACGTTTCCTTGACTATAATTCTTATCATATTAACCTCGAATTTCAAGTAGATGTTGCATATTCTGACGATCAGAAAACTTTCCATCGTGTAGACAACGATATCTTACGAAATCACCTTAGCGAGGCAATCTTCTCTATTCCACTTTTACAAAATTTCTCTTCGTATATTGCGAATAGAAAGAAATACGTACTAGTAACTTTATATGCGAGACTTACTTTACAAAATAGGAAGTGAGCCAGGTTTTAATCTCGGGCCTCTACTTTTCACTATTCTGATAAACGATATTGGTTGCGCAATGAAAACTGCGCGGTGCTTGTTATTCGCGAATAACATGAAACTTTTTACATTCGTGAAAGATGCAACAGATGGCGAACGGTTGCAGCATGTCATCAGCGCTACCGTTGAGTGAAGCGTTGCAAGCAGCTTACGGCTTAACGCAAACAAATGTTCAATAGTGAGTTAGAACCGAGTCCCCGCTCCTATTTTTTATTACATATGAATACAGAGTGTCCCGTAAGGAGTGGACCAACGAAACGTTGATGATAGAGTGTGTTATTACACATACGAAATAATATTAAACTATTAGGCCTAGGATAATTTTATTATCCTAGGCCTAATATGCCTAGGCTAATAGTTTTAGAGATATGATTTTTTTTATTTTTAAAAATTTTTATTACTGCGCATGAAAAAACAAATATTAGGTATTATTACTATTTCTGCTTTTTTATTGTCCAAGATCTTTAAGAGAACATTCGTTTTCCTAACTAAAATATTATTCATTCGTTATAATAATAACGAATGAATAATATTTTGTTTGTGTTTAATTTTTATATTGCCAATAGGCATATAAAAATTAAATGCTGAAACATGTGCAAATACAAAACATGAAGTGATTTTTGAACAATGCTAGTGTAAAAAAAATGTATGACAAAATTGTGGAACTTTGTTTCAAAAACAACTACAATTTACACAGATACAATTTACACAGAGGAAAAATTTGTTATTTGATCATATCCCCAGTTAGTTGATCAATCAATTTCGCCAAATGTTAATTCGTGTACAATTTTAAGATTCCAATAAATCTAGTGAATTTTTAGTAAAATTATTACTCATTTGATATAAATGACAAAATTTTTTTGAGGCATATGCTTCTCCAAATATTGCGAAACACAGTTCAATTTCACAAAGATAAGCATCAACTTTTAACTCATTATAAACATGACATATTTGATTTCCAGCTATATTATCGCAACTTTGAGATTATTTTTGTTACAAGTCTCGTTTCCTAATCGAGGAGTTGGTTCTTCTTATGTAATAGCTGAAGAAAGTGCAATCTTCTCATCTGAAACCTTTGCGTTGCCAGCTAACATTTTCATCAAAACATGTTTCATAAGCAATAAATACTCTAATATCTCCATATATCAATAGATAGGGTTTACATTAGAACTCCTGACCTCATAGTTTTGACGACACTGCGTTAGTGAAAGAGTATTATACAAACTAATTATAAGAGACGTGATAAATCAGGGCATAATGTGATAAAGGTTAGAACAATAGATATTAAAGAGTTAAGTGGATGCCAAGGATTCACAAATAAAGGGAATATAATCCTTCTTAGGGTTCCTTACCACAGAATGAAAAAAACGGAACCCTTATACGATCATTTTATTGTCCGCCTGACTGTTTGTAAACAAGATCCTTTATCTCTTGAACGACTAGAAGTATAAAGTTGAATTAGTAATATCATATACTGAGGTCTATGGCCATATAGTCCTGTGTATATACGAAGCTCAAGTCAATACAATAAATATATACGGCAGTTCAAATATTATATTCCTCGATGCTGGCTTCTAAATCTAGAAATTGATACGAAGGAAAGTCTCCTGGCACAAGTAATGGAATCTCATTAATTTGTAAAATCTGGAAAATCATTAACGTGTAATTTAATATGGAATTATTGGGGTGACAAATAATTTTTTATTAGTCTTACAATAATATGATATAGCTGTATGGAACCCTCATGAAGCAAGTTTTGCTCGTACTTAGCCACCTTTTTTACATTTGTTTACAATAAAAAATAAACGTTTAAATATATAACGTGTGTCAGAAACAAGGAAATATGACTTTTCCTTAACTTAAGTTATAACCTTACCAATTTTTCGGTATATCCTTAATAAACAGCCTGATTCCATAGAAAAGTATTTCATCGCTCGTAATAAGATATGAATGCAAACCTTACAAAATTACGTTAAACAAAATTTAAGACTAAAATATGCTCCCGAATCACATCTCCATGTTATTCGTTTACCGTCACACGCTAGTCCATCATGGGCAAAATCCCTTTTTCATTAATTTAAATGAATATAACTAAAAATAAATTTAGTACTTGAATATTTTAAAATGAGAAAAGTCATTTAGGCTCACTTTTAAACTTGCCGCAAAAAAATTAATTTATGGCCCATTATCCAAATTTTACAGCCAGTAATTTATTACGTCGGTTTCAACGAGCGCTCAACGATCATTATGGACAACCCCATTTTCCATAAGGCACTAATTAAATCGTTGATATGTCTAGCGGTAGCTCGTAATAAATACAGTTTTTATATCCATACAAACTGTAAAGATAATTGCAATATTAAATATGTTGTACCGGAAACGTTATTGTGGACAGTGAAAAAAGCAAGGGCGCGTGAACACAAAGTGGATTAACAAAATAATTTTATTTGTGTGCCGTAAAATCGGAATCTTTAATTTCAATATCGATTTTCATTAGAGACTAAAGGTAAACGTAGTCTGAAATAAATATTAAGACAACCTTCATGTATGAGTAATTTTTTTAAATGTTATAACGTAATGCATTAACGATCAAGCAAAAATATCTCCTTCCTAACCTTGAACATACGGAAATAAGAAAAAAAAATTTCCTCAGAGCACGTCATGATGAAGATGTGCGTATACGATCATTTACATTATTAAGATTATTTCGCTTTTTTAATGAAAAAAAAACAGATCTTACGCTGACCAATGGAATTTCTGTAAGAGTCAATACAATATTGCGATAAAGTAGGAATACCGTTCTACATTTGTCCCCATAAATATGTAAATTCCATTCGGTTGAATTAGTATATACTACAATTAACAGAATTATGCTAGAGCATTAAAGGAGTTGCGCAGGGGATATGTACACGTTTCTGTGTAATTAATGAAATTCTATTATTAGTAGACATTGACCAAATTACAGCTAGAACGGATACTACAGGATAGTAAACTATAAAAGAATACAATTGGAACACGGATAAATCAGTGAGATTAATTATAATTGACAATTTTATAAAAAACAACAAGTGGTTCTAGGAATGATAATGGCAAGAGCGACGTATTTGTTGATTCGAACGAAAGTGACGGGAAAGATATCAAATCGGCCCAGCCATCACAATAAATTCAATATACTAGTTGTATTCAATTATTTTAAATTTTTTCTTAAAATTCTGAAAATTAAAGTCATTAAGGTTTTGATCGATAAAAATTAATAACCCAACACTACATCACGCCGAATTCCTATCGCACGAAAACTCGCCAGACGCTAACAGAACTACAAATATTCCTACGAATAGAAGGGGGTCCGAACACCGAAAATATAATATTAATTCGTACTCGTTGACTATTATACTATATTAATTACTCATAATAAGTGCTAGCTGCAAGACATTTAAAACATATCAGCTATATAAATAAACTTACAGGTATCTGTTTACTATACTACGTAGGTACACTTCACATAGTCATATTGTGGATCACTACGTAATTTTTTTCTACGTTAACAGTATTAAAAATATCTTATCAAAACTTTTAGAGAAATCTAGTACAAACATCTTCAAATATCCTGTTGCATAGAGATTACTAGAAAAATGACGACTTTTACTTAGTCTTTTAACAGAGGAGAAAAGCATAAAATTACGCAGCGCTATCTTCACAATAACTGAATTGTTTTTTTAAATGATCCTTCCTTTCACTATATAGGATCTCGATGCAAGAACCAGCGGCCAAGTTTCGGGTTTGGACGTATATTTATCAATGCTTCCTTGACTAGAGGAATACACTATTTTATTGTACCAACAAGCTGTAATAGTCTATTGGAGGTATCAACAATTTAAACAAGTTACAAAAGTGTGCATATACAAAATAATCGAATACATCAGTTAAATATTTCAATATTGCTTCTGGTCAGCTTTAATGGTGATTTATCTTTATTTTTCTCTGCACTTTGGTCAGGTTAACGACGTGTGACTTTATATTTCAACTAAGCTCAATTTTCTCGTTCTAATTGAAAACAAAATCTAATACCGACTCTGTCATTATAATCCACGGTTGCATCAATTTAAAGATTTTTGTCTTTTTACTGTTATTTCAACTAACTTTTCAATTACACAACTTTCTTTGCCATAAAAAATGCACGTCTTACTTAATTTTTATCTGATTTGGGAAGAGTTGCAACTTTAAATGAAATCGTACCCGCTCATCTTTAAACAATAAAATGTGTTCGAATAAATTGTTCGAAATTTCTCCTGTATAAAAATGAAAACCGGCAAGTAGAACTTTTTATTCAATAAAAATGCAAAATACACAAGAACCTTGGTCCCTTTTTTCAAAATTTTATTGAAAGTGTACAGCAGAAATATAAATAAATGTTAATGTATAGTGTAGAATATTTAAATAAATGTATCCATTGTTTCAAAATGTAGAAAAAAATAACAAAAACGCTTCTCATTACATATTTTCATTCAATAATCTTAGGTTACAGCATTTTTCTATCATTTATTATGAATATTCTTTTCAAAATATTAGGAAGCTTCAGTTGAAAATTACTTTTTCACTTCAAATTCCTCCAAAAACGCGAGAACCACTAATATTAAAGCGAGAACCACTAATATTAAAGCGAGGAACGGTGACGGAATATTGATTTGACTTGAATTTTACTGTGTTCCTAATATTTGTCTAGATCGTTTGTCATTAGTTATACCGTTCAAGACAATTCACGTACATTTATAATTTATCCTTTAATTAGAATTATATAAACAACCTAGTATATTTTACACATGCATAAAACCTTCCCACGACCTAAAACCGCTTATTTGCTGTTAGACCATAAAAACATGTATGTTACATGCGGTGACATTTACAAAATAGGACTATCTCGGTCACTGATACACAAAACCTACATAATTAACGTAGAAGGAACCATAAACAAAATAAATAAGGACCTTAATAAACCACTTGACTAGATAATTGACATTTTACGATGGTAATGAAGCTATAAATTTTCATGTTGTTTTCACGACGTATAAACCACGAAAATAGTATTTAATTTTCATGCAAAATTAAGTCCCCACAGGAGCGCACCCAAGACTTGTTATCAAATTTTAACCACACAGTTAAAGTATTAGCTATGCATGGCCTCATTCGTAAATGACTATAACAGCAATACTTACATTTTTATTACGTTAATGTAAGAATCTTCCATAAAAGCTCCATGAAGCCAACATTATTGGCAGTGGGTGAAATGTCATAAAACAAATACACCTCGATACTCAAAAACACCAATTATTTTAATGTATCGGTTAATAGAACCTAGATAGTATTGGCCATAAATAAAATTACTAAAGTCTAGCAGAAGTAATATAAAATTTAAAGGTAAATTTAGACCATTTGTTTTCTCCAGATTGTTGCAGATATTTAAAAGACTTCTCGAAGATTACAAAGCCGTAGAGCTTTGCAATTTAATGGCAACAAACCATTTTTTTATCATCACGTAATATCACACGCGAAACGGGGTAGAAAAGAATACTCCGGCCTGACGCTCCACCTCCAATTCCTAGTATACCGGTTCCAGGAAATAAATGATACACTGATTTACGAATCCCTCTTTAGATCGGAACTGGTATATTTGATGGCAAAACCATTAAAGAGCGCCATATACAGATATTCCTGCGTAAAACAGATTGTATAAAAGTGCACAATTTAGTAATTAATTATTTTAAATAGATCAAGATTTCTTCATACCATGATTCACGTTAGTCAATCCTGCGTTGACATTATGCAAATGATAGCCATGAAATTTAGCCTTTTGTATCAAGAACTAATAACAAATTTTGAAATTTTAATCATTCTTTTTTAAAATATTTCTATGTTATTTGTAAAAAAATTGCTCTGCTTTCCAGGACCCATTGTGTAAAAACACGATGGTCAGAAATGTGTTTAAAAAAGTGCAATAAAGGGGAGAGATATGAGCTGGAAAAATTTGAACATTAACATTTTTTGCTATTATCACCAGAAAAATTACAAAAAATAATTATGATTTTTTTTCTGTTTTGTCATTTATAGAATACATTTTATTAGAGAAATAAAATGAGAAACCAATAATTATCTTCCCAAAATTTATCCGCCATTTTCAATGCGGCAACTTGACAAGGGTGTGTGAACAAAACAGTAATCATAGATATAAATACATGTTTCGAGGGAAAAGCTGAAATAGTAACAAACAAAAACGTGCTATTAATAATAGTTTTAGCTTGTTTGTGTTAGAGAAACATTTGTTTGAAGTGCTAGAAGACATGATTGTTTTAATTTAACTATAGTTAATTTGTTCAGTTAACTTGTTGTCATTACTTCGATATCTAATCAAAACACATAACTTTGGATAAAGTAAAACATTAGAGTTATCCTACGTTAGAATTAGTGACCGGTTGAATAAATAAATAAATATCACTATATCATTCAAAATTAGCAAGAACGACCACCCCATACAAACACCATATGACGTTGATTTTTTTCTTTCATCGATTTATACAATACAAATTTATTTCATCTGCATACCACTAATCTATCGCTCAATTGATTTAAAGGTTATTTCCACACTTTTCAATTTCAGAAAGTATTTCTTAAGCCACTAGCGAGTAAGCTCGTGACGGTATTATTCGTTGGTCCGCTTTAGAGCGTTATCGGCCAAATAGTTGAGTCTCGCGCACCGGCAAAGCAGCACATAAGGATTATTCAGAGGCTAAGCCAAAGAAATGTTTCTGAAACAATTCAAAACTATCTCAGCAAGTATAAACAAAAAAATAAAATAGCGTTTTTCCGAGGCTATTGAACGTTGAAATGTTATATTCTACTACAAATTCAAGATAAGCGAAAAATATAGAAACATGCAATTCATGAATAGAAAAACCGGCCAAGTGTGAGTCGGACTCGCGCACGACGGGTTCCATAGCACAAAACAATACTAAACTTACAAGTTTGCGTTTCTCAAAAACACTGCGAAAAACAAAGTTATTGCTGAAATCGATACCGAAAATATCTCATATCTAAAACTACACAAAATATCTCATTCGAAACAATTTTCATTGAAAGTTTATTTTAAAGTCTACTGCCTTCATTTTTTCCACATTAGTTTGAAAAGTTAAAGCGAAGCGAGACACACTTTTTAAGACTTCAAAAGCGCATATCTCACCACCTACTGACAAATTAAAAAGGTATTATAGAACCTCTAAGAACTTCTCTTTTAAGACCTATATAACGATACTCCGCACGCCTATTCACCATGGATTTTTTTCATCCCTCAGTTACATGTATGTAGTGCCACCCCATATATATTTTTTTACAATTCCATTACTTCATTATTTAGCTGTTCATATAAGACGCCCACCATCAAAATCTCATCTATACCATAGTGCCGTCTCAGAGTAAAAGGATTGACATATGGACAAACAGATGGATAGACAGATGGATAGACAGACAGACGGACAGGACGAAATTATACGAGTTCTGTTTTGGCCATTTGGCTAGCGAACACTGAAAATGAAAAACGGGTATACGTAGGTATACGCCTAGTGAAAACTGTAGGCCCGGCTCACAGAGCCGCAATTCATTCGCAATTCAATTCACTGCTCGCGACGGTTACCGCGATCTTTAAAAGCGTGGTTTTATTACCGATCCACTAGCGAGCTTTACAGGCGAACCAATAAGACCGCCGTTTTACTCGCTAGTGGATCAGGGGCATTATATGACTACATTCAACACGATAAAAAAACAAACAAAACAAAAGAATATCACAGAATACACTGAAATGCGTCAGCGAGCACACGTCAGCGAGCTCTCATTGTTATTATAGCAATGATTAAATAATTATCTTCCCCTTACGCTCCAGTCGAAAACAATGAATGTGTCTGGCTTCCCACAGGGCAAAGCAAAGTTAGTGCGTAAGCATAAACTACAAACACGTTTTGAGACGCGCTTGAATACTGAATAATCGGATTTTGGCTTCACTCCAAGTTATTTTCCTGAATCGATTGGATAAGAGGGGAATGACCTTTGGGAGAGATATTTTGCACAAACGGCATTGATATAATGAAACAAACAAATGACATCTTAAGAAAATGTTCGATAAAAAATGATTGGCAATAAATTCTACCTACGAAGTTAGCACCAAATTCTCAGGCAAATGGCACTTACTTTATTTTTTTCTTCAATTATACTTGCGTTTTCCTTATTTCCTTTTTATTATCGGACTAACATAAATACATATACGTGTATTTATATATATATATATATATATATATATATATATATATATATATATATATATTTATGTATATATATATATATATATATATCTATATATATATATATATATATATATATATATATATATATATATATATATTTATATATACAGCCAAATAAATTTTTATGTAAAAAACCATTCAATTTTTAATTATTTACGAAATTATACGAAGTTAAACAAAAATACCATGCACAATCCTGAAAATTTTCTATTTTTCAAGATCCCTCAAATTTGGCTGTATAAAAGATTTAAGGGGAAAAAATCTGACCGACCCGAGTCTAAATACAAATTTAAATTTATTTTTATTTAAAAAAATGTATTTATTCGTTTTACTTAAATTATATCCCTTGAATGGATCAATGTTAATGGTCACATACTTCTCTTTATGTGGCACCGTATAAAAAAACGGGAAATATGCAATTTTTATGTTTATTTAAAAAAGAAATTATTAAGTAACCAACTCAGGGCCTTAAAAGGACAGACATTGAGTTTTTTAAAATCCCTTTAAAATTTATATATGACCATTTGTTCACGAGCGTTGGCAAAATTAATAAGTTATTTACGTTTAAATTTATTCTAATTTTTCCCACAATTTTCTTCGGCGTGTTAATCTTTAAAAACGTTTATTATTGTCTACATATAAAGAAAAATCACTAATTCTATTCAAAATACAAAAAAAATCCAACTTTAAAACGCTTACCCTTAATTTTAATACCGCCACTTTGGCGGAGAAACAGTCATTTGAAAAAAAAAGAAACATACTGAACAATTTGGGTGATCCCTTAATTTTTGGAGTCCTTTATCTTAAACGATAGAACAAACACATCCTACTAAAAATGCCTAGAAAAGTGTAGGACTATTAAGAGTTTAGTAAACATGTCAAGATTTCTTTGAAAAATAAATGGAGACAGAAGTAGACATTGAAATAATAAATGAACATAGTAGTTAATTCTGCAAAACAGACAATAAGATAAAATCATCATATTTACTGAACGGAAGTATGACATTTATAAAATAGAATCTTAATATATGTATATACAAATCGCTGAGATCTTGCAAAAAGTATGAGATAGGCAATTCATGTACTGATAAAATGAACACAACGTATTTATATAACTATCGCCATTTACCAGTCATTATTTATAATTGAAATGAAGATATAGATAGCCGACAAAGTTTGAAGTATTCTGTGTATTATTATAGGACTAGAAATTCAGCATTTTCAGTACAAGTTTTCATTGCTCATGGATACATATGGTAAGTGTTCCTCCCGATATTCCTTATGGAATAATTCGCAACAAATTGTTCAAACGTGGCTTCATAAAGACAGTCGTTTATGAGTTCCTACTCATAGAACTAAAATTACTTGGGCACACGAGATATAAAAATTTGAAGATTATTCGAATGTATCATTCTCATTATTAGGATTAATCTTTTTAGAACTGGAGCCGTCTTCAAAGTGATCACCACTCAAATCAGTACTACATATAGCGGTGCATGATAGGCAAATGATAACCTCATCAGTCCAATCCAATAGCTACTATAGTTAGGATTGAAGTGTTTGTGGGTGGATTCTACTGTCCCTAAAATTAACACCAATGTTGACAGGTAATTGTCATAACACCTTGTTCAATGCAATTTTGAACACTGCTGATGGTGCTGCATTAATAATGATTTGAAACATACATTTTTATTCAACTTAATTTAAGTTGTAAATGATGACAATGTCCTTGGCACAACCATAGCGCAGTTATCATGAAGAATATCGTTAGTAACCTTAGTCAGTGTATATTTAGGTTAAAGCTTTATCGATATTATACATAACTAAATTGCTCAATTACACAATTAAATGAAACTACGTGATGTAGTATTATTTCTACTTTCTTTAATTTCTTTACCACGACCTAGGTTTCGTTGTATTACAACGTCTTCAGGTGGGCTATTAGCAAAGATCTTTGCTAATAGCCCACCTGAAGATATTGTAATACAACGAAACATAGGTCGTGATAAAGAACTTAAAGAAAGTAGAAATAATACTACATCACGTAGTTTCATATAATTATGAATAATGAATTTCTACAAAATTAACGCCAAATATATTCAATTCCTAAATTACTATTAATTCAGATCATTTTATTAATTCATTAATTCATTTTATAATACAATACATTATATTCAAGTAAATAAATGTCAGCTCATCTCATTTTATTACACAAACTTACGTAATCGCCTTAACAGTTAACAGTAACTGATTAGATATCCGTTTTGTAGTTTGTTCTATACAATAATAATATCAAGTGTCAATTTGATTTATTATACTAACTATATTTATGTTGTCAATACATATAACTTCCGGTAGGGTAAAATTTTAATAAATTAATCAATGTCAATGCAATTAAACAAGTATGTTTTGTACACATATATTTTTTGGCATAACTTCGATAATCTTATACCGATTTTGAAGATTATTTCTGATTTAAAATAATTTATGCCCCAATTGGTCCCATAGAAATTTTACTAGGATCTGATGATGTACTCTAGAGATAGTCGGTGGAACTCCTCAAAGAGCGAAAGTACACAGCCCGCAATTAAAACAATTAAGAGCACGGCTATAAAAATAATATCACAGACCAAATGAAACCAGTAACCTGTATAGATATACCCACAATTATGAAACAGATATAGTAGATAAAAATAAGTGTATTCAAATTCATTAAATACTGCAAAACCCTGTTTCGATTTCAGTAAATAAGAAATGATTGAATTCTTGGACATTCTGTTCCTGACATATTCTGGGTAACATAGGATATCCATAAGTACTTAAATTGGAAATAAAACTTTTAAACAAAAAAAGTTTACCGACGTCCCAAAACTACGGAACGAGAAACGCCCTGAAAAGAATAAAACAATACAATACGAGTACTCAGAAGACGATATTCAGTTCAGCGCTAATCATATTGGAACTTTCGCCAATAAATTTTCATCAAAAAAACAAAATTTGCGAAGATTTTATTCCCCATTTGAATACCATAGTCTTCTAAGCAATATAAAATATTTATATCATGCAATGTATAAAACTCATTGGATAATAAATAAAAGCGTTTGTTACGTGCGGTTGCCTAATGTGAGGACAAGTTGTAAAACAAAATGAATTTTTACTGTTCTTGTTCTATTTAAAAAAAGACTTGGACTAAATTGTGTTTCGATTAGTTATAAAGTCGCTCAAGACATGATTTGTTAAAAAATGGATTTCAAAAACCTTTACTATAAAAAATACTGTTTGGCTACGACTTTTTACCAGGATATATGTGCAATGACAATTAAAAGTTGACATTCATAGGATGATTTGCCAGTAGTAAAATGGTTTTTCAACTGGATTTAGAAAAAAATCCAGTTGAAAAACCATTTTACTACTATAAATAAAATTTCTAGCGGCGTTTATAATATTAATTAATAACGCCGTATTACAAAACGTTATTCGTTTTGAGTTTTCTTCCAATAAAAAAAGGAAAAAATATTATTTGACTATCGCCAAATGGCACTCATACTCGCCTCTTTACTACCACTATTTGGTTTTGAAAAAAATACATCTGAAACACTGAAACCCATCATCTATGAAAAGATAGACTAGCCTTATTTGAAAATCTTAGGCATACTACTGAAAACCTTATATAAGAGACGTTTCGTACACAGAGCGCTGATATGCAGAAACAAATAAACTATATCTTAAAAGAGTTTAATGAAAATTTATTAGTGAAAAATTCCACACAATTGGCACTGAATTACCAGATCAATGTGAAGTATTTACATTTTTCATCTACTTTACGTATGTTTCTCCGTATTCCTTGTTATTATCCTACTAATTATAATACGTACACAAAAACAAACAGAAATAGACGAGATTATTTTTTTTTCTGCAAAACAAACATTAACTAAAATCCATAATGAGGTGAAATTATTACGTTTGCTCAATATAATACGTCTATTAACTGAAACGAAATATATGCAAATCAGTATACCCTAGAAATCCATGAATCACATGGAACTCATTAGGCAAATAATCAATTTATACTATAAAAGTAAGTGTGCAATGTCGCTAAAACTTAGAAACGAGTCCCGATAGAATGAAGTGAGTTATATGGTGTGGTAGCTCTCTAGCCCCCATCCATGAAGAAGGTTCCCGTTTTTACCTGAAGGGCGTGGAAGTTTCGCCCTCTCCAAATTTCTAGAATTGCCTAGAATATTCGAGAGTATGCGAGAGCGTTCCACAACATTCCATAACATCCCGGATCATTCTGTAATGTTGTGGAATGTTTGGAGATAGTCTGGAATATATAGTCTCAGATCATTGTGGAACATTCTCGAATATTGTGGAATGTTCTGGAACATTGTGGACGGAAATACAGCGAGTGAATAAAAACAAACAGTGAAATGTGAGTAATCAAAGTGACACAGTGAGTATAAATCGAAAATAAAGTGTGAAAAGTGTAATACAAATAAAGTGTTTAAAGTGTACTTAGTGTATTTTTTAATAATAAGTTGATTTGATTTATATTTTATACAATGCCCAAATGTAAGAGAGGAGGAGATCTAGCCAGTTCTAAAGCAAAACGGCGAAAACAAAAAGAACAGCGAAAAAACGAAACGGTTGAGACGTTTACGTTTCTAATGAACGAGAATGAACACCGTGAGAACCAGAGAAACCGAAGAACAACAAAATAAACGAACTGAAGAATCTAGAATTGCGACACAATCTTATAAGAAACGCGAATGCAAGCCACCCATTAAAATATCACCCTACGAGAAGCGCGGAAGGACAAGTAAACAGTACAACCTAACAAATGAAGCATTCCACTACGACCCGACGAAAGAATATAACAAACAAAACCACGTCGTAATCGGAAAAATGGATAACATCTGCCAATTTTGCAACGCAAAAAATTTCAGTAGAGAAACACCATGAATCTGTTGCATGAATAAAAAAGATTCGATTACCACCACTGGAAGCACCTCTGCAGGAATTTCTACATTACATGACCGTAGAAATTCCAGAATCAAAACACTTTCTTCAAAATATAAAAGCGTACAACGACTACTTCCAAATGACTTCATTTGGTGTCACTTCGATAAACCAAGGACAAATCTATCACAAAATGGGATCAATTACTACCACTACCCAACGAATACTATAAATTTCTGCAAGTATATTTCATCGGAAATGAAGAAATAGAAATTGATCAACGATGCTCAAACATCAGTGGATTGAGACGAGAAATAATCCAAGATGCAAAAAGAGGATCTTACACAAATACAATCAACTTATTCACATATTCAAAACAGCACTAGACCGAATGATTTCTGATGACTATAAAGTTATAATTCGAGCCGACAAAAGACCACCTGGTGAACACGAACGTCGATTTAATGCACCTCAGATAGACGAAGTCGCCGTTATAATTGTGGACAATGATTACACAAGCCGTGACATAACTATACAATGAAGAAGAGAAGGACTACAACGCATTGAAGAGACACAACGTTCATATGACGCTCTCCTAATATTTCTGCACGGAGAGGGCGGATATAATTTTGATGTGAACCAAATCCAACCTGAAACATACGTAGAAACCAACAAAAAAGTCACTACCAAGGAGTTCTATGTTTACTGCTCAATGATCAGAATCAATGAAACATACAATCACATTCTCAACACTCGACGATTTACATAAGACTGAATCAGAAGAAATTACGCACGGAAGAATACATACAATATCTTCAAATAAATACCTTCGAGATACGATCATAAATGACGAAAACATTGACGTCATTGGAACCATGGTAATCTCACCCTCATCTTACACAGGAAGTCCAAGACACATGCACGAATACACTCAAGATGCCATGACCTAGAAGAAAATATGGACGACCTGACCTCTTCATAACATTAACATGCAACTCATCGTGGCCAGAAATCAAAGAACAACCAAAGATACGGACAAGCCCCTATGGATCGACACGACATAATAGCCCGAGTTTTCCGACAAAAACAAATGAGATTTACTGAAGTCATTTGAACATTACTATAAGTCGACGCCCCTACCTGTTATACGTGGAACCCAACAAGAAAAATCTTTCAAGGACGAAAACAAGGAATTCCAGTAGAGGATCGTTCAGGAATAATGAAAACAAACGCACTAGTCCGAGTATACACAGTACATCCGAAAAACGACGAATGTTTCTATCTCCGGATGTTGCTACACGAAATACGGCGACCAAAAAGTTTCACAATTCTGAAGACTGCCAGACGTATAGAGAAGTTACCTATGGGAGAAGTACAAGGAAGCAAGCCAACGCTTAAAACTACTGCAAAACGACAAACACTGGGAATCAACACTACAAGAAGCCTCACTCACTGTCTCAGCTGAATAAATCAGAGACTTATTCGCTATAATACTAACAACATGTAAGCCATCGAATCCAAAACAGCAATGGGACTCCTTCAAAGAGAGTATGAGTGATGACATTCTGTACCAAATCCGACAAAATCATTCAGAACTGGGCATCGAATTTAACCGCGATATCTTCAATTAAACACTCATTCGCCTAGAAGATAAATGTTTAGTAATAAAAAACCAAACCTTAATATAACTTGGGATGCCAGCACCACGACAAGATGCTTTCAGTGTACTAAACATCGAAATTACAAAGGAAACAAGCTACAATATCAACGAACTACTTTAATACATTGCTCACAACAAACCACTCCTCAATGACAATAAAAATAATTACAACGTTATCATGGGCCGGATCGACAACAACGCTGGCGAAATTATTTACTTGGGCGCACCAGGCGGCACCGGGAAAACGTTTCATATAAATCAATTGCTGGCAGAAATATGTGCTAAACAACAGATCGTACTTGCACTGACATCATCCGGCATTGTCGCCACACTTATGGAAGGAGGACGAACTGCCCATTCCGCGCTACAACTGCCGTTGAATATAGCCGAAGAACAATTCCCAGTATACAAAAAAATCTCAAGAGCATCTAGACGGGGTGAACTTCTAAAACAAACTAAAATTATGTTCTGGGACGAATACACAACAGCACATAAAAATCACTCGAAGCCATGCACAGAACATTACAAAACTTACGAGGAAACTCTAAAGTAATGGGAAGAGCCCTACTCATACTCTCAGAAGATTTTCTACAAACACTTCCAGTTATCCTCAAGTCAACACCAGCAGACAAAATCAATCCACACATACAAATACTGCGACTAACAAAAAATATGAGAATTGAACTATCGGAAGAAGAAACAACAGCACAGTTTGCTCAAAAACTTTTACAAATAGGCGAAGGCACATATCTTACTGACCAGACGTCCGGCCTCATTGAACTCAACAGTAATTTCCGTGACATAGCCACTACTGAGAACGAACTAATCGACCAAATTTATCCAAACATTGTTCACAACTACTCCAATCCAGAGTGGCTATTTCAGAGGGCAATTTTCACGACTAAAAATAATATTGTTGACGATTTCAACTTTAACATTCAAAAGAAAATTCCCGGTGAAGAGAGGATATACAAATCAATCGACCGACGGTAAACGCTGAAGAAAGTGTCAACTTCGCTACAGAATTTTTAAACTCTTTGCAAGTACTAGGAATGTCATTACACTGCCTTGAACTGAAAATTGGATCTCCGATCATACTACTCAGAAATCTTATCTCACCAAAACTACGTAATGAAACAAGAATGATCGTCAAACAGCTATCGAATAACATTATCGAAGCCGAACTGACAAGGACAAAGGACACACAGTATTTATCCCCAGAGTACCAATGGTCTCTACTGAACTGCCATTCCAATTTAAAAGACTGCAATTTCCAATAAAATTAGCCTTCACAATTAACAAAGCGCAAGGACAAACTTTAATACATTGCGGCATCAACCTCAAAAAATCCTGCTTCTCTCACGGTCAATTTGTTTTTACAGGTATATACCCCCGGATAACAAAATGAAAAATTATGTTTATAAACAAGTATTGTAAATAGTTAAAATAGGTTTTCAATAAAAAGTTTTTACCTCTTCTATTTTAAAGTTTATCCTTTTATTCCAACTACCACATAGTTTCATATCAACTCCCTGAGCGAAGCCGGGTACGCTTAACGCCATTGACTTGTAATTACTATGACAAAAAAGTAGCAATAACAATTTCAATCTTTTTTCATGTAATGCCACAAAAAATAAACTAATATTGATCTTATCTTTAAAAAACTAATGATCAAACCTATTGCTACTGGGCTTTGTGATATACCTATTCCTAACACAATTTATGATACACGCACAGAGAACAATTTTGTGATGTATTAATATCTACTACAATCATTTTCAAAAAAGGAGGAGGTTCCCAATTCGTCAGAATCTTTTTATGTATGTTCAGCGATAATTTTTTTATCGATAACCATTTCCGATGATTCGTTTTTTATTTGAAAGAGGGTGCTTTATGGGTGGTCTCATATATATATGAAAATGATCTGATGATGAGACCCGGAAATGAACGATGGAACTCTTTAACGAATGGCAGTAGATCAACTATGATTCAAGATATTTGCTACGGGTGGTAGTTACTTAGCAAAATAACCACATGACCTACCACGTCAGGGTTTGATGATGAGTTCTAGGAATCAATAATGGAACTCCTTAACAGATATTTGCCTCTAGTAGTTGTTAGTTTGCAAAATAACTACACCGTCGACCAGGTTAGGGTCAAATAATGAGTTCGCTAGATGAATAAAGCAACTCCTTAACGGATTCCTTAATAGCAATTCCTCAAGTGGTAGTAGTTACTTTGCAAAATCTGATATTAGATTTCGGATAATGAGAACGAACTCCTCAAAGGCTAACAACTAGCCACTGGGGGCTACTACTAACGCTTTGTTTCTGTGTATTGTTTATAATCAACTCTAAACAAAGAGAACATTTTTTTACCTACCAGTTTTTTCTCGTAACTTTTGATAATTATACAATATTCTGAGAAGAAAAATAATTGAATTATAGTTATAGGATATGATTAATATTATTAATCACTAAAAATTCAAAAATAAAATAACTTCTAAAATACCAACTTCAAAAAAGCAAGTACTAAAAAGTAAAAAATAATTAACTCAAAATAAGTACGTACTCATTTGCAATAAATAACTAAGTCACTTATTTTTGAAGTTGGTGCCAGGAACGCCGATTTACTTAAACTAATGCAAAATTTTATATTATAAATACGCCCTTTATGAATCTATTTTGCATTGCGAGTACATTAAAAGTAAAGGTTTAAAATTTACGTTATATATTAAATTTAATTTAATTTGTTTAACTTAGTCGACAATGCTGGAACCGACTTAAAAAATAAGTGACTTTGTTATTTATTGCGGGTGAGTACGTACCCAACGTACTCACCCGCAATAATAATTTTGAGTTAATTATTTTTTACTTTTTATTACCTGCTTTTTTGAAATCGGTTTTTTAAAAGGTATTTTATTTCTCATCTCGTCTTTAAAACTTTGTTTTATATAGAAAGTAATCCATAATACAACAGTTGAATCAAGGAATCAACAATGCAGTAATAAATGACCCACGTATCTTTTAAAATTAATGTTTCCTTAATTTTTTCGAAGCTTCTTTTATTTTCGAAAATATCAACCTTTGATTCATATTTCCGCATACCGACCATTCCAAAATGTAAAATTCTGACGCACAGACGAACAAACAAATAAGTCTCACCATAAAGTTTCCATTTACGCCTTTTATATGAGAAACCCTAACAAAGCAACACCTTATCTCTCACCCATAAAATCTAATTTTTTAGCAAACAAAAACATATTGTCTATAAAAATGTTTGAAATGAAGGTTCGGATTTAAGGAAAATTAATCTAAAGAAAGGTCGTCGCGTGCATATAAAAATATTTTACGTCGAACCTTCATAAAAGGGCCGGAACAAACAAAGGATTAATCATGTTTTGGTGGGGTCTTTTCGGTCTGGAAGCTTCATATCAGGTTATAAGTATCATCATTCCTAAATTCAATTTTTCATTTAAATTCATCCGTTCAACCGTTATGAGAATATCTAAATGGCTAGGTAATTTATATACATTAATAGGTAATTTATATACTTTTGATAGCGTTCTCTTAAATTGCAAAGGTTCCAGTATTGTTTATTATTGTTGTGCTATATCATTAAACAGAATGTTTTCAAGTATTCTCATGGTCCGACAATGTTCCAACATCGTTCTAGTGTTCAGAAACATATTAAATTAGCGACCTTATTCTCGTAACCACATGGTTTTGTGAAATTTAAAAAAGTATTGTAATATTTTCGTACTTATATTTTGCAGTAATAGAAACTGTACAAGAAGTAAAAGTACAAATTGTGAATGAAACTTGCTGCCAGAATTATATTTATAAAAAATACATAAAAATATCATGCAGAACAAACTATGAGAACAAAAGCCATAACTGTCCATAAGTGAATGTAATCCCCCAAAATTAAGTTCTTCATTCATAAATAGCGAAATTGTTTTATGTGGAAACAGAGAAAAGGTATATAGGTTAAATAGTGCGTAATGAAACGTGCAATTAATTGGAAGAAACAATATTAGATTTAGTATAATAAAAGATCATAGAACTGATGAAAAAAATTTTAAAAATCTGGTATATTTTTTAATATCAAAAAAGACATTACGTCGTAAACCTTAATTATTTAATTAGCACATTCATATTACGGATGATCAAAAGCTTAAGGTACATGCAACAAATATTACAGCAGAAGATGCTATGGAAGAAATTTTAAAATGCAGATTAATGATTTCAAATGCACGTTCGACGAATTAAGAAATCAGATGTCCTCATGTGGCCATGACAACAAAACCATTCATACCAAATTGGTATATAAAAACAGGGATACAAGATAGTTATGTCCAGAACATCATGTAGTATAAATGGTAGTGTTAAAATAAAAAAAGGACATCACGTCTTATCTGAACGTTGGTATGAAGAAAAAGCCACAAACGAAAAAGAAAAGAAATTAAGAATTTTAAAAGCAACAGTTAATCTGGTTAAATTAGTAATCAATTCAGTTACGAGTGAAACTAATTTTAATCCTCCGAGTAACTAAGTGTTCACAATTATTAACTATCACCTACCACAGCCCTGTCATATTTCTTAAATGATTTTAAGGAATAAAACAAATGCAGAAGGAAATAATCAAGTATATAACCAAAGTGCACTTCCATTAGTAACGCTATGATGCCAGGCATTTTGGTCATGGCCTTTCTATAAATGTAATAATTTTGGACGACGCCACCACATTTTTTATATGACAATGAAGTAAAAGAGGAAGAGACTGTAGAAAACGTTTACATAATTATTTTATTAAAGTATTTTTTTAAATAAACTTATAATTCACTTCGTTAAATATTTTTACCCACAAACCTCCAAATTTTTCAATATAATTTTTAATGCAATATATGGATAATAAACTACATTATAAATCTTTAAAATATTACACAAAAGATATCGAACAGTATTTTTTATGGTTATGATTGTTCGTATTTTCACGAATTTTCCTTGAGGACATAGTCAATTTTTAATCTATAAAGACTGAAATATTTAAAATTACAGACGTTTAAAAAGAAGTCATTAATGTCGAAATAATTCTGACCGGTTTCTAGATAACGCCCTTTTGACCTAATTGGCTCTCCATTATTATAACACCCTATAAGAAACCCTCCTCGTAATATAAATCCTTTTTAATGTTGTTACTCGAATACGGCAAAGCCAAAAAGGTTTTGGTATTAACAATATGTAAGAATGCAAGTTAGTTCCTTCGTAACAGCTAACTGCCTCCACCGGTTTTGATAAATAAGGGGGTGATTGGATGAAGTGGAATGGGTGAGATGAGATGGATTGTCTATATGAGTATAAAATTATAAAACAAAAAATTAAAATGTCAGCCAAGAGACGCTCTAAAAAAAAGTCGTAAGAAAATGTTTTCTCTAAACCTACAATAATGGAGAGCCAATTACATGATTCAAAACTCATGATAAACATTAAGTAAAACTAGTCTGCGTAAAAACTATTTAAATAAAATTAATTATTGTTAATAATGGCGACAGAGTCAGGTAATTTTTATTACGTACTTCATCCTTTTTTGCTGTTATTAATTATCAACAATTTATTTATACGTTAGAACACAATTTATTTATACGTTAGAACTTCTACCAAATCTGCCAGATAGGAACGTTGTCAGCAAGGCTACGTCTCTTAATATTGGCAGACAGGACGTTTTTATGAATTGTGTTTGAGGCCGTTCCTGCCTTCCTATATACTGCTAACGTATTTTAACGTTACTACTCAAATGTGTATTCTCTGGCTAAAATCCAACACAAAAATTGGGGTGATTAAATAAAACTTGTAATAAATTCCAAACGAAAAAAATTACCTTAATATTTTCGTATGGTTCCAGATGAAATATTGCCAAAGTTAACGTATTAATAATGTAATGATAATGAATGAAATGAAAGTGCTTAATAAAAAGAATAATCTGACTCTACAAACTTTATAACTAATAAAGGGTTTGTCTCCTTATTACAACAGTTTTTACGTAATGGGATTTTAGTCAATTTTTCATTATATTATTTACCTATAATATAGGAACAAAATCCTAATCTATTATAATACACCTCTTTAGATGTCAGTTGACAATATGCACGCACAAACGGGAATATTAAAGATAATTATTGGCATTTTATATATTTTTATCTTCATAAGCGCTCATCCCACAATACGATTGATTAGACGTCGTATGATAAGAGCAGTATTCTGATCTGCACCACATTAATTGAATATACAGCAAACATACAGACGACATCTATTAGATCAATTTCTAAAATTACGTAACGCAAAACCAAGATTTCTAAATAACTTTCTGCTATAAGCGCCTCATAACCACGGAAATTCAGCCGCAAGTCAAATTAACGTTCAAAGAAGTGATATCATAAAAACGACACTGTGGTACCTGTAAGTTCACCATTAATCATCTACATACTTTTAGTCGCTTTCCGTAATCTAGTCGACAACGACACCATATCACATTTAAACTTACACAATCTGCTCCAGTTCTAGCAAACTAAATTGACTTTCTCTTGTCAGCAAATAACAAACACCGTGTGCCCTCACGGCGCTGTCAATGTAATTTGGCAGAATTGTAAATAACAAATCCCGAGATCTGAACCCTAGCTTACTCCTGAACGTTTAAAATAGGGGTCAAATAAAAAATTCTCTCTCGTATGTATTGTCACTTATTTGCAAGATACGTAGAAAAGAAATGTAGAAGTAGAAAAGAAACGGTAAAACGGAAACGTTACTAAAATAGTTCAGTAAAATATCTTTAATCGAAAGCTTTCTGGCGTCTATTTCTTTTTAAAACGCGAATAATTTGCATCAGGAATCAGAATCAGAATGCTGTATATTTCTTGGCGGGCATATGAAATAAAAACTTTACGAGTGACACACAGAGCATATAACGTTAAAGATATTACATTATATTATATAAAACAATATCATCGGTACTAAATAATACATTGTAGAAATCTAAAAACAAACCGACCAAAGAGCTTATCGAGAAGATTTATAATTGTTCTAGCTTTAGCCGGCAAATTCGCTCACATATATTTTTTTCTATTTTTGCCGCGAAGTTTTTCTCTAGAAATAATGTTTTCATTTCAAAGTTATCCTTAGTCAGAACAAAAATAACATTAATAATTTAGAAATATTCCTATATTCTCCATCGACGCCCCTCATGCGAGTGTAGTAGAGGGGAGTATATAGAGAATAAAACTAACCTAACCTTATACAACGTTACCCAACTTAAGCCGTTATAATCTAATCTAACCTAACTCAACCTAAACCAATCTAGTTCAACCTAATTCGACAATTCAAACTTAACCTAACCTAACCCAACTCAATATGAACCAACCTAACTCCGCTTAATCAAACCTAACCTCACTTAAGTGAGAAGTTATGTTAAAACCAATTTTCTTACGTGAACGATGGAAAAGGTGTAGCTCACAGCCAACCTCACCCTAAAATTTCTACTTCCCATAAGGTCACAAACCTTTTCTGAGGGTTCTTAGTAAGCACAGTATGTAGATTTTCAAAATTTAATTTCTCAAAAATTATGCAACTCTACCCCCAAATCCAGGTAGCGCTTTCTAAATCCAAACCAACATGACTTATATCTTAGCTTGAAAAATGTAGGCATCTCAAGGGATAAAAGTACGAGTATCTTATAACCTTTTAGGTTGAACTTTAAACTGAATCTGTGCCAACAATTTATATTGAGTTGTTTTAAGTCAACCAGTCAAGAGGATAGCCGGCAAACAACCAGGATGACACCGCTAACCCTACGTCTTATAGGATTGCAAGATCCAAGGTACGCGATTATGATGATAGAGCTGCAAGCCGCCAAAGCATCCTTTAATCACGCGCCGGATAAGATAACTAGTAGACCAAAAGTTTGAAACTGCTATACGGAAGCTTCTTATCAGAGACCGATAAGGACTCTTTACTATCAAATCCGATCATCAGTAGGAAACGGTGGGCCTCGTCATTAAATTTAATTACTAATAATCATAACTGTAATAATTAATCTATTAAATGAAACTTTATTTAAAAAAGCGAGCGGGAAGAAAGTCTGCAGGACCGAAGGCACCCGCTGACTTTCTTGGCACGTCCGCTTTTCTTACTGCTTTAATGCTGAGAATTGAACTTCAAGTTCCTTAGGCTGCAAATACGGAACGGATTGTTTTGAGCGTATTTGAGCGCATTGTTTTGAGCGCGGAACGTCGCATGCAGCGTGCACGCCACTAGTTTGCTCGAACGTTTCATTAAGACCTTCGAAAACCTACTCAGCTCCTCCTACTTTCCGTTCAACGTCAACTAGCCGTCAACTCGGCGTTCACTAGACGATCGACAACGCGTCGTCAACAAGGTTACGGCTCGGTGTTAACTATTAGATTACCCAAAGGTTTTGATTAAATTGCATCCAAAGGTGTCATGTTGCTTTTAAAATGTCTCACTTTACAATCCGTAAACTAGCTATTATAGCCATTGAACTTGATGACGAAAATGAAAGAAACAGCGGGAAGAGGAGATATTGGCTACATGATATATTGAGAAAAAAGAAGACGAAAGGGAATATTGGAATATCCGGAAGCGTCTGGTACATGATGAAGAAAAATATATTTCCATATGCCAAGATATTTATTTTATTATATTCCAAGTTTCATTGAGAACGACATCAACAACAAAAAAGCACAGGCACACTATAGATGAGGAAAGAACAACTAGCAATGACATTAAGGTAAGCAATAATAAGATACCTTTGTACAGAGTTCTATTTATTTATTACTGTAACAAATTAATGGCCATTCTTAATAATTAAAGGCAAAGTAATTTTAAGGCAATTCTGTGAATTCTCATCAACCCCCGATTGTTCCATGCTAAAGGTTTCACATCATTGTTAGGTACCGACACCGCCGCTAATACATGTATTTTATGCCATAACCTTAAGTGCCACCTGGAGTTAAGAAATCTTTAAAATAATAGATTTGGCGGTGTTCTAATTATTGTATATTAATCAAGCACTTCTAAAGTAATTCTTAACTTTAGAAGTACTTGATTGTAAGCAGATAATTTTTTACTGTTGCTGAAACAGTAAAAAAATTATCCATTTCATCCCGTTAGTTGTCATCCTTTTTTCTAAAAAATATTTAGTTAACATAGACACGCAGAACTTTCTTCCGTTTTCTTTCATTTATTCGTTTTCGGCATGCTAGAAAAAATATCCAGATATTCCATACACACAAACAAAAGATTTCTGACGTACCACAACTTATCTATTTGACGAGTCTTGAGAATCGATATTACTAGTCAAAATATCAACCGTCTCGACACTATACAAGCTGTTGTATTCTGGCTCGTTGTCTGAAATTGACGTCAATAGACCGTTCTTTGTAATATGGCAATAAAAACACATTTCATCTACATATTGCCATTTTTGATAGACGAAACACTCTGATCACTCATAGTATTTTCTTTTCTTTTTAATGGTTCTCCGATGATATTCTCTCAAATTTTGCCATGTTTTTAGCATTCTGTTTCTTTAAATTACTTTTTTTTTTGTCAAACAAGTGAACAAAGTTTATATTTTATATATTGAAGTTGATTTAATAAATAGTTTATGTTTAATTAAATGAAATACAAATAAATAAAAAGGCTTAAATTAATAACATATTTTAGTTAATATTGTTTTCTTAAAAGTGTAAAATAAATAAAAAAATTAAATAATGAATTAAATATGCATTCCTCTAATTTCTACTATTTCAAAATATAAAACAAATTTGTATAACCCTGTTTTAAAATTAAAATTAATTTGTTGGTAATTGTAGTTTGTTCTTATTTTTGCTTCCGATACTTAGTAAGTGGAAGTTCGTTTTGGACTATGAGTTCAAGTTTTAGATTATGAGAAAATACCATCCAATTGATATTAAGAGATGTATGCTATGCAATCATAAATAAAATGAAAAGGAACTTTATGTCTACACCTATCACTAAAAATGCAACTATCAAAGTACGTTGATACTGCGGTGTTTACTACGTTTAATTTACTACACATAGTTATGCGGTGTCATAACATAGCTCTGAAGTCCAGGTATGAATTTAATCCAAGGAAATAGATCTGTCAATCATAATGAGGAACAGAAATTACCGAGCAGACTACCAAAAAATGCAAGTGAAATTTCCAATAGTATCTTGAAATGCTGCTTTTAACATGCGCGATTTGTTTGAAACTTATTTTAAGTCATCTGAAGGACAAAATTCGTGTAAATATTTAATAAAATAAATAATTTTTACAATAAATATGCCTTGACCATGTCCGGAATTTCAGCGAAATCTCGCTACGTATTGATTCATAATTAACACCTATTCTACTTTTCTATATTCATTGTTACTATAAAAATTATCGAAAATAGAAAGAGAAGCAAGTATGCGTTCTGTACTGCAATTGTATAGCGAATGATAGCGGAGCGCGTGGAATAAAGAAACTAGGACGGGTGGGCGACGGTGCGTGAGCAATAGGTTACCAGCGCACTGTGATACGCAGTCCTAAGGCGACCGGCCAAAAATATGTAATTCGGAAATAAAGCATTATATCGGTATTAAAACGATTGTACATGATAAAACAAAGTGTTATTTACTTAATTTATTATATTATATAAATTTCTTATGAATAATTTCATTACAAATAACAACAAAATTGAAGTAAATGTATTTCAATATCTATATTAATTAAATGAATATTAAGCACAACTAACTGAAAGATTTTGCCTTAAATAAACTGATAGTGATGTCTACTATCCTTAAACAAAAATTATATTAAAAAAAATCATAGTTAATAAAAAACGACATCGATATTGAGGAAAAACCCTGATTTTTTTAAGCAACTTAATATAACTACGTTCAGATATTCTTGTAAAAACTATTGCAAGATTTTCTAAACTACAACAAACTTAATGCCCGTCTATTCGAAAAACCTTCTTTCTTCGGAACATTGAAATAGGCTGATAACGAAGGCGTCTGACTGTACTGTAACACGATTTATTCATTAAATTGGTATTAGTAAGTTCCCGAACCATTTTTTGAGCATGGTCTCCTCTAAATTCCTTCAAATTTTTGTTATTAGTTTCGGCAGCCTCTTCTGCAATTCCCCGATAGACGCTAATGTATGCTTTACAATTTATGAGCCATGTATTTGTACTTTGTGAACGGAAGCTGGAAGATTGTACAATTGATTTCTTATACCAAAAATGGCCCGGTCTCCAAACCGAATGTCCTACATGACTCTACATTGATATTTTATCCCCAAGATAAAGCTTGCAAAATTGTAAAACAAAGGTCAATTAAAGTTTAAGATTTTGGCTGAAATATGTGAATTAAAAAATAATTTTCCGGCGATATTTTCATCGTTCGACGTCCCGCTTCCGCTACTTCATAATTCATCTACAATTAAGCCTAATCGAGATCTAAACTGAATTTGAACTTACAATATCTACCAGCTAACATTTTTTATTGTCGTGTGACTTAACCTACCAATTCTATAAGAAAAGTGAAGTTAAAGAAACGAATCCACGAATGTAGAGGTGACAAACCTAATTCATAACGATTTTCATCGCTTTTTTACGTTATTCATTTCTTTGGGTGTTGCTTCACAAATACAATGATGTTCTATGTAACACAGTACAAATTTTATCATCGGCCATTGTCAGTTGCTAAGAATGCTGGATGTTGAAAACGCGTTCGTCTAATATAAATGTTGTCGGACACAAAGAAGCTATATTATCTTTAAAATAAGATACCTCATTCTTAGACACAATAAAACTTTCCTTCACAAATTGCAAACGAATAGATTTACAGTATCTCGTAGAAGAAGGGCGAGCATTTTTCACCAAAATGTTGGTTTCACTATTTGAATTTGTCAAAAGAATGCATAAAGTTACAAATAAACTACTACCATCATCCAGACTGGAATCCGCGAACGACTGTTTGTACTCGCTGTGACCTGTACCACCGTCAAAACCCTATTTCCCAATTAAAATTAAATTAACTAATTATGCTAGAATACTATTAAAAACACTCTAAGATCCGCGAAGCTGTGTGATCTAAAAAAATTGCAACTCTATCTCGGCTTTTGATTTTATTTATTGACGGTGACGCATACGAACTGTTGAGTGATGCACTAACTGCTGAATCATTTTCTGAGATATTTCCATTATTCATCTGTGTTTCGATGTTTTACTAAGATCACTAAAATCCTTTCTTGTTCGGCCGCGACCAGAGGAAAGCGCACTAGGTTGGGCTAAATAATATTCAGATTTATATTACTCATCATTTATTGCTAATTAAATACAATCAATGGTACTAAAATAGTCACCATACTTCTAAATATTTTTGATCTATTACAATTCACAAGTTTATAGTATTTCTCGATACTAGTGTTTCTCGATACACATTAAGCATCCGGTTGTCTAAAAGAAGTTTTCTAATAGCTCTGATAAAATAGGTTCATGTTTTTCTTTGACAAGTCCTTTTACTGAATCCCAGAACTCAAAGAAATACGTCCTATTAAAGGAGCACTACAGTGAATTAACTGAAAAGAAAAATGTACAATTTAATTAAGATTGTAAAAATCTCGTAGTACGAGTTAACGTAAAGAGCCATAGCACACAGGGGCTAAGTCAGGCTATGTTGGTATATACAGTTTACGTTAGACTACACTTATATCAATATGTAAAAACAAATTGCAATACTTGCGCATTATTGTTAAAAATTGTAGGACCGAGAGAAATCAAAATTATTCATTTTAATCTCTAAATATAATTAACCTTCGTAGCACTAATAAATACTGCAAAACATATAAAATTAAAATATATTAAATATTGTAATACATACCTTTATTCTGGATTTCTATGTCGTAAACACACAAATAAACAAACAAATACCGGGAAATATTATTGCCAAAATGAGTAATTGATAAATGCGCGGTAAAGGGTTTGCAACGCCGCATGCAGTGCGCGCATTTCAAAATGCAAGTGAAAAACAATTATTAAAGGTGGTATTTATATGTTTTCGGGTAGTTTGTTTATCGTATTAGTTAGTGAGGTAGTTGGAAGTTAGAATTTAAGGTGCTGATTTTTCAATTTATGACCTATGAATGGAAACACTCTGCAGCGAGGAATTACCGCGGAACTGACGTGTGGGTAACGTACTGCCCACTGCGAGGCGTAGGTGATTTAAAGTGAAGGATGTATGGACAACGCGGAATCCACTCATCGCATACTACTTCAACTTAAAATTTGTAAATTTTAATGATACAAGTTACGATATAAGGCTCACATTTCAGTGCTTTACCTTGAGTCGAGTCAGTGTTGATTTGATATGGTGTGCAAAGGCTTTTGCAATACTAATTATTAGTTGTTATTTATTTTTTTATTCATTAAATGTGATTAGAGCCAATGTAAAAAGTTATAATTTATGTTTTAACTCTAAAAAACTACTAATTATTTATGGCTTCAGAGGCATTTTACTTAAATTCTACATTAATGACATTAATTTGGTTCACATAGTTTTCCCCATTTTTTTTAATTAACAATAAAATTATAAAGTACAAAATATTTCCTTACGGGTTAATTTAAAATACAAATAATCGATTACTTAAGGCTTTGACTATTTTTTACTTTTGAGTATAACAAAAATTGATAGTGTAATAAAAGCTATACATAATTACATTTTCAATACCGTAGAGCATATAATCAAAGCATTTTGTAGCTATTCTAATATATTCGAAAAAAATGGTCTTGTTATTTCTTATTGTTTCATATGCTAACGCTGCTAAGTAAGAAGGAATTAACCCACAAAAAACTGAGTTTTGAGTTGTTAATGCCGTTTTATCGAATCGTAAAAGGTATATTTGTAAAATATTTTTCCCAAATTTATTTATAGAACACTTGATTCCATTTACGAAATTTAGCGAAAACTTACTTAAATCTATATTGCAAAATTTTCTTTCAATAATCCTTAATTTTACAAAAACGCATCAATTCAATTTTTAAATAAAGTTTCATGTCTTGTTCACGTATGATAATATATAATATTTTGATGCAAATGATCTTCAAGTTCTTATAAAATTAACTAAAATATTTTAAGATTGCTATAAAGTCTTTCTAAAATATAATGATCGACAACTTTTTTTCATTCCATCCTAAGAAAGTAAATTTAATTGCTAGCCAGAACTCTCAAAGTGAGACACCTTGAAGGGAGCGAAGAGTTGGCTGCCAATGATAACATAACTGTTAAATCTTTAGCAAGAAGCAGGAAGTTGTAGGACAATTTACCTATCACGACAGAATCCTGAAAACAGATAAAAGAGACCCTTGATATCTCACATTTTTACCTATTGAGGTTGACCTCAAATAGCCTCAAATAGGTAAATACACAATTTACCTATTTGACGTTGCAACACTGCCAGAATGTATAAAAGTCTATCAGTTTGTAATTTTTCGTCTAGATAAAAATACTTCGTCAATATTTAGTATTAATCTGTATTAATGGCTTAATACTAAAAATTATGGAATGTTAAGTTTCTAAACTAGAAGACAATTCTAATTTGACAATATCACAATTCAAATATGAATATATAATTCGAATGCATTCCGCATATAATCCGTAGTTTGATCAATGTTGATGTAATATTTTTTCTGGACTATTTTCAAATGTCTCTCACGTGCGTACTGTAATAAAAGAAAGGAATTCAGGCGAAATGAAAAATGTTTAAGGCAATCTAAATAAAAAATCATTTACAAAGGCATATGTTATGAATAGTGTTTCTGATTGCAAAGCAAATTTTTGGAAGAGTTTATCTATAAGTCAAAAATTGGACACAGTCCTGGCTAAAAAGAGCAATCAGGAAATATTGTTAGACAAGAGAGGATGAAATAACATTTCAGATGATACGGAACAAAAAGTTACAGGTTTTATAAAAGGCCAGCCAAAATGCAAATTACATTATTGCTGCAAAAAATCTCCAAAGAAAGATTATCAAAAACGATATTAAAGTGAAAACTGAATAATGAAACAGTTAAAATGCACACCTCTGACACAGAAAAAACCGATAGTTTACCAAAACTTCTATAAACATTATTTAGTTTATTTAGAAATGCATCAAGCTAGTAACACCAAGGCTTTTAAATATGTGGTAGGGACAAGAAAGAGGATGGAGCTTGCAAGTTTAAAAAAAAATCTTTCGTATAATGTATGCAATAAGGCTACGGAACTCATCCTATGGACTGATTCATGTGGAGATCAAAATAAAAACTTGAACTTAGTTTTATTGCTGATGTGTGTACTTTTAAGAGCAGAAAATTACCATGCGATTCCTATATTCGAGTCACGCCTTCCTACCAAATTATTCTGGATTAGATCTGGAAGGTATTTAAAAAACATAACTGCCTTTGCACTGATCAAGACAGCATTGCACATTAATAGATGCGAACTTATCGGCATCAAAATACATTCATTATCAAAAAGTTTGCCGAAAGGTTTCGAATATGGCATCATTGGTTTAGAGAAAACAGTCGACTTTGATATGTTAGTTTAGCAACATGATAACAGTGAATGAACTATAATATTATTTTATAGTTTAGGTATTTCTTTGGATTTTGTTTAAATTTGTTAGACTTTTTAGGAGTATTATGTTGTATGAATGTTGATCAGTCTTGGTAGTAATCGCAAGACTGATTAATACAAATTTAATAATTAAAGTTGAACCATTCATAATAATTTAAAAGCTTTTTTACTTTTTATACCATAAAAACAATTTTCATAACTTAATTTCAATTGAAACAACATTTGAAATAATACCGTGTTTGAGCTAAAAGGTGTTAACTATTAATTAGTTTCTTCAAAAAACCGATAGTATTTTTCAAAAAAATCACATCAGCCTCAAAACGATTGCCTATTCTGTTAATATTTAAATTTTCAAAACTGTTCATTAAATACATAATCAGTTTTATTAGTTTTTAATCACGAGATCTCAGAAATCTTTAAACACACGTGGTGTGGAAATATATATTTATGCTTAACAGCGACCGTATGATAATAAACTCTCCTAGGAAATAATGGGTTTATTATTGTATCATTTGACTTGTAGCAGTTTTTTACTGAATAAACCATAGTGTTGGAAAACTATATTCATTCCAATTTCTATCAATAGCTTGTTACTTCCCAATTTTGCATTATAGTTGTGACATATTCCTCTGACACTGGATAAAATGTTAACACTTCGTATATACTTGCCTAAACAAAACCTGGAAACGCTCAAAAGCTTTATCCAATACAACTCCATATATTTCAACGTGCGAAATGTATCAGCATATAAGCCAAAACACCTGCCACCTGCGGCACACTCAAAACGACGCCCGCCGTTCCGCATTTGCGACATTAAGGAAAATTTACAAAAATGTACTTAAATTTTAATTTGTACCTTAAGAATTATATGAGTAAAAGATTTTAACATGATGCTCAAACAAAGAGATGAATATATAAATAAAATACAAACAGACAAAAGCTTCCTTTGGAAGAAATTGAAACGACTAATGGTAATCTAAATTTAAATTTTAATAATTCTAGAGAAAATTTATTCCAATCGATCCAGTGGTTTTTACGTGACAGGCAGAAAATTCTAAAAAAATGCGTTTTGGATTAATTTAAGTCTAAATAGCACATTCCACTTTTTTTTCAAAAATGTCACAAAACATCTTTATTATAGTTTTATAATAATTAAGATGTCTTCAAAAATATTCAATGGAAAATAAAATTTGTATATACCTACAAAACATAAAATGAGACTCCCTTCGTACACCTCGCCAAAAATATTTCTCAGCGAACCTTGCCCTTCCTCCAATTTGCTAATTCTCTATTACCTTACTTCTTGCAACAACCTGCTATTCAAGAATTCAACAAATTTATTTATTACATAAATATTAATATGAAAAAATTAACTTTTACGCATTGAAAACAATTTTTTAAATCGAAGAAGGAAACATTTTTATGTAAATATAGTTAAGAGTTTAATTTATTTTAAAAACCTTTGTGTCACTTTATGTGTTCACTATACAAAAATATTTTGTACTATAATAAAATTTTTCCCGTCAATGGACGTGCCTTATTACACAAAGTACGTGCTGCATTGAATGTCCAATCGGCCGGATAGGAGGTCATATATTTCAATTACAGACAAAGGATGCCTCTGTAAACAACTGCAAATGGGCTGGGCCGCGATGAAAGGGTCTTACGCGAGCTGACAGGCGAGCAACAAAGAATCGGAGCGACCGGACGATGGATGGGAAACACGATTCAGATTGCAGGCTGCGAAGACCGTTCGAAGGGCTGACGTCACTCTCTCGCCAGATTGAATCCAAAAAGAAACGTGGGCTTCGGAGACCATCATGTCATAAATAACAAATCGAACGATACAATTTTTTCCGAAAAAATTGCCGTTTAGCTTATCTTGAAAATGATAAAATATTGAAAAACTCGATTACTTAATGCAAGATTAATTTCTTGAAAGGTAATATACGCGCACACGAACAAGCACGCACGCACGCAGGAACAATAGCCCACCCGCCCACCAGTACACAGGCACGTACGCCCGCACGCACGCATGCACGTACGCACGCTCGCACGCACGCACGCTCGCACGCTCGCACGCACGCACGCTCACCCGCCCGCACGTCCGTCCGCCGGCCGCCCGCCCTCATGCACGCACGCCCGCCAGAGCAAGCGTGTGCGCTCGCGCATACGCGCATGCACGCACGCACGCACATATATATTTAAAGAGAATGAAGGCGAGCGAGAGGCAGCGCTGATGTGCTTTTTATCCCTCTATTACTCTATCTCGCTCACTCATATAGATAATAATAAACGCTGACCAGCCAATGATGAACATTTTATCGGCGCGTTCGTTAGCGACGTTTCACTTTTTCTCACAGTTTTCTCAGTAAGGCCCCCATAGTCAACGTTAGTTAAAACAAAATGGCTTTAAAAAGTCGATGCTCTTAATGCACAAATATTTTATCTTTAATATTTTTAGAATTTTGCGAAAAAAACAGAAAAATTGTTACTTTTTAGATTTACAAAATTTATAACAAAATACATAATCTCATTTCTCTTGAAAAATACACATCACAGCATAACTTTCTTATTTGCTACCTAACTCACATTTATTTTCTACAAATATTCCAAGACTACTTCTTTTTCATCTTATTTGCTTACAGAACACAAAGTACCATATAGAACACAAAGTACCGTACATACATCTTATTATTTATTCTTAGTATCCACGTCAGTTTTAAAAAATTTACTCAAAAACTTAAAGCTTTTAGTAAACATTTTTCATACTATTAATTAAAACTATTATACAATCATTCTGGTTCGAGGGAATTATACATCGAATGAATGCTCTTGGAAAATTTTGTGTACGAAGCATCTCCGCGATCGCATAGAACACAAAACAATTTGTTTTAGAATTACTGTCTGTCTGTTCGCATATATCTTAAAGTCGTACATAGAAACTACTAGACAGATTTGGAAAAGCTTTCAATAAAATATTTGGGGTTCAGAATAAAATCTAGGTTACCTTGTATCCCTTATGAATGTTCATAGCGATTCAAATTAAAGTTCATCCCAAGATATAAATTACTCTTAACCCGGTCAACGATACTTTTAAGAGGCAAACAAACTACTGAAGAAAACTCCGCTCCATTAGAAAATATCTACGTTAGCGTAGTCACGAGAATAGCTAGTGACGTATACATAGGCAAATCGCTTCACTCGCTACACTTTCATACAACTACTAATTATAATTTTTTCTTGATATTGTAACAACTATAATGACGAACAACAATAGCATAAACACATATTAATATTAAGATTTGAATATTTCTTATCATTGTAACTCCATAACAATTTCGTGGTTTAAAAAAATAACTTTACATTACATTATTGCAAAGACGGTTATAGAAACTTACAATTTAAAGACAATATAATTAATCTGAAACTATTATTTAGGGTCAAAAAAATATTTCTTGTGTTCATTCCATTAAGCACTCATTTTTATCAATCATAATTAAAATTAGTCTCATTAATCAAGATTACTTACTTCTTTTAACCATACACATTAATTTCGCATTTAACATATACAATACAAAATCAAAAGCAAAGGCACACGAACTATTGCTGATCCACCACAGGCAGTCGTTGAAAATATTTAGGCTCGTATTAATAGACAAAACATAAAACCAGATTAAATCGTGATTACGTAAGTCTAGATTAATATGAATCATCGTATTATGTATCCGACGGTTCAATAGGCGCATATTAATCTAGTATTAACTAATACGAGTTTGAAAATCAAGTATTAGTCGGTCGGAGATTTATGTTTTGAATCAATACTTCCGCCTTGCGCAGTTCGTACTGCACATCAATCGTTAGCTAACTTCAGACATATCTTAATTGACGTATCGAATTGTTTATTGACAGTTGTAAACGTAATTTGTAAATTTGGCTAAAAGTATTGCGTTTTAGAAAATAATAAAATGAACACCAGAAAAAATACTACACAGAAACAGAAAAAAGCTATTGCAAATATTGGTCTAATTTAAAGACGTGATTAAAAATGAACACACCGACGGAGCAAGCCTCAAAATGAAGAAAAATGATTGGGACGCTATTGCCAAAAAGTATAATGCTAGTGGCATTATTAACGAAAGAGTGAGTACCGTCAAATGGTAATGTTTATAATGAAAATAGAATTCAGAATTAATTTGCACCAATGTAATTTCTTTTTTTTAATGTGCTAAGAAACGTGTACTTGATTTGTCTCATTAGGCAAATAAGACTGGAAGTCAGTTGTGCCAACTTTGGCTTAACATAAAAGCTAAGCAGAGAGGAGGATTTGCAAAGGAAAGGCAGCAGCAGATGGCCACCGGCGGATGAGACGCGATTGCCGACGTCCAAGTTGACCCCGACGTTTCTTTATTAGCGCCAGGGCTAATTATGAAAGTCCCTTCAAATGATTCCGCCAATTCAATCAAGGCATAAAACTCATATTTAAATAAATGTACAATTCATCTTTTATTTATAGTTTTTATTAGAAACTATTTAATATAGTAACGGGGCATTGAAAGTTTTCAGAACGTATATTTTATACTGAAGAAGGAGTATTACAAATGAAATTAGTTTGTAATTTAATTACCTTTCAAATTACCAATTGTAAAATGTATTTATGAACCTGTCAATTGAAGTTTTTTTATTTTATTTTCATTAGTTTTATTATTCTGCTGGTGTTTTGTTTTATTTTGTATTTTGAAAATTTAATTTTCAATAATAATTCATATAGTCATTATTTTGTTATATGTACAAAGGTAGACAGAAGCTAAAGAAAGTTAATATTTGTATGTTTGATCTTACGCAAAAATGGTAGGAATTTTATTAAGTTGTCAAGCTTTGCTAATAAAGTTCTATAAATATACATTACAATGTGGTATGAGATTGGTAAAATTAATGTTCAGTGAAATGGATACCCCATTACACTAAAATTCGAATAAAATAAGATTTTCAAATTGAAACTCTATGAAAGAATGGTTTGTATCATCTAGTCCAAAATAATTTAATACCTTTTTTATTTCGTTATAGGCAAAGCAAACCATGAAATGCAATGTGAGTAACATTGCATTTCAATAACAGAATTTTTACTTAATGTAAGCTTCTGTCACCATTTGTACTTGAATCCAAATTTAGAATTCAATTTATCAAAACACAATATATTTTTGCAAGTATTTGTTAAATTACCAAATATGAAGAGTACATATGTTTTGATAACTTCCTGAATTAAAGTAGTCACTCGCTTATATCATCCAAATCCAAACTAATTTGACGCATGTTTTAACCATCTAGCTATAGGCAAAGTGAACCATCTAGTACAAACTAATTCAACGCACATTTTAATATTCTAGCTATAGGTAAAGTGAGAATTTTTGTTTTCCAACTAAGAACAAAATTTGTCGAAATACGTAGATTTATGTTTTTATAAAGATTTATTAATTACCAAATGTGAAAAATAAAACATTCTAAATTAACAACACAATTTATCCTTGATTTCTAATCGGCGCCACTTCCCTGTAGATATAATATAAAGATACGAGTATCTGTAATATTATCTAAGCACATTTGAAAATGAATTGGATATTTATTAATGTTAAAAAGATGAGATTATTCTAAAGCAAAAATGTCACAATACAGTTTTCCAACCTTCTTTTCAATGCATATAAATTTCAATTACGGGTGATGTCATTATAGTTGATAAAGAGTTAATATATAAATGGAAAAAAGACAACATACTTTAGTCATATATTTAATAAATAAAAGTTACTTGTAAAAGTATGAATATTATTAAAAATTACTACAAATAGTAAAAGAAAAAATAATACCGAATCAGATAAAACAATACTAATAATACTTTATAAAGTCTTGATTGAAAACAAATGAAGCGAGTGTAACTTTAAACCGTGTAAGTACACAGATGAAGTAAGTATAAAAATTAAAAATAATCTTTAAACAGATCAAAATAATATTCGTAATAGTTAATGTTTATCAGTATTTAAAAGTAACATATGATAGGTATACATATACTAATGTGAAACTTACAGATTATTTTTCAAAAGCCTTAATTTATTGCAAAATAAGAATCAATCAAAGCCTGTCAACTCGCAAACCCCGGATCTGTTTCCAAGGGAATTGGAACATGACAGTTTCTTCCAATATCTCCTCATTTTCCTCGGGAAGCTAATCATTACATAAAATGGCTATGTTACGTATAACAGCACAGCTTATAATGATATTGACTTAAGTAGTCAACTTATTACCCATACCACGGCCCAGACATGGGAATCGCTTCTTCTAAACGCCAAACATTCTTCCCAATAGATTCCTTGTTTTTATATGAGCATTATTATAATTCTGTTTACTGCGTGTTTGAGGATTTACCAAAGATGTTAAAATAATTGGAAAGCTTGGGTACCTATCATCTTCTATCAAAATGCCACCCAATATCTGATCTCTTAGTTTAATAAAGAGTGGTGGTATTTGGAATATGCGGTTATCATGCATGCTACCTGCATATACCTGCAATTATATCAAGAAATTCTCCATTTTAATTAAGATTGTTCATTGTAGATATATAATTAAAAAGGTAAAATTAGTAAACACAACCATACACACCTGAACATTAAATGAAAAGTATGATTTTCTGTTTCGGAAAACTTCACTATGCCCGTATGCACGTATGTTTTCAATATCGTTTTCGGGGAATTTAATTAAATCTGGAGTCAATGTCGATAGTGCATCCAATACCTTCGTCATAATATTGGAAACAGTGCCTTGCGATATTTGATGATCATTTTTAGAAGCAATATATCCTTCACAAGTTAATATTATTTAATAATATGTATAACATAAAAAAGAAATGAGCCGTCACGAGACGCCTGGCAGATGTGAAACATCATGTTCGTACAAGTAATATGCATAAAAGACAAGATTATTATTATAGACAAGATTATTATATATGATTATTATACAGGAACTAAATATAGCATAATGAAAAAATAAAATATTACGAATTTCTTACAGAAAATGGTGACTTTATTTAATAAACATTTATTTACAATTAATACAAAAATAATAAAGCACAGGTTATATGTACCGTAGTAAACAACAGCGTCGAACTGCGTGTAAAGGAGGTCGCGTAGTCGGTTGCGCATGACGACACGTCGCCATACCGTACACTCTACTACATATAGACTATATATATACCTTAGTATAGCGTGGCGACCCGTTGCCACGGCAAGCGTCGCGACGCCAACAATCCGGTTTATACCTGCGCCTATAGATGTTTCACATCAAAAATACAAACCTGGAATGAGTCTGACGCATAGAAACTTAAGCATATTAAAAGTTGAATGGCTAGATTAACTGGTAATCCTCGATTCGAGTACGACGTGAAAGCTGTCTCAATTTTTGGAAGGATAAACTATAACACGCAATCCTTGGAAAATCTATATCGTCATTTAAACTCGTCTTCGGACTAAAATTCAAATGGGTTTGCGGCGTCCCTTATATATCGTTTTGATAATTGACTCTCGATGGCATCATATTGTTCGGAGTTGTTACATCAAATACATAATAAATAAAGATATATAGAAATAGAAATATGTAATGAAAATTATTGAAAGTTTATCGTTTCTGAGCTGTCAAATCTACACCTAGTTGGAGATTTCGTATCTATTAATACGTCAGTTCCAAATTCAAATCTCTTGTCTATGAACCGCAAAATCAACACCTAAAACTCGGTTAAATTAATCCAGATTAAAAAGTACGAGCTAATTAATCTGCGCTTACATGGTAACAATTGAACAAAAATAGCATTTAATCTGGTTTTAAGTAAAGATTTAATCTAGTCGGAGTCTATTAATACGAGCCTTATAGACTTACTCGGCACTATTATGTATATCGATGAATAATCGTATCGATGCGAGTGTTGATTATCAAGTTTTGTCTGAAGGAAAATATAAAACTGACCAAAATTAAGCAAACATAACACCCTCCAAAACAACGAAAAAAAATTGAGAAAGTCGCTCCATGAAAATAACTGGCAATACAAGGAATATAATTGAGTTAACCTGTGACAATTAACAGTTCATTATTGAAGAGAATTTAAAAAACAATTCAGCAGTGCAGTTTTTATTATTACTCAACACAATTCAGAAAGAGAAAAGATCTACAATTTTCTTCAACAATTGAACCAATACAAAAAGGAGAGCATTTTCCTTGTACTTTTGAACCTTTAATTAATCGTAGGTACAGCATTATATCCCTAAATAGAAGTAGGCTAGTATGAAATAGAAATAGAAAATTAAAAAAGATAGGGCTTCAATATTTTTGTGTGTTTTTTAATAAAAAGAAGTTTTGCATTACAATTTCAGGAGCTAATAAGAGCTAATGTTTTGTTTAACTGCTAAAAAAATTTGGAAAAAAGTTATTTGTTTTCCGAACAATTCTAATTAATTTGTACAAATTTTACTCACGTTTATCAATACAAGTATTAGTACAAGACGCAGGATTAAATACTCAACCAAATGAAAATCGTGCCGAGGAAATGTTTTGATTCGATAAAAACTTCCATAGAATTAGCGTTCATATTTTATTATCCTCGTAAAATGTAAACTTTTTGAACAAAACTAATGAGAATTTCCTTAATATTTTCTTCATCAATAACTTTACGATGAGACTTGTTTGTGATACATAATATGGACTTTGCTATGTCAATACTACATGCAAAAATATTTCTCCGAAAAAAGTATTTCTGTTATTTGGATCCTAAAGTTACAATTAGGAAAATGTATTCTACAAATACAGTATGAATATAAAAAACACAAATTTTTCGTATTATTTCATTTCATTCTGAAGAAAAGGCTAAAATATGCCGAAAAAATATTCGATATACATTGTATAGAATATACATATACATACAGGGTATTGTAGGATACCTAAATTTTTTAACCCTCATAAGCAGTCAAAAAACATAAAGATGACTTGAAAACATTAAATGATAGAAATAAGAACTTTATACCATATGTTTGTCAATGTCAGTGCAATATTTTTATTTTTAAAATTGAATAAAATTCAGTTTCCACCAATTTATCAGCTAAATATGAAACAGTACGAGTGAAATGAAAACATTACTTCGGTTTAGGTCGTTAACAAACATTGCTTAAGGTCGGCTATATGACTAAGATAGCAGAATTTAATTCTCAAAGAGAAATTAAAATTTCTTGCCATAATCACTAATACCAATGATAAAGCACCTTGTTCGAACAAAATACCAAAGTGAGATCATTAGTCATAATGAATGTAGTAAAACAAATAACAATTATTTAAAATTTTGAGAAAATTTTTTGAAAGAAGACTACAATATTTACATTGAAATACAGACTCGGACATAGATTAATTTGCAGACAGAAACATCATAGAATTAAAAAAGATTATGTTACGAGTGAATTTGAGATTAAATTTTTGAAAAACTATAAGCACTGTATTATTTTTATCAATTATTGCAAATTCTATTATACAAAGCACTACACCATATTTAGGCATTATAAATAATTTTGTTTGATTACAATTTGTAAGTATGTCCCACAGGAAAAAATTACAGTAATGTAACAAAAAGTATATTAAGTTATCACCAGATGACACTGATAGCATCTTGCACTATTCCTATAGGTCGCACGTCTACCTCACTGCACGTCGATACTATCACGTCTACTTATCACGTGTATATCTTTTATTTTTAACTAGCTTTTGCCAGCAGCTCCGCCCGCTTGGAAATTATGATGTTGAAATTTATTGATAGAATGACTCCTGCTTCCACGACATAATGCCTCCACTTTTTTTGCAATTCCATAGCGCTTCCTGCTTGCCCACACTCCAGGGCGTAGCTCCGTAACGTCAACACCTACACTATAAGTTTCATACACAAAAACCGTCAGAATAAACAACCTATACGATATTAAAAACCGCAGCAAAATCAAACCAGTACAATGAAATGCAAATTTGATTCACAATTTAACGCGGTTGGATTCAAGAGAAAGTTTTGTTATAAAAGAAACAAAATTTCAAACATTACGTTCAGGAAAAGTTGACTCAGTGTCATCATTGGGAAAAGTATAAATAGAAAGCTACGATGAAGTTACAACATGCCATCCCATCTCTCAAGTTTCCAACGTTAAATTTGAAATTTACACAATTCGACGTCAACGCATCAACTGGAGGGTACATATTAAGTAAGACATATTTCTAAAGTTTTCGCTCATACACTCTGCCTGAAATATGACTGAAATCGTAATTTGAATATGATTGGCATTTGATTAATGTGCAAACAAAATTTAAAAATACTTTTTTTCTTTAAAACTACTGTGCCGCTAACCATGAACTGCTATTCCCGATAGACGTGGAAAGCTTTGCTAACGAGCTGATGGTACTACGGTAAGTACAAGTTTCGTTAACGGCCGTTCATTTTTTTTTGTAAATAAGCACGTAGTTTAATGAAGTTTGTAAGGCAATATACTCGTACGAGTATCTTCAGTTTCTTAGATCCTAAAAATACTCTTCCTTATTGGTCGTAGACTACAATATTAATACAATTACAATTCTCGTACATACGTGACTGTACGAATTAAATATAAAACTGACCGAAATAGTTTCTACCGAATAATTAATCAGTTTGAATAACACCGAGTGTATTTTATACATTTTGTTCTTATTTGCCTAAAAAGAAATTGTTTTAAAAATATATACATTAATTAATTAACAATTGATTAAATGCTAACATAAATGTAACCTACCGTCACTTTGTTTTCAGTCTTAAACCATTTTAAGTCTCTCAATAAAGAAGGGCAATTCACATTTACGTAAGATAATTATCTGAGCATGCATGCATATTTGATTAAGTTATAATTTATTGAAGTACATGCCCGGCAGTGGCCCGAACCCAGAACCTCAAGAACTAAAAACTACCAAAAAATATTCTCTATCACTGTGTGTCTTTATGCATAGAAGTAAAATAGAATTAAATATATTCATCAGCATTTTTCTAAAATGAGAAAAATTACGCAGATGTAGTGAGATGACCATAAGATCTAGAGCAAAACCTTTCCCAATACTGTAAAAGAAACTGTGAGGATATTAAGAATTTAACATTATATATGTATATTAATGTTGATTTGAAAATATGTAAAGGTTTTAATATCTTTACTTGTATCTAATATTTAAATAAAATTACACAACTTCCCACAGCATCTCTTAAAACAAATGGATTATTTATATAGTAAAACATTTGTTTTAATGTTTATGCATAGAAGTAAAATAGTTTAATAATTGCAAAATTAAACAAAATTGTTGGTATGATATGTTAATATGTATATTTTGGAATATTTATAATTTTTCATTTTCGTCTGAAATTCTTTATTAACGACTTGACTTCAGCTAAAAACGCAAAGAGCGACACAGGCACCAATATACAAGTACATAAAGTTTATTTTGATTTTAGGGTTACATAATGAAACAAGGAATCATTATAATTTCGTCGTGGTCTGTCCGTCTGTCACAGTATCACGGTTTCCATAAATTTAACCTACATAATATGCATGAATGCATTTTCCAAGTAGGCGTTTCAGGAAAAGATCTCAGTTCACATGTAGCAAATTATCAAAAAAAATTTTCACTCGTCTCATCCAATCCCACATTTTAAGTCCAATTTGCGAAATATTAAAATTCACAGTGACATGTAATGTGTCCCCACCTCTAATTTTGCAACCACCTCTAATTTTTAAAAAGACTACTTTGTGAAATTTACTGTTTCGTTTCGACACGCATTTGGCCGGTTTTTATACATTTACTGATAATTATCACATAGTAGTATCTGACTTTTCTGCAAATTATCCTTTAATTAAAATTTATCAAGAAATTAATCTTTTAAACCAAAAGATTATTTATACAGTAAAACATTTGTATTCCATTTCACACCGCTAAAACAGGCATGGAGACAATTTGGTACGAAGTTCCCACACACTCGGGAAATCAAATGGTAAAAATGTAACGTAATATCGTATTAACTTCTATTATATTTTCTTATTTAACTAGCTGCCAAAAAATCACTCATTAGGATAAATAGTGATTATTGATATGATAAATTTCACTTAAAATTTCCTGAAAAATAAATATACTATAATTTTAAAGATCTCTTAACAAATTTCGATGGTTTTTAAGAAAATTTCATTTTTTTTCTTTTGAAAATGGTAATAATATCAACTTGGTAGTGGTGGTAATGCCAACAAAACAGTAATGACGACAAAGGTATAGAAATGATTTTGAACTTAATTCTATATTATTGATCACTGATTTGATGAATTTTAATTTACATTAAGTATGTTGATATGTTGGTAGTAAGTATGTTGATGTAATAAACCGCGTATTAGTAATATTTATGATTATTACTACCTAGTGGGATTTATTAAATTAACACTTAATAAATAATCTACAATAGGAAATAAAATATTGATTACTTTAGTTTTAGATTCGTAATTAATTATAAAAACTAAAAATAACGACTTCTTAATAATAATTGGTAACTATCTAAAAAATAAAAATATATTAATTTGAAAATAATCAAAAATAAGAACTAAAATATCTTTGCATCTAGCTTTGGATTAGTTATTAATTATTAAAACCAAAAATAACGATAATTGCTAACTGTCTGAATTAAGCAACAAAATATTAAGTTTAAATTAACATTAAACAGCATCTATAGCTTCTAGCTAGCTAGATTAGTTATTAAAGATTAAAACTAAAAATAACATTTTTTAAATAATAATTAGTTAAGTAACAAAATATTATATAATTAACTATAACTTCAAATTATAAAAAAAAAAAATATATATATATATATATATATCTTATTATAACCAATTAATTAAAACAGTTTCTACATTTTTTTATGGAATAAAATCTTTACGGCGGATTACCCTGTATTTTCTGTACCTTTGTTAAGTTTGACTGTTTTATTAGGTAAAATTATAATATCAGAATTATTGACTTTGTTTTGTGAAGAGAAACAACATCGACAGTGTTCAGATATAGATGGAATATTTGTTACATCGCATAATAGCTCTCTGGCAGAGGAAGAAGCAATCACTGTTTCTTCTGTTATGGTTTGTACGTTATACGGAACAATAAAAAATCCTAGGTGTAGACCATGAACACAAATTTTTCCATAATCACAATCAAAGCAACTGCCACCCGGCACTGTCATTATCCTAGTAAGCATTGTCCTAAGTCCACAAGACCTGGTGGATGAAAAAGATGCCCATGAAAGCTGATATGTTTATTTTATTGATATTATTTTGTCTATTTTCGATTTTTTCGGAATCCACATGTCTTAATAATAAGAACGCATCGTGAACGCTTTTATTTATGGCTTCTAAAAATTGTTCGTAACTACCAACCTCGTAAGTACCGACAACAACCTAATTTTATCAATCTGTCAGCAGTATTTTTTAAAACACCCGTGCCATCCGTGGTACCCTTTTTACCATGCCCTGCTTCAGAATAGTTCCAGGTGAAGTTCCGTATTAGTAGATAATCCTTGACTAATTAAGTTAATATATAAAACATATGCTTATTTCTATATTGTAATGAAAGAGAGTTAGATATGAAAAGTGCAATCGTACTACGAGCATCGCTTAAATAAAATTCCTTAATTTTTCTATAACGCCTTTATATTTACGTTTCCTGAACTACTTTTCCCTCACTTTCTTTAAGCAGTCTTCGTATCTTTTCTTTCAAACTTGTTTAATTTATTAAGCTTATCAAATAATACTATATGTTTCTTACATTCCACTTATCAAATTCGTGTTAAGCGTTGATCTATCGTATTTCAGATACCTCTATGGGGTTGAAGCTTTTATTTTGGCTGGTTAAACATCCTTCAACCACATTATTTATTACAACAACTTCTGGTAAAGTCCGGACTGTGATAGTCTTCTTGGAATCTCAGTATATATTTTTTTTTTACTAAGTTTTGGCACTCATTTGTCAACAACTGACTTCTTATTACCAGCCATTATAATAACAAAATAAATTGCGTGCAAATATTCCTGAATTTTTTTTATCATTTTTAAGCTTTTTTTTCACTTTTCCATTAAGTTTGATACTGATATTTTTCAAGTACATCAGTATTTTCTTTCTAGCAGTATCTTTTATCACACGTTCGATATCATTAATAAAATATCTAAATAAAATAGCCTTGATATTTCTCTCAACGCTTCTGCTGCATAAATCAGTTTGAATACCACCGAGTCTATTTTTTATCTATTCTTCTTGTTTGCCTAAAAAGAAATTGTTTTAAAAAAACACTTCCAGCTGTTCGGATTTATTAAAAATTTTGCACAGGTATTGAGAACCGTAAAAAAAATTATTAAAAAAATTAAAATTACAGTAAAAATATATTTTTTTAGTCTTAAACTATAATGGTAACTGTAAAGATTTTCTTTTAAGACTAAAAAAATAAAATTATCTAAAAAACACGCTTTTGTAGCAATATGAACTAAAAAGAAAAAAAATAATAATTAAATATAAAGATTTTCGTTAAGAACGAAAGGATATCTGATGACTAAAAAATAACTTTAATTAAAAAAAAGCGTGCTGTGTTCTCGACTTACATTTTTATAATGACTCTACCTTTTAAGTATAAAAGATCACGCGGAAATAAATGATGTTTTATGTTAATTTTACAATATTTAGTATTTAAATACAGAAAATAATATTTTTACTTACTGATAACAAATCAGCCCATCATTAAACAGCGTGTTTATATTAAATGTTGTAAGTTATATACAACACAAACAGTTACTAGAACCTCAATTCATTATAACATCGAAAGTTTAATAAAACTATTTTTCCCTTTTCCAAATACAACTTGCAAAGAGCCAGCGTTTGATTTGTTTTCGTTTTATTCACTAGGGGTGCAAATCCTTTTCTAGTTAATCTTCCTAAAATTGACGTTTTATACATTTATTTTCTGCCGCGAAGCGAGACGAACTGTACCCACCTACCACCTACGCAGTACGGCAGTTATGTCTCGACAAAGCTAGACAAGTTAATGCTTATATATGAATCCATAATAAAAAAGAGATATTTTCATACTAACAACAATTTTATTATTGATACTTTGGTTGCATCATGAAGCTAGGAACCTATCATAACTTCATAATGTCCATCTGCCTTTCACAGAATAATCGAGTCTACAGTTTTAGATCAATATATATGAAATTTTGTAAGAAGATACTTCTAGTGATCTCAACTATATATATAAAAAAATTTCTTAACTCCCCATCCATGTGACAGGATAGCGAAATATATATATTGTGAATCCAATTGAGTGGAGTATTTATTATTTTATATTTTTTAAACAGCGGTTATGAAATATATTAAGCTTCAATACGACGTACAATGTGTACCATCCTTCATGGACTGGAGAGTCTGAAATAATTCTCGGTTAGCATACGATTAGCTAATTTTTGAATGGTCTATTACATTTCTCTGTTCAAGAGACGTGGACAACTACGAAACCGTGTTTTAGGCCTATTAAGCCACGTCTTTGGCCGGTTATTTTTAAACAAATTCTAACATCACTATGTACTATACATTAATCTAAATTTTCTGATAAATACGTGTGTAGGAAAAAATTCAACAGGTCGTAATTTCAAAACGAATTCGTTGTCTTTTATTAATTTCATCAGTTTAAAAAAAAACATAATGAATGGTATTTTAATGGTCATTAAAATACCATTCATTATGTTTTTTTTTGCTGAAATATGCCCTTCTCCAGATTAGGATCCGGGGCGGAAAATATTTATACCAAGTAACCACAATTAGTTCTTGGATTTCATTTGTTAATTTAACCAAACTTATACCGAACCTCTGGCTGGCCTCAGACAGGCGAAATTCTCTCTGAATTCCGAGACGGAATTCATATTATGAATTCAAAAGGGCCGGAATTTCTTACAATTTTATGCTGCTACATACACATTCCGATTTTTTGGTTTATGAATTTTTCATATCGATCTGACAGAATGATATGGACGAGTGTTATGAATTCCGGATCCGAAAATCTCAGGTTATGAATTCAAAATACATTTTGTAGGAGCAAGCACACACGCTCCCAAATAATATTCGGCATTCTCTCAGTATGCACTGACAGCATTGGCGAAAAGACGTGTTGCGTTGCGACTTTGATCTATTTGTCTGGCGTGTCTGGCGTGATTTCTGACAGGGAAAATGTAATTTTGTATGTAAAAAGTCGCCTTGTATATGAGAAACTTCTATTACAGGTTTTCACGACTTGAATAAACGGATATAAGATCCATATAACCTCATAAGTTTCTGAAACAATACTAGAGATTGTATGTAATACATTTTCCATCTGCAACGCCTAAAATAAAAACACTGAATTTTATTTCTATCCTACAGGATTTGCTGCACAAATAAAGGAAAAAGCCATATTCGTGCAGTAATTTTAAGATTTTTGGACAAAGAAGTTATGAGGAAAAAATAAATATAAGCTAAAGACTATTGCAGTATATATATATATATATATATATATATATATATATATATGTTTGTGTGTGTGTGTGTGTATGTACGCGTGTGTGTGTGCGTGCGTGCGTGCGTACGTGTATATATATATATATATATATATATATATATATACACATACACATAGATTATAATACGATACTAGTATTATTTGTTTGTTCAAAAACCTAACCTTGTAAAATACTAAACCCATTTTGATGATTTCGATTTATTAGCCATGAACGAACTTATGATGCGAATGATGACGATGGATAAAGACACAATAAACTCCCACGATAGAACTTTCAAATAAAACTACAAAGGGATAGAACTTTCAAATAAAACTACAAAGGGATAGAACTTTCAAATAAAACTACAAAGAGATAGAACTTTCAAATAAAACTACAAAGGGATAGAACTTTCAAATAAAACTACAAAGGGATAGAACTTTCAAATAAAACTACAAAGGGATAGAACTTTCAAATAAAACTACAAAGGGATAGAACTTTCAAATAAAACTACAAAGGGATAGAACTTTCAAATAAAACTACAAAGGGATAGAATTTTCAAATAAAACTACAACTATTTACGAGAACGAAATTTTGTATTTTTTACATGTAAATGCAAAACAATATATATTATTACCTTAAGTAAAGTGAGTTCTTCTTCATAGGCATTTATCGCGTAAAAGAAGTGCAATGAATATCATTTCCTCTTCTTATATAATTATTTTAAAGAATTTGAAATTAAATCAGGAACTTCGAGACGTCCACGGCTACCAAGAAACGAGATTTAACTGAACAAACTGTTTTTTAAGAGATATATGTGACAAGCATTTAAATTTAGATTATGAATCCTGTCACTGAATTCAGAGAGGCATTCCGACTGTCTGAAGTCAACCTTACAACGGAAATGTGCATAAAATATAAAATCGTCTTATGATAGTGAAAAAAAAGATGTAAAAAGAACAATAGTAAAGTTTTCATTGAAAAAATAATTTTCATTCCAAAATTTTCATTACAAACTATGCAAAATGAATCGCAATCAGAATCAAGTGACGTCATCAATATTGTTCTTCCTATTATTAACTATCTTTCTCAATAATAGGTAATAGGCATTTACGTTTGCGCAAATGTTTACAATAGTTTTCTTAGAAAATATTAAAAAAAAAGTAGAGCATGGTCAAAATTTTCACCACACACTTAATCACTATGATACAAAATTTTCGTGCGTAGAAACAACATTAGAAAAACAACTACTGTATGTGTAATTAACATGCAAATTATTGTCAAAAACAAAGTAAGTTTTTCGTAACATGTGCACTTTCGTCGAATTTAGATTTTAATGTTTTAATTTTTGAAAGAAAACTTATACTAAACCACATTTAATAGATTTTGAATGTTTACCACACAATTTACTAAGTTTTGCAAGAAAACTCCGTGAAATTATATTTGAACTTTGACAGCGCCACTTGTTTGACACATTCTCAGTAGTAAAACAGTTTTACAAATTTAATTTTTTACAAAAAAGTTGTGAGTGATCTTTGCAATTATCAAAACCGTTGTATGTACTTACTTTCCCTTCAATGAAAAAAATAAAAAGGAGAAATCACTTTCATTGATCTACGTTCGTACTAATCGTTTATTAACTTACTCAAAGAGATATTCCCCATTTTGAATGAAAGTTTTTGGGGAATAATTAAAACTTTGAAACACTTCCTTCTTAATTTGATATAGTACACAGTACACCTTGCTAACGTGGATTCGAACATAAGACGGAAACAAGAATTTATACGCTACGTTTCTCGATCATCATATACTGAAGTTGATAAATTGATAATTGCAGCGTATAAATTGACGCTATGTTCTGTCCATTTGCTTTAAAAACATTTAAAACACTAACATGACAAATGTTATTATCGTCAATTTTAATGACAGAATGGCGTCAACGTATTTGGTGTGTTTTGGCGGTAAATTCAAAACATCAATCTTTAAACCCCATTTTCTATGCAATAACTAAAAATCTTTAATGTCTATAACAACCAATAACTAGATGAGTTAAAAAAAATTGTGCATATGCCCTATTGGGTTGTTGACTGCTCCTAAATTTGTTGTTTTTCATAAAATATCATGAAAATATGAGTTAATTAAAAACCAGTATTGAAAAAATTATATTTATTAATTAAAATATAAGCGAGTTATGAGTTCCCAGATTTAATGGAAGAGATAGAGTAGTTATGGATGGAAAGGGTAAAGGTTAATTAAAAGTAAACATTTAGTAGTAGGTATAGAAAGGATATATCTTCCAGTCTAGTCGCTCTCAGAATACAATAAGCATTATTAAAAATGAAGACGCAATTGAGCATTGCCTTTCTTGGCTAAGCGTTATGTTCAAACTTTTATAACTGATCAATTTTGAAGATTTGTCAAATATTTTTTTCTCGTCGCCTAGAAATTATGATAATGAGAAAATAATATTGGACAAATCTTCACGAAATAACTATGATTCATGAAATAAAAATAAGTCAAATAATATAAATCTTCAAAGTGATGTGCAATGGTACCACACCCCTATCACGTCCATTAATTTTTCAACCATCGATTGAAAAAATCCGAAATCAAATTCTCGGTACTAGCATTTAATTAGAACTTACAAATAACATTTCGACAGGTTTGTTCAATAATTTTAAGAGATATAGACACAAAGTACGCGTGGTTCTGACACGCATTTCGCCGCTTTTACCGTTAATAATTAATTATAACATTTTTTTTAATACAATTATATAAAGATTTTTTTATATAAAATCAATAAAAAATAAAAAGTTTTATATATTTATATCCATACAATATTAAAATAGCCGAATAACTTTGAAAACTCGATTATATTTTTAGAAGTTTTGACGTTAATTTGTATATCTTGGAGAGTGGCTTCTTTTTCAGACTAAATTTATATAATAGTTTCATCGAAAAACCTATATATAAACGCAATAACTTCACAATGTATCTTGAGAAAAAGAAGAGATTACTTCATTACTCGTTTTTATAAAACCTATTTCGTTAAGGATACCAATAAAAACGTTCGAATAAAACTTTCGCTCTGTCGGTTTCAAGGAACTTTTTAATTGGATTTTGTAAACTCTTTCAAAACTTTCTTTTTCATTGGAAATTGGCATTATATTGAATAAAAGTATGGAAAAATAACGGTTTTTTCTTTACGTAGATAGATGTAAAAATGTTTTCGTTATGTGAAATTTTAATTAAGCATTTTTATTTTTTTATAAGAGCCATGCTTTGCGACTTCAACTAAATGCCACACAGACTGCAGATGGAAATAATTTCGTAGTTAGTTCGGTGCGCCGCGCCGTGTCGCAATAGGACCGCAATGAAACTTGGCAAATATGACATCAACAAAAAGGATATATATATATATATATATATATATATATATATATATATATATACATATATACATATATACATATACACATATATACATATATATATATATATATATATATATATATATATATACACATGTAAAATGAGTACCATTATATTTACTTTTCCAGCGAGCGAGCAATAAACTTTATAAGAATATAAACAAAAAAATTTATACTATATGAAATTATACATTCTAAAACGCAAAAACAGGATCCATTTCACAAAACAAAGTAATGTATCCTTAATAAATTTAAATGGCACTTATCCGTCCATTCAATCCATCGAAATTGTTATTCAACCATTTGAAAACCTTTCAATATAAAAAAAGTGGGGGCAAAAAAATGTTATCACACAAACATATTATTATTTATAATATACTTGTAATTTTGGACCCTTAAGAAATTCGAGGCCAAGATCTCATCGTGCGGTTATGTAACATCTTACCCGTATAGCCCGTAACGCACCCTACACGGGTAATGTCCAGCGACCGGTATGCCCTTATGATCTAAATGGTAATTCATCGGTTTCCTGATATTAGAACTATTGCTAATAGCCGATGAATCCCACCATTTAGATCATGGTAATAATGATTATAAAAATTACCTGAAAGTTATTTTTTATTACAATAACGCAACGTTGTCCACTACTGGATTAATTTTATTTTGAGATGAGAGTCTCGAATGTTAAAACGAATGGCAAATGACAAAAAGAACACATTTGCAAGATGCAGTAAATAACGAAAAGTGTATTAAATATTGTTATTGTACACGTCTGCCGTTGAATAAAGATACAATCTATTTTAAAATGATACTTGGTGCAGTTCTATCGACAACACACGACCTATCTAGAATAAATCACATATACAAAATTTAGTGTGTACAGGAATCCTACATTTTTTGCGCAATAGGAATAATTTTTAGAAGACACAACTTTTGTAAGATTTAAAAACAGTCAACTACAAACATGTAAACAAAAACTGGTTTTTTAATGTTTTTTTACACTGGATGTCTCATGATCTATTTTTGAGAATTTCGAATAAATGGTGATATTTTTGTATATTCGGTAGCTATGAAAAGATTTATTTTTGTTACTATAAAAATTTCCGAGAAAAAATTATGAAGAAAAATTTGTACGTAGCAAATTAAAAGCAAACCACAGTTCCTAATTGATATGGCGGTTCTTTAGTTTACAAAGTGTTCATAAATGCAAAAAGCCCAAATTATATTGTAAGTATAACTAACGTAAATAACAACTTTATCCTGCTTTCTGCGTAAAATTGCATACAAAATTAAAAAGCTAATTACGATCATTTCGCCCGAGAGGTCTAAAGTAACTTGTATTGCGTATAAGACCACTCCTTCGTACCTTAAAATTTACCTTTGATTTTACTTTTACAACGGGAAAAAAGCAGCGCCTTTTCGTAATTGTGTTGTTGAGCGTTAAAACGCTAAAATTACCACAATTTTTCTAAATTGCTGTAATTTTTTTCTTCAACTTAGTAAAGTATACGGTTCCCTTATCGCGATTCCTACTTTATTTTTTTAATTCGTAAAAATGTCGAAATAACACTGACGTCAGACAGCAAAACGCTGTGTAGCCCATACTGCGTTTTACATTACGCGGCGTAATTTAATAAGCATGATGGTATCTATACATCGTAGGACAAACGTTTTTATTTATACACTTGAACAACTTCATTAGAAACGGTGTCTGCAAAAAATAAAACAAAACTAAAATAAGCGAAAAGGTATAGAAATCAATATTTTGCCATCAAACGGCATAATAATATGACTACAGAAATTATGGCCCGAATGTGTCAATCGTTTTAATTTAACCGTTAAAGGCAGAAGAAAAACTGATAAGTCATTTTTATTATATTTACGAGTAATTATAATTTAAAAAATATAGTAATTCTGCAAGTAGTTTTCAGTTATGGTTTTAGATCGTAAATAATCACCACCATTCCCTAATGCCTATATTTTTAAGATTCCGTAGCCAAATGACAAAAATGAAACCCTTATAATTTCATCGTGTCCGTCTGTCCGCTTCTTATGTCAAATTATCACAACTTTTTCTCTTTGAGAGCGAATGCGATGACATATGACAGGAGAGCGCAGTTTAAATTATGTGAATAAACAGAAAATTTTTTTACATTTGTTCTTTAAGTTTGTCGTCTTTTGAAGATATCGGCATTTTTTTCAATATCGAATCCTGCGCACGTGACAGGTATGTAAAATTTACTTATGAAATTCTCGCACACCAAGACGCGCCCCACCTCACCTACCCCTTTGATACACACACAGTCAGATCGCATCACCGCAATCAGTTGGCCAGGAAAGCTTGTCAACGAGGCACGCGAAAATTTTAGTTATACTCATGTTCGGTTGCGATCGTGTTACACTTACCTATTTCGTAAATCAATATTGGGTGAAGATTGTTGCAGTGAAAAGTGGTGAAATAAGGTAGGTAATATTTATTTTTAAAATAGTCTTTTGTTGCACATTGTTTGAGATTAGGAACAACATGCTCCCTTCTAAAGTTTGTAAATTTTGTCATATTTACCTAAGTATATAGTTTAATGTTGAAGTTATACATTTAATGGACTGTACTCCATGATTATGATCATATATGGTGTGATGTGGTATCTTATTTGGTTACCGTATTGATATATTTCGAATTCTACGTGTTGAAAATTTTCAATTAAAATTTTCTTTAATATATTAACATATTTATCAAAAGGTAGGTGTGTACATAATTTAATTTTATTTTATGGTTGTTGCAGAACAGGATGTCGACCAAAAAAAAAACATAAAGTTGACGCACAATGTCGAATATTGAAAAACAGTTGGGCTGAAACCTTTTTTGTTACAGAACACAATGGAGACATACTATGCCTCACATGTCATGACAAAGTATCAGTTTACAAGGAGTACAATATTAAACGGCATTATTCTACAAAACATGCATCTAAATACGTTGAGTACAAAGATCAAATTCGAATTGATTGTATAAATTCGTTGAAAAAAAATATGGTCGGTCAACAGGCAATGTTAAACTACCAAAAGAAAATTCCGAGATAGTTGCAAAAATTAGCTTTATGGCAGAAGAAGCCATTGCCAAGCGAAGTAAACCCCTATCCGAAGGAGAATTTGTCAAAGAATGCTTGGAAATATTCACAGGGATGACTTGTCCGGAGCATAAAGCATTAATTAAAAATACCAGCTTGTCACATCAAACTATAGCAAGGAAAATTTATGATATCTCCCAAGTTATCGAATCGTATTTAAAAATAAAATTAATGCATTTTACGAAGTACTGATACGTCAGATACAGCGTAGTTGGCAGTTTTTGTAAGAGGAGTAACTGAAGACTATACAGTGACCGAGAAATTGCTTGATTTGCGTTCAATGAAAGATACAACCACAGGACAAGATATCTACTAAGAAATAACGAGTTGCATGGAAAAATATGAGCTTAAAGTCGAAAATCTTTGCGGCTTAACTTCAGATGGTGCACTAGCAATGACAGGAAGAACAAATGGTTGTGTGGCATTAATGCGCAATAGCATCACACACAATCACACAGCTTCATTGTATTATCCATCAAGAACAGCTATGTGCAAAAGTGCTTGAGCTGAACAACGTGATGGATAAAGTAGTGCAGACAGTTAATTTTATACGTACAAGAGGAATGAATCACAGACAGTTTCAGGCAATTCTATCTGATGTAGGTGCAGATCATGAAGACAACGTATACTTCAGTCGCGTTCGCTAGCTTAGGAGAGCAGCCACACAGTGAAGCGATTTTAGTCTTTGCTCATAGAAGTAAAGATTTTTTTGAAAACAAAGGCCAAGACATTAGTTTTTTAACTGATGAGCAGTGGTTGGCTGATCTGACATGACTAAGTATATATAACTAGCTTTCCTAGTTGATATAACTAAGTATCACTCTGACACTAACCTAAAACTACAAGGAAAAGATCAACTTTGCACGCAATTATAAAAACATGTCCAAGCTTTTATAAAAAATATTATTAGCTTTTATAAAGCTCATATTATTGGAAAAACAACTAATACATTGGGATACCTTATCTTCAAGTGATCAAGAGATAATGGACTTAGGCAAGTACGCGTCGTTGTTACAAGGGTTGATGAATGAGTTTGAGGAGAGATTCATAGACTTCAAATCACAAATACCCACCATGAAAGCATTTCAAAATCCATTTAATGTTGAAATTGAAAGCGCAGAATTAAAGCTACAGTTGGAATTGATTGATATACAAAGCAATTCTCTCCTAAAAACAGCATATGATGGTTGCCTTCCGAACGGACTGATTAAATTTTACACAAAGTATATTAACCGCAACTAATACCCAAACCTTACCAAATTGGTTCATCAACAAATTCCCTTATTTGGTAATACATACACTTGTGAACAGTTTTTCCCCCATGAAACATAACAAGTCAAAAACAAAATCATCTGTATCAGCCACCCATCTTACAGGCATTCTGCGCAATGCCACTTCTAAAATATCAGCTGACATAAATGCACTGTGCAAACAAAAAAAAATGTCAGTCGTCTCATTAATGTGATAATTTGTAAACCTGAGGCTTTCTTTTTTTTAATAAATTATTCATGTTGAAAAATTAAAATTACTGTTTTCTTTACATTTAAAGTTCACTGTACTCGCTAGTTTCAAAAATAAATCTGGCCCTCCACACAATTATGTTAGATACCCCTGCTTTAGAGTATAGTCTTTAATCTGCCTCAAATAGAGATATTCCAATTTTCAACATTGCTAAAAAATCAACAACAAATTCCATTTTATTTACATCTATCAAGATGACTACAAGGGCACACCAATCGATACACGCCGCAGCCCAGGCATCACGTGGCAAGTAGATGTATAATTCGAATTGTCCCTTTACAATGCTAAATGTTACTAATGCGACATCCCTTTGCAATGCTAAACGTTACTAATGCGACATCCTTCTACAGTGCTAAATATTATTAATTCGACATCCCAACAGATAAAACAAAAACTTTTCAAATAAATTATTGTCTTCTGAATGTATAATATCGGCTGCCAATGAAAAGAGAACTTCATTGTAAGATTCCGTGCCCAAATGTCCAAAACCTTAAAAAGACCCTCTTAATTCAATACATTTAGAATGTTCTGAAACTTGACGATAAAAAAAGTAAGAACGGACCAAAAAAATAGTTTTATATGTATATAAAGAACCTTCAAACTCACTGCACTTTAACCTATGTTCCAAAGCTTTTATACCTATTTTGTAATTGAATTCTTCGAACTCCTCAAAAAATTACTATGACGTAAAAACCTTCACGTCCTTTTTTTAGTTATGGAAGAGACAGAAATCTGATGGTGCCCCTTTTGGATGCTCCATTACTGCGGATGATTCATTACTGTAGCATGATATGCCAGATTTGGATGATCCGTTGATGAACTGCTACAGGAATGAAGTTGATGCAGCTTGACCGACCGATAAAAGTGTGCGCCAATCCAACCCATTTTCCTTGTACTTTTATTTAATAGTCTTATAGATCAGCATAGTAGTCATCAGTATGTTTCGCCTTTAGGAAGATTATTAATAATAATATTCTCAAGTAAGGTACGCTATATACGCTACCCGCGGCCGTAATTACTTTTATCTTCTCTTGCAGTGGACAGTCGCCATGTATTCACTTATCTCATTACTCTTTTATTACCGGAGTATGGTGATAAAACATAAATCCGCCATAAATCTCCTTACAAATTGATAGTGACATTTTTAATAACAGCAAATTTTACTTAGAAAATTTACGATTATAAATGGCTCCCACGAATGAACTTTGTAAAAGGTTTCGTAAGAATATTTGAGGTACCTAATTCGTTAGCTAAAATACAATACAATCGTTCTGTAGAGACGCCCAGAACTTCACTAATTTCACAAAGTTTCATGTACAAGATAAGGTTTATTCCAGAATATTTCGCCATCGTACTGGAGCGTGATACATCCTCATAAAACTTAATTTTCTGTTTACAATGTAGGAAAACTTATCTAAAATATACTTATTTAATAAAGTTTTATGACAGAAACATTTACAATTAAAAACCTATAGCTCAAGGAGAGTTTCACGGTTGCCACATCTCTTAAAATTGTCGTAGAACTTAACAAAAATAATTAGAATGACAAGTTTTAATCAAAGCCAGGCTTTTTTCACATTTTTCAAAGCTCTAATTGAAAAATTAGACGGTGGATATATGCATCACATATCATTTTGAAGCTAAATATTTTGCAAACAGAACTTAATATTAAAAATTATAAATTGAATCCATATTTCATTAACCAGGCCAATGATATCTCACGATAAATCTCGCGCGAAAAACATTTTTCGCGGCCACTTTACATGTATGATAGGCACATAAAACTTTGTTTATGCTGATTGAAATCTCCATCTGAAGACTTCACTTGCAAAATTTCATGCACACAGGTCTAAAACTGTACACTTCCATCAGCCAAAAATATACTAAATTAATTGAATCCAAATACTTGAGTACCTTCGATCAATAAAAACTTTTGGAAATTAGCAAACCTCTGAACGAATCGTTTTAAAGCAAAACAATAATAGGTACAGTCGCTGTACTAAAATCATTAACTGAAACAGTCTACAAATCGTAGAAAAAATTTTAAATTTCCTTCTCAAAATAATTGTCATGTTTTGAAAACCCTTGCGAGCGAAATAAAAATTTAAATTTAATATAAACAATGGCAATATAACTCAACAAATATACTTCGGCACTGCACAACAAACACCGAACAAAAGACTTTAATATTAAAAGCCGTAATATTTTTCTTTTTATAATGAAAAATACCTTTTCTTCAATCTGAAAAAATTAAAACTTATCATGTCCGGGAACAAAATAGAATATAACATAACATCTCACATAATTAGCGCCAGAACACATTTTATATTATAAGCCAAATCGGTTCGTCTATACATTCTTTGTATTGGTAACTTGTATGCAACATATACCCTGACAAAACGCATCCAAAAATTCCTTAAATGACATTGACAAATTGGAAGTAAAAATTCCTTAATATTACAAAGAAATTCTAATCTACATCATAAGATTTTCAGACACAAACTTGTATCAATTATGAAATTGGAGCTAAAATTCGGTAATAAAATGTATCCTTGACAAGCTTGCATAAACAATATTTTTGTATAAGCATGCTTCCGCGTCTGTACGATAATTTTCTGCAAGCATTTTCATCATAGAAACAATACAGAACTAGACTAAATAGTAATCTGCATTAGAGGGCCATAGCGGAATAACTGTAATATATATAATATATAACATTCGGCAAAACTTTTCGACCACATGTGGCACCTGTGTGGATGTTTGAAATCGAATTTCGTCACTATAAAGCGGTACTGTGACAAGGCTCATGCACCAGATCTTACAGGCAAGTTAAAGCCTATGACACTAATTATGCAACAAAAGTTACGAATCATTTTTCAAAACTTAATGAGAATAAACACTTTTAATTAAGAAAAAAAGTCTGGCACATTTTATTCCAAACCTTGACATGCTTTAAAATAAGCTGTGATGTAAGTGCATGCTTGTCCTTGTTTGAATCAAACGGAAGATAGTCAATGTGCCCGGAGAATTCGTACGTCTTTTTGGAATTGCTGTGAATAGACAGCAGCTAAAATAAATACAAACAAAGACACAAGCCGATTAAGTACGAATAACACCCTTGCGACCAAACTTGAGCTTTCCTCGCGCACACGAGACAACACATAAAAGGATACAAAATAAATTTACTTGGTAGACAATAAAATAATTTACTTGGTAGACACCGCTTTCATAAAGCTGTAGTAAAGCTTGCAGCAAAATACCTATCCAGCTTTCCGAAATGGCATCTGGTAATAGCAAAATAGTCTTCTTCCTAGTAATGTAAAATAATAAATATTTCTGCATTAAATCTCACCACTTTCATACTTTGATAATAATATTAAATAAGTCTTTAATAAAGATAGAATATTAAATTATATACATATCAATTAAATGATTATGAAAACTTTCATTTAATATCAAACACATAATATTAAAATAATTTGGTATCCATAACTGAAAGTGTATTCCAAAACTTGCACAGGAAAACGTCAGTCGCGAAAGAAGAATAAGTTTAAAACTTCAAATGAAGGTTAAAATAAGTTACTGTCCTATAAATATGGTTAAAATAAGTTTCTTCATCTATTCGTAAATAATTTATGTTCAATTCCCTCTATAAGTTAATGAGAAAATAGTTTTTTCTTTATGTCGACCAATCTTTTCACCGCATGCTGTCTTTTTTCGTGTTCTTTTTTTAAAATTAGGATAAAAAACAGCCAAAGAGAATGCATCGTCGTCATCCTAGCACCATATAGTTAAAACACGGACAGATGCGTTTTTTATTGCGGTCTACTTGTATGTATATATGTACAAAATCACTTTACAGGTCAGATTTTTATCGTGTATTTTCAGAATATGGCACTTTTGAAATTCATTATGACCCATCTAAAAATAATTAAATTTTTCGAAAGTAACAATAATTTCAACCGATTTTTCTAGAAATTAAGAACACTGAAAATGTTACGACAAAATATGCATTTTTGTTTTTATCAGTCATTCTGTCATATACATGACTGTTCGATTAAAAAGTAACTAGTGTTAGAATTATGAAACAAAATGTTTAAACTTTCACGTCTGTGTATATACATGAAGCTCATACCCAACTCGTACATACTTGTTTTTTTTTGTTGATAGCATCATCAACCTTTACCGTCTGGATGGAGCTTAGTATAGTATAATTACAACTGCTACTAAAATACTTAGGAATATAGCTTTTTCGGTATGTCTCGTAGCTTCATTTCCTTAATGAGTGACTAAGCAAACAGAAAGCAACTCGTTTTATAGCATCGAATCGGTTTAGCCAGTAACACGCCACCAAATACAAACTTATTTTTATTATCGCATAGTGATTGAGCGGTTAATAATAATTAATAAAAAAAAATCAAATGCTAATAATAACAAAAAAGGCGAAATTCTGAGAAGTCAAATTAAAAGAAAAAAAAATTATCATGGCAGAGTTCACCACATAAACGAATATAATTATTATAGATTCGAACAATTTGACAATCAATTCAAATTTGTCTTCCAAGGCCCGCGTACGCTTCGGTGAGACCGTTTCGGTGAATTTAGTACATTCGGCACAGGCACATAATTAAAGTACATAATCATTTCGTTTCTACTGATGTTATAATAGTACTAAATCTTTTGTTCACCGTGTCTTTTATTTTCTGGTCCTATTAGAGTTTTGCTCCGAGCAGCCTTTTTAGCGTTAATAAACTTACCGAATTTCTCAAGGAAACGAGTACAAAGAAAATAGGCCCTTATAGAAAAATAATTTATTTTCTTATTTCTATTCGTCAACGTTACTACTAATTATACCATATACTACTTATGTGATATTTTTAGGTAATTACATGGTGACTTGTGGTCATGAAAAATGTAATGTATAAGATGTACTTAGATTTAAGGGTCTCAGCAGGCCGACTGTTAGTCGGTTACTGTGCCCGCTCGTATAGCAATTAGAATACGCGATCGGCGGATGGATTATGTTTTTGTCAATTATTAATTAATGTCAATATTTTAATACGTCGGACACTTTTAATCGATAAATATATGGCACGTCTCAACAAAACTTTTCAAATCACTGTTCATTTATGTGAGTCAAGTTAGAATCCTTCCCAAGCAGTTGGAATCACATGTATAATTTAATCTTTTATAGTCTTAAAACAAAATCTTCATATTTACATTTTTTGTTTTAAAGCTAAAAAAAGGTTTTTTAGATTTTTTACTATAATTTAATTTTTTTGTAATTATTGTAGTGCTATCCGTTCTTGATAGGTGTGCAATTTTAAATCATTCTGACGGGTGAAAGTGGGTGAAAATTTAGTTGAAAGATTACATTCATTACATTCATACGCAAGTGAAGATAATATAGCGTGTTAAAGTCTCTATTTTTCGAAGTTTACTATAGACTTTGATATGAAAAAGTGGATCAAACCTTCGTCTATATTACAAGCAGATTACTTTTTATATGTTTCATATATTTATTTAATGAAAATGAGCTTTTTGCAACTTATTCGTCACAAAGTCGCTAAAGAAGGACAAGTTGAGGATTCGTTCCAAACAATTATACTTTAATTAGAAATGCGAAAAAAGTAGTAAAACACGCATTTCCTTTTCATTAATTTGATAAAAAAACGATGCTTGGAATAAATATATTCATGATGTCGGACTACATTACTGGCGTAATTATAGTTGGATTGACCATTCTTAGCCAAGGTAAAACATTTTATCGAAATTAAACCTTCTATTTCATATATATACACGATGTCCAGGAATAAGTATCGGACAAAGAAAGACGTTATTCCTTGATTGAAAAATAAATTTTAAATATGACTTTTTTCAGTAAATTCTCGCTTCCGGGAATAACCCGCGAACAGCTGTTGAGACATCGTCACTGCGGGTGAACATTGTGTGTGTTAAAAAGAGGTTTTTTTTGCACTCAATTAGAGAAAGGGCGTGTTTTACGTTTTATTTCTACGACAATGTATTTCTTTATAGCCAACGAACAGCGTCTTTCTTTGTCCGAAATCTATTCCCGGATACAAAAATACAATATACCTTTAAATGTTTAAGGCTGCCAAATGTTTACGGAATCCTCGTAGTGCGAGTCCTACTTGTGCTTGACAATTTTTTATGTATTTTATGTAATATGGATATACATGTTATAATTTTGAAGGACCTCTACCGTAATCATTCAAACGTTATATTGGTACTCAAACTAATCTCAATCTAATTATAACTAGTTTTGATTTCATTCCACTTATTCGAATATTTAGTGCATTTCACATTTCAGATTCCAGTAAGATATTTTAGTAAGATATTTAGTTAAAAACCACTATAAGTGTCCATTCCAGTAAGATATTTAGTTAGAAACCACTATAATATAGTATATTCCAGTAAGATATTTAGTTAGAAACCACTATAATATAGTATATTCCAGTAAAATATTTAGGTAGAAACCACTATAACATTTCAAAATAACACTAATTTCTTCAATATTAGTAACCAAAAGTCTGAAAGAAAAAACCGTTTTATTAGAAAATAAATACTAATTATACTAATTCAAATTATAGTTGACTTTCACAATCAAACGAATAATTAAACAGAAGCCTTTAATTCGCGTATTACCAAATATAGAAAAGGAGAACGGTTAACTTTTCTCACCGAGGTTTTTATAGAAGGAAATGTGCCATAAAATTGCGATGTTAAAAAAAGTTTACATTCAAAATAGACGCTAGTTTGAAATAAAGAAATTAGAAACATTACGTAAAATAGATGCCAGTCTGAAATAAAGAAACTAGAAACATTACGTAAAGTTTTAATGACACTAGAAATTCAAAAGAAAAAAAAAAACCGAAAGAAATAAGTTTTGGTAATACGATTGCGATAAAATTAGTATCAAAAAGCGTCCGGTTTTAGCAAATAAAAGATCAGCTTTGTATCACAGGTCAAGACGTTTGTCCGTTTGCGGTCTAGACTGGTACTAATAAATTGAAACATGAATTTATTGTGAAAGATGATCAACTCTAGAAAGGATAACATAGAATCGTATTTAGTGTAATTTTCATCAAAACTGTTTGCTTCCTGAATTGGTGTATCCTCGACGATATAAATGAAATTAAGAGATCATTCATCATATTCCATTAGTGCTAAGATTTTGAAAATGAGAAACTAAAGATGATCAAAATAAAAATTAGTCATATCAGGGCCCGACACTTCAGAAGTTTATAGAGACATTTCTTCTTATAATTTATCTTAGTAAAATAGAAAAAAAAACTATTAATTGTTGTTTTGTTGACTAGACTTCGTACTAAATGAAATTATTCTACTGAAATACTCGTAAATAAATTCAAATATAAAACAAAGCTTCTTAAAGGTATCTTGCGCAGCTGTTATTTCCTTAGGGCTGATGGTATGAGTATGAAAGATTTATGTGAATCTTTTATGTCGTTGGTGGTTGACGGCGATCAACACCGTCAATTAATGCTGCTAACTGCTGCCTCGACAAAGTCGCATTAAAACGGGTGTAATACTAATATTTGTTGTTGTTGAATCGACGTAATTTTAATAATACAAAATAAATAAAACTGGTTGCAAACAAAGGTAATGTTTTAATTTTAGTTATAGTTTAAGCGATCAAGATAATTCACATAGGCTATAAATTTGTTGAACACCAGAACTCAAACCAAATTAACCCGATCCAGAGCAAACCCAACTCAACAAAACCCAAAGTAAACCCAATCTATCCAACCCAACCTAAAATAAACCCAACCCGATCCAAAGGAAACCCAACTCAATCCAACACAAACCAAATCCAACGCAACAAAAATAAAACCCTACCCAACCCAACCTAACTCAACCCAATCTAGCCCAATGCAACTTAAACCAAACCCAACCAACTATTTCAGGTTTTACTGCTCCGTGCCTACACATATTAAAATGAAAAAACTGATTCGACCAAATCCCACATATCACAGCCAAGCTCCGAATTGGCAAATAGCAAAATTCTTTGCTCTTTCCGATTATAAGCAGCGAAATTATTTTGTTTGGTGATTTACCACGCGTCTTTGACAACTGCATATTACTTAACTGTAGCTTTATTAATTTCTGCTATAAAAAAATATACGTGCAAAGTGAACATAAGTGACCGTACAATTAAAAAATCGCACGTTGACAACTGCATATTACTTAACTGTAGCTTGATTCATTTCTGCTATAAAAAAACATACGTGCAAAGTGAACATAAGTGACCGTACAATTCCAAATCGCACTTTGCCAACTGCATATTACTTAACTGTAGTTTGATTCATTTCTGCTATAAAAAAAATATACGTTCAAAGTGAACATAAGTGACCATACAATTCCAAGTCGCACTTTGACAACTGCATATTAGTTAACTGTAGTTTGATTAATTTCTGCTATAAAAAAATATACGTGCAAAGTGAACATAAGTGACCGTACAATTCCAAATCGCACTTTGACAACTGCATATTACTTAACTGTAGTTTGATTAATTTCTGCTATAAAAAAATATACGCGCAAAGTGAACATAAGTGACCGTACAATTCCAAATCGCACTTTGACAACTGCATATTACTTAACTGTAGTTTGATTCATTTCTGCTATAAAAAAATATACGTGCAAAGTGAACGTAAGTGACCGTACAATTCCAAATCGCACTTTGACAACTGCATATTACTTAACTGTAGTTTGATTCATTTCTGCTATAAAAAAAATATACGTTCAAAGTGAACATAAGTGACCGTACAATTCCAAGTCGCACTTTGACAACTGCATATTACTTAACTGTAGTTTGATTAATTTCTGCTATAAAAAAATATACGTGCAAAGTGAACATAAGTGACCGTACAATTCCAAATCGCACTTTGACAACTGAATATTACTTAACTGTAGTTTAATTAATTTCTGCTATAAAAAAATATACGTGCAAAGTGAACGTAAGTGACCGTACAATTCCAAATCGCACTTTGACAACTGCATATTACTTAACTGTAGATTGATTCATTTCTGCTATAAAAAAATATACGTGCAAAGTGAACATAAGTGACCGTACAATTCCAAATCGCACTTTGACAACTGCATATTACTTAACTGTAGTTTGATTAATTTCTGCTATAAAAAAATATACGTGCAAAGTGAACGTAAGTACAATTCCAAATCGCACTTTGACAACTGCATATTACTTAACTGTAGTTTGATTAATTTCTGCTATAAAAAAATATACGTGCAAAGTGAACGTAAGTACAATTCCAAATCGCACTTTGACAACTGCATATTACTTAACTGTAGATTGATTAATTTCTGCTATAAAAAAAGATACGTGCAAAGTGAACATAAGTGACCGTACAATTACAAATGCTGCAATTTTGAGCAATAAATACCGCATAAACAAAACTAATTCATCCTGAACTGAGTTCAATTCAACTTTAATCGAATCTACTTAATTAAACACAGTTCAAGTGAAATACAACCGAAGTTCAGAGGAAAATAATTGAATTCAACCATTCGACATTCGAACCCAAAGTAAGTCAAACCAAACCCAAATCGAACCTAATCATAAGTTACCCACATCGAATCTAATCTTTTCGAAGTCAATTCATAATCAAACTCAACGAAGATATAACTCAATTCAAACCCAATCTAGATATAAATCAAACCAATCCATTCAATCAATTCAAATACAAATCGAACTGAATCCAAGCTAAAACAACTGCAAAAAAATTGAAACTTAAAACAAAGTAGTGCTAGAAAATCGAACCAAACCTTATTCAACGTCTTAAGTCGACCGTGTAAATGGAGTAACGTGAGTTCACTCATCCAAAAAGTGCTGACTACTTTGAACTCCGCTTAAATTCGGTGACTAGGCGGGGATCGCTGGGGCTGCGTTACATTTCAAAGTATATATCATCCACATATAAATGAGTGAACGACTCACTGAGTGATCACAATATTAATACACTTCTGAAATTGCAAGCTAACAGCGGCTACCATGCTTAAAAACAGAGGGAAATGGGTCACATTCACGTCACTTTGAAGCTTAATATTTCATAACCGAAACAAGAAAAATCGTAAATGAAACATAGGTTTTATTTTAAAAGATAGGTCTTTTCAATGAGATCCCACTCGATTGAACGTGCAAAAATAACATTTACCCTCCCACTTGATATGCTTCGAAAAGTATATTAAAAAAAATTTAACACTTTAAAAAATCTACTTGCAAAATTTCATGCATATAAGTCCAAAGATATAGAAATTGTGACGCTGTGGCTGGCGGACCATCATGACGAAATTGTCAGGGTTCCTTATTTCACTATAGAACCCCATACAAACTGAAAACGTAATTTAATCAATAGAGGAATTTGAGAGTGAAGCGAGTACCAGCCTACGGCCGGCGGCTAATACCCGTCAGTTACGATACTTAATTTTCGATTCATGCGAAGTTTGACTTGAAGTATTATAATTAAATCACCATGATTTACTGCTTTGTTACTTCACTTAGTTAGCACACTGCCTGCGGGGCTTAATTGTATCAAGAATGGACTTTAGTCGTCGAATCCGGCTTCGCAAATTAGAGATCGCCACTAATCCTTCTTTGTACAGCCTATCTTGCGCTACAACACTGTACCCTTTTCGGCTGCTTCGTCATAATAGCCTATTCCTTTCACGTGCTCTAGCAGTTTCTTATTGAAGCTTACTAACACTGATACAACTCCACATAAGTAAAATATGCGTTTCATAATTTTCAATCAATAATCGTAGAATCATGAATTTAGCAACAATTGTATTGTAATCAATACAATTTATGGGGAAAACATTATTGTTAAGGTGTATTTTTCTTTTAAACACGCTATTATTAGCTTCACTTGTAAGTATGTATGTATGTAGGGGAATCTTTAAATTAAATTTTCACCCACTTCCAAAACGTTAGAATCATTTCATTTATAATATTAGTAATAATGTCGCAGTTTCAATACGGTAGTTGACTCATTCTAAATTTTGATATTTTTCGTACAATATTGTGAAATATAAGTTAAAAAATTGAAAAAAAAATAAAAATTAAAAAATTTAAAAAAATTAAAAAATTGATTGAAAAATAAGCCAGTTGAAGGCTTCTAAATTTGAAGATACGGATTGAGTTGTGTATATCCCTGTCTCTTTTCCTCTCGTAGAATATAATGTGCAATATTAAAAATGACCTCAAAACACAATATTCCCGTCTTCGTCTAAAGATTAAATTTTAACTTTTATAACTCGGTGAATTCTTAAGATTATACAAAAAAATTTTCACTCTTCATCAGCTTGTACCTTGAAATTATCATTAATGAACTAAAAAAATTTAGTCAAATACCCAATTGTTCTCTAATATTTCAAGAATTGTTCTCTAATTATTTCAAGTACATTCTATTTGATAAGAATAAAAAGTTGAAGAATGAATATACGAGTATACACGGTGTCCGGAATAAGTGTCGGAGACGTTATTCCTTGACTGAAAAATAGTTGATTGTCATTAAAATGATGAAAATAATATTCATAATTATTTATCATATTTTTTGTACACACAATACTTGGGCACATTATTCAGCGCCGCTCGGTGGAATAACCCGTGAACAGCTGAGAAGATATCGCCACTACAGATAAACCCCCGCACGTCGGGCAAGTATTGAGTGTGTTAATAAGAGTTATGTGTAATATTTTTTTGCACTTTAATTAGAAAAAGGGCGTGTTTTACGTTTTATTTCAACAACAATTCATTCCTTTATAGTCAACGAATAACGTCTGTCTTTCTTTGTCCGACATCTGTCCCCGGATACCGTGTGTATGAGTATATTGACAGATTGTTTGTTTAATATCTCAATTATCTGATAACATTTCAAAATTGTCGCGTAACACCTATGTACGGACGGCAGCATATGTCGTGTAAATATGCTGACGTCAAGCTATCAATATATCAGAGACGTCAAGCTGCTGGTAGGCAAATATTTTTATACTGTACCAATACGATGCAAGACGCAGTTTAGGGTCTAGGCAAATTTGACGAATTATCCGAATTTAATTCTCTGTTTCAAGTAAACAAGTGCATATTAATTCATAGTATTTGGAAGCAGAACGCGCCGTTCCGCTAGACGTGCAGATGACGGACAATAATCAGTCCGAGAAAATGAACATATGATGTTTAACATATGAACACATATGTCCTATGTACGGAGCCACACATGACGCGGACTCTCGTCGTATGCGTCTTTTGTGTCTCCGTACCAAACGTTCTATTAAACGAGATATGAGATGCGAGTACTCATGATAAAAGTCCCACAAATACAAGTCCCACAAAAAAACCTCAAAATGAAAAAATCGGAGCGATTCTGGCCGACTTTCGGCCCATGCGTAAAAAGCCTTTTCATGAACTACTGCAATATAAACATCGAATAATTGTATGTGTGTATTTTATAACTGTGGAAAAAAGGCAAGAGAATCAAAAGCAGCTAATGAAAGTGGAAACGATAGCTAAGTGGAAATGTTCTTAATATACAGAATGAAACTGTGGGAAGGCCGATTAGTTAAGCGAGTCCTGAAGAAAAAGTCCCTTTTGCTAAAAACTAATTACATCGATATTCAATAATATGAATAAAAGACCTCAATATCAGTCGTTAGAACACGTTTTAAGAAAAAAGATACGCGACGTTAGTAAAGGATTTAGAATTGTTGTAATGATGGATTAGAATTGTTGAATGAGAATTTAGAATTGTTGAATTGTTACGAAAATAATATTTTCGGTATAGTTTTCAGAATTGGAATTTCCTTAAGAAACTGCAATAAAATATTATTGTCATTAATCAAGGTATGTATTTGCAATATTTTTTTTAGTTCACACTAACATGTTTTCTTTGTCAAATGTCTTCTACTCGTCGAAGATTGGCAATCATTACAGAGCTACGCTAATTTTGAATATGACTGCTCTAAAAAAGTTCCTTAAATGTACAGTATATGTATACCATTTTCTCAAGTCATGGTGTCCTTCCTTGCATCTTAGCCAACCAGTCTTTAACATGGCGTACCTAGATCCTCGTATTACTATGTCCAAGATAATGTAATTTTCTGGTTTTAATAATATTTATAATTTCCTTGTCTTGTTAACTCTTTTGAAGACTTCGATGTTTGTTACTGAATCGGTATCCATGATATTTTTAAGATTCTCCTGTATACCCACATCTCAAACACATCCAGTTTTTTAGTAGTTGCCATCTTAAGTGTCATGCTTCTGCATAAAAGAGAGTTGTAAAGATGTAGTACTCTATCAATCGAACTCTTAGTTCTAGACTAAAATTAACTCGCGGTTTCTCTACTCTTATTTTTATTTCGTTGGCGCATTCGTTGGAAACGTTAGTGATTGTACCAAGGTACACATATGTATTGACTTGTTCTATTTATGAAATTTGTGTTATTTCCATGATTTCTTGAGATTATCAGGGATTCGATTTTCTTTATATTCAGAGTTAGACCGTGTCTCTCACCACATTCAATCCGTCTTATCTCAATCTTTCTAGATCTTATATATTTTCACCTAGAATAATAGCATCGTCCGCATATGTAATGTTATTTATAGGTGTTCCATTTATCTTAATTACTTCTGTTTCTCCTTCTCGAGCCTTTTATACACTTTCCTCAGAATACACATTGAAGAGAGTCGGTAACAGTATACATCCTTGTCTTACTGCTTTTCTTTTTTTAATTTTTCTGATGTTTTCTGATGCATATTGTCGAAAGGAATAATTTAAAATAAATTATTTCAAAAAAATTATTCCAATTCACAACTTTTAAATAACCAATGAAAAAATAAATTCCACATTTACGCATTACAGCGATAGCTTTGGTCGGGGCCACCGTGCGTGAGTATACACTCGTTCCACTAAATTAGCGGATATAGAATGAAGTTAATGGTTAACAACACTAAGAAATTCAAAAAATCAAATTTAAAATTTTGGCTTCAAATGAAAATAAAATACGATAAACCTCATGCTAATTTAAGCGAGTGTAGACACAAAACTTTAAATGTATTTTCTCAAAATAATATTTTTCTGCATTGCAACATAACTGGAAATTTTTTTTTTCTAATTTCAAAACAATTACCCGCAGAAATACGTAGGGATTCTTGGATACGTGAAAAACTTTTTGGGTATAAAAATATTTGGTAGAAAAAAATTGTGTGTCAGCTCCGACGCGCGACTGCAGTTTACTCCTTAAGTAGATACTATTGTCTTGGAATGTATAAAATAGGTAACACTGTATATAAATACAAAATATCAATAAATAAATACCATTATCATTAAACGTAATTCTTTAATAAAAAAAATGCTGAAAATATAATTATTTTTAAGTAAAACACAAATGAACAAGCTCAAATTTATACAACAAAATTGAAAACATTTAATAACGTCACATAAGAATTTAAAATGAAGACTTTTTAATTTTGTAGGATAGTAGACACCAAATATTCACACATAATGACATTTAATGTCTTGTTACATCTTGATATAAGCGAACGATAGTAAATTATATGGGTCACACTCCGTCATTTCCCCACGTGAATCTTATGAATGTGTTTCTCCATGAAAAACAAAATCTTCGCTGATCCTATTATTTAACGACTAACGGCGAAAATATTTAAAAACTAATAAATATTTGGTTTTTTATGGAACTAAAACTGGAATACACGCGTAAAAGTTATATTCACCAGACGGTTAGAGTTACATTTATTACATTTTTGAATTTGTATCGATTAAAGTTATGTATAATTGTCGTCGCCGTGGTGTGTTGGGTTGATCACAATGCATAAGGCCTTTGACGCCGCGGCGCACCGGCGGGCTTCGATTCCCGACCGCTCGTCGGGCGGGTCTAGACTGGTATTTTGGTTGGCTGTAAGAGATTGCTTTTATAGCAATAAGTCCGCCATATGTATCATATACATTAAAGTAGGTAAATAAATAAATAATTTGTGTGTGTTTGGTAAACATTTAAACTCCTTTTATTGGAAACTGTACAAATTCTCTATCTGAAGAATTACTGATTAAAACCTTCTCGAATCGGGATTATTAAAGACACGATCATTACGATTTTCAACATAGTCATTGCCACTAAATGCTTTCGGTAGCCCTCTTTCTACATTACATTAATGAAGATTTGATGACAATATGTAAATCCAATTTGAACATTACTTCTACAGTGAGCTTTATAATTGTTTAAATCTTCATTCGTAACAATTCTTTTTGATTTAACGCAGTTTTTATAGAACTTATTTTACAGTTAACACTTATTTTGTTTTATACTTTTCGTTTTAGGCATTTATTCTTGAGTAAAAATTCTACAAAATATACACCTAATTTAAGCCTTATAAGTATTATACAGTAGATCTGTTCAAACAGTCGCCTGTGCCAATAATCTAGACATAATTGCGATATCACCACTAAATTAAAAGAGCCTTTTCGTGCGGTGGGAAAATCAACTAGTAAAATGCACTTGTAGTGTAACCAGAAAAAACAAACATGCTTTATAAAAGAGATAAGGTTCTCCTAACCCACCTTAGAATAGAAAACTAAAAATGTTAAGGTTTTAATAATTGATCTAACATTAAGCTTCAAAATTATATTCGTACAGAGATTAAAAAATGAATTTTTACTCATAAACGTTTCCTACAATTAAATAATAGTTCCCCACGTGAGTCGCCGCCTCTGTGTTCTGAGTTCTTATTTTGGCTCATAAATTCGTAAAACGAAAACAATTATGCCCTAAAAATTCCTTATTAGACGTATTTATCCTTATTCTGTCGAAACCTAGGCACTAACCGGACCTCAATAAAAAATTCTTCTGATGTTGAAGAAAGTTTTTTTAGAAGTACCTTATCAGATTATATAAAAACATCTCCAATAAGTCAAATAAACTGGGCAGGCCACATAACAAGAATGGACTGGGTATGGGAACAATCCCATTAGATTACAAAATCTAATAAATTTCTTTAAATGCGTTCGGGGTTTAAAGAAAGCGATTGTTTATTAGCATATTAATTCAGTATCAGGCCAATGAAATAAGTAAACGATACCCAGAAGGTGAATCTTAAATGAATGGTAGACTATAATTATAATTGCATAAAGACTTGTCAGAAATGTAAAGAAACATGCGTAATATTTTTTAGTTGTTACAATTAAGATAAATAAGATTTAATTAAGGAAAAGTAATTTAATCTAATCGTATTAACAGTATTCTAACATAACTAAGTATTAATTGTAAACTATTATATGTACTTATATTTATAAGCAAGTTCATATGACAGTGAGGTATGAACGCGACTACGCCGTAATTATACATTCTCTAAATTGGTCTTTTTGATATTATATTATTATTACCTAAGCATTTCATTCCATTTTATCACAAGATTTTAAAACAAGCCGCACTCAATAGGAGACTTGGCAAGAATCTGACAACATACGTCGTTTTAGGAAAAAGGAGAAGTATACAAATTAATAACTGCTTCAATCCAAAATTACAAACAAAATTTCTACCAATGTAATCCCATGGCAAAAATATAACTAAAATGTTGGTGCCACTAAAATTCGTAAGTATGAAGTCGATGTTGGATTTATAATGATATATTTAGAAGTATTTTCTATGGCGATGGTGGTGTAATGGTCAGCATAGTTGCCTTCCAAGCAGTTGATCCGGGTTCGATTCCCGGCCATCGCACTTAGTTTTTTGTTTTGTAATTGTTCTATCGACTTAGTTTCAATATTTTATTTTACATTACCAATCAAAATATTATATATTTTCTTATAAACCTCAACTTACATTAAATCTTAATTCACTTCAAAATGCAGCCCGACCATTTCCATAGAGGTCGCCACGTGCAATCATGGCAACACATGATACCCAGTCTAGCCAAGGAATTACATTTTTATCAACTTCCAACAGCCTTATTTAAACACTTTTAATAGTCATTTTTAGTCATGTAAGCAATGTGAGTCTTAATAATCAAACATACACTTTTCACAATCTACTATGAGTGGCATTTCTTAGATATTTTAATGAATTCTATCAAACGACCTATACTTAAGAAAATATGTGCAGATAAAAGTAATAATTAATATTACTTTTATTTTTCAGGTAATAATAAACTGGCGTAATATGGTATAAAATAAATTTAAAAAAATTAAATAATCAATGACAACCGGCACCAAGAAGCCGGCTATTCATTATAGGTAAAGCAGTTTTCTGCCCAAATTATCGTTATCAAAACAAATTGACTACCTAATAAGGAATAACAAAATATATTAAAATGCTACAACAAAAGTCATGAATTTGTTTACGAAAACCATATTATGAGAAAACATATTTAAAACTATTGCTTATTGAAGTCCTCAATAGATAAAAGAATTAATGTTATTATCATAACCGAATAAACCTTTTGTTGGAGATATCGTCCCCAATTAACAGATCACCTTCTATTTTAGATTGTAAAAACACAAAATGGACCTTAATAGATAAATAATCATTAAATAATATTTGCTATAATGTCTTGGATGTGGAAATTATTAAATGAAACCGGCATCGACAAGTCACAATTTTGCTTTGTAGAAAAATACCTTCGTAAAACTAAACAAATCCTATACTGTTATGAAAAATCAACTTACCCCAATCAGTAACCACAAAGCAAACTAAAAACACTTGGCACTAATACGGAATGCACAATATGGGAGTATAAAAACGGAGTTAAGTTATTAAAAATTGACAGCACCAGTTGTTGATTTGTAGGTTACTAGGAATTCATTCAAAAATCACACGCGAAGTCTCAGGGCGTTTGCTTTACTAGGCGTTTATCAGGCGTCATATTGTAGCTTTCAGCGCCATCTGTAAACTCTAGGTTGCAACATTATATTATGTCCAGAAACTATATTCAAAAAATCCCATTAGTTTTTCGTTTATCCCGCTAGATGCCCTTATGATTAGGAATATTAAACTTTGTAAAATATTAATATTAAAAATAAATGGTTTTGCTTTATAAAAATATAGCGTCATTAAAAACAAGGAAAGAAAAAATTTAGAAATTGATTAAATAGTAAGCGAGTTATGAGCTTCTATGATATGAAACAGTGGGTATATCTCCATAGCTATTCGCTCTAATAGCACTCTGTAATACACGAACATCATAAGTCGATACTACCGTCCTTGTCTAAATATTAAGTTTAAATGAAGTTTAATGTCCTTAAATCCATAGATCTAGCGGCTTGTTGTAAAACTAAAGGAGGACAGATAATTGGAGTTTATATGTATACTTGGTCGCTTTGTAGACGTCTAATAATACAATTATGACGTAATTTGCTAAAAAATTGTAGCAAAACTCTTAATGCATGGAGTTAGGTGTTTAAAATGTATGTCAATTCTATCATACGTCAGCTCCCAGGTGGCCACAAGGAAATTTTTTTGCAATTACTTATTGCCAAATAATCATAGTTTTCTTTTGTGTTATTTTATTACATGACAAATATTTTCTAAAGTACATATGAAAAACGTTTATCATAAAATAATATATTTGAAATTAATTAACGTTTTCATAAATTTGATTATAATTATAGAGCAATATGTTCTGATAATGGCAGCAGAAAAATAAGATATAGTAAACATATTTTAATAGATAACTACAAAATTATAAAATATAATACATTGGTTATTGCAAACCTTTTTATATTTGCCACACTGTCCGTGACCTACTGAGAAATATAAATTGTTATCTCTCTATAGTTTTTTTTGTAAATTGATTATGTAATAATAATAAATGTATGTTCAAAATACTATTTTGTATATACATTATTTCCGAAATTATTAAATAAAGCGCCAAACATAATTTATTGATGCAATTTGCCCTTCAGAGCCTGACCTTTGTTTTGTTATAGTCGATATATACAAAATGCGCATGTTCAAACACGAACAGTGTTGAGCGGGTTTCGCGCGCGATGATAAGTACAAGTGCGCGAGCAAAATGTCAGTAGTTACAAAACAGATATTTAACATTCGACACGTGGTTTTCGTTAAGAGTTTTTGACATATTTCCTTACATTTTTAATAAATAATGTCATTAAAAACTGACAGTTTAGTGAATTCGGACAAAACAATGGCTCGACAGAATGGAATAGTACAACCTCTCCTGACAGGTAACAGCCCCTTCCCGCTATTTTCTTACGTTGGTGGTGGATAAGAGGGAAATTCAAAATTTTATATATAAAATCTATCAAAAATTATTTCCTTATCAATGTTCTTACGGAGTAAAGATTCGCTTTTTTGTAAATACAAATTAGCTTTTGTATATACAAATTCATTTTTCTTACGCATAGACAGTGACAATTAATATAAACAAAAATTGAAAGTGTCAAACCGATTTTGCCTTTAGCGAAGAAACATTTTAGTACGTTTACTAAAATTTAAAAATAAAAATATAACGTGTAAAGATTTTTAGAAGTAATTCAATATTCTAAGAAAGTATTCTTTTGTAATTATTGTGGAGTTACAGATTAAAACTGAAATAATGTGTCACAATTACAAATAATAGCGAATTAAACTGTCAGCAATTTGTTTCTATACTTGCAGATCTTTATCAAATAACAATGGCTTATGCTTACTGGAAATCTGGAAAAACGCAAGACGTTGCAGTATTTGATTTATTTTTTAGAAATAATCCTTTCCAAGGCGAATTTACTATATTCGCGGGTTTAGAAGAGTGCCTTAAATTTTTAGAAAATTTTCATTATTCCGACAGTGGTAAGTTTTATAAATGTAATTCAGATCTTTCTTTTTTAAGTTTATTAAAATTTAGTTAATAAATTTAATACACATTTGTTCGATTTTTAGACATTGAATACTTAATGCACACATTGCCCGACTCCATAGAACCAGAGTTCTTTTCGTATCTAAAACAATTAACATGCAAGGACGTTACTGTAAGTGCTATTGAAGAAGGCTCAGTTGTTTTTCCCCGGTAAGCTTTATTCTCACTGTATACTGTTTATCATAGAAATATAAAATGAAGATTTTGTGTTATAAAAAGAAAGCATTATTTGCATCCGACAAATGTGCCAAAATTTTCAGTAACTTACAATCAATGTTGCTATATCAGCCTATAATATGTAAGGAACTGAAATTTGTTAAATCAATGTCGTTGGCGGGGTTACCTAAAATCAATATTATTTATTATCTTTATCTTATACCAAACTAAGTAGGTGCTTAAATCGCTTTACAAACAAACCCGTGAAATTCATTATTGCCATGGTGATTGGGAAATAAATCATAATTACGTTGTTATAAGAGATCCATTTTGATTCTATGTATAGTAATCTCAATAAATCTAGAATACATATAGCAACAACCGGCTGGTGGCAACATCTGTAATAAATCCTGTAGGGAATGTTACTTAAATGTTTATTTTATTGCTCAACATACTTTACTGCAAAAAATTGTAAATGTTTTTATAAGTTTCAAAATTTTCAGTTATTTCCAGAAATTGGAAAAGTTGATATATATTTACATACTATATATATATATATATATATATATATATATACACACACACGAACGTACACACATATGTGGTTATATAAACCTTCTTAAGTTCTAGAAATATATGTATTTATTCTGTTATGAATTTGTAGATATTCATAGCTTTTATATTATCCCTTCCTATCAACTTTAGATTTGAGTTAAAATATCAGTGACTCATTTTGTTTTTGATTTCTACTTATACTTAATGCGTAACATATTTTATTTACATCGGTATTTAAATGTGTTGAAAAAAAATTTAAGTTCCCAAGGAACATTCTTTAACTAAGAAGTCAAGATGTAAAATTTTAATTAAATGTAAAATGGCTTATACTGCTATTCTTCAAATTACAGGAAAGCTAAGCATTTTTGTATTAATATTGAAAGTTCTGTAAGTATGAAAAATATTAAAAACTTGATATATTTTTCATAATGGTATATTTGATCAAATACACTGCTAGGTACATGGGCTCTACTACTTCAAATTTCTATGTTGTATGTCTTAATTAAATGTATGTTATAATTGCCGACTTATTGATTATTAGAAAAGATAATGAAGTGAGTTGAGCAGTTATACATTTTTATAATATTAGATTCTATAAAAATTAAGGATGTTATTCGTACATTGTCTTGATTGTAATTATATTTTCATGGTAGATAAAAAAAAGATACAATTAAGGTTTTCATGTTTATCAAAATATACAGAAAACCATGTATCCTAAATGGTTTTTGTGTCTAAATAACTATTGCGAAATAATAAAGAAACAGGCTATTATTAAAATTATACATTCAGGGTTTGGTAAATTATAAAATAAATACTTTCTTCCAATGTGTTTCAGAATTTTACCAAGTGGAGTACAGGTTAAGATTCCCTTTTCCAAACGAGTGGGAAATGGTAGTGAAATACTTAACAACATTAAATCCATTCTATTCTAAAAGCTTAAGAATAATTGATTGTATTCAGTAAACTATATCAATACTGGTTGAAAAAATAAACAATAGTAGATAAGGAATGCCTAACACAAAATAACTTTAAACAGCCATTATTTTTTTGCTGTATAATGTTGTCTTTAAATGGTCAACTTAAGCAAATGTTATATTACAGGGTCCCACTTCTGAGAGTAGAAGGTCCACTTATTATAACTCAGTTATTGGAAACTACACTTCTTACGTTGGTTAACTTTGCAAGGTGAGTTTATTTTTCAGGTAAAAAAGTACTCATCTCAGTTAAGACATTTATCAAAAATTTCAAATGGACTTAATGATAAAAAAAAATTTTAGTTTTTAATAATTCTTATTGTCATAATTACTTTGCATTAAGAATTAATGTTTGAACATTTATTCTTAATGCAAAGTAATTATGACAATAAGAATATTTTGTGAGATGGGTAAACTGCATTATCCTGTTTATGCGTACAATCGGGTTAATTTCCCCTAGATTCAATTTTCTAGAATAACTTCAGTTACATCATTACTATGATTCATTTATACGAATCACTATTTACCATTTTCCTTATGCCATAATTGGTACCACTGTATAGAAATTTTAAGTTATTGATCTAACAGTAATACATCTGGCTGAAGTTAGTATGTAACTAAAATGTATAATGATAAAGCCCATTCTCAGAATTGAGAGCAGATTAATATTATCACCTGTACAGGCATTTTTCACTTGAGGTAGTAATTTTTTACTTTTCTTTTTTACATTTTATAAACACACAATTTATTAATTTTTTAAAACCATAGATATTCTTGTTCTAGAAGTCTTATTTACTGACTAGCTTTTGCCTACACACTTTCGCCCTTATATGTAGATGTTTCTCTCACACTCTTTTTAATAAATTTTGATGATTTTTGGGGTTTGCCAAAACATAGTTAGTCTCTAAACTAAACGCAACTTAAAACTCATTGAAATTTATGCAATTGTTCTCTAGTTATTAACTAAAAAAATATATTGACAAACAGAGAAACATGTTTCAATTTAATTTTTTTCTATTCAATAAAGGAATTTTGTGTGTATTAAATACTTACAGGAAGAACACCAATTATACTTTTATTATCTGTGGAATATACAATTTTTACATATATTTGCATCAAACAGCACAATGGATACATTAAATAGAAAATTCATCAATAGTTCATCAAATAGCACAGAGCACATCGCTCAATCATTTCTCTATACTTTTTCAATTATTTCTTAAAATGGGTACTACATTGCCACAACATTCATAGTACACATGAACAAAACTTCTTTTTTCCGTTCTATATGTTGTACAGAACTTGTAAAGTAACATTAATCCATATGAAATTAAAGCAATTATCGAAAAAAGATAATTGATTTCAATAAGAAAAATGAAAACATACTATTCAGGCTATTGTGTGGTCAAATGTTTTATTAAAATATGTATTGAGGTCAATTGTTTGTTTAATCTCATTTCACCTGCCCATGTTTACATAGCACTAATATTTGAGTAACATTAGTGATTCTAGTCAGTAGATGTTAGAAAATGTTCCATATAATTAATCTTTAATAGTGCAAATTTTATATTATTTCAGGCCACGTTTAAAATTTTGTGGTTAAGGGATTAAATTGATCAAAGTATTATTATTTAAAAAGAAAAATAATTTGTAAAGAAAAATAAATTGATTGAATTTTCAGTCTGAAGTTGAATAGCTAAGTATTAAAATCTTTTTATAATACAGTTAATTTATAAAGATGAAATGAAATACAATTGAAGACTAACAAGAAATAAATATAAATCTGAATAATCCATTAAAAATGCAATAGATGGAATGTGTACCTATACGATTACGAGCACTAAGTAGCCTTGAATAAAACTGGCATCTTGTAATAGAAATGACATCATAATATTTATAATTATCTGGATATGTGTGCGGGGGTGTCTTAAAATTTGTTTATCTAGTTCAACTAACATATACTGTTTCTAATAGAAAGGATAATAAAGAATTGTTATAAGATCTTATATTATTGGTGATAAAACTTCATCAGATTTATGAAAAGTTATCAATAATCTCTCATCTCAAAGTTATTAGGAATTATTTTCTTCCTCATTAATCCATCTCCCTCTTAAATTTTTAATGCTCAGCCTTGTTTATAATTAAGATTACTTTATGTGCTTAGTTTTGAGCAGTATTTGAATGTACTCATTCTTAAAAAAAATATTTTAATATTGTTAACCAACAGGAAGCTAATTACATATATTACATGTAAAAGTTGCTACATAGGATAAAACTTTCCTTAAAAGATAGTTATTAACCTAATGAACTCTGTTTTTTATCAATATGTTCAAAGGTTTATAATTTTATTTGTGCTTAAAGATTTATGACACAACCTAAACAAAAATATTGTTCGATTTGTTGATACAGTAAAGACAACATAGAAACTTATAGTCATATGAAATACAATTTTTTTACTTTCAGTATGTTAATAGATTATCCCATTATAAGACAACATTTTTATTGTAAGCCATTATTACAAGTTATTTATTGTCTTGCTAAAATAAGATTGCTACTTTGCTGGTGTAAATCGATTCTCTGTCTCTTTAGTCATTGGATTTTATTATTATCACTGTTGATTCAGTTTACTACTAATACATGTGAGCATGACCAAGAGTGGGCTGGAACGTCAAATCCCGCAGGAATGTGATATGTACATTCTTTTGTTTCGATGCATTTCATACACTAGGAATGCCATTTGCATTGTTTTCACCCTTCCTATGAACACATTAAACAAGTTCGATTGGAGAAAGGTCTGGTGACTGTGATGGCCATTGCATGATTTTTAAAATCTTTTTATCTTTTTTTTTCTTTAAAAAGTTCTGGCACAGTTTAGAAGAATGTTTGGGATCATTGTCTAGCTGAAAAGTGAATTCAGAACCAATAAGATTCAGTCCACTGGGTATGGCTGAGTCCTGAAAGATTATCAAATAACCTTCTTTGTTTAGTTTTCCGGTTATCCTCACAAGATTTCCGGGTTTATTGTTTCCAAAACAGCCCCAAACTATCACATTACTACCACCATGTTTCATAGTCGGTACTGTACAGACTTCGGAAGCCCTTTCTTCTTTTGAACGGCAGACAAACACACGTCTATTGGATCCGAAAATCTGAAATTTCGATTCGTCACTCCAACATTTTTCCATTGACCTGTAGTCCAATGTTTATGCGTCTTTACCCACTCTAGTCTATTATTCTTGTGTCGAATTGTTAGCTTTGATTTTTTGGCAGCCACACATCCTCTTAGACCCACAGACAAAAGTCGTCTTTTAACAGTTGTTACTGAGATGGTTGTTTCTTGCATATTATTCGGGGTTGTGATAATTTATGGCGCTGTTAAGCGTCGATTCCATTTAGAGAGAACTCTGATGAAGTTATCCTCTTGATTAGTAATGGTCTTAGACCTGCTTGATCTTTTCCTGTCTTAGTTTTTTCCAGTTTCTTGTTTTCTAGAAAGAGTGTAGTGAACACCTTTACAAGAAATTCCTAGCCTTGATGCGATTTGACGTTCACTGTATCCTTCCTCACGAAGAGTACAATTGGCACTTTGCTGTTCAAGCGTAATTTGCTTGGGTTTTACCATTTTCAGAAGAAGAATTATGGTAATAGCAGTAGTCAACAATTTTCGAATACAGATGATGTTATTGTCACAACTTTTGCGTGCCAATGCTCAAGTGCGACTAAATAGGACGGATAAAAGTTGAAAATAATAAATACTACCAATAGCAACACGTCAAAGTATAAAAGAAAGCGACCGAAGGATTAAGTCATAAAACACGTGTTTGGTCAAAATCTAGGAATTTGTTTAAACTTGTGCAATGTGAGCAGATAATCCTTTTGTTTTCGTGTAAACAATTGTAAAACCATAAAGATAATATTTATTACGAATTTTTACCACACATAGTAGGTAACAATTTGTTTTGGTTAGATATATACCTGTCATGTTAAGGTATCAATCCAATTAAATTTTGGGGCAATATCATGCGCACATGTTTATTTTTTTTTAAGAACAATGATAGCAGATTGTCTGAATTCTAATTTCATTTACATTATTTCACCTTTATTTATGAGATACTCATTAGACAAATCACTTGTTGTGATTAATAAATCAAAATAAGAAAAGTTTGATGCTCAACAGACTCTTTGAAATTTTGAGAAGAGAGTACTTCCATTCTATTTTGTGCTAATAATAGATTTTATACATATGCTTGAAGATTCGTTTTTTATAAAAAAATAACCTTTGTTCTTGAGACTCTTGGGTTTCTCGTCGTCCATTAAACTCCAGTTTCAAACTCTTGGATTATATAGACATACTGGAAATTAAGAGACTTTTTGAATGTTTACTGAAATTTATAAATTTCTGTGTAATTTTTATAAATAGGTAAAGTTTTATTCTAGGTTTATAAAGAAGTTTGGATGTTTAGATCTTTCTACACAACAAATGGTACTTATCTTCCTGAAAAATGTAGAAACCTTGTTTTGAAATCAATATGTTTTAAAACTAGTATCTATGTACATATATTATGTCTTCATAGGCAATACTATATGCAAAGTGTAGTACATTAAATAAATTATAATGGTACATTATATATTTCCTGTTGTCATGAGTTTTACTTTTATTTTACAGTTTAATGGCCACAAATGCTGCAAGGTATCGTATGGTAGCTGGCAAAAATATATCCTTACTAGAATTTGGTCTACGCAGAGCTCAGGGACCAGATGGGGGTCTGTCTGCATCGAAATATTCTTATATTGGTATGATAATGAAAACTTTGTTAAGATATCTTTATTCATTTTGCAGTATGTTTTTCACTGGAGTGCTATGATTTTGTTTTACCGCTCCATAATTTCACCAATTCAACTAGCAATTACTAGGCAACTGAACTGCTATGCGAGTTCCTCCACACTCTTTTAATGAAAATATTTTATCAGCTGCATAATTTGGTTTATATAGTGAGCTGGAGTTTTGTGTAATCACTTGCACAAAAATCTAGTTCACTATATAAAAACAAAACAATTTAGTATATATATGTAAATATATACATACATATATGTATATATATATATATATATATATATATGTATATATATATATATATATATATATATATTTAACATATTTAACACTATATACAAAAAACTTAACTTATCTACTAAATATTTTACTAATTGCACTTCTTTCCAATGTTATGTTTATTGCAAATTATGTATTAGTGATACCGTTCCATTTTCTTATTTGCAAAGTGGCTTCAAATGAGTCTAAATTTTTTACGTGACTATATTTTATTATTTATGAAGGTGGACCTCAAACATGGTTTATAAAAACAGTTGAGATGTAGAAGTTTACTTGTTTCTGCTTAATGGAAGGCACTTTTTGGTGTAAATTGTTATAACATATTACAAACAAGTTATGTCTATTAGCACACAGAAGTTTATAAAGCAGATTCAAAACAAATTTTTGTCACTGGTCACAATTATATAATTTTTTTCTGCATTTTATATAAAGGTATTTTTGATTTTGTTTTTGAAAACTATTTTTTTCACTTTCAAAGCCCTTTTATTTGTGTTTGAGGACATTTGTGAGAAATCTATTACGGAATGCTAACAATATTACCGAATAGCCTATACCTAAGTTCTTAGCAATATAGCTTGGTGATTTTTAAAGGTTTTTTTATTATATGTTTTTGAAATTTACTCATCAAGAACTTTATTTGGGTATCCATATTGATGCCATTTTCGAATTTTGATTGTTCCACAAAGTGGCGACTCTTGAGCGTCATATTGGATGGTTCATAACGTCATCTGAATAAGAACATCGGGAAGGTAAAAGATATTTTAACGGTACCTCATTTATAAAAACTGGATTATTCGCTCCAGCTCTTGAGTGTAACATCTGGGCATACCACACATACATACATAAATACATAAATTGATAAAATGCAATGCCCACCTTGCCGCGCCGTGATAGAGTAAAAAGGGGGTAAACTAGTTAAAATAAGAATTAAAAACGCGCATAGCCTCATTTATTTCACACTCTGGTTTTAAAATTAAATATAGCTATTTTTTATCTAATAATTATAGGCTTCATTTAAAAACTGCCTGTAATGAGTTTTCTGTAAGGGGTTTTTTATAAATTAAGCTAAAATGTTTTAATGAAATTGTATATGAAATTTGAAATCATTTTCAATTTCAGTATTTGCTCAACATACACAAATAGCCAAACTAAGATTGCGATTTCATTGATTATAAAACATATTTTGATATTAATGATATTTCTATTCCCAAATTTGCGATCCAATTTCTGCAAAATCATAATTAACTCTTCCCTATTTTTCCAATCCTCACCGTAGCATTTCTTTTAAAACCTACTTTTACATCTTGTAAATTTGCTTCTGTCACTACTACACTACTGGTTCCAGTCTGAATGTGTTTAAATTTTCTACAGATTTTTCTGTTCTCATATTACTTTTTCCCAACATATTTATTATTAAAAGAAATTTCTCTTGCTATAAATTTCTTTAAAGTTTTTTAAAAATTCATGCTCAAATAATATAGTTAATAATAATAGTGCATAATATAATTCATTAGATGAATTAATGGAATGTCTTCTATTCATAAACCTTATTTGTCCATAATGAGTGATACATTTTAGTGACTATTACCGTGATATAGTACAAATACAGTTGTCATGAAGTCAATTGTACAATTTTGTTTTGGCCTCTTATAAGAAGTAAATGATTCTATCAATCGAATGACATCAGAATTAAGCAGTAGTTTCGCTTCTTTAATTTTATATAAGAAGCTCTTGCTCGTATTTATTGGATCATGAGGTAAACTTTTCTATTTTTTTATGTTCAACACAAACCTTCAGAGACAAGTAGAACATATATCCCGGGAGATGCTCCCAATCCAATATTAAAGTCATAGAAAAAAATGTTACTGAGGAATGAAAATCAGTATAGATTCACCACACCTTTTCTTTAAATTTAAAAATGAGGTAAGTTATATATACAAGGTTTGTGCGCAGTAGCTTAATTTCTTTACACAAAATTTTATACTACTCTTTGTCACACAAATAAAAACGTTTATCTGTTTCTACTGCATCTTTTTAGTGCAACGTTTTCACTGTTCGTAAATCGTTTTAAAACTCCTCGCAATCTTCCCTTTTAAAGTTAAAAAATTAAAAACCTTTTGTACAACCTAATCTTCATTTGTAGCCTCTTGATAAATTGTATTTTATACTGATATTTCTAGAAATTTTTTTTGTTGGTTGTTTTCTTTCTGTTACAAAATTACAAAAGATAATTATTCTGGCAAATTTCAGGTTATATACAAGTAACTTTTTGCATTATGGTTGTATATACATTTTTTTCCTAAACCTGAAGCGGATTAAATTTATTCAATACAAATATGACTTTATGTAATATATTAAATGTACCATACTCATACATTTTCAGTAGATTTTAAGCACATACTAATCTAAATACTATAGTTTCCTTTACCATAGTATTAATGTAATTTGGGATGCTTCTATATTTTAAATATTTAATTTAAAGGATTATGACTCAGTATTCATTAGTATGACTCAGTATTTCATTTAAAAAAAGACCACAAAAAGGGAAAATAACACTGCCCTCTGAAGATTGTTGATTTTATAGGTAAAAATAGCAGATTTTTTTTTCCATAAATAATATTCCTTCACAATACGTTTTTACCACTCTAAATCAAATAAAAACGACATCATTATACTTTTATGTCAAAAATAAAATGTCAATGAAGTGTTTATTTATTACAATTCTAATTAAAAACTGCTTATCCGTTGTAAAAACTTTTCTTAAAACGCATTTAAAATTACCTTTTTACTCCTTTTTTCACTTTTTTGTCACATCTTTATTTCGTTTCTGGATTTGTTCAGGGGAAACTAATTTAGTTTTGTTCATTTCTAAACGTAATTAATTTAGAAGAAAACAAAATGTTTAAAAAAACTCTTACTTATAATTTCAAATTTATACTGTTTTAATAAAACTGACTATTCTTAAATAATTTAAAATTATTGTAGAATACCATATAATTTTACTTAAAATAATCACATCAATCATCTTAGGCTAAAAATAATCTTCTTCTTTTACTTAATCACATCAATCATCTTAGACGAAAACTACATAAAAATTATTTTAGCTATTCTCAAAGGTCAAAGACCTGTCAATAGGATAGTGAGCAATTTAAATTTATGTTTATCGATTTTACTCAGTTAAAAATTGAAATTATTTTCTGAAAGTGAAAACCAATTCTGATCAATTTTGTATTAATAATAGTATACTCTGAACAATTTTGGGAATAGTAGATGCTAAGATTTTTTAAATTTATTCTTGAACAAGCAGCAGTTAAATTGACAACTTGACAGGTAAATGAACAAGCCTTCAAATGTTTCATTTAGATTAGAGAGGTCTCTTTGGATACTATTTCCTTTTTCACTGTATTCAGTTTAAATCAAACATTTCTATTATGAAAAACGAGATAAAGCTTACAATCTTATTATCTATTAATATTAGCACCACTGATAAGGACATGACACAGATATTTGGAGTCATGATTACTTGAAATATGCTATAAATAATGAAAATGTATTCAAGGCAAATTTTTATCCAAATTATTCGATATTTTCATAAGATTAGACATTGATTGCAAAAATAGTAAAGATATGAGAACATGTAGTTCTTACATGGTAATTATTCTCAGAATAAACTTTCTATTAATTTTTTATAAGCTAATACAGACATTTAGCTTATATCTACGTAAATTATGTCTATTTTAATAAGGCTAAGCAATAATTTAAAAAATAATAAAAGTATTTTAATGAGTCTTTATTATAACGTTATACATGTGACTACTATAAAAATACTATTCGCTGCATATAAAGGCGAACATAAATACATAGTATTAATAATGTGATAAAAATAGCTGGTATTATTTAGTTACATTTAGGAAAATTAATTTTTTATTTTACACTAACATTAGTTTTTTGTCTAGCATGCATAATTCTTTTAAATAACCACCATATGTTATTACCGTTATATCGTATATCAATTATACATAATTTTTTTAATCCCTGTTATATCATCTATTAGGTATAAATAGCATTACGTCATTTCTTTAACTGTTTTCATCTGTACAGAGTAAACATTTTATTCTGTATCATTTTATTGTTTCTCAATTCACCTTTTATTGTTTTATTGCCTCGATAGTGCTAGGAAAAAATAAGTTATAAGATAAATAACATAATGTTTACTCAGTTGTATATTCACATCTGTGTAAAGTGTGTTGTACAATCAATGTACAGTTTCTGTTGCATACTTTCTCAAAGCAAAATTATTTTACCGAGCTTATAATATTTATAAATATTACATCATAAGTTTTATTTAGATAGAAATTTGTTTTATTACTTTACTTTAGGCCAAAATAAATGGTAAACCATTTTCTCTATTATAAACTTTGCTATAGCAATAAAACCTCCAATCTTATGCTAAAAGTTAACTAAAAGCTACAATAAAAGAATGATCTTTATTACTTTCTGCATGACTAGACGTTTGTGACATTGGAACCTTGAAGGATAAATAATTACTTAGTTTGTAAACTGCTCTGTATTCGTGCTAAGGCACAGGCTGGTACGGTAGGCAAACCCCTCAGGGGTGGGGAAGGCTTTTACACTTACCCCCGAGAAATCCATTGTGTAACTCGCATGCTATCCAATATTATGATACCGACTTGCCATTTATTTTCTATTATATACACATCCTCACATCCTTATATAATAAATATAAAATGTATATAACTTCCTTTAGTTTATAAAAAATGTCGTCCACCTCATTGTAACCTATATATCAGTTGACATATATACTATTCTAAATAATTTATGATATTTCTAACGTTCCCTGATAATTGTCTTCTCATCATTTACAAAGTATTTATAAAACTTTTCTTGATTTAATTTGTAAGATGTTCAACTGAGAAAGTTTCTCATTTAATCAAATGGTGTCGCATGTTTCATCCATGCCTTTTGCACTTGGTACCAATTACCTGTAAACTGTATTATAATCGTTAAACTTTAGTGACTTAAAGCTTAAAAATTTATTTGATTGACAGTAATATTGAACATAGTGTATTTTGTTAATGTTATTAGATATTATGATACAATACATGAATAATCTGCCTCTATAATACAAGTTCAGTTTATGATTTAACCAAATTTTTCTCTACTTTGAATTAGATATAACAGTTCTAAATTTTGTTGAAACCTTCGTGCTACATACTCACTGTAAGTACGTAATTAACGTGGCATATTAAATGTGATTAGACTTAGATTTGTATCTAATCTATTTTATCTACCTCTACATGTTAACATATTTCATATATATTTCATTTTGTTTCAATAAACTCAATTCAACGCTTTGTCAATAATGGCTAAATTTCATTACTTTTAAAAAAAATACATATTTCGTGTCTGGGTACAATGACCCTGAAGATACAGTGAAATCACTTCCAAATTCAAGTCGAGATCTCTGCAATTTGTGCATTTCAGCAAAACTCACCTAAAAGCATATCTGATATTACGACCACACATGTCTTTAATGTCATCAATTGAAGCATAGTTGCTTTGCAGAGATAAAATGCCCCGGAGATTTTCTGACTTGTTTTTCGTTGTAGTTGATGACATACTTTGATAATAACAAGACATAACAAATTTAATTTGATAAGTTTATAAAAAAAAAATACTTTTTCTAATTTTTGGTATATATATGTATCTGATAGCAATATATAGATAGTCAGTAAACAATTTTGTTATAAATAAACCTATGCGATTTGAATGATGAATTTAATATGGACCAACATTTTCTTAACGTCTAATTTAATTTATAATTTAGAAATACAAATACAAAATTTAAACTTTAATTACCAACTGTTATTTGTAATAAGTGTTAAATTCTATGTTCCGTGTACTAAAGTACAAATATAGAAACGTCCAACACTTTTTCACTTTAGACCAAAAAAATGATAGATCAAACATTGATCCCAAATAAAATCTTGTTATGTCTAGGACACAATTAATAAATAACAATGTAAATTTATACTTTCAAAAATATGTCCTCAATTTGTTTATATTTTATTATAATTGGAAAAAAAAATCATAATTATATTCTCACTAAATAAATCTCAAACTAATAATAAAACAGTTCAATGTCCCATGTATTAAGTGCATATATGACAAAAAAAAAAAATATTGCGTTTTAAATCAAAAAAAATATTGCAATAATTTTTAAATCATTTTTACTCGACTAATTTTTAACAACCAATAGTCATTCTTAATGATTTACGTCAATTATTTCTCGAATACTGAAAGTAATTTGTAGCTAATGGCAGTCATAGTTTTGTTTTAAACAAGCAATTTGCCAATCTCAAATCAGCTCACAAAATTTATGTTTTCAAATTACAGTCTTTATTATTATTGCTTGAAATATTATTTTTGCAAAAAGTTAAGTAATATTTTAGTGCTATTTTAGAGAACTTGTTTTTAAAATGAATTCTAAACCTGGAGAGAAATAGATACATTTTATATTTTAACATATTTTTCTGTAAAGACGTTTTAGTTTAATTATAAAACCAAAATATTAGATCAGAAGTAAGAGTATATGTGAAGAAGCGAGGTATCTGTGGATGTGTCAATCTATGGTATTAACTTTGTGATAAAGTTACATAACATAGCTAGAAATTAGTGTATTTAATATAAAAGATATACTAATCCCTTATAAATTGGAATTATACATTATAAATATATAAAAATAAACTTTATTTTTCCCTCAAGTATAACATTTGAAGTTCAATTATCGATCACACAGCCATATGTTGGCTAAACTTATGAGTGTTATAGAGATTGTAGATAAGTATATAATTGAATAAAATTGTAAATTATACCGTTAAATCAACAACTGTTAGGATTATAAACAAAATTGATTCTTTGACTCAAGTCAGCTAGGTTGCTTGTGAATATAAACATAATATTGATTACAAAAGAAATTAAGCAAATTTTGATAAAAAGAAGCATTCTGGCCAATTATTACCTTTTTTCCTTTGTTAAAAATGCATTGGTGAGAGGCCTTCTAAACATTTTCTGAAAACAGTGGAACATTAAAACATTGGAAAACTCTAATTATTTTTTAAGAGATCAAATACTTAACTTTTATATGCAACTCAAGTTAAATTGAGATCTTCAGGATAATCAAAAATACTAAACAATACAAAGTGTATATATTCACAAATTCAATAAGGTGAAATTGGTCATAAATTATATTACCGAGCGAGGTATCTGTGGAAGTATCATTAGATCTGTGGTCTAATTCTTACAAAAGACTTTTTCATTCACTCGCCCTTATAATTTGTTCACTTAAAATAAATTCACTTGAAACCCTCTTTATGACATCGAAATGGGAATGTTATTGTACATCTCAACAAACAGACTATAAGCAATTTTTTATAGGGTGAAAGAGTTGCTAATGCAAATATTTTCTGGGTATGTTTACTTAAATATAATTAAAAGGAAATCAGAAAGTAGTGGGAAAACTATTATTTTATGAAATTCTAAAGCACTTTCTTTTAGAACAAATCAGTTATTTAATGTTTTTTTTGCCCATAAGCGATCTCATAAAAATCATCTGTCAACTATATCACCTGTCTCATAAAAATCAAGTTAACTTTATCAATACCCAAACAGAAACTTCAGCAACAGAAAGTATATCACCTGTCTCATAAAAATCAAGTTAATATATCAATACCCAAACAGAAACTATATCATCTGTCACATAAAAAACAAGTTAACTATATCAATACCCAAACAGAAATTTCAACAACAGAAATTATATCACCTATCTCATAAAAATCAAGTTAACTATATCAATACCCAAACAGAAACTTCAGCACCTACTAAGATAGACTGCAAAGAAAATAAGACATTTTTAGAACATCTTTATTTCTCATTCACTGTCATTGCAATCAAATATATGTTACCTTAATATTTATATGATTCAAAGTGTTAAAATATTTTTATAGCGCAGCATTGGATTTATTTAAATTATTTGACAGTACAAAATATTTAAATGTTGGAATATCCTTGGCGCATATGCAAATTCACATATTCCAAGTGTTTGTTTCACATAAACTACGGATAGAAAATAAGTAAATGTAAAATTCATTAAAGACAGAAGTTATGAAAAAGTATTTATAAGCCTAAGAGAAAAATCTCCTAGTAGGCATTAACAAAATCCTGCTTTTTACAATACAAATAATAATAATAAAGCTAGAAATATGTAAAGGTTCTGCTAAAATAAAAGGCGTTAATAAAAACATAATCAAATACTTTTAGTTCTCACAAGTTCTTTCCTACAAGCCCCACTAAGTTTAAGACAATCTTTGAAGACCCTCTTTCCTGTGCCTAAACTGTGGTATGCAAGCACACATATCTCTTTATGAGTTCGAATTCATAGAAAAATTTCTACATTGATGGTAGACATTTTTCCATAATTCATAGGAAAATGGTACCTTATTTCTTAATATAAAATATAATAACAATTGAAAAATCTTCTCCAATTCAAAATATAAAAAATGTAATTTATATTGGTTTTAACAAGGAATATTTCTAAACCAAAAAATGTTTCCCCCAATCTATACATTATAAAACTACCTTAACTTTTAATTTCTCTTTAATAATGCTTAATTTGTTATTAAATATATATGAATGTGCTCTTTCTTTCTCTTAGCAAAGTATATGTAGTTGCTTAACATATAATTAGTAGCGTCGATATACCATTTGGCCGATTCTATAACTATACTGATACCAATATTTATAGATAACTATCAGCGATACTGATATTGACATTGTTTAAAATATGGTATATATATTAAATAAGACATAAACGAAGTGGTTTACATAATATTTAATTGACTAAAAAATTAACGGATTGAAAATGACAAAAGGAATTTTTAAATTTAACAGAATTTAAAAATTCCTTTCCTTTCCCTTTCAGAAGTTAATAATTAAAATTTACATTGATATAATATTATAATTTATAATTTGCGAAATACAACATCCATATATTATGTCTCTCTGATGGGACAGAACTCTTTTGGAAATGAAGTACTTTCGCACCTAGTTTTTAAAATTTGGAAATAGAACTTCATTGTACCAGAAAATGAGAGTATCTGTTTCTCTTTTGTTATGAGATCTTGGGAATCTCTCAATTTCTTCTTTGACAGAGTTGGTTGCCAAAGAGGACAAGCACTTATTTTCCTCTGACTCTTTAATAATATTCTCACAAACGCTCCATATCCCACCCCTCCTAGACAGCTTAGGATTTGTTCTAGGTTGGGACGTCACCATTTGTGAAATAGTTTCCGAATACAGAGATACATTAATTAAATCTAATAGCGGTCTAATAGCGTGGCAACAGATTGAACACCTCAATATAATGATATTTTTGACCTTCTGTGAGAAGATGAGAGACTTAGACATTTTTTGAAACCTGAGGTCATCAATATTTGCCAAAACACCGCTGTAGCTGATTCTACACTCTGAAGTAGACCTGTGTCGATCGCGATTGATCGAATCGCTGTGATTCGATCGCGACCCGCCTGCGAGTGATCGGATCACGAGGATAAAAATGATTCGATCACTTAGCACCCGCGACCCGCGAAACGACCCGCCACACGACCCGCGACTCACGGCTCACCGGAACCCGATCGATCGCAAGCGATCGACTTGACAACCCGTAACCCGCGACCCAATCTCTGTCCTGTCGATCAGTTAACCCGTGGCCCGCGATCTATATTCTCGCTTGAATTTTGAATAGTGTCGATTTCACATATCGTTTACTAAATTTGACAATATTTTTCGTAGATTAATAATACGTGGTTAGTTTTTATTAAGTTAGTAAATTAATTTGGTGGCGGTGTTTTTAAATTGATTTTGAACTTGTATGCATAATTTTGGTGACGGTATTAATTCTATTAAAGTTATTAATTTATGTAAACCTTTTGAACTGAATTTTATTACTTATTGATGACCGTATCTTTTTGTGATTTAGATTTATTTTTATACGTTGTTAGTTAATATTATTATTTTATCACGTTCGTAAGTAGCTTTTGTGACAGTAATAATTATATCAAATTAGTTAATTTTTGTAAACTCTTGGAACTGTGTTTTATTGCCCTTTGAGGACCGTGTCCTTTTGTGATTTAGATTCATTTTTATATGTTGTTAGTTAATATTGTTTTTTGAATTTTATTAAATACATAAGTACTTTTGGTGACGGTGTTTTTTTAATTTTTCTTGAGTGGTTTTAGTGCCTTTTTTTAAATTTAATTTTATTACTTATTGAGGATTGTGTATTTTTGTTATTTAGACTTAGGGTATAAAAAACAAAATAACTGCGATAATAACTGATAATGCAGCCAATGTTGTAGTTGGAGTACGATTGACAAATTGGGGACATTTTCCTTGTTTCGCTCATACCATCAATCTGGTAGTAAAAAATAGCTTAAATAATATTAAATCTTCGATAGATCAAGTGAAGGCAATAGTAGAATACTTCAAACACAGCTCTTCTGCATTAACCAAACTTCAGTCTATACTAGCGCAAATGGAGTTGCCTTGTTTAAAACTCAAACAGTGTGTTGTTACTAGGTGGAATTCCACGTACGACATGCTAGAAAGTATCCTAAAAATAAAAGATGCAGTGATCAGTACCTTGGCTATAGAACAACATAGATTAAATACCTTAACGTCTGCCGATTGGATTCTGATTGAAAAAGCTGTGGAAGTCTTGGAAATATTTCATGAAGTTACCGTGGAAATAAGTTCTGAAGAGGCAGTTTCAATTTCAAAACTTATTATATTTGTAAGGATGTTAAAGACGAGCGTGGTAAAATATTTGACTGAAGATGGTCCTGACAATTTTATAAATTTAGTACAGTCGCTATGGAACCAATTAAATTAATGATTCCATGACATAGAAGGATATATACTAGCGGCAGAGGCATCATTTTTGGATCCACGGTGCATTTGGAAATCATGAAAAATATGAGCAATGTTTAAAATCAATTAAGGTTAAACTTCAAAATTTGTCCACATTAGAAACAGACGAAATATTACAGAGTGAACCTTCAGTCATGAGTATCAGAGAGCATCCAACTTCCGGTTTATGGACTGTATTTGATCGAGAAGAGGAAGACGAGGTTATGAGGAATCCATTGGCAGCTAGTATTATTGAACTAGATAAATATGTGAGCGAGCCACTGATAAGATGATCAGAAGACCCATTAAAATGGTGGAATGAGCGTCGTCTTATTTACCCTCGTTAATATAAATTAATGAAGCGCAGATTGTGCATCACTGCCAATTCAGTGCCACGCGAACGAATTTTTTCAAAAGCTGGTATGACAATCAGAGATAGACGAAGCTTATTGAAATCTGAGAAAGTCTCACAAATTTTATTTTTAAATCATAATCTATAATGTATACTCATTATACATATTATAACATGATGATAGTCCACCGCGTTGCACCGATAACCTATACAAATTAAAAGATTTTAAACTGTTATCTGATTAGACTAGAAGTGTGCGATATAGTGTTAAGACAATGGCTTGAAAATCACAGCGACAAATTCGCCGGCTGTTATTTACGAGTATGTATATATTTGTTAAGTTTTTAATAACATTTGTACCTGTAATTTAAAAACGTAATTGTTTCTATTTCCTAGCGTTTTAATACTGTTTCACGTACATTCATTATACATCTTGCATTTGAGAAAATTCTTTTATCAGCACTGATCTCGCTAAAGTACAAAATTTTATTTTTTCTATTTCACTATATAATTAAGTCTTTCCACGAATAAACTCTAACTTAATAAATTGTTTAATATTAAAATTTTAAATAATCATTTTGAACAATGTGGTAATGACACTAAGCTTGTTAATGTAACTGCTACTAATAAATTCCTGGACCGCTAGTCCTCACGTTAAAATAACCGACATATGAACATTGAAAAATATAAACAAAAACCTAACCGCTTATTAAAAGTTAAGTTTTTGTCACCCTTGTAACACGTTTTAAAAACAATAAAAAAAGGTCAGATACGAATTTTGTCAAGGATATAGACTCATTTGAAACAATAAAAAAGGGGGCGAAGTCATTGAAATTCAATACATTCTACTCTTGCTCACGTCCACTTATGCTTGGTTTTTTTGGCCCTTTAAGTGGATCATAATCGCAACGCACTTAACGAATATGTAAATATCATTCACCGCCTATATCGATCGGTGTCGCCAGACCTTTATATTCTAATGGTAATGTATCAACGTACCGCATAGCTTATATGTTATTAAATATAAAATGACCGACCAATCAAAACAAAGCTTCAATATTCAAAAAAAGTTGTCTCCATACCGCCGCAACGGGTCGCGTGATCGATCGATCGCGATCGACCCACGAGATATTCGATCGATCGCGATCGACCCACGAGACTGCGGGTGTTTTGACCTAGTGATCGATCGAATCTTCGCGATCCGATCGTTGAGCCAGTGGGTCGCGATCGACCCGGGTCGTTTAAAATGATTGATCGACACAGCTCTACTCTGAAGCAATCCAGCGATCCTTAATCAGCAGTCATACTTGAGAAGGTCATCAGCAGTGCGAATATTTTCCTTAGTCACTCTGGTTTTTTGTGAAAATTGGTGACTAGCCTTTTCTACTTCTTACCTTAAAAATTATTTGCACCACCTATACATTTAAACTTTTTTAATGTTTTTGTCTCAAAATATTATATCTCAAGCTTTCTCAAAATTTAAGGTAATTTTATTTCCATTGTTGTGAGAAATTAGTCATAAATAATCTTTTGCCCAACGGACTAGGGTACCTCTTGCCCTGATATTGCGAAACTAACTAAAGGGATGGTAGTGTAAGTCTCCGATAAGAGAATAGTAGACTTTATCCATAACAAGCCCCCCCCCCATTCACATCATGGTATGTACAAAAATAATTATTTGGTTTACTGTACTGGCCAATTTTACTTGAATTCCAGCAATAAATTCATCCAATCTTAAAGTACTATCTAACAAATGAGTTATATAATATGATTTTATGTTGTCAATTCTGAAAAAAATCAAACCTTAGATTGTTAACCAAAAAGTTTATATTGCCTTCATGCTCATGATTTAAATTTTTGACTAAAAGGTGGCTCTGTATGTATTTTACATTGTGGTGTTGATTAATCTCTACAAATAATTTAATTTAACTACGTGTACAGTAACATACTGTAGCATGTATGGATAAAACCTATGGTTTATTTGTTTATTTAACATATATTTAATGATTTTCAAGGCCAAATCGCCTTAGGTTTCCATTATTATTTCTTATTAACTGTCAACGAGAAATAATAATCCATAACTTAGTGCACCTGAGCTGTTTAAAATCTTTATATAATTTTATTTATACTATATTTATGCACTGTAACAAATCTAAAATTTCAGGTGGATTTGATGGTACAAGCAATGTACTCGCAGGAAAGCTATTTGACATACCAGTGAAAGGCACGCATGCACATGCGTACATAACATCGTTCAGTAACCTCCATGACTTACATTCCACTACTCTCCCACATGCAGAGACACAGCAACCATTTAATCTATTGGAATTGGCTGTCGAATGGCGCACCAAAATATCTCCCGTTCTTGACATATCCCCTGAGGAAGCAAGCGATGGTGAACTGGCGGCTCTGATTTCATACGCCATTGCATTCCCCTCCGGCTTTATGGCTTTGGTCGACACATATGATGTGAAGAGGTATCGGTACCGAGGTTGTTGTGAGGGCGGCGTGCGGACCAACACTTGCAACTGTCGGACCAATGATGTTTTCAAACGTAGTCCCCCGTCCGGCCTATCTAACACTCACGGAGCTAACACAATCGAACGCACACTGAGGTAAAACTCGGAGTATAGATGTCTCGCGATACGGCTATACAATTGTCATGAGGCGCCATTGTATGCAATCATTATAGTGGATTGTCTTGTTCACTGATTGTATTGTTTCAAATGATCGGTTATTACTTTTAGAATGTTTCAGGGTTTTTATTTAGGACATATTACTCAACTTGACTCAAACTTGGTGGTTTTACCAATTTTAAAATTAAAGAGTTTAATTTTATGTAATGAATTTTTATAAATCAACCACATATTTTCAATGTAATTAGTGAATTGCAAAAATATTTTTGGAAACATTACTGTCATCACCTAAGATAATTATTTTTATAATTTCTAGTATTTGTGTTGGTCTGACTCTTTATTTGGAATTAGTCTGAATATTCTTGTTTATTATTTCTCTCATTCAGCCTGTGTGATGCCTTTTGTTCTATATTCTATACAAATACTTTAACAGAGTTATTAATATTCCTTATGTGATTTTACACTTGCAATTTTGAAAATATCTCATTTGCTATTGTGGCACTTCTTTCGTTTCATCTTAGCATTTATTATGTTATATTAATTCACAAATTTCTTTACAAACATTGAAATTCACCGACTTCTAACTCCTAACTAGATTTACACCTTGTGAAACAATATAAAATGTAACTGGTGATTTTTCCTAATAGACCTCTTCCAGAGGTCAATTAAATGTGTTTAGAGGTTTTTCTGAATTGCCTCCCTAATTTGATCGCTCTTTTGGTTTGCTGATCTGCCCAAGTGCAATTGTCTTCTACCTTTCCTCTGATGAAAAGCTTTTTCAGTCTACACAATTTACAATGACCAATCAAGTTGAAACAGTTGAAACCATATTGAAAACAATACTCGTAAGAAATTGTTACAATTCTAACGTCTTTCAATACTGTTTCATTAGCCTTCAACTCACAATCAGTTTACCTTATTTTGTAATCAATGCATAGTATACCAAGTTTCAAAGCATTAATTTATTTGTCAATACCTAGTGATGATACAAAATAAAACTAATATTTCCTTATCAACAAGGCTATCAATAAAACATTAGACTAATTGAAATGTATATAAATCTTTCTAAACTGGATCGTGATGTAAAACTTAACCCAAACCTTTTGAGTTACTAATTGTTTTTTAATCAGGTAAACAGGCATAAATAGTAACACTGCCATATGGTTGGTTTTTTTTCTGTAGCAATTCTATACATTATAAAGAATTACTTAAAGAAAAAAATCTTTCAAAAATTTCATACTAAAATAAAAAAAATCACCAGTACAATAAAATAAAATTTAATTAAGAAAAAGAACAATTTTTCACAAAACTGCTGAAACAGTTTTACAACACTAATGAAACATCTCCAGTTTCTTTTTAATTTGTTGATCCAGTGAGTCAAAGTTCTAAAGTAGGGTGAAAAAATTTATTTGCAATGTTTGTTTTGGGCTACAATGATTATTTTTATAAAAATAATACTTTTTAAATCAGTGTCACCGTGAAACATTTTGAAGAGACTAATTAAACATTTTTTTAATTGAAACTAGTTTTAGATATATAAAATTTCAGCCATATCTTCAATAATCATTGAATTTTGATTTGCAGGCACATTTATTTCTACAATAGGGTTTCCATTTTTGACGAATCTCAAATAAAATTCCAATTTTATAGAATACGAGAAATATTTTCCTCCAGAAATGTGTCATCGCACTATTTGGGAACGCTAATTTGTATAAATTAAAAAAGAACCTGTTGTGATTTTTCAATAGATCTAGTATACATAAAAAAATTATCATTATAACATGTGATAATTATGTTTAAAAGTTGTTTCAAAATTGTTGAATTACTTTTTCAAACAAAGTATAATCAAATAAAATGTTTGTTGATGGGAATTAATGATTTAAAAAAGTTCACAAACATCTGTCCAATGAAACAATACAATCAAATTTCTGGACATAATTATGTATGTGTATGTGCATGAACCCCATCATATGTTACTATCACACATCACTTGTACACAAGACAATTATATACTTTTTGTAACTTAATAACTTTTTAAAATTTTTTTGTTACATTATTTTTTATTTCATTTATTACTTAATATGTTGTATTCTATTAAGCTTTATGTATCAGATTTTATTATATTATATTTTAAAAACACATACGGCCAAAACCAAATTACGACATTCAGCCAATTAGTACTAATGTGCATTGTGACTGCATTGCCATATCAAACAATAATTTGGGGCAATCATTGTAAATACAATTGTTATTGTCATCATGTAACATTAAACACTTTGCTTCAGTGTGACGTTTATTTGATTCAGGTTATCTAAGTGCGTTAGCAGGTTAAAAATTATAAATTTAAATGACAGTCAAAGTCCAATCCAACCAAATTTATTGGAAACACAGTTGCATTTGTTTTTGTGTTCTAACATGCTTCTTTGTGACGATTCGCAATTTAACAATTTCTCACTGCTTCCATTGTAGAATTTATTTTAATATTTTAATTATGTTATGGTATGCATGTAAACTTTGTAATGTTAAAAAACTATTAACATTTGTATGTACATATAATTACAAATGTCTAGATACAGTAAATTTTCGCATATCATTGATGAGTCTTAGTGGTAAAAAATTAATTTTACTGAATTTGGTAGCCTTGTGGAACTTTTATAATTATGTTTTCTAAATGCAATAAACATAAATGAAATTGAATACTGAGTATTCAGCTTCGTTTATTCTCCTTCATCCCCATCATTTCCATTTGGTGCAACAAATTAATCTCCCTAGGTAGCATTTTTAAATTAAGCTTTTTAGGTACAAGCTAAAGGCTTTTTTTTCTAATGTTACCGTTGTTTTTCTTTCTTTAGCTTAAAAATCTGTCGATTTTAAACTTCTTGACTCTATTTAGATGATTGTTTATGGAAATATAGTGAAAAGTAGTTTCTAATTTTCAACTATAATATGACAAAAACTAGAAATCCTGATTGGTATTCTTCATATTACTTCTTTATACTTTTGCCTCTAGCATACTTTAGTCAAATTATCTCAATGAGCTTGATTTTACATCTTCATATTTTAAGTTACAGATTTAAGTGCATGTTGCTTGTTAATTTAGTTTGTGACCTGTTAACCTAATCGTCAATTTCTATTTAGCCATTTTTCTTACATTATGATATGTGTTAAATTTCAGCATTGAACACCATAGGGTACCAAGCACTAGGCTTACACATTGACAGTATAAATATAAAATACATGATAATGTAAGAAGATTGATGTTATTATAAAACTATAACGGAGGTGTCTGTGTACGATAGTATTTGAAAATATTTGCATAAGAAAAGTAATTACTTCGTCAATGCATCAAAAGTATTTTTTGTAAACCTCAGGATTGACATATGACAAATAACATTTATCCTTGATTGATTTTTGTTCCATAGAAATGTATTTGTTTTTTGTAATACCAGTACTTGAAATATAAACAGTGCTTATTTTTGTGTACTGCACTCGTACGTTGCAATTTTATTGTTAAATACTATTTTTATTCTAAATTCAAAGGTCGTTAGTGTGTTCATGTCTTTTACAGTCTTAATATTTGCATTGTCATAGTTGTCTATCGATGTTCACAAGTGGGGCTAGGTAACTACGGCTTTTCGCCGGTCTCCTTTGCGTACTTTTACCTATAACACCTTTCTTTCACGTTATGTAAGGCTGTTTAAGAATTTGACAATTAAATCACTTCAAATGAATTTCCTTACATATCTAATTTAGGTGTTTGCTATTATTCACCCGAATAATATAACTTCCTTGTAAGTACAGAAAATATTTTTGTACTGTATATCGCTGACCATTTGAAAATGATAGGCCACTAAAATATGATTTCACTGTTGTCGTAATTTAAAGAAATCACTCCTACATTTTTATAAGAGTAACCACATTTCATATTCATTATACTAATATGTTTATTTAATTCGGTTTTTAATTAACACAATCTTAAAATTACATATATTAAAGAAAGCTACTAGAACCTATTATTAGAAAATGGTTGAAGTTTTTAATGGCTGTATAAGATGCTACATAATAAAAAAAAAGAAATATTTTATTTTCGGTTTATTAAGTGGGTTTTTAGAAATAGTAACATTTATTGAAACATTAAATTATTTTGTATTAAATACTGTTTAGGTTCAAACAGGATGTTTGTTTCATGTTATATTTTACTTCATAATAAATATTTTAATCTTTAACCCTGTCACAATATCTCACAAACCATTTTTTTAATTAGTCTCTATTAGCCAAAATACGATATTAATATGGAGGGTATGTGCATGATAACTACAAAGTACTAGTCATTGTAAATATTTTATCATTAACCAAATTTGCCTTAGCTGCATAGTAAGTCATATTTTCTATAGAAACGCTTTTATTATGTTTTATATTTTTTGTTTACAATTATGTAAACTAACATTTTTGTGAACTTTTGAATGTAGTAATGCAAACTCCATTATTGCTCTAGTTTTAATGAACTCAAAAATAAGATTGTGAAAACAGAGATTCCATATAATAAATTTATCACGAAAATGCGTGACACAATTACATCGGAAAAGAATAGTACTGGGCCTTGAAAAAAAAATAACCATTAAGAATATCTCTAAACATATTTATTTGAAGTGACTTCACAATTTCCTCCCTGTAAAGTTTAGATAATAAAATTCACTGAAAATTATCTAGGAAATTTGATCTATCCATACCTTAATAAATTATTTAAATGTCTGAACAACTACAGAACACTCTTATGTATTATAATTGTACTTAACATATAGACTTTTTGTATTTTAAACAGGAGTGGGTTACTTAATTTTTGCGCAGTCGCATTGGCATTGAACACCATAGGGTACAGAGCACTAGGCATACGCATTGACAGCGGAGACTTAGCATACCTCTCCGTCTTGGCTAGAACTAATTTTGAAAAAATATCTGAAACTTTCGATCTCCCATGGTTCGCTAAACTGACAATAGTGGCCTCAAATGACATAAATGAGGAGACCATTTTAAGTCTGAATGAGCAGGGCCATAAAATTGATTGTTTTGGAATCGGAACTCATTTAGGTCAGTATAGCCTTTTAATAAGTGTTCATTTTATTTTTTTTTTGTTATGCATCTAGCCATTCACAACTTTATGGTTAACAGCTATACTTTGTAAATTGTTTAAATTTACAGTGACATGTCAAAGACAACCTGCCCTTGGTTGTGTGTATAAACTTGTCGAAATAAATGGACAACCACGCATTAAGCTCAGCCAAGATGTCGGGAAAGTGACAATGCCAGGGCATAAAGAGGTATATGTTTTTTTTAGAGTTTTCTGTCTATTTCTCTAATTCGTCTTCTGTCATTCCTGCTATCTCAATATAGAAATGCAAGTTATTGAATTTTGGACTAAATTCAAAAGTCAATAATAAGCACTTCTTATCTTTTAAGTATCATTAATTTTTTTCTCTTTGTAAAATTATAAAACTGTAACAAAGGTGTCTGTATATTAGAAATATTCTTTAAAAAATTATTGGAATATGGTATTTAAACTTCTCTGTTTAAAAAAGGCTTTTTTACTAATATGGATTATCTGTCTGTTCATTTGTGCAACTATTAAGCAATGACTTCTGGGCCAATCTAAATGGAATATCCTTGGGATTCAAATAACTAGGATAATCCTTGGGATTCAAATTGAAATTTATTCAAGCATAATATAAAATCTTCTAAACCAATTTGAGTTAAACTTTACTTTGGTTATCCTTAAGATACATATTAAAATCTATAGTACTTTTTTAATAAATGTTAACTTAGGCTGTAAGACCTAGCGTGTGGGCTTAATACAGATAAGTAGAAATTGTGAGAGGTTTAAAGTTCACAAGCTAAAGTACGAGATAATTTTGAGATGAAAATATTAATGATATAAGTTATGTTGGGTTAGATTGAGAAATACATTACTTGAATTCAGGAGAGGAGGCTTGGTAGGAAGGTAGAGGTTTATTCCACCATCTTATAAAAGTATAAACAATTATTAAATGTAAACGTAAAAATTATATTATCATTAAGTTTTTGGTGAGCCATTTTAGTACCGTTCGCTAAATATGACAATTGAATGCAACAAACGGAAGAGGCAACTATAACCAAATGCGATGCTAAAAAATAATGGGATTACTTTCATACCAATTCGAAGTCAATTACGTAATTAGGAATGAAAAAAATAATGCCAAATAAGCAAAACGCGTAATTTTAAATCTTTATTTTTCCAGCTTAGAAAAAGCGGAAAAAATAAAGATTAAAATTACGAGTTTTGCTTATTTATGAATGAAGACAACCTAAAGACATTATGTACCGCTGTAAATTAGCATAAAATATCGTTTCAACAATAATAAATAAATACTGATGAAAATGAAATAATGCTGCATAGAGAAAACATAGAGAGTATATAGCATAGAGAGTAGGCCCAAGTCTGCAGAAGTCCAAATTTATTTAGAAAAGAAAAAGAAGATAATATTTCTGAATTTTATGTTTCTTTCTTAACATATTCAAACTACTGTCAGGCTTACAGATTATATGGTGCTGATGGACATGCATTGATAGATTTACTACAGAGATCATCAGAAGTGCCCCCAGAGGTGGGACAGAAAGTTCTTTGTAGACATCCATTTCAGGAGTCAAAGCGAGCATATGTCATCCCGACCAGAGTGGAAAAGCTCTACAAGGTAGGTTATCTTTATGCAATCTGTATTTTACAGAAATATGTAGATGAAGTTTTATGAGGTTGAAATGATCAATTCAAAGTCACAGTTCCAAAAAGGGCTTTCATAACTAAAAAAGTAAGATTAATATAGTTTTTTGGGGTATGTAATAAGGTATTATAAGTTAAAAAACAAAATCTTTTCATTCATTAAAATTTCAGGTTTACTGGAAGGATGGTAAAATATGCAACAAGTTGAAGCCACTTATTGAAGTGAGGAAGCGAGTTCAGACTTCACTTAGGACATTGCGACAAGATATCAAGCGAAATCTCAATCCGACTCCTTATAAGGTTAGATAGAAATAAATTTGTGAGCTGGAGTTAATATGATGTTTCATGGGAATATGATGTTATATGGAAATGAAAACAAACCATTGTTTCTCAATACACTACCATATTTCCTGGTCACATACAATTTGTTCATAAAAATCTTGCTTCTAAACTAAATTCCTTTCCTCTCCATTTTTTCGTAAAGTACCTAATAGTCTTTTCAATTAAAAAAGCTAATTATTGTTAGGGTTTTTTATTAAATTAATGGAAATATAATATTGCTGATATTTTAAAACGGGGTTCACAGTAATTATATACCCATATTATAGTATAAACAGACCCTTTCTAATACCATCTTGAAACTTCACTTAATACTCATTGGTTATTAAAAGGTAAATTTAAATTATAGCTTTGCAAGATATATTTATATAACCATAATTTTTCTGTTTAGATCAATGATCGAAATAATTTATTTTTTTGCAGGTTGCAGTGAGTGATGACCTATATAATTTTATCCACGATTTGTGGCTACAAAATGCCCCTATCGGTGAGCTATCGTGATAAACTGCTGAAAAATAAACCTTATAGTTTTGATGGGCACCACTTAGCCTTAAAGATAAAATAACTTAATATGTAATGGTGATGCAAGTTCTCTTGCTATATTATAGCTATATTTATAAAAAAATAATTATATATCTTTATAATACACAAATCAAAAAGAGCACTATATTCTTAAAATTCATGTATGCTATTAAAATATTAAAAGCTATGGCACCAAGAGACCGATATGGATTTTGGATTTAAACAGACAAAACTCTAAACAGGTGTGTTAATGTTGATATCTCAAAGGGTGCCAATTAACCAAAGGTTAAGGACATCCCAGTTTTCCATTGTGCCAGTATAAGTTATTAGCATGTGAGGAAAACCTAAATTTCGTATATATACATAACTGTAATTAACACAAAATAATTTTTTGTAACAGTACCTATACCTACATTTGTCACGATTTGCATATTTAACTTTACTATGATGATCATACTTATTGTCCATTAAATAAAATTTATATTTAATTTATATTCAGTGACAAAGCCGACATGAAATTCTTAATCACTTTGGTGTCTGTCCATCTATCTGTTGATGACAGGCAATTCCTTCAAAAACTATGTGACGTACAAGTTTTGATTGAATTTAATTGAACACAGAGATATAGTATGGTAGCCCAATTATAGACATGAAGTATATTAGTTCAATATTTACTCTAGGATTAACTTAGGGGACAAATTAGGAACTAAAAAAATTTCCAAGGGAATTAGGGAGGAATTTTGAAGGGAAAAAAGAATTTGTTTAAACATTTTTCAGAAAAAAAAACACTTAAAAATTGCTGTCACCAAAGGGATAGCTGAAAAATTAAGAATTAGATGTAGACTGAACCAAAATTATCAAGATTGAAAAAATTGTAATGCAATTAATATTGTTTACAATTTAGTTGTTTATTTCCTTACAACTTCTGAACTAATTTTTAGAGAAAAGGTTTTTTGACAAAAAATATTTCTCACGGAAAGAATAATTTTTGTCTTCACACGTTATTCAATATTTTTAATTTTGTTCAGTCCAAACGCTCTCAGCTCCGCTCCAAACATGAATGTGAGATATAGCATTGGTGTTAATGGTGGAGGATAGGGTGGCAGATGGGCGGAGGACAATTTAAATTGAGGGCATTTAAAACTAATTTTCTAATTATAGCTTACGCTTGACCAACTTTTTTTTTACAAAAACTTTTAAAACTAATGAAACTAACTACTACCATCAAAACGAAATTTTTTTGTGTTATCTTAGGTTTATCACTTATATTTATTTTCCTAGTTAAAAAAGTACAATTTTTTTAAAGACAAAATATAAATGCAGTTTTAATAATATGCTATTTAATGGACAATAAGATAGATAGGTATAAAAGAAAAACTAAACCATACCATACTTTGTTAGATAAACCATACTCTAGCGAATGGAATAAATTTTAGTAAAGTTTTAAACGATACCCAGGAAATTGGAACTGTTATTTGATTGTAATATATTGAATTTTTTGTAATTCAATCCAACTGGATGTATTTGTGCATAATTGTACAGTGTTCAATTTATTCTATATAATATTTTAAAAACCACTACATTAAATGTAGCTATGGTAATTCCACAATGGGTCAATTTATTGCACATATTTATGCTGATTTAATATTTATAACATAAAACTCCAAACTGCATCGAAACTTTAGAGAAAATACCCCAAATAGAAAAATGTTTTTGTATAAATTACTGCATATAGTTGTATGAATTGTGTACAATTGCAAATAAATTTATGATATAGATTAATATACTTAGATATAACACTTGACACAATTTGAAGCATAATAATTTCTATGAATATTGGAAAAGAAAATTATAAGTATTTTTTCATTTATAGTCATATTTATATGGGTGAACACTCACATTTTATGTTAGATAAATTGTGCTACATTATCAGTAAGATGGTAAAAAATTTAGAAAGAAATTTCTGAAACCATGTAACATTTTAATGGACAGATTTTTCCTTTTTTCATCGATATTGATGCAAAATTTAATAATAAATTATGAAAAATATTACTTCATAATAGGTGAAATATGTACAAGCAGACATTACCGGTATAAAAGAATTTATAAAAAATTTTTTGGAGTACAGCAATTGAGTGGTGCAGCTACGTAATATTTCTCAAATTTTCACTCAAGAAAACCGTAATGTACAAGGTAAATAAATACACCAGAACCACAACTAAATGTGAAACACCTAAGCTGTTTAAAAAGGAGATATTTAGCTATATGTAATTCAACCTATATGTTCTTTTTGATTGAGAAAAAATTTAAAATCTCAATACACAAATATATTAAGCATATAAGAATCAATCAATATGAAATGTATATTGTGAAGCCGGGTCTTTTGCGACCATATTTTCGTTAGAAATGAGAGCCCTAACATGTTTTTCTAACAAAATTAGGGCATGGCCAAATTGTCAAACAAAAACATGCAAATATGTTATCCAAGACAAATGGATAACATCTCCGTTCGCCTGCGGGAGAAGGGAAATATTTATTCTGCCGTTGCTTTCAAACATTGCACAAATCGAAACGTCAGTCAGAGAAATATTCAAATTTGTGTAAGGTGTTTTGAAGATAATATGAATTGGAATAAAGGCGATACATTGTTGTTTATTAATCTGATCGATTTCTTTTTCTTGTATGAAAAATAACTTCAAATATGTCTTCCTCGTCTGAATTAATTTTAGCTCAAATGAAAAATTATCTAACATTGAGCATTGACCTTTCATTTATAAGACAGTTATGTTTTGCTAACATGTTTGTTTTGTTGGATTTTTGGCGCAGGAGACCCGCCTTTATATGAGCAGTGAACAAGTCATTTTTAAACAATTTATAATAAATCTTTAATTGTGAAAAACAAAATATACTGCCTTAAATATGCTAGGACAGCATACGTATTGATATTTGTCGTATATTTTTTGCAGTATATCATTACTAGTTTTAAAATTGTTATGATGTTATTGCCAACAACAATTAGTTTTTAATGACGAAACCACTTGCCATAATTTTTTTCTTTTATTGATAGAAGTTATGAATTTTACTTAAAATAAACCAAATAATTGTTTACTGCTTCTGTATTTATTACATGTATAATGAGGACATTGAATACTTTTATAACTAGTATTGCTAAGTATATGTAGATTATGTGAGAAAGATTTTTTTATTTAGAAATGTTTAAGTAGAATTATATAGTATTTTGCAAAGAAGTAACATAATAAAAATTTGTTTTTATTTACTCATGCCAAATGCATTTAAATAAATCTTTTTAAAGATCTCATTTTATATTCCAGTTATGTTGCTAAATTGGTGAAACAGTAAAGCTACCATTTTTGGTTGACCTATAATCGATAAACCATAACATACAAATAGCCTTATCTTAACTTCGTTGAGTAACAGTGGATAACAGAGTACAAAAGAATGGCTATTAAAAAAATAAGACCATTTTTTAATAAAAAAGTAAACCCATTTTATTAACAAAGTAAAAGCTATCAAGTTGTGATTGTACAAAGAAAGATAAGTAAGATTAAGACTTATTTCGTTAAATACGAATAGGTAATATGTATAAGAGTAGCACTTGCAACGAAGATGTTAATGAGTGCCTTTGAGCAAAAAGTTCGAATCGTAATCTATTCATTTTGAAATGAAACTACTTTCAGTATAAGCTAATTCAGACAATGTCACAAGTTATGTGTTCGTGTGCAGGGTTGTCAAATAATATGATTATCAGCGTAACTTAGTTAATGTTTCACTATTTTACATATTATCCTTGCGCAGGGACCAGGCTAATCAATGTTATTTAAATTTTAGTATATCTTACTAAACTAGTACAATTAACAACACTCGCAAGCTGCATATAAAGACAAGTGGACATAAACCTTTCACCTGAGCGCTATTGCTAATCATTACTTCTACATTTGTTTACCAACGTTAATATTACATTTTAAACTATAGATTGTAGATGACTGTGGTTATTGTTTTTGTAACCTATAATGGTCGTATGAGCTAATACCCTAAAATAATATTAATTCGTATATATTTGTCATGTTTTGTATTTGGTTAAACCTATGCAAATAAATGAAATTTACAATGTTAACAATTATTATTGTTCTTTACATTGAGTTTAGTGTAAATACAAATATAAATTAATTGTTAATATTATATTCTAAATAAAGAAGTTTCACTTCGAGCGTGTGGATTCCCACACACGTTTTTCTTTGCAACACTTTCTGCATAGGAGGTGAAAATGAGGAAACTCCACCATGCATACGACTGCACAGAACAGTCGTGACTGATAACTCTACTGGCAAGACCTTTGGCCCTTGCATATCTGTGTAGTTATCCACAGGACAATATTTGTCCAACTGATATAACAGGTAGCTGTCTAGCGTACTCACCCACACTAAAAGTGTTAAAAATGTAATTTCATGGAATACCAGTAGTTTGTCTTTATGATGACATTCAGCACATTCATAAATATTTTTATATATTCCTCTGAAAAATAGGTATTTTCGAACATTTATTTTACTTGATTTTTTACGATACAAAGATTTTGGTATGTAGTGTTAAATAGTGAAATTATTTATACATATATCAAAAATAATATAGACAATAGTTAAAATATTTGTAATCTATTTGTCTTTACTCAAATTATACTTTTTGCTCATAAAAACCAGTGTTAATCTAAAATACGGAGATCTTAATTATATGTCAATTGGGACAAACAAGTATTTGATTACCTATTAAGAAGTTTATATTTTTTAAAAATCCTGAATTAAATTTTCCCCAATTCTCTTTCAGAATACTAAAGGATCACTAAACTAATATAACATATGTATATATTTGCAGAAATTTAAAGATAAAGAAATAACTACTCATTGTATCATAAATAATTTATTTCATTAATTACAGACGCAAATTAATTTTTTATTGATGACATGATATACATGAAATCTTCATATTTAAAAAAAAATAGTATTAAAATATAGTATTCTTCATTGACATATTTTAATAACGCATATTAAGCTTCCTTTAATGAATGATTGTTACATGATTTTTAACTAATTCAAAAAAGGCATAAACATACAATATCTACGGTTTAGTCCTGTTAACTTATTTTGTTTCAAACACATTGACTACTTAAATTATTGTTGAATATATCTATTGTAAAATATGTTTATTTATTACTGTATTTATGTTATGAATTAATAATTTTTCGTTCGTAATCAATTCTTTTCCCCGAGACAATTACATGATTTATTAGCAGGTAAACGAAGTTTTTTACTGTATAAGCAGTGTTACTCCAAGTTGAACCGAAAATATTATCAACTAACAATTCTATAACAACATGAGAAGACAATATTAATATGTTAACATATTGTTGTCTTTAAGTTTATACTGAATCCAAGAAAATTTATCACTAGTTCACATTGATATTAGACTTACAATAAGTTTTTAGAGAATGTGAGACATCTTTTCCATCACTACATCATCTAATATACATAAGTGAAAAAAAAACCAAACCCAGTTGAACCGAATACCTTGTGTTGTCAATTTAAAATTAACATTTAAAAATGGAAAATGCTATTCAAAATTAATTTATAAAATCATTATATCACATCTCAAATGGAGAATTACAACTAGTGCGACAAAATGACATGTGAATGCAAAACATGAACGATCACGAACATAATTATGTTGAAGGTTAGAGTCAAGCAAAGAGTAATGGAGAGGGCTAGGTCTATTTAGCCTATTTGCTGTGCATGTCTCCTGGAGACAAAGCAAACTGGCAAAATTCAGAAAAACTCACATCAGAGGCAGATTTGCCAGGCAATGTGATAATAGTCTAATGAGATGTGAAGAAGACCAATCAAGTTAAAGACTAGTAGAAGGGGACTCTGACATGGACACTGAAGACCCCGTAGACCGAAGGCCAGATAACATTTAGGTAGTGACAGGGAAAAATTAGAGTTTCAAACTACAATTGATGATGATAGCTCTTTCAAAGGTTTACTCATTTCTCACTTTCAGATATATAAAGAAACTATAAATGTTTAAGATGTTAGAATTTTTCGTTACATCAGCATGTCTAATTGTAATTCATAATCAGTATAAAAAAGAAATATACAACTCATTAGGATTATTGTGCTTTGTAAATATTGAGCACCAAACTGTAATTAAATTTCTCACGAAAAGTAATCAAATTCTGAAACCAATTTCTGAAGGAATGTGCAAAATCTGATGAATCTGGTTCTTTCTATTCTGTAATCAAATGTTGCAATCAACTGTTACAATGAGAGTGGGAGTCAATTAAAGATGACTGGTTGGGCCATGTGCCAATGGCAGTCACTGAAGGATATGTCTAAAGGACAAAAAAACTTGCTTTAGAATATTGGTTGCTTTAATGAATAAATAGACTAGATATTTTTTGTGATAATTTCATTTCTATTATTTGCTCGTCACAAGCATTATTCGTATCCAGAAGGTAAGCTCAGTGAAACCGGAAATAAATTTTATGATACTAGGGCTATGAAATCTTATTTCTTATTACTATTTAGATTTCCTCTCAAGTTTATATGCACTGCTAAGAAAGAAGTTTCATTTAAAAAACCTGTGTAATCACCTGAAACATAATTTTTTCTTAAATTTATTAAACACACTCATTTCTCTATTCATGTGGTGCATCTCGTGCGATAGGACTTTCAGACATAAGCGCAACCGGTTTTTCCTTGTCAGGATGTTCAACCCTGTGATGAGTCCACCAGCCAGCACGACTTATGAATGCCTGGGGACAGTATGTGCATTTGTACGGCTTTTCCCCTGTGTGTTGGTATGTATGATACTAGAGGCAGGAAAACAACAAATAACAAAAAATTATTCCAAGACATTACACAATTTAATAGGAATAGAATTTACCAGACAATTTCATATGGCTGTTCAATGCTTGTTAAACGCAATTTTGTTACTTTATGGGTCTATTATAGCTGGTACTATAATTGTTAATATAAAATATCAGTCGGAAATATTTAAAAAGTATTATGACATAATTCACAGGTTTCAATTATAAATTTTATAATAATTTGTTTCTACTGTTCATATACCAATATTTTTTCAAACATAGCTTAAATTGGTAAAGAAAATTAATGAAATTACTCACCAACAAATTTTCTTTTTTCTTAAAGCGACTGCTACAGTGATTACAACCATGAGGCTTCTCCTTCTCATCATCTCCAGTTGAAATCTGCACTTTCTTATATCGCTTTTGCACTTTCTCTGGATGCATTCTGTATCGATGAGAGTAGCAATTTCCAGAACTAGCGAATCTCTTAGAGCAATAAGGGCAACCATATGGACGATCACCAGTATGCTGATTTATGTGAAACTGTACGAAAATTATAGTTTCTTTATTATTATTATTATTATTTAATTAATATTAGTCAACAGTTAAAAAAGATTTGGTCCAAATATCTATTATAAATATAATAACCATAGTCTTTATAGTCATCTCCGATGTCATCTATCATCATCAAACTTTAATTGAATAAATCCAATAATTTTCTTGGTGGCCTGTCAATATATAGAAACGAAAACAGTTTTCTGCTCACCTTTAAATAATTATGCGTTTCATAACTTTTTTTTTTTTTAAATATATGCAAACACTATTAAATTAAATAAAGCTGAGTCAAGGTAACATAGTGTGAGATAGTGTGCATTATCAGCAGGCTTTTCTGCTTCTCTTCTTCAAACATGTTGAAATTTCATCATCACTTGAGCATCACTCAAAACTTAAAGGCCTTCGCACTTGAGTAATTCCGTCATGATCCCAAGATGAAACTTTCAGAATTAATTAACAATAATATGAAAAACTTTTACAATTTTTTTCAAAAGTTTAAAAACTTGGCTTTCGCAGAAATCAAAACATGAAGTTTCTTTAATTCTACAAGCAAATCAAGCTGTGTTGTATATTATATGAAAAACCATAAAAAAGAAGATTAAAATGAAATGAAAGAAATTTTAAGAAAGTCGAACTTGTAAGTTTAAAAGCAATTATGATATGAACATAAACTGTTCTTTAAACCTATAAGGTCATTTAATATCTTAAAATTGATGGCAATTTGAAAGTCAGTTTGAAACCTCATGTTAATTAGGATTCATAAAGTAGAAGAGTTCATAGTTGATGATTTAAATGCATTTTTTATGAAATTCACTAGAAGGCTAAGTAACATTAACCATTTATACTTTAATCAAACTATTTATACTTTAAAATAAAATAGTCTCAAATTTTTGAAGTCCCGAAATTGTGATTAAAAACTACCCACTTCTCACAAACAATGACATGTAAAATGACATGGTACCACTGCTCTCACAAAAAAATACTGTTATTTTTTTGTGAGTTAAATTGATTATCCCTATACTATTATGACTATATTCTTTTAAATTTTTTTTTATTGCAATTCACTTGAAGGGTTGTCGCTAAGTAACATTAATTGTGTGCACTTTAGCCTATTTATATTTTTAAATAAAATACTCTGGAACTTTCAATGACCTTTCTAGAAAAGTCGCAAACTTGTGGTCAGAAACTTGCTAGAAAACCCATTAAATACAATGGCATGCTACTACTACTCTTACAGAAAAATAACGTTACATAAATTATTCCATTTAACTTAAGAATGTGTTAGTTAACACTTAAAAATGTGTTAGTTGCATGGATGCAAGGGGCATATACCGAAAAAAAAAATTTTATTTTTTTTTATGCAACTAGTCTAGGCATTAAGTAACATTAATTGTGTGCACTTCAGCCTGTTTATATTTTAAAATAAAATACTCTAAAAATTTTCAGAACCTTTCTAAAACAGTCCCAAATTCTGAATTAAAAACTTATTAGCCAAACCAACACAATGGCAGGTTATAAGGGCTCTCATAGAAAAATAGCAGTAAATGGATATATCATTTCCAACCTCAACTTAAAAATTTGTTTGTTTTATGGGTACAAGGGACAAACATCAAAAAATTGCATTCAATGGATGTTGAATTTGAAGAGTCGACCAAATATTGAGTAATTAGGCAGGTCAGAATCAAATAAGGAGAACTGTGGCTAATACCTAACAGGGTAGATATTGAAACAGGTGATTAACAACCAGAAAAGTTGTCCAATTAACAAGTGATTCCATATATTCTACATAAAACCTATTTTGGCTGGATACTCTAGAAGAAAATTTAAAATCCAAGGTAAGTTTTCTGAATGTACAAGTAGATAATGTTTCTAAAGTCAAGCTAAATTACATCTACCTCAACTTATTATTGAAGTTGAATACCAACGAAATCATCTTATAACTTAACTATGTTTATATCCACCATAATTAAGAGACATTGTTCATTCAAAAAGCCACAAGTTTGAAATTACCTACCAATAATACTAGACAAGTTGTTCCGAAACAAAAACAAATCTATTAGGATTACCTCAGTGCTTAGCAGGGTGACAGGATGTGTTGTTAATAAACAGCTCTTAGCATATTCAGACTCAGTGTCATTGCTGGACAATAGTATAGGTTCTGCTCAAATCAATACTACACAATGTAGTGGCTATTGGTTTATCTATCGTAAATAATGCGAGAAGTTCTTTTCTATCAAAGCTCCCATATAGATATATTACAAAAAAAATTACAGAAGTTAGTTGTAGCAACTGCAAATTTAAAGTCTGATTTCCAACTTTTACCAAAAATATCCACCATAGCAAATACAGAGTAATTGGGAACCGTAAAGTTTTCTCATTCATTAATTTAACGTACAGATCAACTCTGAAACTCATTTCAGGACTATCCCTAATTCTTGTTCTTAAAAATTTCTAATTTAAAAAAAAAATGCATACTTATAAAAATTTTTAAAAATCGTAATCAAATGCATTTTCTTCAATCATCCAACAATCCAAACTCCAGTTTAGAAGGTGTATTCAACATGTCATAAATCCATTAAAGCTTCAGGTGTTTCCTGGCACTGATTGCTAAACTTATTAGTCACATAAAAATATAATAATAGATGTGGCAAGGTTTCTCAGAAAATGGAGACAAAAACAGTTGTATTAATAGATAATTAGGTTATTAACAAAGGCTAACCACAAATATTCATGAGGAATTGTAACAATGCAAGTAGCCTGAGGTATGCTAAAATTAACTTGTATAACCCATCAATTTATGACATATAAACTTTTGTAAGGAGATACCGATTAAACCATGTGTGCCAATGAATAAAAATTAAATTTGGTTAATCTGAAAAATCTATCAAGATAAAAAGAAAGTATGAAAAGAAATGACTATAGCAACAATGTTTTGTAGAGAAAAATATCAGACACTATATTAAATAATAATATTGTGATAATTGTGCCCGTATTCCATAGTTTCGTTAAGTTTCCCATTGAGAATATCAAATAAAATTATTTTTATTTAATATTTACTTTTCCCGAAAAAATAAAGTGGTAAAAGTTTAATAAAGTGTAAATAGATATCAAAAACTAGGCCCAAACATGGAAAACTAAATGCACTGCTATTAATTTTCATAAGAAGTGGAACATGTTCCATTTAACACACCAAACTCATGGGTTAATTATTGCGTGCCATTTTAGTCCATACTATTATCGTGTAGCTGAGCATGTCACACTGCAGATAAATGTTAAAATTCAAGTCTAGCAAATTACGAACACAAGAATATCTATCTCGTAACTAAGAGTATATAACTGACCTGAATGAAATCTATTCCTATTTCTTTGAGAAAAGGGTTTTTTACGTTTTTCCTAATACTATATTGGTGAAGCCATGAGCAAAAGCTAGTTTTGTTAAAGAAAAAAAAAAATTTTAAATATTGGACAACTAAAAAGAATTAAATTTAGGAAGAATAGTACATTTGAGTCGATAACTTCATACCATCCTGTAATGGGACAAGCTGCAAAGTAGAGTATTATATCATTTCAAGGTTTCAAATACATTTCTATAAGTATCATATGACTACATAGTAAAAGTGGGCAGGCTAATCACTTTGGTCATACTCCACTGCCAATGAGACTGTATAATAGAGGAGAAAAACATAAATACTAATTATATGACTATATTATTGTCCTATCATATCAGTTATTTTACATTCGATGTAGAAAACAAAATCATTTCAATTTTGTGTTCGTAAAAAAAAATTTCAGACAAAAACTTATTTCATTTCCGTTCTCAGTGGCAATATTGTTCAAGAATCATTACCTTATTATAGTCATTACCTTGCTTGCAGCACTATGTAAAAAAAAGTCCAATGAGTAATTTTTCATTTTGTATTTTGTGGTAACAGTTCAATTCCTCAAGCAAAATTTTATGAAGTCGATGTGATGGGAAAATGCAGTAGGGTAATGGTGAGTCGTCTGTTCGCTCTAATTTTCTTTTCAACTGCACGCACCAAATATTCATTCACAAAAGATGTTCACCTGGTCCAACCATCTTAGTGAACACTTGCTCATATTTGTTAAAATGTCACCATTCTCCGTGCTCGTCCTCATCACAAAATGCACAAAGAAATATGTCTTATTCTGGACCAAGTGACACCCACTAATAATTTATGTGCAAATTAATAGTCTTATAGAATAACATTATAAAAAAATACTTGATAGATATAACAGGGAAAGTATAAAATTAAAAATTATCGAGAGATTCATGTACTCAGACGACCTTTTAATGAGTTCCTTCAGATGTTATGCAGCCAGTTAGCTTATAATTATAATTTGCATGCAACAAAGTGCAAAGTGAGAACTATTTTTACATCCTTGCATTGTATCTTTCCATCCCCAATTTTTCACCAACAACATAGAAATAATATTTGGTTCTTTTAACATGTCGAGATTTTATTCGTGCTTTTATAAATACTGAATCACCGATTAGTTAAACCAAAAGATAAAAACTCTACAACTTCCATCCAGAGGCATTAAAACAGCATATGTAACTTTCGCACCATGATATTATCATGCGCATTCAGGCCTGAGCAAAAATATATTTTGTTCATTTCCGCTATCATCATGGGAAAATGCCCTGGATACAAGAAGACCACCGAAATACATACAGATTTAAGACATATTTAGAATTGTCACTTAGGATGATATTATCAATCAAGTTTAACTGATTTAATATTATTCACATTTAAGGAAAGAGACATTTAGACTTTCTTAAACAGCATGAACACACACTAAAACACAAACGCACACTCTGCATAAATGATTGAAATTTGCACATGCAGTAATGTAGTAGTAATATTTACAAACAGAACTTACTTTTTCAATTACCATCGTTTATATAGACATAACGAAATTCAAAGAATGTGTTATAAATACAATAGAATGTTTTGTAAGTACAAAAATACTTACTTTCAAATCCTGATTCCTTTTGAATGTTTTGGAACATGTTGGACATCGATATGGTCTATCTGTACTGTGCGTGATACTGTGTGTTCTGAGATTGCTGCTAGTATTGTAAACACGACCGCAAATATGACAAGGATATGACTGCTTATGATTTGTGTGACTTTCCATGTGCAGAGTCAAATTCTTTGGTGATTTAAACCTAAAATATTTAAAATTTGATATGTATTAACATTTAAATCACACAAATATAAAGAATCAATCTTGCTCTGTAAATTATATGTACATGTGTTTCAAATTTCTAAATCTGTACTTTAAAAATTTTAAAAACATATGATTTAGATTGGGAGTAAATAGTAAAATTTAGATATTTAGAGGCCAAATGTACGTATACTATATAATTAGTTTTATCTTCAGATAGAGAGAACACCCATTTAAAAAAAATATTCATAAAGAAAACAACTCTTATATATACAAGCTGTAAATGCTCAGTGGTAATAATAGTGACAACATAACTCATTTGCACATAAATAAATCTAACAAATAACATGTAATGTGACTTAAGAAGAAATTATAGAAATCCCTTATTTAAGGACAGAAATTTTTAGAATGTGAAATTATAAGCTTTAAAAACAAAATACTGAATGAAACATAATAAAAGGACATTAATATCAACGTAATTTTAAGACAATATTTGTTTTATTACAACAGATATTGATTAACCTAAATAAAAGAATAAAACCAGTAATGATTTGCCGATTTTTCAGTATTTATACTTCATCTAGAAGCATTCACAATAAAGGCTGTGGCTGTATGAATACGATTTTGGATAAGGAAAAATTTGAAATACGTCAAAATATGACTTATAAATATTTTCTAAACCTGGTTGCTCAATATAACATCTATGATAATTTTCTACAATGGGTATATAATTCCATTTACTATTAAAACCCTAAAAATATATAAATAAATACTCACATTCTTGAACAAATTGTGCAGGTAACACGGTCACGATGCACCCTCAAATGGTTGGACAAGTCTTGTTTTGTTGAAAGTTCCACAGAGCAAATTGGACAAGAACCATAAGATTTCAGTTCCGGAGGTCTCGTGTGAATCCAAGAATGATTCTTCAATGCAAGTTCTGTGAGAAAACCTCGTTTACACACTTTACATGGAAAAGGCTTTTTATTTACACTATCTTCTAACTTACTATCAAACTTTTCATTAATTGGTTCAATATGAGCATCTGCAATGGATTCCTTTTTCATATTAAATTCAGAGATTAAGTCAATATTATTTGGTTGCTTTATAAGCTGTATGGTAACGTCTTCATTTTCCAATCCATGCATATAAGACAAATTAGTGCCATAATTAATTTTATCATTTTCTTCCTCATCTGAATACATATACTCATTATTCCCAGAATACTGTAGAACAATCATAGGATCCAAGCTAACTTCCATCTCTGTAACAGGTGACTGAACAGAATGACAGGTTGTGTAGTCGTTGTCATCATACTGAGTTAAAGTGACCTCATTTTTAATTGGGCTCATGGGTGTAATCGATGCATTGTTTCCATACATTAAATCAATAGCTTTCAATTGCTTTTGTAAAAAATCTTGCGACTTATGTGCAGTCTCGATAAAATCGGAAACTCCATCCAACCTCGAGCAGCACTTAATACATATCATCCTCGGTAGTCTGTCGTTATGCATAACCTGAGGAATAATTGAATAAGTTAATTAGAAACAAAACATACTTCATAACATACATTTTTAATCAACATATATTTCGCAATAAATAAAGTAAAATTACGTCAAATTGCAAATATTTCACAATTTTGTTCCGCAGCAGTAACGCTTCGGCTTCTTTACTGAATAACATTATTCCAACTTCTTGTTCTTCGGCACATATGCGGCAGGACCTCTCAAATTTTTCTTGCATATCAGATTTATCCTCCATTTTCATAAATATGCCGAAAACAATTATCTATCGTTTAGCGATTCGAAAGAAAATAACGTGTACGAGTGCAGATGCACAATCATAGTAACGATTTTTTTCTGTTTAGGTACCACACCGAAATATAAGTAGACGACGCAAGCGCGTTGAAACATAGCGTTACCAGGACACGAATATACGAATTTCCTATATAATGAACACATTTATATAAATAACTACACAGCCATAACAATATGCGCAAACCGACTGCGATACTATGCGCTACTTGCAGATTTGTGATCTACAAGATTCTGCTGTACCTTTATCTTTGACTACAAAAGTCTATGCCATAGAAGACGTCAGTTTGACAGCCCAAAGATAAAACAATTTTATAAGCTTCTAAAGACGGACTTTGGCTACTATCATAATAATTATAAACACATTGACCTTGGTAATTAAAAAGATAATTAGCATGTGTACTGTGGTTTAAGTAATTTTTAACTAATTAATTACTTGGAAATTTTCCATATTATTTTCTATATGCTTTGTAATAATTTCATTTTAATATTCAACAGGAATTTGTAAAGGTATGATTTTACATTTTGCTAAATATCATATATTCTAGTTAAATATCTAATCGACATTTCCTTTTCCTTATCTTTCACTAATAAATAAGAATATTTATATTTACTATTCTGTTTTGGAACTAAAATAAACCAACAATTCATTTTACGAAGTTTTCTTCGTGAAATGAATGCTTAGTGCTTAATAAAAAAATAGTTTTATAATTGCGTTTGAAATCGTTTTATTTACCTGACAACATTTTAAAAGTCTAAATGTACCTGCTGGATTTGCCATAACATCTTATTTTAAACATGTACCAACTGTTGCAATATAAGAACTTTTGAACCCTGTAACTTAAAATTGTTTAGCAATTATTAAATTTATTGGTTTACATTAGAAATATTAATATTTTATAATTTGGACAATGAGATTATTTCCGTAAAGAATGAAATGAATTTAAAAGAAAGTAGAAAAGTATTTAAAATGGGCTTTAAAAACTATTGAATAAAATGGCCAGACCAATAAAAAATAATTTTTGTATGAATAGAATATTACATTCAATATATTTATACGCTTATTACTAATGAAAATCCATCTAACATTTTTCGCCATAGTAAATATAAATATTTAATTAGTGAATGAATGTATTTTGGTTCTTTTTTATACTCTACATTATAATCTTTACCAAACTCGTTAAATCTCTTTCTGTGTCTAGAATTTGAGAAATATTAAAATTTTTGTTTTTTTTAAATTTAATTTTGAAATTTTTGAATAGCCATTAAAACATTTATAAGAACTGTTAACAATCCTTTTAACATAGCAAGTTTATGGGTTTTCTCGAGATGTACTTAACACATTGATAGAATCCATTTAGTTAACATTTGATATGTGTATCTATGCATATAGATAAAAAATAAAGTTTATATCTGTAGAAATTAAAATTTAAGTAATTGAAATAGTTTTGAATAAAGCACTTGTGAGTACATTTGTACATTGGTACATTTTATTGAAGAAGATAGCCAGTGTAACCCAAAATCAGAAATGGATAAACGAATTATTCCAATTGAAGTTGTTTTATTAGTTTTAAGGAAATATATAAAATATTATTGATTTTGCACCGTATATTGTTTTCGCTTTACATACCATTCCAATAGTAATTTATACTGTTTTTTTAACATTATAGTTTAAATTTATGGTTAGGGAATAATCAGGCTTTTTTACTTTATTTTCTTTAATCATTTTTTGAAGCGTCTAATAAGAAATAAAATATGAGGAAATTTGCCCTTCCTTTTGTAATTAGGTGTTTTATATTATATATTAGGAATGACATAAGTTTGAGGCTTCTGACTCTAGAATATCGTAATTTCATTATTATGTGTATTGGACATTTTAAGATTTGGGCTTAATCGATAGCATTATTCTTAACTTGCACTTTAAACACTAACGAACAAAAAGACCTTGACCCGAGTAGCACTACGCGTGGACCATAATGAAAGAGATAGTAAGAAAACACGTATCTAAAGAAAATTAATTGTATAGATAACAAGACATTACCTGGTCTTGTAAGGACTACTTTTAAAAGGCTAATGACGTCCCCATATCGAACTTAACCGATAAAAATCGTTAAGCTCTACACATATGCAATAGAACAATAAAATCATCAAAAATAATTAAAAAGATTATAGTACATAAATATTATTAATCATTGTACAAGAATAAAAAGTCCTAGAAATACAATTTATGTGAGACAATATCATCACTTATATATCTTTAAAGATTTTACGCACAGAGTAACAAAATCTTACGGATACACAAAATAAGTTGTGCTGAAGGAAGGGCAGAGTTTTTTCTAATATTCTTTATATTTTACGTAATCTACAAAAATATCACATACACAGGTGCATTACATGCGCGAAGTTGGTCAGTTGGAATCGCTTTTATGGGATAAAAGGTCTACATCATAGATTAACCAATGATCTAATGAAAACTAATGGTTTTTAGGGTTCTGTACCCGAAGAGCCCCACCGAACAATATCGTTTGTGGCAACATTGTCTATTCGTCCGTTCATCTATCTCTTTTAAGGGTTTTCAATCTCTAAAGAGGGGAAGATCGGGTTTTGAAATTAACACATTCTTGACCCAAAACTATTAGTGATATTTAAAATTATATTTCCAGGGGTCTTCCGTAAAAAGGGTACAAAGGATGGCTGAAAAATATTTCCACCTAAGTGGGATTTCGCTAAAAATGCTCTTTATGTAGTACGAATTCTGTTCTCTTTTTATTTATTTTTTCCCTGGAAAACATCAATTTAGTGGACTTTCAAAAGCTACGAGTAAGGAATGTATTCTTGTTTGTAGGTTAGAGACGCCATTTTTTGTCGCTTTTTGATACTAGTTCTATCTCAAAAACGTTATTACCTAGGAAGTTATAATTTGACTCTAATATTTATCATATAACGAACAAAATAATAAATACTAAAAAGTTTTAAGTATTAAAGTATTTTTGAGAAATCCATAATATTTTTTACGTTTGTGGAAAATATGTTAGTAAAGATAATATATCTTCACAGTGAAAAATAAAATTAACATTTTTAAATAGTGTAATAGAAATACTTTGCATCTTAAATATTTATATATAATTTTAAAGTGTGTAAGAAATCTATAATATAATAAATCTATAACGTATGGGTACAAATCTCATAGCGCGAGTGCTATACCCATACGTAAAAGATTTATTATATTCTCTTAGCCAGATATAATTGATGTTATCATATAATTAGATATTTTAAATTATGAAGAAGAAAATAATTGCTAGTACTTACATTGCTTATTTTTATTACAAAATAACGATAAAGATCCATTAAAATATAATCGACTGTTCACCAATCCCTCTCCGAAACATTTTTTTAGCTATGGTTTTATTGTAGGGGCAGATTCTCAGTTAAAAAGTGGCTGGCGAGGTGTAGATACAGGTTGCAGTATTTTATTTAAATTAATATAAGCCAAAATTTCCCAATGCCGTATTGACAAATTTTAATTTTATTAAATTTTAATTATAATAATGTACACCACGTACATTCTTTACATAAGCATTTTAAATAATTACACCCTTGATTTACGTTAATAAAGTTTGACGTAGGTCTTTTTGATTAAAAATGAAGGCGAAACTTCTTTTTATTCGAATTCAACTAGAAGAAACATACCTGATAAAATTATTGTCCCTGAAATTATTTGATTATAAACACATATTAGTTTGTCAATGTTACTACGTTCGAGGGTCGTTATTTATACTAATAGCATACTATTGATTAAAAACGATCGGGAGGGCAGTGAATGTTGACTATTTCACAAGAATTTGCAATCAAACAAGTTAATACATCCGTAACAGATCTGTCGTGTATTCAAAAAGTGCGCTCGTATGTCGAAGTAGGACAGAACATGTTTTAAGTATCGGTGCAAGATATTTAAAATATTGTTACACTGTTCGTAAAAATAAAAAGAGTGTGTAACATTGGAGTAAATGCTGAAGAAAAATATTTTTCTTGCTTGCAAATATATGTGTTTAAATAATGTAGTCTCAAAATTAATTTGAATTTTCAAGTCGGCATGATCGTCTTTGATACATGAAATATTATAATTATTATATATCGTTTTATACTGACATAATTGGTTTTTATGTCTATAAATTCAATGGTCTACTTTCTATAGTTAAAAATGATCAATATCATGAACCAGAAATAGTTTGATGCATGTGATTTTATTTAATGATTAATTTTATTGAAAGGAAACGTATTTTTAAAGGATTATATGGCTTCCTTAAATACTGATAGCTGTAATTAAAAGACCTAGGGATTTTTGAATATTATGTTCGCAATCGATGATAGTTTTCATAATAGCAAGATGGAAGGTTATCCTGGGCTCAGGCGAGAGGCGGGGGGCGGCGGCGCGGCGGACCGGTCGAGCGGGTGCGCGTGGGCAGGTCGCCAGTCGCGCAGCGAGCGCCGCCGAGAGAGCGCGTCGGTAGTGGAGCGGTAGTGCAGCTCGTAGCGGTGCGCCGGCCCGCTCTCGATCGTCGCGCAGTGTCGCCTTCCCTTGCCCCGCGATGGCTCTTAACTCCGAAACCGAACAAAAGTCGAACCTGGTCCTGCGCGTGGACCAGGACTCAGACTCGGACCTGCAGGCGCTCTTCGACAGCGTTCTCAAGCCGGACTCTAAGCGGCCGCTGCAGGTGCCGTTTCGCATGAGGCAGTTGCCCAAGTCATTCTTCAACCCACCGTCGACCGGTTCCAAGTCACCGTCGTCGGTTTCACATTCGCGTGAGAACTCAGCTGATTCGGCGTTAGGCTCGGGCCCGCCGGTCGCGACTTGCTCGCATTCGCGAGCGCACTCCTCGCCGGCGAGCTTGCAGCAGACGTACGCGGCGGCCGGCACGCAGCCACCCGCGCACGACCCGCACACGCGCCAGCACTCCTTCGATGTCGGCCCGCACATCCGCGACGACCTAGGTCCGCTGCCGCCCGGATGGGAGCAGGCGCGCACGCCCGAGGGACAGATCTACTACCTCAAGTAAGTCCGCCGGTCGCCATCTATGCCAGTGTGCGCTCTATCGGAGTCTCCCCGATCTGGTGTGTGTGTGTGATCGTCGTTGATAAGTGAAAATAACAAATAAGTCCGGCAGCGTCGCGCGGCTCACCTGTCGAGCAGGCGCGCGCCCCTCCCCCCGCGGCAGGTGCCTGCGCCCGCCCGCGCCGCCGCGACATCCAATATTATATACGACCGGCCTCTGTAACGGTGTATTGCACAAAATGTTACAGGTGTCATACTTAATAATGTACGCCACTAGCTGGTGTTTCGACCGTATTTCGGTAAGCGTTCAAGACGTGTATTTTCACCTTCTATATGTACTACGCGCACTTTTTTATGTAATTAATAAGAATTACAAAAGTGACGTTTATATCTTTTGTTTCACATCGAGCTATGTTGTAGTGTAGTGTAGGTCGTTTTCCATTTGCGCATAAATAAACCCCATTATGGCAGCGACGCACTACTTAGCTAGTTCGCCGCTCAAGAAAGAGATAGTGATACGCAAACAGGTTGTTGTGGACTTTGACAAAGCCTTTTTACCTGGCCATTTCGTATATCTTACTTATACGTTACAATTTAGCAATTTATATTCAATCCGATATGTATCGTCAGCAAAGCTTTAGACACGTATTCTATTCTACCCGCAGTGTTTCAATTTAGAAGATCTGTTTGACTGGTGGATTCAAGAAAATCCATTTAGATTGTATAAAGTTTACGTTTAAAATAAAAATGAGTTATTGTTAAACATTTGAAACTCAAATCGCGTGATTTCTATCAATTAAATTAATTTGTAGCCACTTTTTTATGACAATTCTAAGTGAACATTATTTAAAATCACTAAAAATAATGATCAGTAGAAATTTAGAAGTTTGTAATCCTAATCTGAATTAATATTATATTATAAATTTGAAAGTAAGTTCATTTTTCTACGCTTTAACTGCTTCAAACGATCTCCGTGAAATTTTTGCATACATGTAGGCTGTGTCATGAGATGAACAATGAACATAGCATACTTTTATCCCGGAAGAGAATTTATTATCTTATTTTAATTTTGTGGCTGTCAATTGCAGTGCACTCAGACTTTTTTCTTTTCACGCCATTTCTTCAATTATGTGTATTTTAAATCGCACCGCCATTTTTTCCTTTTTCCAAGAGTGTTCTTAACTAAGAGAATCTAGCGAATCAATCATATATTATTGACTCGGTATAAGTATTAGTCTATTTATCAAACCGAGATTTCTTTCTTATATTGTTCGTGATTTTGAATAGTCAGAATTTCGGGATAATTTCTTCCATTAACCAGACATTTTTTCCAATCCTCATTTATTGCATGCTTATTGACAAAAAAACGTTGTATCGTTGATCTTTTGCTGTATTTTCAAAATATTTAATAATTGTAGACTAATTTCTTTTTCTTTGCGGTATTGTTTTTTGCCAAGTAATATTTTAATATTAGTGCTTTCCTTTATTTCATCGTTTTCGTTCTTCATATCTCTATTTGTACCTATTCCATTTAATATAGTTGAAAACCAAATAAGCTTATTTGCATTTGGAGTCATAAAATTAATCCCATCATCGTTACAGTTCGTAAAAGAGTCACATACCAATTTAAGATGACTAATAAATTATAGGTAAAGCGTGTATCGTCAGTAATGACTATAAAAGTATTATACACAAATATGTTACTAAGAATTGCTCAAGAAGTAATAGACAAGAGTCAACATGTCTTCATTGACTGTACATTTCACTTAAAATTAACTTACACGAACCTGTATTTTCCCACAGATAATTAATACTGTGTTCCTATAATTATGATATTCACATACTTATCTAGTAAATTCCATAAAATTGTCAAAGTCGAGCAAAACGCAAATGAATATTTCCAAGAATCGAATGAGAATAATAACATGCCATTAATTTAATTTCCAATAGGCCTTTATCGTTGAAAACATTTGCGTCGAATCAATAACTGAGTTTTATCATTTAGACCTTAGATTGTGTACACTTTGGTGCCTGAAGACCCATTATCAGTTCGGCCTCCTTATCTCCCAAGTACCTGCTCCGCTTTATCGTTTGAATACTACGTAAAATCAATATTTTTCATTCATTCGTAAAAGTGGTTAGGCGTGTCTTATAAGCCCACGTATGCACTTTCTAAATTGCATTACGATAATATTCTAAAGTAAAATATGTTCCGAAAAAAGTAATAGAAATATTTTGTTCCACAAACTTTGTAACCGGCTTCAAAATGAAAAGATATTCTTAGACTGTAATTTTTTTAATGTATGTTCAATTTTTTATGTATGTTCATGCGTATCTTTGTGTGATCAATTTAACCGAGTTTTTATCAAGGTGTGCTCTCATATAAACTTGGGATATTATTTTCATCTCCGGGTGCAAGATTTGATGATGCACTTCGGAGATAGACAATCAAAATTTTTAACGAATAACAGTACTTCACTCGAGATTGAAGGCCATTTTTGTTAACAAAGAAATCACATCACCAGCCGAGAAATTGTAGGGTTTTTTACCAATGGAACTCTTAAACGGGCGACAGCACCTCACTCGTGATTAAAGAATTTTTAAGCCGCTTATGTTCACACTGTTCAGCGTTCTCTCTTGAAATATCCTCTGAATTTCTACTCCCTTTCTTTTTTTTTAAATCATCTTCCCTTTCTCTCTCGTTTCGTTATAATAACGATGCATTTATAAGATTGCCCATATTTACACATATTAATAAGCTTGCCCATATAACCACAAAAAATATAAAGTGATTTTAATCTTAAAAAGAAGAAAACCGACTTCGAAAACGAACTTATGAAGTGTTTGATGCATTTTAATTGTGTGCTAATAATTTTGGGGTAGGTGCCAAGTCCCAGTAAAAACAGTTAAAAAAAAAACAAATGACTCTCACGTTGGATTTCGTTATTGTAGATGCTCATTTTTGTTTGGGTTCAGTACCGGCTCCAAAGAAAGTAATAATCATTAGTACACAACTAAAAAGCGTTCAATATAATTTGTCATTGCAGTACTTAGATATATAATATTTTGAATTTTTAGCGCTTCATAAAATAGTTCGACTTTGAAGTCGGCTTTTTCTGTCTTTTAAAAGTTTCATTTATATGAAGTAAGTATCAACTTATTTTGTCAATAAAACAGCTACTTCAGTGCGAATGAAACAGCTTCTTTCACTTGTGGCATCATGTGATGACGATGACACAATTGGACGTATTATCTGCGCATTCTTATGAAGTTTTTGCGAACAGGTCTTGGGGCTGAATTCATATGTTAAGTTCGTAAATTTTAAAATCGGAAGTATGAGGAAGACTAGAATTGTAACGTAACAGGGAATGTGTTAAAGACTGAATATTTCCTATCAAGAAAAACATTCTTATTTACCGATGAACATTTCCACCGACAACCGATGTAATATTTTGTGATGTAGAAAAATCATTTTTGGTTAGTTGAACGTCGCTATTTGAAATTGACAAAAATTGAGCAGAGAAGGGTTCGATTTAGCACTACAAACTATTGCGTTCTTTCTCAAGTCTGCAAAATTGAAGCTAAAGGTTAGCTTGTCACAGCATCAACGGGGACTTTAAATACAATTTTGAATGTATCAGTCCGGGTTCGCTACGATCAATGGTTTCTGAGATCTTAGCGCAGAAAATAGGTGTATTGCAGGTTCTGCGTGCTTCATTTTCTATATCTAACAGTAAATAATTCACACTTTTCTCATATTCTACGTATTTCGAAAATTCGCAACTACGTAATTCATAATACATTATTCGGTAAATTGTAAATTGATAATATGTTGAAATGAAAAAGTAAACAATCAGCCCTATTTTGTATAACTTAGTTTACTTAAGGTATACGTTAGTTAACGCACGACAGTAACGGTTACCTTAATGTTAGCTTTCAATATCGGTATGTTGTATCGCACTGGTATTATCCGTACCTTTATTTTCCGTTAACATGAAACGGCTTAGGAGAAAATAATATTTTACTTTATGAGCCGAAAGAAATGGACGGGCTATTTTGTCGACGTCGAGACTTGCACTTCGTGTATGGATGACAGGAGATGCATTTTTATAGGTTATTGTGTTTCGGTTACGTGTCAAATAAGGTTTATTCGCAATGTCACTTTCAACGTGAGCTGCAAATTGTCGATTAGAAATTTTGTTATTTCTTTAGACAGTCGAAAGTATTTTATGATATTATTGTTCGATACCGTATATGGATCAGAGATATTCCTCAATTTTCGAGTACGGATTTTATTAGTCTTTCTGCAAATGCTAAATATTTTTTCCGGAAGTGAATTATGTAAGGATGTTACTAGGTAAGCAACATATAATTTTCTGGAGAGAACGAACTGTATATAATCAAAGATAAAGATAAAGAACATATAATTTTTATAACTGTAAAATTAAGTCGTTTTATCTTTCAATGTGCTCAATTAATTTTGCTAGTATGGCTAAATTTACGAAATTATTGAAAGATAACAAAAAGTCAGCAGTAACTTCTACCGTTTAGCTAACTTTACGTAAGGCGCCATTTTACATACACGCGTAGCTGTCAAAATAAAGGTTTCGTTATGATACAACATGCAAACGTCTGGTTAAAGGCTCGTAATTCCGTAACCTTTACGTTATTCATAAAGTAACTTGATACAAATTAGGACTGAATCTATATATAATGTTATTTAAAAAATCTGATAATATAATAATAATAGAATAAAAAAAATATAACACGAATCACCATTATCATATTTAAGTGTTGCCCACACTTGCGCGACTATAACGATAGGGGCTGGCGGTAACTGACGTCTACGACGCGACGTAAGTAACGGGCGCTTGCACGATCGTTGGACTGCTACGGACGTGGCAAACAATTAGAACTTCCAAATTTGTGCTTTAAAAGTCATCGCAAAAATATCATTTTCAGGAGTATTCTATGTTAAAGGTAACAGTCACACAATGTCGACGCTATGCCCAATGGATGCGCAAGTGTGCAGCGTGGTCGGTCCTGCTCTAGTTGCACAGGTGTGTGCGACGCTTTAATAATAAAATGGTAGCATTTTTTAAAACTGTATCTTCACTTGCACCATAGGTGAAATAAATACTTGTACATTCAGTGAAAGAAGAACTGATCAGCAACAATTTCTTCAATTGTTATGGACTCTGAAGCTAATTGGAAGAATGGGAAAGAGACAAATGAGATGGCCAGAGAAGTGAATATAATTTTGGGATTAGTTACTAAAAATACGCTTTTGGAATTTTACTTTACATACGAAATACATAAATCTACCAGTAATACCTTAATTTGAAATAGATAGTATGTACATCTTGTTTTTCAGTATTTTTTCAAGTTACTACTCTTCATAATTTCTACTAAGTTTTATTTTTACGTTTTAAGATAAATCTGTTTAATAATAATCGTGCAGATCAAGTGAAAAAATGAACTGGGAAAATATACATGCAACGTAGTTTTTCACGATTCCCTAAAGTTTTTTTTTGTTTTTGTTTTATTTTTGCACGTATCGTGCTGTTGACGTTCAAGGTAATTAGAGTAATATGAATGGCTTAAAAAGAAATTGCATGGACGATTGTGGCCATACACGGTAGGATATTATCAAAGGTAGCAATATCTTCGGAATATATCCATAAAACCGACCACAAATATGTACTTAATGAATGCTGCATGTAGAATAGGATGTTACGTTTAATACATCAAATAAAACACTTTAGTGCGATTTCAGGGTAAAGGTGCGATATATAAACTGTAATTATTCTTTTTTTTGTGTTCCGTCTATAAATCTCTAATTGTATCCAACCAATTTTAAAAACCAGACGAATTTTATTTTGCTTGCGAAGCTCCGAAGATAGATGCGATATCCGTATTTCATAACTATAGCTACACTTTTATTACTGAACATTTGATTATTTCACTGTTCAGCAGCCACAAAGGTTAACTAACAGTGGTAGAGGATGCGAGTTATATTTTGATATTATATAGGTACATATATATATTTTATATATTTTGAAATATGTGTGTGTGTGTGTATATATATATATATATATATATATATATATATATATATATATATATATACACACACACACACATACATATACACGTACACATTAATTCCTTAAGGAAATAATTACAATAATCACATATGAAAAAGTGTTCAGGTAAAAATAGGTTTGTAATTTCGAATTTGATCGAGTGTGTTGATTTATATATTGTCATGTAATATTACAATAATTTAGTTTCGTTAAAGTAACTTTAGTAAAATAATCTAACTTGAACCTATAAAAATATATTGTCTTGTGCCTAGGTAAAACATTTCGTTCATGTTTTCGACATTGCCCCTCACAAAATATAATAAAAAAGCTTAAACGCCTATAAATCATTATGGCAAATGTGAACTTTTCACGTTAGTTTAATTAAAAAAAACGGTTATGACAGATGAACAAACGGACGCGTAAGTGATTCATTAAGCGCCTTTATGTTCGTCTTTTCCTTCAAGTTTTATCCATTTTTTCCTTTCGATGTACAGAATTCTAAGACGATAATGACCTTGTATAACGTGTATAAATTAAGTTTTGTACAGTGTGTGACAACCTATGAAGTTTCTAATATTATATTTATAGATTGTCCATACAGGATACAGTGTATTCACAAATGTATATCGACGTCTCTTCCAGATTTTTGTGCCTATCCTTAATTGGTATTTTCTTAGATATGTGCTGTGTGTTACCTACTACCAGCGTACTTAACATTTGAAAACAATTGAGTAGATATGGGTTTTGATTATCTGAAATCTTGCCATCTTAATATATTCAGTTCTCTTATGTTACTTCTTACGAAAACTATTCAACTAACGACTCCGATAAAAAAGTACCACTGTGCACGTCAGACGTCAAGCAAGTATAATTTACTTTTTAATCGTTTGCATTACTCGACATACATAAAACGTGCTTCTATAGACCGCAAGGTCATGATCCACATACATATTTCCGGTTATTATCTCCGACTGATCCTGCTATTTCTTCATTGAATTATTGTTGCTTATTAAAACAATGGATCCTTTTTATTTGAATTATACTTATTCGGAAACTAGTACTTATGTAATTATTTATACCTGGAAATCATTACACACTTAATATAATGTCACAATCCATATTTAAACGTATGAGTAAGTAATTAAAACGTTTTAATCAGTATTCAAGTTGTGAAGTTTAACAATGCGCCCGAGTACGCCGCGGATATTGTGTTACGTATTTTCTTTCATAGATTTTCTTGGTCTTTCTTCGGCTTTGTCAAATGTTTTGTCTTGCTTGTCTTCGGCAATCTTCGGCTTTATCCGTGGCACTTCGTGTACGCCCGGTTTACACAATATGGCAACATCGCACGAGCGAGAACGTTCACTCCCAAGCAGCCAGTGTCTGGTTTTATTATAAACTAAAGAAAGGATTGTCAGCGTTTTGTTTGTTAACATGTCACCGCGTCTCAAATGTACAAGCGTTTACGTGTAAATATATGATTAAATTCAAATAATCGTACAAGTTAAATAAGTACGATGCTACACGTAAGTTATTCGTTTAAGATGGCGGCTGACGATTTTTGTTTATGATTTTTTTTGTTTTCGTTCAACTAGTTTTGTAGTGAAAGTAGGTGGATAACATTAGACGAGCCAGACATCATTTAACAAAAGTCGCCAATGGCCGATGCTTAATGTAAAATGCAATTTATTTAAATTACTTTTCGAGTATAATAACGAGAAAAATATCACTTAGTTGTGTGCATAATGAATTACCTCTATACTATTCTGTCAATTACCGTTACTTTACGACATATTGTAGTTATATTTATTATTTTTAACCGTACAAGCTTAAATAGGTTCCATAAAACTTAAGATAATTTATATAAGCTGGAAAACGAATTTTAAATATAGCTGAATGATGGAAAACAGTCAAAAAATAAACTGAGCCCTTATTGTTCGTCTTACTTATTGTTCGTTCCCTTGTTGTTCGGCCTGCAAATATTTATGAATAGTTTGAAAATAAAAAATCTAATTGGCAATGTACTTTCTTTGAACGATCGACATTTGAGGAATTTTATAAAAATATACGCCGAAATAAAACACCAAGAACTGTAGCACCGAGTCTTAAATTCATTACGAGTTGCGACATAAAAAGTTTGGAAAATGTCGAGCGCCATTTTACGACGAGAGCATAGTAGTAGATATTGGAAATAGAATTAGGGCGCCGACCTTGTTTGGGCGGGCGCGCGTGTACGGATTATTTCTAGAAAACACCGCGTCTTATGGTTTCAAGTCATTTCTGGAACATGACGTACTTTTATGATGTGGGTACAAGAAGTTTGTAAACGAATCATTTTCGGCCGTAAATATACATTTCAGAACAAACGTGTCGGTTTTACTCACGATTGAAATATTTTAAAAGTATCACTATTCATTAATTCTAATATAAGTACCTATAATTGATTCCATTATCTTAAAAAGGTGGACATCTATAGTAGTGGTTTGTTGCTTTTTTATTGTTTTAGATAGTATCGACTTCTCATCACTAGAAATTAACTAGCGTACACATACGTATTTAGGCAGATACAATTTTTTTTTAATTACTCTCTTTTTCCACGTTTGCTATTAACTCAACTTACTCAGGCGTCTATGTTTTACTTTTTAAATCTTTTATGTCAGTTTAAAGTTTATACTAATTTTATAAAATATTAATTCAAAAACATTTTTGAATTCCGTGTCATAATTCTATTCAGTAAAGTTTTCCAGGTTAATAAGTATAATTTAAAATAATTAAGGCTTTTACGTGCAATATTTACTATTTCAGCTAATATTAGTTCTGATTATAAAAATTGCATGAGTAACTGAGAAAAGTTAGTAAAATTTGTTTAAAAATCAAAAAGTAATATAATAGGTTTTCAACTACCGATTGGAAAACATTCGTTCATGTCAAATTTGTCAAAGATGAAAACAAACAAATTTAATATTAATTACATTTTATGACATCCCACCAACCACATAACCAATATTCTGTCCAATCCAAAAAAACTTTCATCTATTACAAATATCCAAAAGTAAAGCGCCTTAAGCAACAAATATCCACTACATTCATTGTGTTATCATGTGCGTTTATCAACTAATTATTGTGCATTAGCCAACATTTTCCGTATAGCATAGGCACGTGCGCGGCGCCGCCGCTTACGTAATACGCCACTCGAGATGGACTGGCGGGAAATTTGACGGGCGCTGGCGCCATTACGCGATTTATCCACTTTGAATGAAAAACGGTCGCCATTTTCAATTTGCACGTGTCGTAGACTATACTAACAGTTTAATAGAATATGTTTACTACTACTAGTGGATTGTTAATAATTATGTAATCATTATATTACAAAGACTTTTCCTTAACTTTTATATCTTTAATTTATTATATATTCTTACCTTACTCGCCTCTTGTTAATTAAGTCATATAATTTTCTTTCATATAATTTTTTTCTTTTCCCTAAATTCTCAGTCTTTCCGATTACGACTTTTTCTTCCACATTTACGTTTTATCAAACCATGTTTATTCATTTAAAAAACCTTTGTGAAGACATCGTTTTATCTTAATTATCACTATTAAATAAATTAATTAACAATGTCTACTTATTTTGTTGATGTATCCATACAGAAAACATTTTATAAACTGTTGTTAGCAGCCTTAAACAATTAATAGCAGTTAGGAGTTTTTTTTGTCGTTGGTAAAGATATTTATTTTGTTTTATATTTATTTTCTTTGTGTTGTGAGTGTTAAGAATACCTTTATTATAAGCCGAAGAGTTTTTTTTAAATATAGTGCTTTGATTCCTTTGACATTGATTTAACTGTTCTCTAATTACGTCATTGGCTTGTGTTTTTTTCTTTATGAAGAATTTATGTGTCTACTCGTTTTAAGAAATATCCGTCACAGCTCTACTTTTATCGGTCTTTTGTATCTCTTCACGAATTTAGGTCATCGAAACTTGTTACGATTTATAGAACTATCTCATAGTGTTGTTACTGGATTTCTGCATTGTCCATAATCGTTTTTAAAAATACAGATACAATTTTATTTTAAAAAATTTAATTGATGTTGATTTACGCTTACGTTGCAGTCAGTATGTGCAGCTTATTTGTACTTGGCTCTAATTGCACAATGACGTCACAAGGGATTGTGTGTATCGTCAACAAACGACGAGTTGACTGAAGCTGGTACAATAGTAAACGTCACTACAAGCGGCCATTGTTTCACTCGCGTCTGTCAATATTAACTAGTCGCAGAATTGAAGAAACATCGTGAAGATGTTGTTTCTTTTATTGATGAAACAATTGAGAATAAATGTTTTAAGTGATATTTTATACAACATATGCGAAAATGATAACCTGATATCAAAGTAGATGTCAACATATGCAGATGAGTACCGGTTTGACTTCGAGCCAGAATTTTTTGGTGTGAAAAGTCTACATACTTTTCACACCGAAAAAAATTTTGAAATAATGTATCCATCAGCATAATGCAGTTAACTAAAGCAAAGAGATACGTTGGATTTGAATTAGGTGTCGGGCAAGTAATTAATAGAGGTTGAATCTCGCGGATGAACACCTCGTTGTCCCCACTATCGTTGCTCTATTTCAGTTCCAATTAATTATTAAAAATGTCCAAATTTGAATATTTCCAAATCCCCAATTCGCGCCATCCGCGCAATGTATTAGTTTTGTAGTATTTAGTTGTAGACATCTTAACCACATCCTTGATGGTTCATGCCGCCGCATAGCTTTCGACACTTAGTGAATTTACGCGCGAACTCTTGGGAATTACATTGGACGTTTAGAATGTGATCTCGGTATAAACAGCGTTGGTAAAAGTAGAAAGTGCAAATACTCGTAAAGCAACAATTTCTTAACGATAGGTACGTTGTTTAACCCGTAATAATAAACCATTTAAGGACATTGGGATTAGAAAAGCCTAATAAAAAACGTATTCAAAATTTACTCGTAACAAAGAACGTATTTAATATGTGTAATCTAACAGTTGTACAAATAAATGGTTTAAAATTTTCCTCAAGTCTATTCGAATAGTATGACGAATGTCGAATAGTAATATAAAATAAGACGATATGTGTGGACATAAACGAAGCTCAAATGAACACTTATAACTTATTTTAAGCAATTGGATAGTTGACTAATCCTTTAGTCTTTCCTAAAACATAATTACGAGGTGCAAGAGTGCTGAGTACGAAATTGTTTTAAAAAACTTAAACATTTACCGAGTTATAAAGGTATGTATAAACGTGACGTTTAGGCAAAGAAAATATTCACTTTTGACGTTATTTTCAGGAACTCGTTGCATTCTAGAAGAGCCAATGAGACAGGGAGATATACGTACTTATTTATTTTTATGTACGATTTTATCATTAAATTTAGCAGCTTATAACGCGCTTATTTATGAATAAACTTTTATATTTTTTGACAACTACTGGGTTTTAATTAATCTATATATTCAGAATGTTACATGAAAAAAAGGCAATTTTAGGAATAGTTTACTCAATTAGCCGCTGCGGTTATCGCCTCAATTTGTCTTAATTATGATGTCATCACCAATGCCTTTATGTTATACATACAGATATGTCATTAACGTTCTAAAGTGACGCTCGAAAGACAAAGTAATTGATTCGTCTCCAATACGAATGTCCCTTTACATACATGCTTTCTTTGACTCTTATCTCTTTCATAGCGCGTGGTAGTACTTGTAGCCATATGTTTTTACTAATTTTATAGGAGGATAATGTGTCTATTTAGTGTAATTTCATTTGATTTTCACATTGTCTTAACGCACCGACTGGATGAACTTTTTCAGATTCTTTACTAGATCAGGTATTGCTTAAAACTTAATATATTAATCTGATAAAGTTCATAGGTATATGAGGACGTTCGCTCTCGATTATCCTAAACATAATCCGTTTTTGATAATTCTTCAACTAGATTTATTCGTGCTTCGTATGAACATCTGGAAAATTTAGATTATCTTGGCTTTGAAATCAGTCGTAAGTTGCTTATTGTTCGTCGATAATCGTATACAGTCAAATAATTGGTAAAGTACTTTTTTGGAGAGAAAAGGTTACACAAGGCGAAAAGTTTTTATTATGAAAGGATGATAAACAAAAAGAGCGTGAATGGGAGAGAAGAACGAAGGGCACTTTTTGAGATGAATATTGAATTCGGCCAATTCCTGACGTCTGACCCTTTTATACGGCCTAATTGACGACAAAGGTAGTGAACAAATTTAATTTATACATTTGGTATTCACGGCTCCTCACGACAGTCGGATATGTCTATAATTTTGTCACAGAGCGTCGTCACAGTTAAGAATCACGGGAATTTTTAGGACGTGATTTCTTAGTTACTGTGACTTGGTTGAGAGTGAACTAATCATTGAGGCATGTAGAGTATTCGCAAAATAAGCTCTTGCAAAAAAAGCAAGTACTTTAATAGGTCATTGAATAGAAAGAGGCTTTAACTACGGTAAGTGTAAGGATTCGATGGTAGGTATGGGATACTACTGGGGATCTTCGAAGTTCCGTGCGTATTCATGTGGCGTGAGACACTCTGCAGGGTCTCTGAAACAAACCGGATCCGGGAATAGTGCATCCTAGCCGCCGGAAATTATCGTATTCCGGATGTCGTGAAAGGCACACTCCAGACGTGGCGGCGCACAAAATCGCCTATTAATATCGCAATTTAATTAACACACCAGCCGGCAATAAACAGGCGCACGGCCGAAAGCGAGGCGGCGTAATTGCGAGTGACAGCGGGCTCCGGGCCGGCCCCTAATGGCGGCGCGCGTCCATAACGCTAGCGTATTCGCTTTAATTATTATTGGAATGGCGTCGCGTCGCGGTGCTCTTGTTCGCGGCGAGTTGGCGGCGCTCCGAGAGCGATGCAAATCGTGTTGGCGGGCGCCCAACGCGGCGCCGGCGCCGCCGCCGCCGCCGCTGCAGCGCGCGCGCGCTCTATTCTGAGAGACGCCGCCGCGGATGGGTGACTCGCCGCCGGGAGACGCGCCTCTGTCGGCCGCGCGTCCGCAGAAAAGGAAGGAACTCTCCTTCTCGTCGTGCTCCTTTCCGACGTCCCCGGCCAGCTGACGAATCGCTTGACAGACTTAAAACGTGCTGCCGTACGCTGGCTGTTAACAAATTTTATATTTTTTACCATCTACAGGCTGATTGTGGAATATACTCCATATAATTTCATTTAGACACCGAAAGTCACAATGATGATATATTTATTATAAAAAAATATATATTAAGTGTTGCTCATCATTCTAATAAAACCAATTATAGAGAAAGACATATAGTAGACATATAGTGAACATATAGTAAACCAGACATACTCCTATATATAGATTGCAAGCACCAAAATAATTATTTGTTTTTGAACTGAATTTTTTTAATATGCTCACTAATAACCCCATTATTTGAATATGTTCACTAATAATCCCATTATTCTCATTTGATTATTTGTATCTTTGTCTATCTGACCCGCTCTTTATAGCACCTAACCTATAAATGCTGTATGCATCAAAATAGTACAGACCATGCAAAATTATTACCTAGCGTCAGAGTCGAATTCAAATTTGGAAAAAAGAAAGTTACCGGCTGAGAATTGAGTTATTCCCATATCTTCTAAACTGCACGAAATAAAAATTTAAAAAAGTCTATATAATTAGTTGTTTAGGCTTAACAACTTTAAACAAGTTTAATTTTGATATTTCATATGGTTTAGGAGAAAGCGACTTTTTATTATTCCGTTTACGTCTGTGAAACCTATAGTATGAGTTTCACAGACGTGTATTTACGTAATAAACATTAAATAGAAGTAAAATGTTTAATAGAAATATGATGCACCCTTAAATGCTTAAACATTATATGTAGCGAGAGTCCTACTCGCATTTAAAATAACTTAGTTTACTTTGGTAATTACTGATCTTTGCAATTGAGATGTCAACTGACTGACAGTCAGGCGCTCCAAATGGCGCGAACGCAAATCAAAATTGTTTAGTAAATATCAAAATCACCTACAATTTCGGTCGAATGACCCGTTCCGAGAGTCTACCACACCACTTCAAACGGCGTGATTAAGGTATGGAATGAGTTGGGGTGCAGTCTGCACCACAGATTATATTAAATGGGCAACACGCAAGAAACATAGAAATCAGTAAAAAAGATGTATCATAAGAATGGTCACGTATGTGTTAATGTCAGTGTTTTTTGTTCCTTTGAAACGGATATAATTACAAAACACGGCTTCCAGCCAAAAAATATTGATGGAATATGAAAAACGATGTCTGCCAAGAAGGATTATTTAAGATAAGCCTTGTTTAATAAAATTTAATTATTATGGTGAATAATGTTCAACTATTATTACGTCATTGTACATTAAATTAGCATAATAAGCAAATGAAAAACTTACAGAAGGAAATTATTCACTGTTTTCCTTTATTTAATTGAAAGAAAACCTATAACTAAATTTCGTTCTTAAACATAAATTAAACAGTAACAAATGACAGTAGCGTAACCAAAAGTTATTAATTTATCACCAAATAGCTTGAATGACATTTTGAGTGTTCCGTACAGATGGTCAATTTCATGCTATTGTGCGAGCGAGATTGTGCGATTCTTGTAGAGCTAGTGGTGTTGTCACGAGAGTCTAGCAACTTCATAGATGTAATTTTTCATAAATAAATGCAGGCGAATCGGATGAAACGGTATGGCGTGGTGGAGCGGTTGTGAATATATTCGATATAATCTGCGCATCCGTTTGGAGCCTCATTGAATGGATGCGCTCCGAACGGCGCGTCCATTAATAACCAGATTTAACAAGGAATAACCAGATTTAACAAAGGAGGTTAAAAATGTTAGTGGAAGGAAGTTAAAAAAAACGTGGTGCTATATTCTCTCATAACCCTAATTCATTCATCAGATATGTATCATAACATTCATCAGATATGTCGATTAATTTATTTATAGGTTCAAAAAAGAAAAATGTTTTCCCTTCAACTTGAAAATAAGCTAAAATTGCCAACTCGACCTCTTCGTCATCGCTGATTTTTTTCCACGAGCTCTTTTATTTTTGGGAACTAATATTATTCGCCGGGGTCCAAATCTGTGCCGTAAGGTTGTCGTCGCAACTCTCGTGACAGTATTCCGCCATGATAATATAGAGGTTCAAATATTCGTGTTCGACACACGGCAACTCTTCGTGGTAGTTTCACACGTTGGTAACTTTCGCACGAACTGGCACGAAACGCCGCTTAACATTAAGTATATATGACAATGAAAGGTCAAGTAAGAGTTTGACTCGTGCAGCGAGGGATGGGTTGGCCCGGGGGTGTTTTTGAAGATTTTTGTGTAGTTTATTTTTTCTCGGAAGCTATAAATGTTAGGTACCTCATTTTTTTCTTGTAATTGTTAAGCGACTATGTATTTATGTAAATAATTTAAAATTTCTTGGCTCTCCAGTTTCAGAGGTAAAAGGGAGAAATACACATTTTTGTGTACATTTTTATTAATATATAAACTATGCATGCTAAAATTAAAACAGTTTTAGGATGATCTTTCATGTGAGAAAAGAAAAAAAAATCCTCCACGTATTTGGACCAGTCATAAAAAGAAAAAAAATTGTCGACTTTGGCACTGAGACTAGGTGCAACGCAAACACAATATAACAAAGCAAAGATCTTTGCTAAAAGCTCACCTGAAGATGTTGTAATACAACGAAACCTAGATCGCGGTAAAGAACTTAAAGAAAGTAAAAATAATACTACATCACGTAATTTCATTTAATTGTGAATAATGAATTTCTACAAAATTAATGCCAAATATATTCACTACTATCGTTGTTAATAATTTAATGATTTTTTTAATATTAAAAAAAAATTAATTCCGAAGGAAATTATATTAAACTTGGAAACTCGCATTCATTAAAGTGCATTTTCAAACGGCAAGTATGACAGAGAATTCCAGTTAATAAAAATGCTTTTTCTGTTAAATGTGTATTATTACGCATTAGAAAAGTATTAAATTAATAATATTTATTTTATTAAGTATTAAATTAATAATAATTTTTTTTTTAACACGTGTTCCAAATTTTCCTGTGTTTCAAATTCCTATCTTATTACAAGGCGCTTCTTAACCGGCTAGAGATTCGCTTTCGGTGCAGTTCTTAATGTCAGTTCCTTTAATGTGTATTCTCGTACCCCGGATTATATTCGGTTTAGATTCTCAGCCTTAGGAACGCATGGCCTTAAAGTTCGCTTACAAAGTCCCCTCACTTGACTGGTCCCTAAACGTGACCTCTTTCTATAATTATTCTTTCACTATTAATGCTGCTAAATTGTGGAATAAATTAAACCTTGATATCCGAAATGCACCGTCAATTCACGCATTCAAGGGTCCCCTCAAAAAGAAATTCCCTACGTAATGCCTTTGTATACAGGTATTAAATACAAATAAACCAACAAAAATGAAGAAAATATTCATACGCATTTGTCTAATACCCGCAGGATGAAATAAGTATGTCTGATTGTTCAAGGCTGTATCTACTTCCGCCTGTAGCGTCTGCGTCATGCTTTGAACATTTTTTAATAAGATATGATGAAGGAAAGCGATCTTTTGTCAATGTTTGTGTATTAGAAATGTGTATACATATATAAAAGTTAATACCATAAATGCGGACGAAATAAGCGTCCTGTGACGAAATAAGTCTGAAAGTGGTCTAGGTATATAATTTAAGTGACAAACAACATTTAAACATTTTGGTTTGAAAAGCCGAAATGAACTGGAATAAGTAAGTTACACGGTAGCATACTGATAACAATATGACCTAAAATATTTATATTACTTCTAATAACTAACTAATGTAATTTTAGAAGTTAAAAAATAAAAACTATTTAGGAATTAATATCTTATTAAAACCAACGTCCATGGAAGCGACGGTTCACCCGAACATTTATCAGACTTCCCACTCAAACTTCAGTAATAAATCAGTCAATACTTCCTAACCGTTTGTGGCAATGAACTTTACGTTAACGCACAAATTTAATAGAATACATTTTATTGATTTAATTAACCTCATTGGTTTATAAAATATTCTTTAACTTTAAATCACAATTTTCCTAATGTTATATTATGATTTAATAAAGCCTTTTAGTAATAAGTAATTTAATAAAGCACAGGAATAAAGAAAGTAAGTTACCAATTTTCAATACTAGCACTAAGCTAGTGAAAAATTAACATATCATTCTTGACAAAAAAAATGCCGTGGCGTTTATCAATTATTTAAGATTAGCTTTCTCCAGCTGTATAGCTGACCTGAAGTAATTTCTAGCACAGTTGAATACATTCATATGAAATGCCTTATATCGAAAATAACATTTTTTTAAATGGTTCAAGTTGTCAGATGGTTTCAAGGTGTGTAAGCATATATTTAGCTTTTAGGGTCTACTTTTTGAGCCAACAAAAGTTATGTTTTGGAAAGAAGAAACCAGAGGAATAAACTTGTAGATTATAAGAACACCCGTAATAGTTTGAATGTATTATGTGGATTTTGCTATCGTGTTCGATAAATAAAGATAAGGGTAGAAAATCAAACCAGAATATCGTTAACATTGGCATCCTGGAAAAGTCACGTAATTAGGGCGAAAAAAAAGTAAAACCGTGGTTACTTATCATTTGAACATTTTGTATCTTTCTGATGAAATCTTACGATGTATATCTACGAATATTGTAAATTTTATATTAAGCAGTCCACTTACAATATACTGCTTCTTAATAGTGACAGATCTAGGAAAAATAACGCCACCACCAACCTACACAGTATAGCCCGTAACATTTTTGAAAAGAAAAAAAAATTTTTGACATTAAATTTTACAAATAATTTACGAATATTTGTCCTTATTGAATTACTAGTCAGTTTGCTTTAGTGGTGCGTATTTAAAGGTACAAAAGATTCATCTGCAACCAACATTTGCCGATAGACTCTTTCAAACGCCAGAGTGAGCTAATGCCAAGGATGCGCGGAGACTCTTCAATCCGTGGGATCGTGGCATTATTAAATCAATTTATATCGTAATAAACGTCAAACAAATTTTAATGTGAAGTCTCAGGGTTAGATGCGCAATGCTAACCAATTTGTACAGCTCACGAATCTACAAATCATAAACGAAGACAATAACTCTTAGTTCGCAGTTATTTAGTAAACAAATAGCATAATGATACAACGTGTTAAAACTTCATTAGAGAATTGAATTTATGAAATTAAGCAAGCGAGTTGAAGATGTGACAAAAGTATATCCGAATGAGATACTTAGATTATATCATTTTGCTGCAGACTTGTACCCAATACAGTGTTTAGTTATGTTATATACGCAACGGTCGTGACGAAGTGGGCGTTTCTTGGAAATATTGCCGAGACCAGAAAACATTTTCTATCTTATAATAATTCTTCAGTTCAACGTAATAATAAAGTGAGAAATTTATATTTTCTTATCACAAAAAATTACCAAATTGTCTATTCTAGCTAAATATGATATATTGCAACAACATACATAACGCCAAAATCATAACTTTTGGGAAAGGGTGGTTAATGTTTTTAACATATAGAGTTGTCTCTGAGCAATTGGCTTGAGATACTCGCATATTTGCAATAATTTTATAAATGTATGGTTCACGGAGAATATTTTTTGTGTTTTTTTTTAATACCATTAACTAAATTTATCATTTTTTGAGTTAGGTTTGTTTCATCCTGAAGAAGCGACGTACGTGAGTAACTTTAGAAAGCCAATAATTTTTCTATGTAATACTATATAAGAAGTGACATAATAAATAATTTTAAGACACCTCCATTAAATTCTGTGTTATTCAACTCATCCAAGACTCGTGAAAAACTGTGTCCGTAGAACTGGTTTTTGCTTATCATATTCATACACAGTGGTCGTTATAATCTTCAATTTTGGAAGACGAAAACTAAACAAGTTTTTTATTAGCTAAAATTTGTATTATTCCGCTATTAAGCGGCGAGTGAATCGTCACCAGTTGTCACGTTAAATTTAATAATACGTATATGTAAATACCGAACGTCCTCGGGCACGCCGCTCGCATTTATAATGTATTTCAAGGAAGCATTTTCGGTACGCGCGTAGCAATGCTCTTCGTATATTAATCGTATGTGTATGTTTGTACGTATTGCACGCAGCTAAGAACAATGCGTGTCTTTAGGAGCCTTGTTTATAGTGATTCGCTCCCACGGCCCGGTGGTCTGCATTCCAGGGTACAAGAGCCAGCGGACACCGTACTAGGCAGACTTCGACAGCTTTGAAAATCGTTGTCTTCTTGGGGTTTCGTTTCTAAAATACGTAAGATCATTAAGAAATCATTATGATATTTTTCCGTCTATGTTTATGCTAAAATATTTTGCCGAATTTGAAGTTTAGTAAATGTGACCCAAAGTTGTAGGATTGTTTTTGCGGAGAGTGTGAATTTCAGTGGTCTGAGCAAGATGTGTTTCATCGAGCTCAACAAGTGTGCTATCAAATTTAAAGAATGTTTTCCAACATAATTCGTTTTTGTGATAACCTTCGATAATTAATTTTTTTCTAAATTACAAGAACTGGAAGCCTTGAATTTTGAAAAATGTAAAGTTATCTGCATCATTGACCACCACTAATTCCTTGAAAACTTTGAGTTAACATTAAATTAGAGGAAATACTTGAAAGGATTACTGGCAGTATTTTTGTAGTACGTAATGATTTCGACAATGGATGGCAATCTATATTGTCATTATAAGAATGGATGTATTTGTGGGTGGGGATTTAAAGATGTTCACAAATAGTATTTTTTAAACTTTTAAATTATGTTAATTTGCTGTCCCGAATTTGAACGATTTTTTTTTCATGGAATTGTGGAAAAGCTAATGTCTTTCTTCAAACGGTACCATAGCACAGAACTGAACTCTATTGCACTCATTGCCTTTCTGTCCATCTGGGCGTCACCACCACATCTATTTCAGCAGCTTAATTTCCAAGGTATGGTAAAATTTACATATAAATGTTGGTAGTTCTGTAATGCTTATAATATTTCATGTAATTGTTATCGCTTATTTATTAATTATAAAATAAATAACTTAATAGGTTGACGATTGAAGAGATGGCTAGATATTTGAGTAAAATATTGGGAGAAGATTATGCCTCAGATAGTGGAGATGAGGATTATATACCCAGAAAGGGTGTTGAGAAATATCGGACCGTGAGGAATCTGGTAAATACTATTTTTTCCCCAATATTAAAAAATAATTGAAAATATAATATTTCTATATTTAGTGAAAGATCGTGAGAGGGAAGCCGAGTTAAACGAGGATGTTGATGAACAGATTGGAAGCTTTGTAGCTAGTAATGAACCGTCACAGTCGACGACAACATTTACAGCCAAAGTTAAAACTATTTGGTCTAAACACCATCAATAATCAAACACCTACTCAAAATATACTTCTGCAAAAATCTAGATCACATTAAAAGTTTAGCTATAAGCGAAATATTGAAACTAGTTTCCACTGCTGCAATAATCGACTTAATTGTTCGTTAAAACAAACAAGAAGGTTAATACTGTTTATAAAGCATAATATGTGGAAAATCTTACCAAAAACCAATTGACGTGGAGAAATTTGACTTTTCAAGAATTCTACGCGTTCTTGCGAATTCTCATAATGCCAGGTACAAATAATTCTTACACTGACTTCATAGGATATGTGGAAGTTAACACCCGTTATATCGAGGTCCGATGGGCATTAATCGGTTTTGGAATATTATTCAATTTGACGATGCGAATACTCGTGAAGTTCATATAAAAGAAGATAAAGCAGCGCCTATCCGCGATGCGTGGATAATGTTGAACGTCAGCTTTCCAGCGCTTTACAAACCAACGGAGTGTTTGACAGTCGATGAGCAACTTGATCCATACAGACACACAAACAGAAAGTGAATTAGATTCACTCTGTATATACAGAGAAGGTGAACTAGATTCACTCTGTATATACATAGAAGGTGAACTAGATTCACTCTGTATACGCAGAATGTGAACTAGGTTCACTCTGCATATACCATCGAAGCCAGCGAAGTATGGAATAAAAGTATAGTGCATATGCGACGCATAAAGGATATGCGACGCATAAAGGATATGCGACGCATAAAACATCCGTTGAATGGTCAAATTTACACTGGCATATTAACGAGCGGCAAAAATAAATAAATAAAGATGAAAGAGTAATAAAATATTTAGTCGCACAACATAAAGGATCCGGAAGAAATATTTCGATGGATAATTTTTTTATTAATCTACCTTTGGCGAAGCATTTATTGTCATGGAACCTAACAATTGTAGGAACTTTAACAAAAAATAAAAATTTTATACTAGTGGAGATGCAAGCATCTGAAGATCGCGAAGAATTTTCCATTATATTTGGATTTCATGAGAAAGTGACGATATGCTGTTATGTCCCAAAATAAATATTACACTATTATAATACCTGTTATGCTATTACATGCGATACACTCAGATACAACAATTTGTGAAGACGGAAAGAAAAAACAAGAAATTGTCGAACAATGGATGAAATGTTAGGACGTTACACAACTGACAGGCGGACTAACCGACAGCCTCTCGCTTTTTTATAATATTTTGGACGTCGCTAGTCTGCAAACTACTAAAATAATAAAATGAAAAAAAAAACAGATAAACGAGCGTCGATTATTTTTACGATAATTAAGTGAAGAACTGTGTATGCCAACGATGAAGATCGATCTCAAAATATTCAAATCATTAGAAATAAATTTCACCACTTAGATTGCGATCGAAAGCAGGAAAACTAATGAATCCCGCATGCAGATCGACAATATCAACTGAGTCTACTCAACAGACACCGGATGAAAAGTTGTTGTAGGACCATGCTATCTCTGTTACCGGGGTGTCTACAAAAAACGGAGAAAGACGCAAAAATCGTGTAAAGATTGTACTAAACAGGTTGGTGATGAACCTTCAAGAGCAATGACTAAATGTGACACCATGTGTGAATTTCAAAAATATATTCCATATGAGGATATTTTATATAGGATACAATTTATAATAAAAGTAGTTAAAAGTTAAATGCCTACATATATTTGTATGTAGAATATTATTTTCTACCCCTAGAGATTAGTTTAATTATTTATTACTCTGTAATTCCGTAGGCGTATTAAGTTCTTACATACGGATACCGGAGTACCCCGGGTATTGTTCAAGTGGGTATTCGAATTTAGCTCTTAAATTTATTTATTTATTGCATATTTAAATATCTTACCGTATATTGACTCAAATGACGAGAATCTGAGTGAAAAGGATTTCACGATCATTCGTACATTACATATGTTAGAACATGCGAGAGTACCCGGATATCCGTGTATTGACATAATAGTGTTAATGTATCTAGGTTTGCTATTTATCATTTGAAAAGTCTTTATAATTGCACTTTGCATGATTTTCATATTATTTTAATTTTAATTTGTATTGCATTAGCATAAAAATATGAATATTTCGTGTCGCCTCTCTTTACTGAAATACCAGAAAAAATATAAATAAATGGACTAATAGTCCTTGTTGAATTTAACAATTTTGATATCTCAAATAGTTTAGGGAAAAGGTTTTTTTAATCTAATATCGCTTGTTTTACCTAGTCGGTATACACATACACACACACGCACACACATGTGCGTGCATGCTTGCTCGTGTATAAATAATATCAAAGATAACGTTGACGTTACGATTATGAAACCCTCTATATGGGATTCCAACTCCCTCTTTATGCCCATAAATCTTTATGATACGGTTAATTCACATCACGTGACTCATCATACTTCTGTAAGTCCGTTTGATCATACAGGTGGTTATGTTTTATGTTGTTATTGTTTATGTGTTACGTTGTTCTTTTAATTTCATTCATCCGGTCCATTAGTGATTTTCGACCCTTTACATACGTTAATAGTATAAAAATATATTACATTGGTACAACCGACGTGAGCAACGCGTAACTTTTCTACACATTTCGAGGTGACTTCCTGTCTCCTACACCGAGCAGACTTCATGATAATGACGTACAGCTGTAAAATATCGATATTCTACTTAACTGAACGTTAACAACATACTAAATTCCGGCCGACGAGCAGGTTAATTACCTCGGCGTTAGCTTGTGTCGCACTCGTACATGTTCATAAAAGACCCATATCATTAAATGCAGCTATTGTCTTTGTATCGGCCGGTGCAGACCACTTGTGCCTAATGGCGATGATTTACGACGACATTGTACGGTTTTCGAGCTTCCCACGAGCACGGTTATAACGGGAATGGGTCGTGTAGGAGCCCTAAACAGGCTGGTGGAACTATTGTATCGGAATGGGACACAGAAAGGCATTCCGTTAAAGGTTCGACCGACGGCTTTGTCTTCAATGTAGAATTGGCAATTTTTATGATCATGAAGATTCAAAGATAAGAAAATTGATCTGGCATAGGATTCTCTTTAGTAGGGGTTTAATTTGTTCTGAAGAAGTTTTTTTTTATTCTGGTCGTAGACAGCAACCTACCTGAGCGAAAAGCTAGGATAGTATTGTAATTCTAGTTGTAAAGTGCCACTTTAATACGATTACTTTATTTTTACGCACTGGCAAATCGTGGTATCTATATCCCTTTTTACCATAAATTGATGGAATGAAACTAGACAGGAATTAAATTATGTTGATAAAATATTTAATTTAAATGATGTTATAACATTTAATTGCAAGAGATTGCCTATTTGACATTATTAGCGGGCTAAGTGGGCCATTCTGGCATAATGATCCGCCGTTAAACCTAAACAGTTAAACTTTGGAAATGTACTGAGAATGAATCTACGCAAGATTCCTCAATGATTTAAATCGACAGGTCAGACAATCAAATGTCGCCTTTTATTTTAATGCCGGTCTTCAGTTATGTAGTAAAAATAACATGTGGTTCTACATTTGAAAAATTCTACTGCTATCTATTGTACTCGTAGTAGGTATACTTAATAGTCAAATTTGTATACTGTCTGTATATTGTACTTTGATTTATATCGCAAAATTTGAAATTTTAAAAACTTGTGTGACTGTTTAGAAAAATCTTACAATTAAAGAAATTTAGTTTTGTTTTAATAAATGCAAGTATTTTTTAACAAAATAAAAGTATTTTCCTGTTGTTTAAAGTTAGCGTTAAATCATGGAACTTTATTAGTTGATTTTTGGTGATGATTAAAAGAAATGTATATTTTTTCCCATATCTTGTATGCACTTAATGATGTATTAAAAGGATTTCTGATGTAAAAAATGCTTCATTTTATTGGATGTGTTAATATTGATTGAATCTCTTCTTGACTTCAATCATTTGCGTAATGTTGTATGATGTATACCACATTTAAACCAGATACGTAGATAGCATTAAAAAAATTAAATCCTAATTAAATTAACACTAGGTGGCGTTCTATTATGTCACTCTTTTCAGATGGATTTTTGTATACTTAACTTAAATATTTCTTCCTCGTACACTCTTCATTATTATTTTCTCATTACAGTATAGGTTTCAAAAACTTTACGAAATTCACTCCGGCAGGAGGCTACCATAGATTTTATTGTATTATACAGGTGTCCAGTGGCAGATTTCAATGTTTGAAAAATTGTAAAAAAAAACTACACCTCTAACACAAAGTAGGTTTATTTTAACTTTATAAAAACAAATGCGGATTTCATTTTTTAAAAACCACGTTTTCCAAATGACGGCCATCGAGTCTGACACACTTTTCGAGTCTAGCACGCATGTTTTCAAAAACGCGTTTGCAGAGCGACTGGGGTATCCTACTGACTTCGGCTCGAATATTTTCTTTAAGTTGTGTCACAGTGCTCGGATTTGTTTTGTAAACAACGGCTTTTAAGTATCCCTATAAGAAAAAGTCACATGGGCTTAAATCGGGTGATCTAGGTGGCCACGGTACGGTACCGTTTCGGGATATGTTTTTTCTGGAAATAACTGCCGCACTGCATTCATGGACACATTAACAGTGTAAGCTTTGGCCCCGTCCTGCTGGAACCATGTGTTTTGGTTGAAGAATGGACTATTATGTAGTTCTACTCTGAAAAAGTCATTTAACATCTGGGCATATCTCTCCGAATTCACAGTTACACTTTGGCCACGTTGATTTTCAAAAAAATAAGGTCCTATGATTGCAGATGCAGACATAGCACACCAGACTGTTACTTTAGGCTTATGTAAAGGCTCTTGATGTATTTGTCTTGGGTTGTGGACATCCCAGTAACGAAAGTTCTGCTTATTCACATATCCTCCAATGTGAAAGTGAGCTTCGTCACTAAAGAATATGTTGCCTATTCGGGTAGCAGTACGAAATCTCAACAACATCACCTCCGCGTAAGTTTTTCTTAATTCAAAGTAAGAATCGTGTAAATCTTGAACAATTTGAATGTTATATGGATGGAACTTGAGCTTTTTTCACATTATTACTTGTAAAGTTGATTTCGGAATTCCCAATATCGATGAACGTGTACGCAGTGATAAACGGGGATTTTCAACGACAGAAACTATAACATGCTCGACATTTTCATCCGTGGCTACCAATGGTGTAGGTCCTGGCCTGGGCCTATTTAATGTTGATCCTGTAGCTCTGAACCTTGCTACCCATGACTGAATGAGGTTGATCGATGGTCCACTGTTCCATGGCTACTAAAACATCCGTACCGCTTGCGCTTCTAACGACGCCCCCCGCGCCTCTCTTATGTGTTGCGTTCAGAAACTATATTTGTTCAAACTTTGAAATCTGCCACTGGACATGTCACTGGACATGACTGCTGTATAAATACTATCGCAAGTTTCTACGGAAAATAAGATTTAATTTCTGTTATTTATGTACGTCAATTTTTCTAAGCCGGGTAAAGGAGCACACATCATATGGCGGTGTCCTTTAACAGTATGAGAAAGCGATTATAAATAAACGTGGGGCTATTTTCTAATGTATCAGTCGAACAACTAGCCTCTATTTCTAAGTACAGCAGCATTATTCATAAGTTCATAAGATAACCAGACCCTGGATCGTCCAATCCGATCGGCAACCCTACATCCATCAACGTGCATGGTCATCGACCCTGACGGCGGTTTGTTATGAAAATGCTGTCGCGGGCGCTCTGTCGAGGATGCTGCGCAGGTGGAGATGCTCTGGTCGATGACGGGTGACGGCCGCGCTCTGATTGGCGTTTCTTCACTCCGCATCGCCAGCTATACAGCGCGTCCGAAACGCGACGTGTCACGTGGGTGTGAAATCTTGATTTAAATGTTCATTTTTGCAAATTTATGTTTGCCTCCAACTTGACTCATAGTATCTGAAATGTGAAGGAGTCAACCGATTTTATGTTCTAGAAAATTGTTATGAAAATAAAAGTATTTTACGTCCAACCGTGTTAACATCCTCCAATCGTTATGATCAACCAATTATCAAGATTAGATTATTCTTACGTATTCAATACACGTAAGACTCGAACAATCCCGACAAAAATATCTTCTTCTTCGATGGCTTGACAGCCCAGAATGGGCCCCTGCCATCCGCAGAATCAACTCTCAAGCTTTCCTGTTCTTGGCGAGAGACATCCAGTTCGTTACACTTAGGATTTTTAAGTCTTTTTCCAGGCAGTCGAGCCACCTAAGTTTAGGTCTTCCTCTTTTTCGAAAGCCCAATGGTCTGGCCGAGAAGATCTTTATTGTTGCCCGACTGTTGTCCATTCTGCTCAAGTGCCCTGCCCATTTATTCTCTGACTTGCTGTGTATTTGATCACATCTGGTTCTTTAAATAATTTGTAAAGTTCAGAGTTAGTTCTTCTTCTCTAAATGTTGTTACATTTTAGACCACCAAAAATACTTCTTAAAATCTTTCTTTCAAAAACAGAAATGGTATGTTTAATTTCCCTACAAAAATAGATTCCGACAAAATTCTGGGTGGCCAATAATCTATCTCCAACAGAAGCAAATGAAACTTTTCCGGTACATTTATTTCGTCAGAAATGTTATCACTTTCTCATCATAACAATATTTCCTAAATACCACCCATTACCTAAGTAGCTTTTACCCATAAATTCGTTAAAATTATATACGACTTAATTTGAGTAAAAGTATAAATGTTATAAGTAAGCGATGATCCCAAGATTGTTTTTTTTTGTTATCCTTAGGGACCAAGAGTTTTTCCTTGATAAATCCTATATGATAGTCACTTCCTTATACGTTTTACTAGTATGTAAAATTTGGTAAGGATCTATTCATTCCATGAAGAGCTATAAAGTAACAAAATAATTATATACATATATTAGTAATATTACAAAAATTTCGAAGATGATCTAAATTACATCTTACCAATCCGTAATACTCGTCAAATCTTAATACAACTTATATGTATAATCTTAAAATAACTGAAGGAAATTGTTTTTAATTCGACAGGATAACAGTTCGATCTTGAACATTTTATTTAGATGTAAAATAAATTCAAAAGGAAAAACGGAATCCTTATAAGGTCATTCATGTTTCTACCTTTCTTTGATGTGGAAACTTGAAATCAACACCTAACAAACGCATTTTTTTTTAAATTCCATATGTAGTGTGTGGGGTATTTTTAAAAGGGTTTTCTATTTTATTTTCATAGTCTTAGATAATATCTTTTTAGAAATATACAAAAATATGCTCCCCTCCCCCGTATTTCCAACATTATTCAACCTGAAGTAACGAAAAAATAAGAAGAATGCACCCTACTTACAAATGACAAGGCAACGAGCAGACGATGGCATGAGTACTATAAAGGACTACGAAATGAAAAGTTTCCTAGGAACCAAGAAACTCGGGAACCTGCCATTCTCGGGCCTGTACCTGATATCACACATTTTAAAGTCAGAATAGCTATATACAACATGAAGAATGTGGAAAGTTTTGGAAGCAGATGGAATCAAGTGGCTCACGATACATTTTAACAATATTGTGCAAGCAATTATTATGAAAGCAAACAAGATATCGACCATAACCTAGAACAGTGATCAATAAATACTGGTAGACTCTAACATTACGTTGGAAGGTGCCAATATTCGCGAGTAAATAAATTTAATCGGCGTGGAATAAGTGCTGTATGCGAAGTAAAAATTCCCGTCGGGACTAAGGGAAAAGTTTACAAAACAAGTGGAGTGACGCTCAACACATCAAAGAAAGAAATGAATGTATAAGTGGGAGTTCGAAAGTCGTTCTGATTGCCGATAAAATCCAGAAGACGAGATTGAGATGGTATGGTTACGTAACGCGGAGACCCGAATGTGTCTCCCCATTACGTGAAAAGTGTCTCCCTATTCCGTGAAAAAGTGTACTTGAAAAACTATTACTTGGCTGAAACATGTCAAGAAAGATTTGGGTCTATCCGAAGACGACAATTAAAATAGGCGACCCCATGTAACGGGAAGTGGGGAGGACAAGGATGAAAATAATGAAAAAATAGGGTTTTCAGAAACATACGCGAAGGCTATAGGCGAAATTGTGGCAGTTATCCTAAATTTAAAATTTTTTTAAATATTCTCTATATTTTTCGCCTTTGAAAATTATAGTACGTCAAAATAAAAAAAAACGGTGTTAAAAATTAATATTTTTAAATAGTTTGATAGTAATACCATGTATCCTTAAAAGTTTATATATGCATAAGTAATTCTCGGGAATTCTACTCGTGCATGATAAGTTTTCTTAGATAGTTTAAGCCCTTTTATTATTACCTAAACTCTTAACTAATGCTTTTAAAAGTATGCTATGACAGAGCATTAATTTTTTTAGTAATAAAAATCGTGGCTTGTTTTAGAAATGAGGTTATGTCATTCTCTTGTACGGACCCATTTATTATTATTACCTTTCCATTCCTTCTAAATAAAGCTGACCATAATTCGACGTAATCCGCTTGTAGCCCAACCCCACCCGTAAGTTACACAACTCGTACTGCGTCCGTTCTAGTTCTGAACCACAACAACCAGTCGAGCACATACCGTATAGCGCCCCCTCCTCGCCCCCGTGATCCGCCGCACTGCACCGCGAGAGTCCGTTTATATAATCACGAGACTTTAGTAATGACCGGCTGCAATTTGTAGACAACGTTCTGAATTATAATTGCCGAGAAAGCCTTTTGAAAGAAGAAATTTAAAAAATAAAACGCATTTCCATTAACTCACTTCTTTATATTATTTTATTTTACAGTAATAAATAATTTGGAATAAATAAAGAATTCTGCATTAAGAAAAAGAGATATTTTGCAAGAAATAGTATTAAACGTTTAAAGAAAGGCATGTGGAAGGAAATCACAAACTATCAGAAAGCATGTTAGAGAAAAAAGCTATTTTCACATAGTTTATTGAACAAAAATAATTAGACATGAGCGAAAATAAAAAAATATTTGAACAATTTACAAAAATAAATCACGCGACGACACATTGAATTTATTGGTGAAAAACTTTCAAATTTGGTCACACTAGCTCTCGGTCCAAAAAATTCACTCCTGGTGAGGACGACACGGTGTCATTATATTAAACTCCGTTAGCGCGAGTTTCTAATGCTTATTGGAAATATAATAAAAATGTTTTTTAATTTAATAATTATGTTTTTATCTTTGTATATATAAATATTTCATACTATAATCCGGATTCTCTGTCAATCCATCATGTCCATCAGGACCATTGAAGCTCTGTTATTCGACATTTTGAATCTGTATGTTTTTAGGATTCTGTATCTGAAGGGTATGATTGTCTCTTGTTTCATTTCGCTGTTTGTCACCGCTCTGTTGCTTCTAAACTATAAATGCTATTATATATACATAAAATTAGCACATACTTCTTCAAATGATAACGCAAAACAAGAGCAGAATTCAAATTGGGAAAAAATGTGATGATAAATGCGATAACAATGAGGAATATTAATTTATATGCATACGGTTAATCATGGGAAATAATGTTTTAAGGAGAACTGGAAAGGATATTTTTCTCAAATTTTTAAGTTATTTGAGCTTTTCTCGTCCGAAAATAAGTGAAAATTGAGCGTGAGTGTATATATGTGAGTGTTTGTGTGCGATCGCGAGTTTGTGTGATATATATATATATATATATATATATATATATATATATATATATATATATATATATATATATATATAAGACTGGTTGTATTTCTGAAACCATGTTTCTCTGTTCATTTTGATTGCTTTTTTTTATAAATTATGTCTAATAACAAGGTAACATTTAGACTATGGTTTGATCAAAAATTGTTGACCCTAAACGACCAATTTTATAGTCATTTCCAATTTAATTTGCTTTCCAAAAATATTTTACGCGTAGCACTCTGCGGAAACACGGCACTTGACACGTCCGCATTATTTGCAAATATACTATTAATGTCTGCACAGTGTTCTCTTACACCTTAAAGAAATCCTTTCGGTTTCGACGATTGTTTCAAGACATATGTGATTAATCGCAACGCACAACGAGAACGCGTCAAGGTTATAGACTCGCTGCACGCGGAAACAAATATGGGTACTCGTTACCACGGTCTGACCAAGAGACTGTAGAAATATTAATTTTAGTCTTCGTAAACATCGTTATAACGTTAAAACTCGACGTAAAACACATTAATGTATAAACAAACCTTTATAGGTGATCGGCCGTAAAATAAAAAAAAACAATAAAGGAGAAGTCTACTGTTTCTTTTTAATTTTTGTGTCTAGGCGTGCAACACGCAAAGGTTAAGTTTAGAGTTAATTTATCTATTAGCTTTTGTTTGCGGATTCACACCCGTGCATTTTTTATTTTTATTAAACTTCAGTTTTCGTTTAGCACGTCTCGTGGGTACTTACCTCACGACATACCTAAAAATAGGTAACAAATCTCTTAAAATTTACCTGTCTGGGACCGAATGTTGAGGCTAGGATCTTGTTTAAGCGCTCCGCGGTGTATTTAGGGAATATTTTTTAACTTGTGACCTAAAAGGAGATCCTATGCAAATTTCAGACTTATAGATCATATGTCTTGGGCTGTGCGTTTAAATATACCAGTTAGTCGTCTATATTCGTTTTATATATATTTTATGATTTGTGCTTATGTTACATAAAAAATATTTGGTTAATTTAAATTAAGTATTAATTTAAATCGTCGTATATTTAATGTCTAAATAAAATATTATATTACGATATTTATTAATCATATATAATAATAGGACATTAAAAAGTAGAAAAATTAAAAATAAATCTTACCTTATTGACTGGTTAGCTGTTCATCGCCAACAATTGGGCAAACAAAAAAGTTATTCGAGTTTAATATTTTTTAAATTCCATAGAGTATTTTAAATTCAATCAAAAAAGCGAATCTATTGTATGGTTGAATAGTTAGATATTCGCTTTCAATATATTTTAACAGTATAAAAATAATACTAATTAAATAATAAAATAAGAATTTAATGACATTGACAAAGAATTAACAAAAATTCTGGACTTGTTTTTCAGTACGCAATGACGATCATTATTAGCTGTGTGTAGATAATAGGTGTATCTCTTTCATTGGCGTCTGTCCTATTTTAATGACGTCGTAATAGTTAGATTTCTTTAAAAAAAGTCCACGAAGCTTTCATCTACATAAACAAAATATAACAGAAAACATGAGGGACTTAAAATGGTTAACGGCATGAGGAAAGATTTTTTTTTAAATTTTATGACAAAATGTTTATTTAAAAAAAATCTCATTTAAAAAGTAAATTAAATTTTGCGGATGTTTTGAACGTACAGAAAAAAATTAAATGTGATAGAGATTTTATCTTTTGCAATATTCAAAATGTTCATTGATCGATACTTTCAATCAATTCATTAACGGTGACCTTTTGTAACCGGTTTTAGAAGTGTTCGTGAAATATATTTAATTAGTGTTTTGTGATATATAATAAATTAAATTTTTGTATTCTTGTGTCGCCTTTACTATAAAATATAATCTTTCCTAACTGCATAAGGTAGAAGGATGAGATCGGCCTAATGCCATTGCAATTTTACGGCACGACTAATATTTCAACGTACTTTATAGACTATCTATAGTATAATAGATCAGATCTACGTTTTTTATCGTCCACGATAATTTGTTTTTTTCAAAGTTTTTTGTTGGTTTTTATATCGTTCACGAGAATGCGTCGGTAAAGTACAGTCTTATATTTAAATGCCCCGAACGAAGATTTAATTTCGGTTAATTAAGACTAGTTTATTTTTAATTACTACTATATTAGTTATTTTAAATGCTGTTTAAATAACTGATTACTTACTTGAATTAATGGCCTAGTGACTCGGAAAAGAATAAAAAAAAAGAAATAGTCTTGTTTTTAAAACTAGACATTATCAAATGGTTAGTAAGAAGGGTGGACATGACACATGTTTTACTTTTTATTCTTCCAGATGTTATTTTCGTTTAAGAATTTTTTTGCGATATAACTATCGCAAAAAAATTAAGTATATCAAAATATGTAAACGATCAAATTGAACAAAACTTAATTCAGTTCAATATTACGTAAATATTACCACAAGCGCAAAGGTAAAAGAAACGATAAATTGTAAAAAAGTTTTAAAATAACCTTTGAATATCCACGGAACTTTCCGTGCTCGGGGACCATAATTTATTCCATAAGCAAACGGCATTAATAATTGTTAATGTATATTCATAATTATGTGTCTTTGGAGCGTAATCCGAGGTCACGAATGACTTAAGCTTACTATCTAGTTCTAAAGAGGTGACGTGTAGGCTAACGGGGTAATGTTAGGTTTAAAAAAAACATGATGCGGAACAAAAACAGTACATATTTTCTATAGACTTTTCATTCACTTAATGTAAAAAAATACACGAGATAAACAATTACTCATGATAAAACAACATAATTTTTGTAGAATTATTTAAAAAAAAAGAAAATATGATTCACATAATGTAGTTTCACTTTTGTATAACTTATCGATTAAACATTAGGTTGCTTTCGGAAAGGAGAATGCCTATGTATCGTGGAACATAGTATCGTGTTGAATGTATATAATTGCACCTTTACAAAACTTATTTTATTTTGTTGTATACAAAATAAAAAAATATTTCTAGTGTAAATCTTGGGGATAACTAAATATTGACAATTGAAGTCGTGCTATGCCATTGACGATAGATCGCTATTTTCTCAACATTGTTTGATGTATCACGTAGTGTAATCATTAGCTTACGGAACACTCAGACGTCACCGAATAGCAAACAAAAAGGGTTTCAAAATATCGAACAACACATATGACCTTTGTACCTTTAATAACTTCGGTGCAAGTTGTTGTCAGTATTATCGTGGCAGATGTGAGGAACATTAGAATTAGAAATAACAACAAATACATACAATATATAACCACATTTTATGTGTAAGTTGAATAAATAATAATACATATTATGAGACACGTTATACTTAATACTAAAGTTATATTATTAAGGTTTCTTTTTGATGAGTGATAATGCCTTTCTTTAGACTATGAATATTGGTAAATAAGTCGTTCCGGGTTTGTACAAAAACCACATTTTTAATAATGACGTTAAAAGTATTTAAAGAACTCGATTAAAACACAATTCTAAAGCAGCGAAACAATTGCAAATTAATGTTCACAGCGTAGTCAAAACATATATTTCCATACACAAACAACAAACTTTACCCCATTAGTTATGTACCGAGTGTCTGTATTTATCAATTCAGTGACTTTTTTTGTATTAATACATTCGTCCACGGAGTTTAATCTACATAATGTAGTGTAAATAAAATAAAATACCTCATTTTTGACATTTATTAGAAGGAAAAATAAGCTATAATTTAGCGATATTAACTTCGTGGAAGGAGAGTAATTTCAAGGTTATTCGAGTAATTATCATAAAATGGAATCCTCTTAAACAGGAAATTGCATACGATACTTTTCTCCGTAATTAAATTTTGCCAGAAAGCTTCATCTACATAATTTTGGGGGGGATGTTATAAGGCATATAAACATTATTATTGAAATTGATTTAATGATTTTACAATTTAGAAAAGAATTATGAGCCGTCATGGGACGCCTGGAAGATGTGAAACATCTACATTAAAATATTTTTGTTTGAACGAATTGAAAACGAAAAAACAAATATTCAGATAGTTGTCAATAATAAAATATTAATTTAATTTTATAATACTGTTAACCGACAAGACGCGAGGGTGGAAAAATGACACGTCGCGACGTGCCATTAGAACGGTTTAATGCCATTGTTTCATATCAATATCGACGCCATTGGTGGAGGGACCTCTCAGTTCATTTATTGTTGACGTGTTCCATTTCTCTAATTTTGAACAGTGGTTAAACATTAATGAAAATATATAAATAAATTTATTTTTTAGTTTTATTGCGCACTTGAAATGTAAAGTACCTTTGTCTAAAATAAATTTTAAAGTATTAAACTTTAAAATACGTATGGCAATCCTACCAGGTACACATACAAAAAGTTATCCATTTGTTTTCAGTATTTTAGGTGTATGACAAAAAGCTTAAAAGGAATTTTCGTTGAATATGTTATGTACATGTGTTTTTATAATTTTTTTTTGAAGTAAAACCTTTACGTACGCTTAACTTGGAGAGTAAGGTGGTGAATGCGTGATCAGAGCATTACGAAAAGTGTGATCGGGCGAGACGAACGGAAGTTGAGAGGGAGATATAAGTTAGTGAAGACAGAAAGGGAGAGAGAGTTACGTTTTGTAAATTACTGTAGGGACAAGAGAGAGAGGTGCAAGCACACATTTTCTTTCTCTTTTTCTCTCATAGCCAGTTATGTTTCGTATATTTAAGACACAGTGCAAGCCTATTGTCTATATCACACTGTAGGAGCAAGAGAGAGCAGTGCGCGCGCACATTTTCTTTCTCTCTTCCTCTCATAGCCAGTGCATGAAATATATATATATATTTATTTTTATATATATATATATATATATATATATATATATGCGAGTTTGCTAACGTTACGCGAACGGTGATTTTTTGATTATTTTGTAATTTCATTTCATTATTGAACAATTTTATAAATTATTATTTTGTTCAATACATTAAATATTCTACGTTTAAAGTGAATAAAATTGTAAATTCATTTTAAAGTTCATATTTTGTGAATTTGAAGTTTTACTTCAGTCGTGTCGTCTAAAGCACACACGTTTTTTTTATTAAAATTGTAATATTTTGAAAGGTATCGGTTTATTTTCTTCTTTTAGGTGATTAATGAATTAATTATTTTGACTTCACTTTTCCGGAATCACTTTTGAAGGCAGAATACAGATTTATTTATTCAGTATTAACTTTTGTAGAGTTACTAGTCTGTTATAAACTGTTTCGATATACCTTCTCTAGTATTCCAGTACCAAAACTCATTAATAAAAAATTCTCCCATTTCATCGCGCTGATAATTCGTACTCACAGACAGGCGATACGTCTTTTTAAAATAAACAATGAAGAAATCGAGTAGCGTTTAGTAAATGTATGTGCCGTCTGCTGGGACGGCGCCCGCGCATGCGTAGCGCCCCCGTTGGGCGATGGAGCGCTGCGCGACGTAACCGACGTCGGCTGGAGCGCTGCTGTGTGGATTTCAGAGGGGCTATGGGGTGGAGAAATGGATTAGTTATAGCTCGACGAGATAATGGCGTTGCGCTACTTTCTAGAATCGACTGATCGGCTTGCAGACTGTTGTCGCACCAGTATCTTTTATTTAGATTTGCACAAAATTATGCTTTCACAGAAATATGGTAAAGAAAGATTAACGATCATCGTGGATTGCAATCTTCGTTTTACAAACATATTCATCATTTTACCTCGTAATAACTTTATTAAGAACACGCTATTGTAACTGCTAATTAAGCATCATTTTAGGAAGTAATTGAAGACAAATTGGTCTCGCTGACAATAAAAATAATTCCATGTATATATATATATATATATATATATATATATATATATATATATATATATATATATATATATATATTGTATTAATGATTAATTATTGAGTCTGTGTTATATAAAAAATTACTGTGCACCTGAGGTTGAAAGTATATTTGTTGTTTATATTGCGTGAACACAATATCTATATATTTCTAAGAATAACATTTACAGTACATTTGTTGAACAGAGACAATTATAGAAGATTTACATACAAAGAAACTCTATAATCAAAAAGTTTTTATTGTTTTTTTTAATAATTAATTTTATTTCAATGGAACCAATGAATAAAATCGTGGTTCGATATATTGATTTAAATATCTTACAAAATAAGACATTTTTAATGCGATATGAGGCAATTAACTGTACCATTTTATCATTGTAAATTGTTTACTTGAACTTAATTTTAAAATAAAACTATATAAATATATGGTGATGCTATATTTATTGCCTGACATTGGTCCTAGCTCAATCGAGATATTTTTTGACTCTGAGCAACTGTTTTTAAGTTTATTAAAACAATGGCTCGATTTAGAAATATTGCAATACTTAGTAAATTCGTACGAAAATAATATAAATAAAACTAAAATATTAAAAATGTAACAGTTTTACATAAATATCTAATTATTTTCTTTTTCTCAAGCGATGTTTTTTTAAACAACTTATTTTTTCCTTATTAGAAGTAGTTTATGAAAAATCTCCCCCAAAATGAGGAAGATTAGATTTTTCGAATTTGTAGAAAATTATATGTATGAAATAAAGTTGTTTGTTTGCATAGGAATTATAGAGATGTAATTTCAACTGTGAATTAACAATGATGCTGAAGTCGACCCTTACAGAACAGTTTTTAAATTGGTTAATATATTCACGCAATTTAGTCATTGACTGAACGAATTTCAAAACGGTATAATTTTGAGTCACGGCCCTTTAAAGCATACATAATTTGTTTAATTGGTTTCCACAACGAAACGAAGTTATAATAGTTGGAGGGCTGCTGACAAATTTTAAGGACATATTATTAAGGCACAACGGAAAATTGCGTAGTAATTTCTATGTTAGTAGAATGGGGAAAAATACTACCAGTGTTTACGGTTATTTTTCGAAAATATTCTTCAATAGGCATTTTGAAATTTTAATATATAGTATTAGACTAGACTTAGTATTAGATAGATGAAAATAAAAATGCCAGAATATTTGAAGGATGATTAAGTATGCCCAGAATGACTCGAATATGTAATTTTAAAGTTTCGCGGAAATGTAGTTTAGGCAGAATGAAATGTTTATAGCACTTTTATTCAATTCTGTTAAATATATTTATAAAAATGCCAGAAAAGTGGATTTAATTAAGTTTTGTATCTGCGCAATTAGCAAAATAATCGTAAACGACTTGTCAGAATGTTCATTCCACATTCCACTAACATAAAAGATCCCACTATGCAAAGTTTAGTTACGTTCGTTCTCAAAATTCGCCAATTGAGGACATATTACATAAGCCTAGAGCATAGCCACTAGCTCTTGGACTATAAATATTGTACATTCTCTTATGGCTTTCTCCAGCTTTCAAGGACAAAATTCTTGTACTTTCAAGATAAAATCGGTAAAATCCTATAAATATGACACCGCGTCAGACCGCAAGCACCGCACAGCGACGATCTCATTCGGTCGATGAGTAATCCTGCGGCGCTAGCTGCCGCTCCATCAATGAGCGCACTTGACCCCGCCTGACCCGCGCAATTGTCCACGCCGGCGATCCTTTCCGAGAGGAGGAGGAGGAGGACACAAAATGTGAATCTCCTGGCCTCCAGATATGAAGGACGACAAATATAAAGATTTAATTCGGCAGTAGGAGCCTCAACATGTGTTGCTTTGTGTACAGAATACAAGAAGGAATATAAGTTTATAAAAACCTGAAAGAATTTACTTAAAAGCCACATTTCTAAATTGTCCTTTCGATGCTTTTAATGTTGTTAATGATTCATTCTACATATTTGTTTACATTGTTTTTAGAGCAATGAAATATATTTAAAAATAATAAACTTAAAAATAATCAATGACTTCAAAAACGCAGCTACTAAAGTTTAGGGAGTTTAGGTACACATTGAAGTCCTGGGGCGTTTGATTGGTTTTTATCTACATATCATACGCGATTTCTAATTATCATGGGAATCCTTGTTAATTTTACAAATATTTAGTTTTATCATCGTTTGCCCATGTTTGTTAGCTAAATTGATGAATCATATAGTGCCTTTTAAGTTAGTTGTGCTACGTTCTCGAAAAGTAAATGAGTTTAGAAAAAAGTTTTGTCTACTCGTCACGGGCGGTGAAATGAAACTTTTTTACGTACTATTATTCTGAAGGAAAATGTTGTCACCTAATCTTATTCTGAAGAAAAATGTTAAGTCACCTAATCTTATTCTGAAGGAAAATGTTAAGTCACCTAATTTTATTCTGAAGGAAAATGTTAAGTCACCTAATCTTATAATAAAAACAACAAAGTTTCATTAAAAGAATCTCATTCTTTTTTTTTCTACTGACCGCTCGCCCTCATTGTGGACTCTTTTTTTCCCTCCCTCCCTGTCCGCTCGCGTAATGAGAAATGACATTGTAACGAAAACTAAAACATAGCTAGGTCTATTTTACTAGTGGTCTACTATATTTGTTTAAATTTTGTTTACAGTCTCATTTTTCATACGAACTTAAACTGCCGTGACAAAAACAGTTTCACCGAAAAAAATTATCAAAAATCAACTAAATTCTTGCTCTATAACTTGTTAATACCAAACGATTTCGTTGGTTGGTAACTTGGTCTCTAACTTTTTATAGCCCATTTAAGTTTCGATTGTAACGAGACATTAGTGTAAATTGGGTAATAGCCTATCACTGCATATGTGTTGATTATTAAATTTTGTAAAATGCAATAAGTAAACAAGCTCTCACCTCATTATTACTGAATAGCTGTGCCTACTGCGTCATTCGTGTGAAAGTCGGAATAAGAAGTTATTAGAATTGTTTTCTCTGATACGTTGCTTTTGGGTATAAACTATCACAATACCTAATTTCACCATAATACGTCCAATAGATTTCACGTGATTGGCGCACAAATTCACTACATGCAGACAAAAAGTCTAAAAACATAGTTTCTGACTCGTATTATCATTCTATACGTTAAATTAATCACTCTTTTTAAAATATATTCCATTTACAGAATTTACTCTGTTATAATTTTATTATATGCATAGAATTTATTTCTTTATTATTCTTATAATTTGCTGGTTGTCTCCGGTCTCCGCCCCGAATTCTACGTATAAAGACTTCAGTGACATTGCTATTGGACTGAAGGTTCCACCAACATATAAAGCCGAATATGCTAAGAGAGCCAGAGAGATATTAATTAGCTTCTCATTCATCCTTTTTCCGTTGGTAGACTTCACTTTGACCGAGGTCACTCATTATAAAGGTAACACAATTCCTGATTAATCTATTCTGACCGGAGGCAAAGTATAGTAACCAAAATTTAAATGGTTCCACGTAACCTTAAATTCGAAATGCGACATGTACCGTTTATTGTATTTATTGTTATTGCCATAGGTGGTGTCATTTAAAACAAACTGTGTAGACCGCAAAGAGGATTCCTCGTCTATTAAAACAGTTACATCAGTTTTGTACTATTTTTACGGGAGAATACGGAGATAGCATGTCAAGAGTATGAAAACGTCTATATGGGAAGACGAAGCTGTAGTATAGGAAAACAATGTTGTTAAAATAAAGATATATTTTTTTCTGACCTCTCTACAGCAGGAATCTTGAAGAATGTGCAATTAGTCATACTTTCAATGGAATTGAAACCAAATTTAAGGATTTGACGTTAAATATATGCTGAATTATGTGAAGCAAGAAGCTCTTAGCGGGTTATATTGTACTATATATTCATACCTTGATGTAGCACAATGGAATTTGCTAGAGGCACCGTTGCACACCAGGAGCTGAAATATGTCTCGTCAACTGCTTATATACTTTATTGTTATAAAATTGATATAGCAAGCCTGTTTCTATAAGTTCCTAGGTACAAAATATGACTATTTTAATGAATAGATTTTTTTCGTGTCTCAACGCATTTCTATGTTATACTATTTTAACATTAATGTAAGCGGGTTAAGATTCCTGCAGTGCACGCACACCGGGCGCGGCAATCAAACACGATACGACGCTTCGCGGTGAGCCCCTTATTTTATTAAGCTTTTTAATACTGAACGCATACCCGTATTATTTCACAGAAATGAAAAAGGATTATACTGGTAATTCAGTGATTTTCTTAACTTTTTTTAAGGAGGTTATGTTAATGAAAATGAAATGTTTAAATATAATTATGATTGAGATAGAAAATATTTTGTTATGGCAAAATAATTAATTTTTCTGTAATAAAAGCTCAAAAAAAATGTTGCATACTATTTTCGTTCAAGACGAAATTGTAAGTCGCTACGGAGCCCTAAAGACAACTGCAACGTAATTAGCATTTGATGAATGGAAGTCAGTAAAGCTGTTGCACAGCGGAGACTGAAACGGCAAACAATGAATCTGTGTCTAATGTATGAGGTAAAATCGCGAGTGTAATTGTTTTTCCTTTCTTTTGTTTCAGGTGAGTACCGGCAGGCAATAGCAGTCGGCACCGTGGTCGGTGGCCCCGTGGGAAGGTGGCGCCGCCCCGCGGAGGGGCGCCTTGCCCGCTGACATTGTTATTATTGCTTGTTTAAATATTGAGCTTTAGAACACGTAATTGGTTGTGGGAGTGTAGCGGTCTTTATTGCTCGATAGATAAGTAACCGATACCGGGACTATTGTTGACGTGTACAAAGTTTTGATATGTATATATTCTTCCGTAATGAATACTTGAAAATTACGATTCCGGTGTGTATGGGTGAAATAGACAATTGGAAAATCACATATCGTCGCATGTTCGACGCTCGTTCTTTATGATGATGTATTATTGTGTCTTGGCGACAGCCAAAAATAGCTACCATAGAGGAATCGGGTATCGGATACGGAATTGAGTCTTTTCCCACAACCACACGATTTTTAATGTTCCGTAGCAAAATTGGCAAAACGGAACACTAATGGAATCAATGGAATTTGGTGTCTGTCTGTTCGTCTATCGCTGGCGATTTTCTCGGAAACTTTTCCGCACATAAATTTGAAATTTTGGTACAGAGATATGAGTATGGAGGCTCAGTGATAGACGTAAAATATAAAAGGTGAATTCTAATTTTGGGGGTTAATTGGGAAATTAAAAAAGTTTCTTTCAAGGTTATCATGTAGGGTTCCTTTGAAAAAAAAGTGAAACTAAATTGAGGCTCAATTTGCTTAAAATATAATATATATTGTAATAAAACTATTACCAAATCCCTCTCCATCATTTGATTTTTACTTAGAGTGAAGATGGCTGCCATTGTCAAATTCAGATATTTTCCATTTTTTTAATGAAGGGAAGTACAATCAGAAAAAATAAAGCAAAACGTTCAAAATATATTGCAACATCTACCAATAAAGAAAATGATGGCGGATATTTAACATTTTCACCAGTTCAAATTCATTGCTCTAAAAGTTAGATGTTAATAAATTATTAATTTTGTGAAAATTATATGTAAACCGTTGTGTACATATATAAGGAAATATATATATATATATATATATATATATATATATATATATACACACATGTATATATGTGTGTGTGTATATATATATATATATATATATATATTAACATCGATTAAACGGTTCCATTAACTTAGAAGAAAAATTGATAATAAAGGGAGCCATCGAACGAGAAAATTTTTCGATAATTAAATAATTTTTGTGTTTTTGTTATATTCAAAACTTAAAAATTTCATAAGTAAAAATATATTATTTTTCCCACGTAAATTTTGGCATTTTCTCTTTCAGAGGTTTAATTTTTAATAATTTCTTATGGGCTACTTATGTTATAAAAGGTACATTTCACACCTTGGAGATTGGTTAAAAACACCATAAGGCTAAAGTCAGTTATTATTCTTAAGAGTATTCTTATGTATTTTTCAATTAGCGCGGCAGATGTGCACATTTTAAGCACAAAGTTGGAATGCATTTCTATCCATATTTAAATGGGGGGCTGATGGCACTTGACCGATTTTTTTCTTAACATGTTTATTTTTCTCTTTTTTTTCTATTTACCTTTCAATCATGCTACTTCCATTGAATGTACCGTGGCCTAATCCTGTCAACGTTCATCTGTCTCCTTCGCGTATATACCTTTCTATTATTCATTTATTGAGAGCTATCGATCTTATCCTTACAGAAAATTATCAACTTTATCCAATCATGTCTCACGATATTACCCGTAAGTTTTCATAAACTAATTATTTTTTTCTGTATATTAAAATTATCCCAATCATAATTATCATGTTTATTTTGATTGGGGCTTTTATCATCTCATATTTATTTTTAGTATATAAAATGATACTATTCATTTCTTCCAATTTAATATAGCAACCCTAATAATTTACACAAACACGATCAGAAAGTTGTCAAATTATTTATTTATCAACAATTTAAGATATAGAATAATTAAAACAATATAAACCTGTGTTCGCAAGTAATTTAAGACTACTTGCTTCAGGCGTCATATATTGGAACACATCGACAAATGCTAGTCAGACTCGAGCAGCTAATATTCGGTACTATGGATAATTAGTTAACCAACTTAATTTTGTGGCTTTTCAACAATAATTATATCTGACCAATAACTGTTAGGTAATAATTTTTTTTTCTAAAACTGACAGTTTCAGGTATATCATTTTATTTTTTTCCAGTAATCTTTAAACTATTTTATATTTAGGTAAATTATTTCAAATTGTTGGGTTCTTTAGTAAACTAAAGGGTAAGGGAAACATATTTTTTGCGTATATTTTTGCTAGGTTATATATACTAAGAAGCACCTATATGAAGCCTAGGAGCCATCTAATAATAACCTATATGAAGCCTAGGAGCCATCTAATATAAAAATTTTCAACGCTCTATTTCCGACTTTTTCCTAAAATAGAAAATATTATTTTTGACATTTTGGCAACAGAACTAAATGTGGACAAGCAACTTATGGTTGTAACCTATTGTAATGTAATGTGAGATAGTAATGTAACCAATGTAGAATTATAGGTAACGTAACCCATTTTCAAGTTGAAGTTGAGAAAAATAACTGTGACACACAGTTACAAGGGCGGACGACTAAATCCACTACAAAGATACCTCTTATCGTTTTGGTACGAAACTCTTAAAATAATGGAATTGGGTGGCAGCTAAATTATAAATTATTGGCGAGAAAGTTACAGAACATTATTGTGCCTCAGGGCACAAGAACTATAATATACATGTACATAATCCATACTATTACCTACATAACAGTACATAATCCATACTATACACCTAGGCTGCAACTCTTGGAGAAATCGAAATGTCAAATGTGCCAAAATTTAAGGTCATTCATTATGTTACGTGCGTTTTTGTCGATACGTATTTACGTTTGTTCATTTAGGATATGTTACGTTCTTTCATTACAACTTTTTCAAGGCACAAGAACTATAATATACATGTACATATTACATACTATGCATACTAGGCGCGATGTCCTCTGCAACTCTTGGAGATATCGAAATGTCAAATGTGCCAAAATTTAAGGTCATTAATTACGTTTTGTGCGTATTTGACTATACGTATTTACGTTATATTCATTTACGTTATGGTACTTTCTTTAATTACAACTTTTTCATCGAATTACATAGCGTGATTAATTTGTTTTCATTGTCTTTTCAAAATTTTAATCAGTTGCCATATTTAGAGAAAACGTTGAATAAGTTATGTGCTGCAAGATATAAATTGGTTACTTCGCTAGACACCTAATTTAGAGTGGTCAGAATATCCAGTTAGTTTTGCATCACGGAAAATAAGAACCATCTTCACAACATCGAACTAACTAGCGTCTGCCAAACACGGTTCGATTCCAACGTAGAACTTCTAGAAATTCTTAGATCCCAATAATAAAAATGAATACCTGTATACATTTATACGCGTCTTTGTGTCGAATATCTTCGAGAATATTTCCTCGAAGTTGTTAAAAACAGGTAACAGTACTGAGAGTTCAAAACAATATATGAAATTCTTTTGAAATGTAGAAAAGTAGCAATTATCGCGATCTTATTCTGCTTTTGTATACACGGTACACATAATAATACAAAAGGTAACAAATTAAATTTGCTTAGTTCCCATCATATATTATAAATAATATTTTTCCTTTAGCTAATGATAGATAGACGTTTGGGCGGACTGTGGCGATTCGTGTTGAATGGCGCCGGTCGCGTCACGCGCCCATTGAGCGCGGCGGCTATTCCTGGCCGCGCGCCGCCCGCCCGCCGCACTACGTCACCAGCGCCGAGCTTTTGACCGGATTATTGTGTCGGAATTCTAGGATACGACATGGCGCTTTGCGAAAACTTCGCCTGCGCTTCTTGCGCGCACTGTTAGTTATAGTCATGGTGGAAGATATTTTATTCGTAGTGCGTTTCCTCTCTGTCCGCTGCAAATACCTTTTTTACTTTGTATTTATGATAATGGTATTTTGGTACTTGCTTTTTTTATGATCGTTCCAAGTTATATGTTAAGATTAAACGGTTATATTCGAGCAGATAATGTGTAACAAATAACAACCCTATTCGTAACAAGTCAATGTTTGAAAAAGCGATAAAAGTTTTATTTTATTGGTTAAGTTACAGACAGGATCAATATTTCTGACGTTACTTTGATTCCACTGTACTTTCAGTGATGGCGACGTTTTCTCATACTCATTCCACACAATTGCCAATGGGCTTTTTCATGTTCCTAGTTTCTATGAGTTGATATTTCATATTACTATGAGTTTATATAGTTACGATACAGCTTCTCGTCATTTCGCAGGGCGTTAGTTTTCAAGGATCTCCATAAGCACAGTTGCCAGATGGTCGTCTACATCTGAAACCCAACTGAGGAAAACTATTTGTTTATAACATGTTTCAAGTTCTAGAGCGTTAGAACATGTTTTCTAGCGGTGAGTGAAATTACGCTAGAAGTAGATTGTAATATCAGCGTTACTAATTTTTATAGCATAAAAATGAAGTGGCGATGAAAAGAAATCTCGCAACATATACCAACCCGATTTTAGATGATTAAGTCTCAATATGCTAGCATCCTAAACTACATTTTTTAATGTTAGGCCCGATTTCTGTTGTGTATCTCCTACTATTATATATGGCAATAAGTGCATGCAGTTCTGTTTATTATAGTAACGAATAATGACCATTCTGTGGTAAGCTTTTCCTTCCGTACATCTACATTTTCTCTCCAGTACTTTAAGATTTATTTTCACAATACTTACGGTATTGTCTGTATAAAGACGTTTATTTGGTAGTGTTATGTATGTATCTTTACTAAAACCAGTCTTTAAAAAGGAACGGTAAGTTGAACATTTGCAACGAAAGGTACCCAGGGGGTTTCTCTGGAGCGTCTGTACGGTGCTGCCACTTTCCGGGAACTGACCCGCGTCCGGCGCTCCCCGCGTCCGTTGCTCCACCTCTCTGGGGCGATTCCAGGAATCGCACTGTTGCCGCTTCGTTTGTGTATAAGAACTGATGCAGTGTGATCGTGTGTGTCCTTAAACACAATTTTCACAAGGAAAAAATACCTTAGCAGCGTCCGTTAAACTAGACCCCGTTTAATCAGATGTTTTTTCATGAATATTGTTCAATTCAATTGTTATTTATTGTTAGATACTAGAATAACACAAGTGTCACCAGTATTTTTAGACCTTACAATTGGAATTGGAGTAAACCATACACACAAGGCAGTACAAAATACATTACAGTACACAATTCCGGTTTATGTAAGTTGATCATCATAAACCGTGTGAAGAAATGGACAAAGCATAATCGACAAAGTGATATCATAAAGAAATATAGTCGTCCACAAGCAGTATCCACTAAGTATTTAAACCCTATTTTTGCTTACAGAGTCCTGCTGATAATTTACGAAATACTTGTACGAAATACTTGTATATGTGCTGTTCTGATAAATTAAAAATATGTGTAGGCAAATAGCGAGTAGCTGGAAGATTGGTGGTATAAGACCACACACCGTGTGCATGATTGTGAATGTAACCCAGATCGGGAAATTAATTATGTTTTTTCTTAAATTTCTCCACACAGAGTGGTAGTCATCTACAAAACAGTTGTATGGCTAAATTTAACCGAACTAAGAGAAGTATTACAATCTATTACCAATTTGTCTAAGTATTTTGGTGTGAAAGACCCAACCGGTTATATACAAGTTTAAACAACAGCCAATTGGGAAGCACTTAAAAGGTCTACTACACCCGGTGGGATGTCCTGTAGGTTATGATAATTGCGTGTATATTTACTATGAATTTAACTGACAAGAATTAATTATCTAAACATCTCAGAACTAGCTGTTGGACATAGTATTAGTTACAAATTCACGCTACGCTTACGAGACAGTTGAAGCACGAAGGCGGTCGCGGGCGGTGTGAAACGCTCTGTGAGGGGTACTCGCAACCATCACTACATAGAGATAAGACGAGACGAAATCCCCACGGCACATTTCCGCTTACTGACTGTATTGTGATTAAACTATCTTCGAAACACGCCGATGGTAGCTAAGCGACTAACATTAATGAAACTATAAATGAGCTAAATGTTTTTTCCCCATTCACGTTTCAAGCAATTGGTTCATTATCGAGTTACTTTATGTTCGCATTTGCTACGTTAGTTTCTTCTTTTTCTGACATTGATACATCGATTTAAGTCTACTGTCAAATTTAATGACTCTCCTTCCGATTTTGTGCATCGAAATGGTATTTTTTTGTAAAGGATTTATTATTTAAATAAATAATAGGTTGATGTCCTTAAAATCAAGTAACTTTTTATCTTGGTTTTAGCCGCGTGGGTTTCGTGATAAGACAAAATTATATTCAAAAATTGTTTAAAAAATTAAGTCTTAAATTTAGTTACATCATTTTGTTATGCGATCTCGCTGTTTTGTTGATGTAATGATTTCAAGTGCTTGTTGATCTCGGAAAGATTTTGTTATACACCTTTGCTCCTGATATTGCAACCTGATAGTTCGCACTGCCGTACGTTAACCAAGGTTCTGAGCGAATTCCCGTCAAAAATGGTTCATTTGTTACGAAAAGACAAACAGATATACAGTAATTTTACCAAAGATTTATAAAACTACTCGAAATTCGATTAGTTTGAAATTAATTTGATATAAGAATTAATCAATTTAAGACAGCTTAATATTTGGTATTCTGAAAAGCTAATATTTGGTATTTTGAAAAGTTAAGGTTTTATGGCTTTTTTTAAATTTTATTTCATTGTATATTATTACTTATAGGTATAATAATTACCTGAGACAAAATCATAAGATTTTTAACGTATTTTCATTATTATTATGTTGAAAATTATAACACACAAGGACAGATAAGTCAGACTGTAGTGTAAGGTTTTTTATCGTGTTTGAAAACCAGAACTGAAACTGTTTTACTATTGCACCGTTTGTGGAAAGACAGACAAAAATTTGGAAGTAATTGAATGATCATGTGTGAGATACTGAAAAATGACGACACATGCCAGCTGTTTATGAATTGAAATAGGTAGAATCGAATTCTGAAATTTCATTGGACTATGAGAAGTAACGTGATAGTTAGATGTACTTAGATCGGAATGCGCGTTTTATTATTGTTTAAGGTTTTATTGTTGTTCAAAGGCTGTAAGTACGCTCTTGAATAATATCTAAAGCATCCTGCTAATACTGGAGCGCTTTGTCAAAAATATACACCAGATGTATATTAACGTTATATAATCATAGTACTTGCGAAACGATGTAGCAGACCAACAGCTATGCAGATATGTAACCTTAATAGAAAGAATTGCTGTTCGTTTGCGTGTCAAGCTCGCGTTATATTTGACCTACGCAAGTCGCTATTCAAATCTCTAGTTCGCGGATTGCACAAACCGCATGCGCCACGTCGGGTACGCCCCTCTATTAATATTCATAACAATCGCTCTTATAATACTAACATTAAGCTTGAACTTTCCGAATATCGGGACACGTTTCGCAATTGGCTAGATGCAGTGTTGTACGTGGTAAAAAAAGTTACAGTTTGCATAGTTTTTGTTTGTTTTATTTTATTTTAAGTGCGCGGTATACGTTTTTGGGGCTTCGTAACGAAACCAGCAAATGCTTACGACTTCATCTCCGTCCATATGTCACAGATATGAAATTTTGCAAGTTCCTACGTCTGACGGGGACCTCAGACAATATGTAAATATTAAAAAATTGTCAAGTACGAGTGGAACTCGCACTACAGGGGTTTCGAACCCATTTAGGCATTTATAAAAATTTCATGATACAAAGTACACAAGCACATATTTAAAAAAATATTTTTTTTATGTGATATATCTACAGATTAAAGCTTTTGAGATTATTTCCTTTACTTGTGCTGCGAATCCTTGCTTTTTGCCAAATTTTATGATTCTAGGTCAACGGAAAGTACCATATAGGTTTTGATTTATGTGCAAGTGTAATTTGGACACTTTAAAAAAACCCTAAAAATGGCCGTATTTTAGGGTTTTTTTTATTGTGTTGACGTAGATGCTTGATTTTTTTACAGCTCTAAAGAACCGTAGACCTAAGTATTTGATATTAATTTCAACTGGATACCTCCACGCGTTCCTAAGAAAAAGGGTCTTGACAGATAGATGGATAACGTAGTGATCCTATAAGGGTATCTTTTTGAGGTACGGAACCCTAAATTTTACCAGCTATGTCTACGACTTCGTTCGCGTGTAATTAGAAGGGCGAAAGGAATACTATTAGTATACCTTAATAGTAATAAGTAAAACTTAGTATGAGTAAAATGGTCTTAAATTCAAATAAACCTCAGGAGAGGGGTAAACATATATTTTTTCTCGTTCTAGCATAAGGAGAGGGGTAAAATGATTTTTTCTTTTTAAATTTCGACATCGAAAATAATTAAATATTTCATCGGTTATGATGTAATTAATGTGAATACGAGCACTCTGAATCACTGTTCGTGTGTTGAACGAGAGATAGTTAAACGACCTTGTATTTTAAAATTCATCAATGATTCATTTAAAACATGGTACCGAATCGTTGACTAATTCCGACCGAACGTGGTCGAAGAAGAGACTAAATATAAAGCCTTAACATTTCTCCGCATTCAATCGTTTGCCGCTTGGCAACACGGAGATAGATTTGTGCCAGTCGTCCGGGCCTTGCAAATTATTAAAGACGCGAATGAAATACTTTAGTCATGCTTAAGTTTCACCGGACACGGATATGTATTAATTAAAGGATTTTATCCGTAAACAATTTGTGAATTTTAGCCACCCGTAAACTTTGTTGTATTCGTCGCGTTGATGTAGGAAAAGCTCTTGACTTTTTTATATTTTGATTCTTTTAACATTTTTTTTTAATTTGATAACACTTGAAAGTCGGAAATTTAACTTTCCAAATATTTTCTTTTATTTTTTGTGCCGTTTTTTCGGTAGAATAATAACTTTTTCATAAAGTTTTTGCTAAATTTATTAAAATCGTATGTTTTGCTTAAGAATACCTCGGGATAAATATTAAAAAAATGGAACTAAAAGTACAAGTTATCTCCAAATTAAATATTAGTTTATCGTTCACAAATAACAAAAAAAACTTTATTTATCATATGTGTATAGAAATAAACATTTTAGCTTGAATGTGGTGTTTTAATCAATTTGTTACGATCATTATTCACCAACATATCGATGGTCAAACTTTTGAACTACTGATACGAGCGTTATCCAAATAGTACCTAACAAGATGAGGGGTAGCACGGTCCTCTTTACTAGTAGAGGCCATAACATAGAGAAAGAAGAACAGCTATGAGCTGTAATACAGGACCGTTGTCGAAATACTTGATATATTTTTTTTAAGATGGACAAACAGCACGTCTAGCACACACAAAAACCGATAACCATGACAGAGAGGTCTAAAACCGACCGTGCAATCTCTCCGTGGTACGCTTTGGTTTTTTCCTTCTGATTTGTAATCTAAATTTTATCACTAAAGTCGCTTCTGTAACGTTTCTAAGATCTCAAGAAACATAACCGGTACGATTTTAACATCATCTATTGTTGATGTTTGGCCGGTCAATGGAGATGAATCGTCTTCCAGTTATTGTGTAAAAAGGATGCGGTAAACCAGTATTTTTTGCGATACCTTCCACAGCTCGTAAACTAAAATTAATGCTGTGGCGCTTTATCCGTATTCTGGCAACTGACATTTTGCCGTATGAATCATCTTTCTCCGGCGTTACTAAGCCAAGTATCGAACCCGGATGCAGATTACTACGTACTTTTTGCTTATGCTTTTAAATTGTTGTAAAGGATACTTGCCGAAAATGAAGAATTGTCCTGTTTTAGAATTATCATTGTTCCAAAAATTACTTTGTTTTGCGTAGTCTGTTAGAGTTTATACGAATGGAGAAAATTATCATAAAGCGTTAGAGACAATTTGGAATTTTAATCGATTTTATTGTCGGATATGAAATCATTAGTAATATTGTGTCGAAATATTGTCTACCTTATCTGTAGATACACGAAAGATGATTTAAAATTTTGCACGAAAAGGCCATGTTTATTCTTACTGGTAAAACAGCTTATCGTATCTATTCTTATCAGTTGATAACAGAGATAGCAGCGAACTTCGAATTATTGTTTTATTTGATTCACCATTTTTTCAACACTTTTTAAATATTCTTATCAGTAATCTAATCAGACGTATTCCTTAATATTGCAGGGACAAATAAATATTTCAGGATATGTTTTTGTGCCTGGAAGCAACAGTTTCCCTACTGTCGATGTAGGTAGAGATAATAAGTCGATCGTGTAATACTAACATCTAAGTAGAACAAATGATTTACTATTTTTAATTTCAAGTATACATAGTTTATCTATTTAGAAAATTAATTTATTGAAATTGATAAAATTCGATTCTAATACACTAATTTAACGTCTCATTACTGTGATAATCCAAATTAAAGACAGCTTTATTGATGGGACGCGTATACCTTATAGGTGAGAGAATTTAAACTTATGTTCTAATTTTTTCCTGATAAGTAAATTTACTGTGGAATTGTAATCGAATTTAGACTCACTGCATAGGACTCTCTGAATCCCTATTTTACAACCGATCGGCATTTAGGATTATGATTTTCGTATTTTGGTGATTATATTACAGGAACCTAACACTTGCAAATCGCGAATATCGAGTAATTGCAATATTCTGACATTTCAACATATCTTTATTACCGCAGTCACATTCTTTTAATCTTACTTTATGATTTTTTTTATTTTCTCTCTTAATAATCGTGCATATCGGTGATATCGGTAATTAACGCTCAAGGTACTTAACACTTTCCATCAAAACCCTTTTACTCTTCGTCATCATACACACAAACAGACACAAAATCTAATTTTGAAAATGCGTGATAAGAACCGCCTCCCAGTTTGACCTCGATTTTGATTTGGCGTCGTGTCGCTTTATATATCTACCAATTACGTTCGTTTGCTCGTACGTATATACAGACGTACGGGCGTTGCGACAAAGCCGTGATTGACACTCCATTGTTTTGTAACTTAGCGATTTGATTTTAGTGTTATTTACAAAAAGGTTATTTGATTGGCGTCATGTTTGTTGGCAATTATTGTTTGTGTAATTGTGCCGCGAACGGTAACCTTTCACGTGAGGCGGCCGCAGTCGCCGCCGATGCGTGACCTCGACCTTAGGGAAGCTTTTTTGCTGCTTCACGTGCGATTGTCATTCGAGTTACTCGCACGTATAATTTTGTAGTAAAATTACGTAAGATGCGCATCAGGAGCGAACTTCACGAGTACCTATGTATAGTCTGTTACTGCTGATGGCTTGTACTCCTATCATAAATATAAAGTTCTTATTTTATTTGTATTATATTGACGATAGTTTTGAAGCGACAATGTAATGTATGAATCGCCGCTTTGCTTATACGCATCCATATTTATTTATAACTTCAACATTGTTACACGCTGAAGTCTCTGAATTGCTATATTAAGCGTATTTAATCGAAGCTTCTACATGACATGTGTAAATGTCTAATAAAAAATAAATTCAGTTTTAAATTTGTTAATGAAAGATTTTTTCCTCAATTTTTATTAATGAATTGAGGAAAAAATCTTTCATTCTTAGCGTTTCGAGAATATTTTGCAAAATTGATTTAATTTTCTTTCATTTACGGTTTAACAATTAACGATTTTAATTGATCAACAATTTTTTGTCAATTTGCTTGCGGATCTAGTGATAGAGACGAAAAAAAAACTACATAATTTGTGGAAATCAGCAACTTTTGAGATGCACAATTGGTAGCTGCGTCTCAGTAGATTCCATCCATTCATCGTACGTTTATATATATGGGGACACTTGGAGGCGGCTTATAGAGCCCTTCGTACCGTTTTTACCCGCTCGCAGCGGGCTGGCAGGTCGCACAAAGCCGCGCAGGTAGTCGCTTCTTGGAAGGCCGCACCTTATTAGTTAAGCCGCGCTGTCAGAGTGGAGCGGAATAGCTGCGTCGGGCCTGTCTTGTTCTCGGCCTTCGCGGCGGCCTCTCTCATCTCTTATTGCTGTTGGGGATTAAAAAGTTATCGTTGTGTGTTTAGGTATCCGGCGCGATGGCTAATTGAGTGCGATGCCGAAAGTTATTTTTATCTGTGTGCTATTTATAAGATTAAATATCTATAATATAAAGTAAAAAATAACATCATTTATATTACATATTTATGAATCTACAGTATTCGGGATAGCTTCGAGGCGCACCATGGCCACAGCGTATACGTTACAGGCATGTTTGCACATGGGCACAACCACCTGAATTCACAATGAATTCTTGTCAATAGGTGCAAACCTTTCGTTTTATGCCTTACGTGCTAATAACTGTGTTTATTTTCGTTATCTATTTATCTCTTTCCGGGACAAAGATATTCTTGTTAATAGTTTTTGCTACTGTTTTCGCCATTTTAATTAACGTCAAAGGTGATCCGTATATCCGTTCGTTTATAGATTTTTCATTTAACGGTGAGTAGATTTAAATTTTCAGTTCAATATTTATATAAATCGCGAAAATTCATTATAAACTAGCTGATATTTTGTAAGTCGAAACGCGATGGTGGAATCATCAGATGGGTTTAGTATTATGTTTAATTTATTATTAAGTTATTTATTTGTAATAATTAATCCGGCAAATTTTACTAACGGAATACGTCATAACTACAACCGTAACACAAAGCTTTTTTTGGTCTTAGATATTATGACCGTGTTTACCACTACATACGCATCGTAGTAAAAGCAGTAAACTGCAGTTTTCCATGGTTTCGTCTTATATTTTCTTTTATTTTCAGTTGTTTAAGTTTCTACGTAAGAATTTACTTATATTACAAAGTTACTTGTACTATTTTTTAATGTGAATACATGAGTTCATCATCAAAGTGACAAGCTTAAGTAATTCTTATATTATGTACTTTCCCAAAACATAGGGGCTAATATCTTTTAGAATGGCCTTTTGTTTCCATTATTTATCAACGAGCCCATTTACTCATAAGTTATTTAGTGATAAATATATTTAAAAAATGTATTTAATGACGTCGTTACTTATAATTAATTATTCCTTGTAAACAAAATATGGAATCATGGGGATAACAAAGTACGAAGAAATTAATTTGAAAGTAATAAAGATAAAAATCATCGATAAAATGGCAAATTCTGGGCTTTGAAGAATGCTCGAATTTATCAGTCTTTCCGGTAATTTGTGAAATTCACAACGTTTTCATCCGTTTCCGCACTATTAACCCACAACCTTTCAATATAACCGAACGAGTGTACCAACATCCTTTTGGTCTAGGGATTTATATCATAATATGTAATCGATAGCTGCTTCTTGGAGCCAATAGTGCAGAAAAGGCCGGCCAACACGACACTGGTGTCTTCTAAAGTGTGATGTTAAATAATTGAATTTTTTCCTTTAATTGTGGTCAATTTAAAATTGCGAGTTTATAGATAAGTTACAATGATTATTACATGTTTAGATTATACCGAGCGGAAGGGCTGGATCCAACATAGAATTCCTATGTGTGTGTGGGCTTATATTAAAGTTATTCTCCTGGATGGCGAGTAGTCGCGCCGCAGGTAGGCGCCGCGCGATGCAGCGTCCCTTGACCCCACCGCCCGCCTTGTTTACGTCTACACAACGCCGCGCGCCGACCCAATGGGCTTCTGTGACACACACAAAATAATACTCGTATAGATTTACAGCATTTTATGATTTCGAGGTGACCTTGATCAGTGAGTATTCAGAAACGATTTCAGAAATCATAAAATGTCTGAGTCACTTTATCGATTTCGTATTTCTCCTGAAATGTACTGAGGAATATTGACACGTGCCGCTCACTTCGCGTTATGAACGTACCACAATGCTATTGTTTTATTCTGTTTTTTTTTAAATAAACTGACAGTAGCGGTACTGTTCCGATATTTATTTAGTTTGCGGAATTTGGCAGATGATTTACTGTTTTATGCCGAATTTAATGCGTTTTCGAGGAAGTACCATTGAAGCCCGAGTTTCATGTCAGTTTCATTTCTCTTGTTCTTGTTCATTAATTTTCTTGTAAGCAAGCACTGGTGGTTTATAATATATAAACAACTAGCTTTTATCAGCGGCTTCACTGGCGTGGAATTTCGTTTAAGATGGAGGGATACTACACTTAAGCAGTAGATTCAGTACACGCTTTGCGCTATTTCTTGATATATTGTACAAGAATTATGCTATTTCTTGGAACCTGAAAGTATAACCTATGTGTTATTCGAATCATGAACCATTATAACAAGTCTCATGAAAATCCATCCGTTTATTTGCGGAATCAAAATTTGTAGTCCAACTGGATCCCGATATTTGCTCAGAATGAGCTTCATCACAAGGAAAAAGAAATAAGTTTTTTAAATATTTCAGTGACAAGCTGTCATTGAACTTCTTTTTTCCTTTATTTTTTTATAAAATATTCATACAATTATATATATTCATCAGTACAATGTGGATACCACATCGATTTCAAGGTCTTTTTTATTCCATTATATTCGTCGAGCATGTAAACAGACACCCATGCCGTATTCATGCCCGAGATTCTCGTCGAATACTCGCCGAGACGCTCGGAAGAGTATGTGAATTAGCTTCATGTTTTAAGTAGCGTGAAATTTAATATACAGAACTCGCGCACGTGACAAACGGTAGTAACCTATAATTATGTTTCATTCACCATCTTGCGGGATCCTGCACGTCTAATCCCGATTTGTCAGGGTTGTAAAATGATACGGGATTGAGGGTACTTTGAGATGCCGGCATACTGGGACTGTAGACTTAGTTGCAAATTTATGTTACAAACAAAAACACTTGCTATTTATAATATTAGTTGCGATGATAGTTCAATACACAGATCAATATTACAAAAGTTAACTTCAACTTTAAGTTAAAAATGAATTTTTTCTTGATTTAGATAATTTTTTATATTAAATTTTCAATACATCGTCTGATCTATTCATTAATAAACTGGTTATACAAATATTTCCTTTAAATTATAATATAAAACATGTTCCTCAATATGTATAACGATATTTTTTTTCCAATACAGTAGTTCGGAGAAAGTGCAAAATTTGAAGGCATTATTAAAAATACCAAAGATATTTTCTTCCAAATAAGAGCAGAATTTCTTTAAACATCCGTCTCCTGCTTCTCCTAATTTTAAATAAACTTCGTATCTTTCTCATTTTTATATAATATTAGTTTGTTTTTGTTTACTATACTAATTTATTTAACTCTTCATAAACCTCTCGTATACCCGCGTCGACACGGTGGTCTATTTTCCGTTGCTCACTGAGACGATGCGACGGCGCGCATCCTGCGCGTGTCTCGCGTCGTGTTTACAAACAGGGCGGCCGATAACGCGTACAGAGGACCAGTGCCGTCTGCTGCCCGTGGACTTTAGATCGCGGTGAAGATGCTGTCGTAAGGCCAACGTCGTCTGGTCCGGCCTTTTATGCTTAGATACGAAGTTTCGTTGAACAATGAACATATAATAGAATGAAGGTAAAGTAAGGTCTCGTTTTGTTATTTAGCTATAAAACTGATACTTTTGAACATTTTTGGATTACTAAAATCTCTATAATAATCATTTATATCTTTATTATGATTCTTCATCAAATAAACAATTTTATAAATTAATTCTTTAAGTATTTCACTTACGTGGGATAAATAGGCTAAAATTATAATTTTCGTTCATTATGCAGCCTCCGAGAGAACATAATTTAAACTTCTATGATTTATCCTTTGGAATACACTTTAACAATACTCATTTTTTTCTAATCAGTCTTGGTAACAGCTTCCACAATATAAGACAATTGCCGAATTTCTAAAGTCATACGTCTAACAAAAATATCCTGAGTTCTCTTAATCAAAGTTCTTACGGCGTCCGGTGGAATATTTTGTGATCAGTATATATATAGGATATAACGCGCTGTTCAAGGCTTCTTGGTGAGTAAAAGTTAAACTCGCTGGTTTGCATGTTATTTTATCGTCTTATTTCTCGTATTGTATTTTGTGTCTTGTCCGTTTTCTATAGTTTCCTTGTTCTCTCCATTTTTATATACTTTTTTCTTACTTTACTCTTTTTAGCTACCAACAAATATTCTTATGAAATGAGGAAGAAATTTTTGTAGCATATCCTCTAGTGTAGTTGATTAAGGTTCGATGCACGGTACGGACATTGATTACATTAGATAAAGATGCTTGGGTTGAAGAAAATGATGTGGGTGCATCTTCTCAAGTAGAAATTACACCGGCTTCAGGAAAAAATCAGCACCCAAGAAAAAGTTTTCATTAAGAGTAAATATGCTAGGTTTTTTAATTCATTTTAGTCGCAACATTATAAACTTTGGTTTTGCCGAAAATTTCACCAAGGTTATAGTGACTGATTATAAAGCTACTATCAACTTGACTACTATGATTTGTCTTACTAGTTTTTTTTAAAATCAGTTTAAGAGGAAACATGAACTCGACATTCAAAAGTTGCATTCCGTTCATTGGATGCGGTGGAGGACAGACGATGAAAATTCGAATTTCTCGTGCGATGTCAATAGCGTCTAATCCATATGTACTGTAGTGCTACAGTGTCCATTCATAACAAGCAGCACTTCTTTTATTACTCGGTTTAAATATGGGTATAAATTGTTTTGACTAATTTGTAAAATGTTCTGGTCGAGCCCAACATATACTGACAGCGTCATGTCATGCCGATGGTGCAATTTGACAAAGCTGTTTATTTTTTTTTTCAGAAAAATCACCAGGGAGTTTCATATTGTCCATCAGCCGATAACATAAAATAGTTCGCGTTTTGTACTGAAGTTATTCGGGGAGAATTTAATCTTTTCAAGTTTGAATAAATTAAAAAAAACATACATTTTCCTTAATTAAATATAGCTTTGGAGTCTGACTTTAGAAAGAAAACTTTTTAAAATGTGCTCGAAAAGGAAACTAGTTTCTTATGTGTATGTCCCATAAATAGTAGCTAATTTTTCAGGAAAGGAACTCCTTTGGATTTTTGCGGAGACGACATGCTTTTCCCGCTCTCTAATAGCTTGCTGTCGTTACGCTTTACATTCTGATATTCGTGCTGGAAAGACAGAATAGTTTTTTACAAATGAGGGGATACGAAATTAGAAGTGAGGGAATAAATTGGCGACATTACATTATAGAAATAATTTGAAAGTTTGTAACCACCGCAAGCGCTACTGTGATAAACAGTCTGCAATCCTAGTGTTTATTTATACATTAATGTTTATATGTTATACGATCCACTTAACGGATTCATCATTATGAGTCACTTAACCACACAGTGTCCGTCGACTTTTGGCGCTTTGTTTACACGAACTGCATTCAATTAAATGGATTAAAATTGGTCAGTGCGATATGCAGTTGAATAATCACATTTATTTATAGGGTCAGCTGTCGAGAGAGCTTTTTATTATAAAATGACTCATTTAAGATCAATAGGCCTAATATTTATCTGACATGCAAGTTTGTAATATTTTAATTTCTCAATTCGGAAGTAAGGAAAACGCAATGAGTGGAGTTTTTATTTTTAATTGCAAGTGAAAATGTATTTAATTTGTTGTCGTTATACAATAGATTATACAGCAGATGAATTATACAGAGGTTTAAGAGAGTATGTATCGTGTGCGTTTTTTTTACTTCTTTTATGCATGAGACGAATGGAAGAAATTAACAAAATAATTAAACTCTAGAGAATTACCTTCCATCATTGCTAGACATGGACATAGCTTTAAGTAGTCTTAGAATGATGATAAATAGATTGTGACTAAGAACGTACGGATTGAACATACCAAGGTGACATACTGAGTTTGACGAAAGGACGGAATGCTGGAAAATATTCGTCGCTTTGTTTTTCAGACGGACGTGTTATTATGCAACGATTTTTACGGAAGATTCGAGAACGGTTACGGCAGACTATTATACCAACAATTGTTTTGCTGTTGTTTAAAAAAAAGTTTTAGGGTAACACACTCACAGGTGAATCCTCATCTATCACGATAACGCTCTTCAGGACGCTCAGTTAGACGAATGACCGAATATTTAACTAGATCGGGTTTAGAAATTATGGGTCATTTGCGATATCGCCTTGATATCGCACCATCTGATTTCTATATAGTCCCATGAATACAAAATAAACTGCTAGGAATACAATTCCCGGACGCCGAAGAAGCGATATGACTCCATTCGAATAGGCTGTGGAGGATAAGTCCAAGGAAGAGTGTAGTGACTGCTTCTCTCGGTACGTTGAATGAAATGAGGCTTAGAGTGCCACGGAGACTATTTGGAAAAAAAAACCAATGAATTGCGAAATTGCTAGCTATCATGATTGTCTTAAATTCACCTTTACAGAACAAATAGTCCTTAACGGATAATGAGTATTATCAATGGTTTTCATTTATGCTTTTTATACGTAATTTTCACACCTCATAATGACTGGAGTTTTGCACAAAGCATACGAGATCCCCATAACATGACGGCAAAATCGGAACCTTACTACTTCGCCATCAGTTTAAGATAGATTGTGATGAAATTGGAACTATTGTGCGAACACATAAAGAAAAAAAGTCCTTAATTTTTTTATATTTCCTCGAACTAGACTAATTGTTTTTTTTCTCACGGACGCATTGAGTGGGATGTCATTAGAGAGGGCTTTTAAAATGATATAGGTAATATCTAGGATTATTATCTGATGTTAAGTCTCCTTCGCGAGATGCGAGTATCCGAAGTTATGTGCAGTGTAACCACTAAGTTTTTAACCACGTATGCCAACAAATAATTAGAATGCAATAACGTCACAAATTAATGACAACAAGGTAATTTACTATATGTAGCACGCAAACTCCAGTTTAATATATTAACTCGGTTTCCCAATTTTGAGTTAGCTCTGTTTAATTCGGATGTTGCGACGTGTTTGTTATATTTAACATGTACACACAATCATTTAATTTGTTTTGTGGCTTCGAAATGATACAAATTTTCATATCAATAAATTCGTTATTTTTCTAAAGTTATTGTTATTGTCTTCGACTGAGAGTAGAGAGATGTAAAAACGTGACTCACCCGCTGCTGATCCAGCGACCACATTTGATAGCAAACACGCGCCGGTCAAATTAATTATACTTTAATTACCTGTTTGTATTCCGTCGTTACGATTCAACACGCTGCCATATTGGGTCACGCGATAACAGTAACGTGATAAAGTATGAAATGATGTAACAATATCGGTTCAAGTGAGTTCTAGCGTCTCCGTCAGTCCAATGAATATCTGTATGAGTCGAAATAAGCTGTCGGAGTTCTCCTCGTTCGAAACGTAAATTGTTTTTTAGTGGATGTAAAATGAAAAATCATAATGGGAGATGAACAGAGAGCGTTGGTCTTTTTTTCTATTGTTCCCTACGATATGGCTTATTTTGAACTGTGTCATCCAAATCCGTTCAAAATTAGACCCACAGCCAATACTTAGCTGATAGCAGGCAGACGCGATATAAAGTATAGAACTCGCATTACGGGGGCCGCCACACACTTAGGTATATATAAAAGTTTAACCCCCCCCACACTTAGATATATATAAAAATTTAACCCCCCACTTACAAACTTAGGTATTTATAAAAGTTTAACCCCCCCCCCTCACACTTAGGTATGCACGAAAGTCTAAACTTTTGAGGTTTAAAAAGTCTAAACTTTTTTCGTTATTACGTCAATAGTTTTTAGCCGATAATTATTATTAAAAAAAAAAATGAAAAATCCCGGAGTTTTGCACTGTTTAAAATTTTTATGTGTTGAATAAGACTGAACATTTATTAGACAGCCTGTGATAGTATTTCCTGTCAGCTTTGATTTCTTAATAAATTGAGTTGTTTATATCAATTATATTATCTAATTTTTCATATTTTACGTGTATTATATTAAAATTTTGGCCGAAGACATATTAATTTGAAGTAATATTGTATGTTTATTATGGTGAGTATCTATATTTAGTGTATTAATAATATTTGTGTACATAGGTAAGTAAAAAAAAAAAATTAATGTTAAATATCTTATTAGCTTAATCGAATCTTTAATTTAATAATTACGGTTTAAGTAACAATATGAAACTTATAAAATAGTCATAATAATATTTAATATTAACAGTTTGGAAAGGTTTTTTAAAAGCTCGTCTTGGTGGGAAATAAACATCATAGCGACGAGGAGTTTAATTAAGTTCGAACCGGGTGAAACCGGGTTACAAAATTGAATGAGCCACCCCCATTCCCGCTCGCCGACGGATCAAACTGGTTTGTAGAAGCCGTGACTTGTTAAAACTTTACGGGCACAATGACTTGTAAAAGCTTCTCATCCGTATTAAAAAATTTCATCGACAGCGGCACTGTAGAGCATCTGCTGAGCAGTTAAAGGAGTGAAGGGTAAAATTGGTTAGGGCGTTACCAAGTCTTCTTGCATTTTTGAAATAATTTTTTATAACACGGTGGCGGTTCTTTCACCTGGAGAAATTTGATTCTCTACGTATAATTTCTAAAAATATGTAATATAATTATCAAATTGATAAATGATTATCGAATCGATGCAACACGATATTTAGTATTATTTCTTTCATAATGGCGAATCAAATAATAGCCTAGGAAAATTGCTTCTTCTTTTGTGTAGAACGATCATTGTTTAAGCAATTTCCCTGCGAAAAGAGAGTTATAAGAGCACTCTCAAAAAATAGAGGGAACGTTCGTCGCAGACGACGTCGATATTATATTGTTTCCTTTCTAGATAACTCAGGGGGATCCCATTACTAGACGCGGTCAACCAACAATGACCACAAGTACTGCGAGTAGTGATGTGAATTTGTCGGTGCATTTTATCAGAAAGTATTGTTTTATCAACTTTGATGTATCTCAAAAATCGTCGTCTTGGTACTGATTAATATAATAAATACCTGTGTAGTGAAATATTCTGATGAATGCTGGAATTTCGTTTGTGTAAAATTAATGGATCAATTTGGATGGATTTTTTCTGTTATATTTTTGATGAATATACAAAGTGGGGGTAGATAATAAAAAGGGCGCAATGCTATTTTAAGATTTTTCCACTTACAAATATGAATTGTTCTATCATTCTGTGAAAAACGCTCGTCAATATTAGCAGTCATTTTTTGTGTTTCTAGGAAAGAAAATTTCTCCTTATAGTTTTCTTATTCATTGAATGTTTTGTTTACGTAAAGTTATCACTGAATTTAAGTCATTTGGACATTAAATGTTACGCGTAGATTTTTAATTTTTGCAATTTTTTTATAGTTATGTACACAGTTTTCAGAAAATGTTTTCATGAGATTTTAACCAAATATAAAATATTAAGATGCATTGCTCAATTAAAAATGATATAGGCATTTTTTTATTTCGGGTATTTTTTGCCTAGATAATATCTCTCTGCTGATCTTGTAGTCCACATCTGGCGATAGTATTAACATCGATATCTATCCACGAACATTCCTAGTCCTAGTTGATTCAAAGCTTAGTACGCGTGCACATGCACCGACGCAGAGCGAGAGGGGCGTAGGGCCAGCGTGAGCGAGAGCGCACTAGCCGCTCGGGCAAAGTCCACACGGGCAACGGTGTCGCGGCCGGCTACCTCTGCCGTCTCGGAAACCTCAACTATGCATTTCAATCCCGGACTTAATATAATTGGGAGGAGTCGGTAACCATGTTGATTTTTAATTCGAATAATTTCGGCCATAAATTGTAAATTGATAACCTGGTAGACTCTTAATCAGAAAGCTTTTCGTGTATAAATGGCAGACTCTTAATCAGAATGATTTCGGGCATAAACGCTAAATTTCCACAGGGGAGCCAAAAACGTTTGACAGCAGAAAGTGGTTTCACATAAACATCTTTACATGTCCCCGGCTATCTGTTTTAATAAAATAACGGTTAGTTTATTTTTTCCCTGCGGGAATATGGATTAACAAATGGTATTATGATCTGACCTATGTATTGTGTAACTTGAGGTGAACTAAATGTGATTTTTTACTTTTTTATGTCAACAATAATTTCAAGTGTAAATGTTTAAATTATGCGCGGCATTATGAAAGCGATAATTTCAAAACGCATGATACAAACTGATTTGATACCTCAGTAAAAATAATGTTACCTAAACGAATATAATTTAGAAATTTATTTGAGTAAGCCTGACGTCGTAAAAATCCATTTACAGGATACTTTTCCGCTATGAAGTTGGCATGATTTATTTCTCATCCTGGAGAAAGTATAACGCATCTATTTGTATATTAAGAAGGATCTATTCCTGGTGGAAGTGATCAATATGTCGAACGAGACGCAATTTATCGAAGGAATTAATAATTAGCCGCGGCTTTGTAACAAGTTATGTTCGTCAAATTTCGTATATCGAGACAACATTTTTGACAAACTTTTTATTTTGGTTCGTTTGCTTGAAGAAGGAAAAACGTCGTAACTCATGGAATGTACACGCTGATCTTTGACTGTACAAATAATAATTATTTATATTTTAGGTGTTTAATCATTTGTTTAGTTAATTCTTTATGCTGTGTTCCAGATTAAAGGCGTGTATATTATTTTTCCCTAGAAATTTTGACATGTGCTTTCAGCCCCTTAGGGGTTGAGTATTATCAATTGATTACATTAGTCTTAAATTATTTCATTAGTAGATTCTGCGCGGTATGTTTCGGGTTAATACATATATATTTTTTTTAAATTGAACTTCCCATTTCTTCCCCTTGGCAAATGGATTTAGACAATCGGTGGAATGGTGATAAATTATTTGCTATTGATACGTGAGACAAGTAGCTTACAGTGCAAATTTCATGTTTTTTGCTTCAGTAGCTACGGCTCTACATTAATATGTCAGTCAGTAACGACACATCACATTATATGTGTAGATTTAGTTGGGAAAAATCTATTTTAATTTTCTTTTTTCTACGACAGTTTCAACTCGATAAAATTATAGATTTATTGAGCGAATTTAATCGTATTTCGACCGTATTTCCGTATTTCGAGCATGAATCTTTGCTAATAAACCCACCTGGAGATGTTGTAATACTGTGAAATCTAGGTCGTGGTAAAGAACTTAAAGAAAGTCGAAATAATACTACATCACGTAGTTTCGTTTAATTGTGAATAATGAATTTCTACAAAATTAACGCCAAATATATTCAATATGTTAAGAGATGTGATGCAATCACGTACACTATATTCGCTCGCTGAAGATACAAGCTGTAATAGGCCACATAAAACCTAATATCTATTTCACATTTTATTAAACATCTAATATATTTAAGAAAAAAATAAACTAACTCTTTTGATTACCTCCAAACTGGTTTAATAAGTCACTGATTGAGTGTAAGCGTCCACCGAACGATTTAGCGCCTTGTCCATTCTCGTAAGTATAAGTAATATGCAACTGTGGTAGTGGGTCTGTGCACATGTTTCCGCGGCAAGGACCCTGCTACATGAAGCGACTAATTCATCTTAATAGATATTACAAATTAAAGCCTTGAAAACAATTGAAATTTGGAGGCTGAAATCTAATTTAATTGTGAGATGTTATACTAAACTCTGGTATCTCTTGTCATTCTCGTACACTTTCCTTATTGGATGGTTATGGATAAAGCGAAAATCAAATTATTATGTTACTGTTATGATATTGTAGCTGCAGTTTAAACAATAAATTGCTTACAGAGCTTCCTGTTCCATTTAATTTTGGCGACGGTAAAATCGGCTAAAAAAACTGAAAATACTTTTTCATATACACTTAATATACATCTGCCAAAATAGTATACATAAAAATAAACTTTCAAATGAACTGCTTTAATCCGAAGCTGAACTGTTTGAAAGTATTTCGATTTTCAACGTTCTCACATCCGGCGAGCAATAGCGACAAGGTCGCGAATCCTGTGACGCGACGTGGCTTCCGGTGGCGCTACCGTCACATGTTCATGTGCCGCACAGGCGCCCGCGCCCCATTATCGCTTCGACCGCTGCGGGAGTGTGACGTATACTCTTGCTTTTTATCTTCATATCGTTGATTCATATGTTTACGTATATGCATTTATTTTATGTGTAATTCGCGCCTCCTTTATACCTATACATATAATAATTAAATCACCACGGATTTTATAGAATTCTTATTCTGTAATTATAAATGGGCTTTTTAAAATAATAATAGGGTATTTGTCTATATTTTTTTCATTAATAAAACAGAATAAGTAATAATATTAAAAACGGTTAAAATAAATATATGTTATCTAGGACTTTCCATTAAAAACTGACGACCTACGATTCGCGCGAAAACGCCCCATACAAAACACAACTGGATTATGACGTCACTGGCCCGTATTTAGCATTCATTATAAGGGAGTTTATTAAATATCTTTAGTATCCTGTTAAATATTGTGTTTAAGTTACATATTGCATATTATAATTTTCTCTTTTTTTATGTGGGAACTAAATTCATAATAACTTTTTCAATTTAATGGAAAAAAAAATGACACTTTCCTATTTAGAAGTTTCGATTAGTTGTTTGTTATGTGCATTTTGTTTTCATCCCAAGATTTTTTTAAGACTGCTCTACAGTTTAAAAACATTTTTACAAAAAATATCAACATCAGTCAAATACCCTTTTCATTACACCAGGCGCGGGCGGGCATACGCAATTATTTATCATTTTGTATTTTATTAATTTATGTCTAAATGATTTACGGATATAATGTGCTAATATAACATATAGATAAAACCAGTATTTGGTAACGTATATTAAAGTCGTCGACCTTTAATTATGGGTAAAATAATAGAATCGTCAGTTTTTCCTTAATTTATTTGTTAATGTAATGTAAATATACAAAAATAGCTTCTAAATGTATTTCTCTTCTAAACTATTGTACACTGTTTCCAGTACCTACTATGATCAACGAAACGAATGGTGACAATTCAATCTATGTTTAACCTTCGCTTATGCTATTGGCAAAATTACACAATATGTTAGACGTATTCCAATATATCTTGCCAGTAGTGAGTACTTTATAAAATAGAAAGGTACTCTTGGTCGTGAAGCGTTCTGTAAGGATTTGGAGGCTTTATCGAGGGACATGGATTATGTCATATTCTTAATATTACAATCTATTCGACGACACCGCCAAACATATAAATGTGTCCAGTTCTTCTCTCGCAGTTGATGCCGGAACACGCACATTATGGTTACCAATAACAATATACGGGGTTGCGCCCACGCAGCGCGCCGTAGAATTGACGAGGATATGTGAGCCGATGAAAAGATGAAACGGACAGTTTGACTTAGATTTGTTTAGGTTATTTCCACAAACATTAATGACGTAAGTCGTTTATGACACCGTTATGTAATTTGTATACAAGAACCGAAAATATATTTTCCTTAACCCTATCCAACCCGCGTTGTAAAAATGCAGTTTTAAAAAATACTGCGATGTAATTTTGAAGATTTATTTTTATTAGAAGGACCATAAGCGCATATTGACCAAGCAAATGATGAATAGTCAATTTGTATATTTATTTCATTTTATTTTTCATATACAAGATGAGCTAATGAAAATCGATGGTACGATACACAAATGAATATCTCAAAATATAGTTTGGGATAATTTTGAAGAGTTATTTTTATTAGAAGGACCATAAGCGCATATTGACCAAGCGAATGACGAATTACGATGATACGTCGTCATTTACGATACACAAATGAATATCTCAAAATATAGTTTGAGAATTTAAAGGTTTTCTTCGTTAGTCTAACATAATGACACCGTATTTTCGGAGATAATCACCACAAAGAACAAAAGAGCTTAATGCTAATTTTGAATAACTACTTATGATTATAAAATTATATGTTCAGTTAGAAAAATAGTTAGAAAATGGAGTACATATGTTCTGCGGAAAAGTTCACGACGGTCTTTGTTCATAACCCATTAAGTATTTTTTATCAAATTAATTTTTATAACTTGTTGAACAGTTACAAACACGAGAATCAAACTCCCAACGTGGCTGCAATTGATTACAGTTGGGAGCGTAATAGGCTCAAATCGCTTCAAATAAAACTTTTGTGCAGACAATTTTTATGTTCTACCATTTCCGTAGAATTTTCTATATTTTGTGGCATTCACCCTAGCGCGGGAGTCGTGCGCATGTCGGCGCTCCTTCAGAGATCAGTAAAATGTAACCAAAGCGAAACGATTTGAAGCCGAAATTACCGGAACCGAATGTTCGAACGGAATCTAATAATAGTCAGTTCTATAAGTTTCGCCGTATGTTTTTCGTACGAGTGCAGAGTGCGGCGCTCGGCCAGGAAATAGTGGCATATAACAATAATACATAACAACGTATAATGAAGGAGTCATGTGGTGCGCTGGCGCCGGCCGTCCTCGCGCCCGGTGAATAATCGCGAGTGCGCGCTCTTTGATGGTTTGTTTACGAGCGGCCGTGGACCGACGCCGCTTCGCTTCTTCGACCAAACATATAAATATAAAGCAACGAACGCGACGCGCTCTGAGGGTATCCGGTCAGCCTGCAGGGATGCCGGTCCACATTTGTAGTAAGCGACGGATCCTTTTCACTGATTATGAAAATCTACTTGCGTTCAATTACTGACTCCTTCTTGAATTTGTCCTTTATTTACACTTTATTGTTAAGCTTTATGATTTGTATTTGTAAATTGTTACTTCATGCTTAAGATATCAACGATAGATGCAACATTAATCGAACACCGTATATCCATCAACGCAAGGTTCTATGTTTATTTATTTATTATGTACTTTAATGCATATAATTACCACGTATGCCTGATGTATTGTTACCAGAGCAATCTCTTACAGCCAACTAGAACACAAGATCACTTCGCTCGACGAGCGGCCGGGAATCAAACCCGGATCCCTGCGCCGCACCCTCAAGGTCGTATGCCTTATACGCAATCTCTTATTTACATGACTCGCTATCTTTAAGAATATACCCGGCTAATTCAGTCATGCCTTTCTCAACCTCTTGCGCATACTGTTCTTTTTCTTTTATTTCTGATGTAACTACGAATTCTTTTGACATTACTTTCAGAACATTTTATTTGCATTATTGTTAAATGGAGACTTAATGTTTTACGTAATAATCGGTTGAAGGATACCACAATTTATTTTTCCTGTTGAGAGCGGTATTGACGTCCCTAGCGAAGTTGGCTTCGTAAATTCGTCCGGCTCGAACCACCAGCTTCCCCATGAGTCACTGCGCTTAGTCGTCATTTATGGAGTTAAATTATAATTAATCAAAATGAAATGTTAAACGGTATTTCCCCTAAACCTGTCATTCTAGTAACTGTCATAGATCATTATCACAAGTCACAAGTCAATGAGCTATAATGATGTCTTTGAAGCTAAGTACAGTCCTCACACTTAAAGCGAATGAGCGGCACGTTTTGTTTCCATTGTCGTGTATGGGACAATCCACCGTATTGTACTTTTTCGAGCCGAGGAGAACCGAGATGAATTGAGTACAGTCTGCAGATTCTCTAATATTTATTAATAATCATGAAACAATCAATTTCTAAGCCTTACCTAATTACATGACGTCAAAATAGATTAGCAATTTCAATTTTTTCTTTAGCTCCTAATTATGTAGCAGAATTCAAAATAGTTGACCAGATTTCAATTTAAAATAGTACGAAATATATTTTTAGCATTTTTGAGAACAGTTAAGTTTACTGTTTCCAATATTTTGGCTTATATATGATTATAATCATTAAAGTGAATGCAGTGTATATTTTATGCTGAGTGACGCTGGCGTATAAAAAATATAATAATAATAAATTATCTTTGTTCTCATTTAGATCCACATATATTTGAAAAACAAATTTGATCTATATGTAGGTCCACGTAAGAGCATTTTAAATTTATTTTCACGTGATACGTAATGCGTTACCGGATTTCATGTAGCCTGTAATTTCCTAACAGTGGGCCCCTAAGTAGGTTTATTCATTCACCTTTGGCAGTACATAATTTGATTTCAGGATCTTTGTCCAGTTCGTGCATCTAGACACGGCCGGTCTAAGGCGCGGGGCGGGCGCGTCGAGTGTGTGGTTTACATAACGGTGTCGCGCGACCGGTCGGCCTTGCCGCTGAGGTGAACCACTGTGCCGCGAGCGGCTCGCCCGCGACGTTTAGAAAGTTGCCGCCGCGCAGATCGCGCCGATACCGCTACCGGTTTGTTTGTTTATGTATCTCCCGGTTTCCTCTCTCGATACGTCGATCGATTCGGTTACCGTCGCCGAATCTGCTAGTCCCTATCTCAAAAGAAGAATGATCATCCACGGTATGAAGAACTGAAGATACCCATTGTCTTTATCCATAACGGTTTGTATTTTCCGGAGCCATATTTAGGGAAGTGATTAACCGAAAAAATCGACACTTTGTAATATATGGTCATGGATTTTCTGTGATGACACTGCAAGACATTGAGTCTTGCCATACATTCATTGACTGGAATCACATATGTGCTTTCAGAAAAGATGACGAGCTGGAGCAAGTGACGACCTTTGACATTCGATTAGAAGCAAATGTTTGAAGAACTCGATAGGTATCTATAAGTTCAGCAAAATGCCCTGCGCGAAGTTGGCTGAATCGAGTGCAAACGTAGGACGAGTACTAGCAACACAAATAGATCCTGTCGGCTTTCCAGCGAAGATGAGTGCGTAGACGTACGCATATAGCCCTACGCTGTTCACGACAGACAAAACTTTATTTATTCGTCGAAACAAGTTACAAAGGAAGACGGTGTTAACATAAAACGGTTTTCCACGACAGCATTGTACAAGTATGTCTTCAACATTGTACATATTTTATTAGTTTAGAAACTATCAGCAAATGAATATTGATGATTTGCTGACGGCATAAGCAAAATTAGCAAAAATGCCAAAATCTTACAACGGAAACGTCGCAACTTCCGTACGGAAGGTTTTATTTGGATATTGGAACAAGTTATGTTAATTTTTCATTTGGTAACTTAGGCGTTCCATTTACCTGGTATCTTCATCTTTTATTCTTGAGGAATAAAAGATGAAGATACCAGGAATTTAAATTCGGCGTCGCGAACAGATCTATATGTGCTATTTGTTACCGATTAAAACAAATTGTAGTTAGGCGGATAAGTACAAATACTCAGGCTCACAACGTAGGTACTGTAGGAAACCGGTCAAGCAACTATAGATACCACCGAACAAATAGACCATGTTATTCTGCTCTGAGTTGAAGCAGGACCCCGCCTCCACTGTAAACGTGGCTTTTTTTTACATATATTGGTGTTAATTCCAATTAGTTAAATACATCAATTACGTTTTTTGCCATCTTTTTTTCTTCAACGGCGATGGTCACTGGATGTCATCAAGCTCAAAATGGCTGTGGACCCCAAATGACATTTTGACATTTAAATTATTACTATTTTCTGATTTAAAACCTGTTCCATCAGTTATGCGAGGATTAGTCTGATCAAACAAGATTCCTAATATGTAATTTATTGTTTTTTTTATCTGTCATTGGCACTTAAGACTTAATTAGTACTGGCAGCAATAGGTCGTGATACGTAGACAATCAAAACTCGATTTTGTTAGTACTCGTCTGACATTTAATGCCTTGATAACGCACGGGACTATTCTTGATGCTTTTCGGCAACAGTTTCAGGACTTTGGCGAGCTATATCTTTGACTATGTTGTCACAAACGCACACCAATTCGTTTAGAGCGACGTGGCGGGCGCATCGCCTGCCTGCACTGCCTCACACCAGGGGTAACCGCAGTTATTATTGCTACTTCCACGTTTATTATTATGATGATTTCATTCAATATTTTTTTATAATCGATAAAATGTTTACGTTCAGAGAGGCGCGTGTATGTGTTACGATTGCTTATTACAATGTATATTTATAAACACGACGCCCGCGTGCTCGCGGCGCCGCACTTGAGCAATATCGCTAAAAATAGAGCGCGCGCCGCGTCGGAACGGCGCGGAGCGGACCGGCCGCGGACAGTCGCCGCGCGGCCGATACGCGTTCGCCGAACGGCGACGCTTCTGGGAAGCGAAGGGACTCTCGCGCGGCCGCCGCCTATATCGGACGCCCGCCTCTCTAATGGCACCCGCTCTCGTTCGAGTAGTTTTATTGTGAATCGCTCGCGTCATCGGTTATCACGAACCTTAATTGCCGATAGTGCGCTCTGTTGATTGTTTCGAAAATGACGATCACACTTCTCGAGAAATTTGCTTCGTACGTAACACGCTTTCTATAGCGAAGCGAGATTTTTATATAAAGATCGAAACTAGCTTCTAACGTAAGAGGTAAGCGGGTTACGAGGTTACCTCGTTAATTATTATGTAACAGCTAATAATTATACTACTACTATTCATGTTTCTGAAATGATTATTACAAAGGATATCCAATGGTACCATATCTATAGATAATTGTCTAAATAATGGTTCATAAACTTGATAATGCAATCATTTTATGTGGCAATTAATTTACAATTTAGCTCTTAAAATACCCTATTGAATCACGATATAAAATACCCTATTGAATCACGATATAAAATACCCTATTGAATCACGATATAAAAAAGAACAGAGTTCATTTATTTGTTATTTGAAATTGTTTAATTCTTGCGTTCCATACTTCATTATTACAAATCGCAAAGTAATTATTTTCATGGACGTTTTTTTATTCATATGCGACTAGGTGCCAAGTTATACAACGAATAATATTGGTATCGACTGATTATTAATTATCTTTTATTTTATTAATAATAATAAATACGTAATATTTTTCTGCAAAGTTTGAGAATTACAAACATGCTCTAAAATAGGAAAACAAATTGAATTAGTGTTATGTAGATGCAGTCAAATCAAAAGTTGTTGAACTGCAAAATGTGACAAGCAGTATCAGCGCTTATATTTAAACATGTGATACTTACAAAACATCACGAGGATCGAAATTTTGGCGATTTGTTTCATTTCTATAGAGCTTACGCGCTTAGTTCACGAACTTTGTCGTTAAAGCTCGTTGAAAAGACGATCCGAGCTTAAAGCTTTCTTGTCACTGCGTTTGCCGCTAGTTTGTTTGTAAGCTTTGTAAAAAGTGCACACGCTTCCTGTCGCCCCTAAATATCACCACAAAAATTGAAATTAATCACCTTTGTCTCTTTTCGATCTAGAGATTTATTATAACGCAGATATGTGAGGGTAATAATGAAAAAAATATTAACGGGTCTGAATGAATGTCCATTATAATGAGTTTTTGTCTTAATCTGGCGAAAGTTATTAGATTAATCATCATCATCATCATATATATTAATACGCTAAGGTTAAGATGTTACTCTCCCTTTTTAGAAAAAACCTCACAACTAATCCACATAAATTATATATCATTTTATAGATAATTGCTTGCTCTACCGGCATCCACAACTAAAAAATTTATTATTGCTATTGTTTTTGCAAATTAATTAATTATTAAAATTATATATTATAAAATTATTATTATATTATTATTATATTATATATATATTATATATATATTATTATTATATATTATTATATTATTATTATTATTATTATTATAAAATTAAAATATACACAAAACAGCAATGCTGCCATCTAACGGCTCAACGTCAATATGATTGACGGTCGGTAAAATTTTTGTTTAATTTCAAATCCACTCACGTATAAATAAAGTGGCGCTTTAGCTCAATGCTTTTGATACTTGCGCCTCTATATGTCAATTTTAGTAAAATATTTGTTTGATCTGTCATCTGAGCTTCATAATGGAATAAATATTGCGAAGACTTCGCACAGGTCACGCTAGTTTATATTAATGTGACAATTCTCTAAATTTAAGAAACAAAATTCTTAATTCGATCTGTATTTTTGTAATGCTTGTTGTTGATTCGTATCGTAAAGCTTTATGTTGGTCGCTACATCCAACTTCGCTCAAAGAATTTTCCGCGTTTTAAAGGACGTGGAAAAGTATTTTTTTCTTGGAATTTGTTTGGGCTCATTTAACATAGTACAGTGGATCCTCTGCTCCACTAGCTATTGTTTTTATATCCGCTTGTTGAACTGTGGGTCTGCCTGATAGCCCCAAAATATGTTAATATTTTAAAATCTTCAATTTTTATTTCATCTTTTGCTTGTGAATGTCACTCTGTCCACGCGCTCGTCTTTTACTTCCAAAAGCTACATATTATTTTAGTATTTAATTTTTGAATAAGTTTATGCTGCCCAAAATTTACGAATTATTGCATTCTACGGACTATCGGGATTTTGTACAAATACTACTGACTGAACAAGCGCGTTCTCTCCGGCAAAGCCTTTGTCAGCTCCTATATCGAACGTTTTACTAACTTTCTGTCTAATCATGAATACTGTTATCGACAATTACAGACCCGTAGCTTCTTTGTACGCTTTGCGATATGAACGTTTTAATAACAATGGCTGCACGCTCGATAAGTGAGAACTGTCGACGTAGTCTTGACATTTACTTCGCGCCCGCAATCGCCGATAGGAGCCATTTTGATTCGATAATATTGTAATCGGCGTCGCGCTATCGATAATTGGTGGTGCATGTATCGGCAGCGGATTCGTGTCGTAGTGACGATAATATTTATTATCAAGGCTGCGGATAGCGTAATCTCTTCTGAAAATGTATAGAATTCTCTTTATTGATTCGTTTGTCTGATTGCGATAAATTCAGAAACTATTGAATCGATTGTAACGCTGTTTTCACAAGCGGATATTGGGCCAGTATACCTACGTGCTTTTTGAACTCTATCACTTTATAGCCCGCTTATGAGCGCTACTTGAAACCGCATTTTGTTCGTTTTATAAGAGTATTCGCTTTTACACCTTTTTTTATTAGGGGTATGAGTGACAAACTTATAACGAAAAATTAAAATATGCAGCGCCATCTAAAACGATTAAGGGAAATTAAATACTGAGTCTTTATTTTCATGTCTTTATAATACTAATGACACTGAAAACAAAAATATTTCGCTCTAATTAGGAAATAAAGGGGGCTCCGTTGCTATTTCGTTTCATTATTAAGAGCCAAATAAGAATTTTCCCGAAGGAAAGAGATTTCCCAGGTTAAAAAGTAGCTTATGTCATTTGCCCGCCAACTATTTATGTGAAAAAAAAACTCGTTGTTCCATTGCGACGTGAAAGGAGGACAACCACACAATATTGGTTAAGGATAACGTGCCTAATTAATAAAACGTCATTGGGTTTGATATGTGGTTTTCATTACTTTTCGAATAACCTTGACGTTAATGTGCAGTGTAAAAGAATTATGATAATTTAATCGAAGTTAAAACAATCGTTTACAAGGTATTAATTTTTCAACTAATTTCTAAGTTTTTATTAGTGCAGTTTACACATTTCGACTGCTTTGCGTCACCTGCTCTTATTAATTTAGTTCCCTGGGACACAGTTCCCAGTGTATTGATGTTATATACTTCATTCCGTAGATGTTAATAATGTGATGTTTAATTAATAGGTGAAGTTTAATTAACAATATTTAATTACGGTGGAACCAAAAAACGCAACAACTATGTTTGTATTCATAAGCCATCGCATCGCACCCCTTTTAATTTCATCGAGTCTGTTCATTCGACCGTATATCATATTATCATAGTTCTTTCAGTTTAAGACCGATTGGGACAAAATTTTACAGGAAAATGCAGAAATAAATAAGAGTACATTTTTTGAGGTCTATACATAGAATAGGCGACTGATGTCGATAATCGACTGATTTCGACTGATGTCGATGTCGATGTTTTTTCTAAAAATGTTTTAAAACTGTAGAGTAGGTTTAAAAAAACTTTGTGATGAAAAAATACATATAATAAACAATTAATTGAAACTTCTAGTTAAGGAAAAATTGCCAATGTTTTGTTAATTAAATTGAAAAAGTTATGAATTTACACACAAAAAAATGAGAAAATTGTAATATGCAATATATAACTTAAACGCAATATTTAACGAGATACTAAAAATATTAAATAAAAGCCTTTATAATGAATGCTAAATACTAGCCAGTGACGTCATAAGCCAGTTGTGTTTTGTATGGGGAGTTTTTGTGTGAATCGTAGTTTATCAATTTTTAAGTCGTTAAAGTTTGTAATGAAAAATCCTGGGTACAATATATTTATTTTAACCGTTTTTACTTATTCTATTTTGGTAATAAAAAAATATAGTTAAATACTCTTTTTGGGCATGATTTTCTTTTTCACGAATTCTATCGTGAGGAGTAGGTATATGCTGAGTTTTAAAATGCAAATGAAAATGTCTTGTTATATTTTTTGTGGTTTCATTTTCGCGAGTTATGAGTATTCAAAGCGCCCTGCAGTGTGTGCCTTCCTTCCCTTAAACTGTTAACTAAGTGTAAAACGATATTAATATTTGTAATAGTTTAATAGAAATAATAATAACTCAAGGGTACATACCCCTGAATTATTATATTTTCCTATATGGCAACAGAACCCTCGTAGTACGAATAAGGCTTTTTTTGGATTGACATAGTTCAACCAGAGAGTAGACGATATATCAACATTTCAATTTTACAATTTTATTTTGCGCGATGAAATTTATATAATTCGCCGATGTAGTTGATTACACGGAATAATTAGTGACGTAATTTACAAAACACGGCTGATTCCATATTTAATTGTTTATTATAATATTATTATAGAAGCAAATTATACCATATAATATTATAGAAGCAAATTATAGCAATACGAATGAGATTAAAGTTTGAAATTCGAAAACGATTTTATTAAACTATATATTGCGTCTTCATTCTTTAATAAAATTACCTAATTTACAAAACACGACTGAATATATATTTAATTTTTGAAGTTATACTTTTTAAGCGCATTATGAAAAAATTATGAGAACGAAATTTTACGATGCGGCGGCAAAAATTGACAGGATGACGTTGCTCACTAAATAAAACATGCGTGCAGTGACTGATACTGTATTCATGATAGTTACTGCGGTATTAGTAAATACACAACAGGTGTTTTATATTCATACAAATTTATATCTGTGTTTTTAAATAATATTTTTAGTAATTGAAATTTAATAGTGGTTCAGATAATAAAAAAAATATTTAGTTATTGTGAATATTTATGATCGAGCTTATAAGCTTTTTAAAATATAGTATAAGTTTATTTCTCTAAGTGAGGTTAAGTTTCGGTATGCATTTATTTGCATTATAAATTTAATAATATGATTGAATTTAGATTTTATCAACCGTATTTATAATAACGCTCCAGTACTTTATTTTTTTTCCAATAATTATTTGTGTGCTAAATAAAGTTATTCTTGTAATTATATCAAAGAAGTATAACTTCTAATGCGCGTACAATAAGTACACGCAAACTTTTTTTATTAGAAATAAATTATACCAATACGAACGAGAATTTATTAAACTAATTTTATTAAACTATGATGTATACGTAATGTATATATTTATCTAGATATATTGACGTTTAAGCAAAATAAGTAACATTTAATTTTACCTGCGACTGTACAATAAAAAAACTAAACACATGCGTGAAATTGGATATATAAAAACGAAAACGTCCAATCAGCGCGGCACGGTTCTGAGCTTTAAAGGTTTTTTTTATAAAACATCCTGGACCACTTTTCCTTCGCTTCTTTCATCCTTTATTATCTTCCGCTTACCCTTTATCTAATTGCGTTCGAAACGACTTCTATCAGACCGCCCGCGCTGTTCTTAGCGCTTACGTGTATGTATGTGTGAGATTGAAACTGTTCATTATCGTTAGGGTGACTAGGCGTTTTTGTTATATGGATATCCGACGGAGTATTTTTTTTAACTATTTAATAAAATCAATTTCAATGCAAAGTTGCATGTTTCGTTTTATAGTTTTAATTTTCATAAAAGAAATCTCAAATCTATTCAAATTTTGATTATTGAAAAATGCATCATTTTTCAATTTGGAATATTGTTGGAAAATTATGTTTCCATTTGATTCGCTTAACTACCATAAAAAATATATAATTTAGTATTGTAACATTAATCTAAAAAGCAGGAATATTAAATGGTACATTTGAATTCATTGATCTGCCAAAGTAATGAATTCCATTCCTCTAGGGTTTAAGGAAAAAAATTAGTCTAATTGGGAATTCATTTTCTAATTAAATATTTGAGAATACCTATCAATATTTGAGGTATTCACTGTTATATTAAGTATTAACTGTTAATCGCGAAAAAATTGGCTAACGCTTTTATTTCGTTACACATACATATATCCAATATGTAAACAGTATGAGATGTTACACGAATGCTTCGTAAAAATATTCAAAATATTAAAAGTGTTATTTTTGTCTGCAGCTCGGTCAATTATATATTTTTGTATTCTACTCACCAGTCGCTTTTATATATAATACCCATTCAGGGGACCGAATAAAGAAAATTATCAATCATCTTGTAGTAAAGAATTTCTGACTACGTCACATACTCTTGTTTTCTTCCTCGGGTATTAAGTTATCTCTATTAAATTTCAATTAAATCGTTTTGCTAATTTAGCCGCTTATACGTAACAAACAAATAGACAGCAAACTTACTTTCTCATTTATAATATTAGTGATTCAACGTCATATTAAGTTGTCTATACATGTATATTATTTAGAAATCCCTCCTTTGGAGAATTTCATTTAAGTGAAATAAAAAAAAAATAAAAACCAAAACTCGTAAATAATATTTTTAATACTGTTTTTATTTTTAATAGCTGTCAAAAAATGTTTTACGGCTTAAAACACACCACGTCATCTAAGCAACCATATAGTTGATACAATGTGAAATTACAAAAAATAAATTGAATTTGAATTTAAATTTGAAAATACACTTCCATTCTGAATTTTAGTTTCATGTGACGAGAAAACAGTTAATGAATAAAACTTCACACGTAATGAATTGAACACGGCGCGTACCATTACCCGTATTATCTGCATCTTTTGTTCACACCATCAAAACGTCTTAACAGTGACTCCTATGCGTATGTGTGTATAAGTAGGTAGGTGTATTGATGTCTTAACTCGCCCAGCCTTCCTCGCCACATGCACGCTGCAGACGACCTCGCTCCGTCGGCCGAGCTTTCAAACACTGGCCGACGATTGCCCGTCGGCACTACCAATTTAACTTGCGTTATGCCCCGATCGCGGCAGAAACTACTACAACGAAGCTCGGTTGAGCTGGACAGTTAGCGCATCCCTCGACTTTGGTATCACTCATTTTACATTCAATTTAATAATCGGTCGTTCTATCTACATCTGAATTGGTTACACCTTGATGCAACTTTGACACAATATTTGTAATGTCAGCTGGCATCTGCGATTTTGCCAACGCGGTGTACTTAGTTGTAACCATTTAACTCTACTTCCGGCGCTAATTGCCCTACGCGATTACACAGAATAGTGCGTCAAGTATTACTAACTGGCCTTGTTTTATTATACAGTAATCTAACTTTATTTTATTATATAGCCTTTACAAGTCACATAAAAATTATATTAACCCTATGTTACTGCCGGGATTAAAGAACACGTTGGTGCAGGTTTAATCCAAATCGATCTAGTAGTTTTTAAGTTAATAATGATCGAACATAAACCAACCCTAAGTTACATATCCATGTAGATACGTATGTAAAAGGAATTGTCTTTTAGTAAAGTTAGGCTTTGTCTTATTTATATATAGATGATCATTAGCAAAAACAATCGAACCGAGTTTGATGTGAATTTCGCTAATTTTTAGCTAATTTCTTAGGAATTTTTTGAAACACAATTGTCAATTAAAGATTGAAAAATGAATATAAACCGGTAGTAAAGGAAAATTGCCGCCTATATAAAAAAAAGGAAAAAACTCAAGAAGCTTCAAATTTAACTAAAAAAGAATAACCCTTTTCTTGAATACTTCATCAGAAATGTGTAACTATTAAATATTCTAAAATGTTTATGTACAGAACGTTAGATATGGTATACATATGTATAATAAAAGACTGCGATGTATAATCCACAGGAATTTTAAATAAATTTAAGGTTTTATCGTAATTTTTACGATAAAAACGGTCAACTGGCACATAAGGCCAATTTTAAACTTGGACGCTTGCACAATTTGAGAAAATCTTTTGGGAATAAATATTCTTTAAATTAGCCAAAACTTGAAATACGTTCGGCGTTTTCTAGGGAAGACAACAAATAGAGGTTTTTTTATACATACCGTTATAACATACAGGCAGGATTTTAAAAACAAGTTTCTACTAGATCTAAATACTGATGGCGACTTAAAGTAATGAGTCGCACCGATTCATGATTAAATTATTTAAACGAATTTAAGTCACATTTGATGATTGACTCGAAGTCGTCACTGAAAGGTTGGTGACAGAATACATTTTTATAAATGATTTTAGCTTACAGGTAAACCTTGCTTTCTTAGATTCTAAATTTCTATTGGTTACAATTTTGCTATATGTATCGTGGTGTAGTGGTCATTAGTTGTTAGCCACACGTAAAGCGTGTTGCGCTCCAGGATACTCGTAATTGCTTAATTGCACCCAATAAACAGGCGCACTCCCTTTTGTCGGCTTGCCCCTTTTATTCACAATTATGTCTAATCGTTGTATTTGTGGAACTTAATTTTATAGATAATACACTTTTAAGGATAAATTTATATTTTGTTTGGGAATGACGAGCTATAAATTTTTTTTTTCCAAATCCAGCAAAGTGGGACAATGCGTATCCGTAAATAGTATTCTGCTCATAAGTTTAGACTCTTAGGAAAAGTATTAAATTTGTTTGAATAATACAAAATAAGTACTACAAATTACACTTCAAAATACAAATTACTTGAATCTAATATGAAGTTGAACATTTAGATAGTAATTTCTATATATATGTGCTTATTTCGTAACACAAATATATATTGAGTATTAAGAATATATATATATATATATATATATTTAACGTACGACTGCTGGATAAATATAAAATATAATTTACAATATTTTTAGGAGATTCGCCGACCGAAATCACTCTAAACAAAATCCGGGCAGATCCCTATTACACGCTGTAAATAATGAACATTGTGAAGTAGCGAGCTTTTGAACGCAAGTGGAATGGCTAAATATTTCACATATCTCAAATTGACGTGAAGAAAAAATTCGAATCGGCCAAAGCATTCGCAAGGTCATTCGGCAAAGCCAACGCCCGAGCTTGTGAATGCATGTAGATCGTCTAAAATTGCTAATAGCTATGGCTCTCGCTCTAAGATATTAACTGAAACAAAAAATCGTTGAACAGGTCTTACAAGGGTTGCCAGCGCGATGATAATATTATTTTAAATGACGCAGGTTTCTAAAAAATAAATCAAATGATAAAAATGATACTTTAACATTATTCTAGTAAAATGCAGCACGTAATGTTACACAGATTTATTTATATAAGACAACACGTATTTTTAATAATATATAATGATTTAATAAATCTTACGTTTCAGTTTATTAAAACACTGAAAAATGTATTAAAAAAGTAGAAGATAAATAGATTTAAATCAAAACATAATTTTTCGACATGTTATAATTTGTTTTGAGAATTATAATTATTATTTATATATAATTATTATTAATATATTATTTACGACGTAAAAATATTTCTCAATAATTATTACTGTTGAAGAATATTTTGTTGAAGTATTGAAGAAAATAAGCCGGATTTTATTTTTTTTTCTATAAATATGTTTTGGGTAGGTGTGTAAAAATGATTGTTACAGTTGTATTTTAGATTATTTGGCAAATCGAGATTAAAATGGGACAGTATAAAAGTTTGCACAAATCAGTTCTGTCAATAAATTATATTGGTAGAATTTAAATGTGTTACCAAGATTGGCGCAGAAAATATAACGACTTTTTAACGTGTTTAGTTTTTGGTACTTTGTTTTTATTGAGCATTCCATTTGGCATTTAAATGAATATTTTATCCTGTCGCGCATGACTTTTTTCCTGGTGTGACTCGTAAAAATGAAAATAATGTTAATTTTATAAAATTTCGGGCCACCTTAGATAAATTTTGGCGATAAACTATATCGCCAAGACGCGGATTTCCGTTTCATCTAGTCGAATTCGAACATTTATGATAATGTGAATTCGGGTTTTTACGCGTTTCGGATTCTGGGGCAACAAATTTATCTATTATTATTTTAACAGGGCCACGTCATGCTTGTGCTAATGTCCTTTTTCCTAAATTTTTACCTCGTCTTTCGATCTTGAATCACGTTTCTATCGTTATGTAGAAAATAACGCTTCGAGGAAAACACGGAACGAGCTAAGTATTGCCGATCCGCTCCATTCTTTTGTTGGCCGATACTTGTTTGCATTTCATATCAATTCTTTATTTACACGTATTTGTATATCTTGTGACTTGCATATATTCAAAATTACTTTTTGAATGTATGCGGACATTTTAATCGCACTTTTAGCGATTTAGAAACTTTTAATTTTATTTATTTCTATATTAGATTGGGGCCCGATTGGCTATACAGAGATAATACGAGGAATCGATCGAAACAAAACTAAATAAAGACAAAATAAAATCCATTGACAGGAGTTGGCCGCGTGACGCGCTCGCTCCGCCCGCTGGTACTAAATCAAAAATAACATCTGGACCGCGAATCACCTACTCGTGCTAATTTCATTATTCTACTACAAGTAAATCATAAACAAGTTTAAATTTGTTTTGGCCGACGAGTCGAAAAGCCCGTAATAAAATCATCGGCCGGAAGTGGATGCGTCATGCGGCGCGCTCGTGTGCGTCCGTGCGTCTCCGTGTGCGTGCGCGCGCGCATGTGTCGGTGGCGTTTTATTTACGTTCGCAGCGCCTCGTCCGCGATTCAAATTTAGAAGCCGCCGCCGCCGACCGCCATGTTGCGCGCTCCTACATTTCACATGCTCGAACAACCTCGGGCGCGGCGTGTAGCCAGTGCGCTCTATTCATGTTTCCGTATCTCTTCTATAATGCACATATGTGCGTTCGTCTAAATCTGAGGTCGGGGTGAAGTTTACTCTACTACTGGCTCTGAGATTTATTTTTCCCGAGTCACTCTTTAGTTTTCAATATGTAAGAAAATAGTGACAATCGAAGTAGTCTTCAAAAATAGCTATTTTTTTGCGTTATTAAAATATATTCCTACGGCATTTTTAACCTAAGTGCTTTTACCGTATTGCCAATACTGAAATAGTTATCAACATCGAGAGGTTTAATTGCAAAGTACTGTTTACAACAATACACACGCTATTTATAACAACTACAAACCTAGTTTAACATACATATAGCATGAATAAATTTTATTGCAGAAGTCAAAGTAGACTTCTTTGTGACTAAACGGTTTTAGAACAGCAATTTATGTTATATACAATGTAGTATATATGTACTTATGTCAACTAGAATTGATTGATCAACAACGGTTACGACACAGGGGCGTTCCGGCGCCGGCGCCAACTTCACCGCCGATCGTCGTTTTGTACGTACGTTGTAGCGACCATCACGCGTCCTGTACAATCAACGAGTCAACATTCGTATTGAAGCTTCAGAGCATGGATTGATATTATAACCAAAATATTTGCTATGTAGAGCTATATGGACGGCGTCTCAGATAGGCGAAAATACACATAGGCTTAGATCATGCTTTTTTAAGCTGTTTTTAAAGAATCTTTTTTCTTCTTTCAAGTAGCGCTCGTTTTCCTTTAGTTTGAGGACTTTTATCGACTTTAAGTAAAGAAACTCTAAAAGAAAGATATTGTTTCAATTTTTCACCAATTACGCAAAATCACGCGAAAGCAAAAAACCCCTTAGAGATTGGTTCAATAATTGTTATTTTACTTTGAATTAGTCAGTAATAAACTAGAAAAAATTCCAGCCGAGAATGTTAATGGTGAAATCATTTAAAAATCATGCAGGAGATTGACGCTACAGCAGATTGACTGAAGCTAATTTTAAGCAATCATTCGGTTACTTTAGAAAGGCGTTGTTGCGGAATCTTCATTTAGTCTCGAGTCTTAAATTACTGGGGAAAGGTGCTGTTGGGGACAATTCACACAATCTTCATTTATTTCATTTTCAAGCTATCATAAATTACTTTTTTCCTCCGAATATTTTGCTGAAGCTTTATTTTTGCTACTTCAAGACGTCTATTAGACTTAATTAATGCCAAAAAAATTTTGTTTCCAATTTTTTTTAGAATAGTTCTGGCTTATTATTTATGTATCTAGTCTTGCTTTCGCATCTATTCTCTTTTCTTCCGAGGTATTTTCATTCAGTTCTCGGATAAAAAGGCTCATTTAATTCGAGGTATAATCTGTCAATGTGATATGGTATACAAAAACAGACATAACAAACCGATATAAAGCCTATGTCCAGTTCTGTGCCCTAACTTCAAAACGATGGACTGTTATGTTATAAAAGATATTATCTACTGTTGATGGACTGGATGTTATAAAATATATTATCTACTGTTATACAAATATTTACAGTTATGACGAATATACGTTATAGAATAATTTTTTCAAAGTAACAAAAATTCATGACAAGGGACTGACAAAGTAAAAAATACGCAATAATTCCCTTTACTCGATAATCACGATACGCACAGATGACAATGGATGGACGGCAACTAAGGACTTTGTACCAGTAATCTTGGTGAAACAGGGACTGATTTTTAGAGCTTTTAATTGTTAACTTTATTATTAATCCATGTAATTTACCGTTTCTTATCAGCTGGATAATATTGAGAGAAGCATCGTCTATTAGAAAAAAAAATCATACACTTAACATGTTTTTTTGTCTATATAACACTTTGAAACATTAAGCTATTATTGGCTTATATATTTTTCATTTCGATTCATACAAAAAGTTTTATAATTGACGCATTATTATTTATAAAAATGTTACAGAGCTACTAAATTTATAATTTGTTGAAAGCCTTATATTAGTTTGCATTATATTAGTTTATTAATTATATTAGTTTGCATTATTTACTCTCTTATTTATTGTATTTATTTATTACACATGTGCAAATTTTTTAAAATTTTGCTATACTGGGTACACTTGTATTCTAACATTCCCACATCAAGATACTATTCTATGTTGAATATTTAGTTCCTTAGATATAAGTGGAAAAAACGAAACTAAAGCTATAAATTATATTATCAGCAAAAATTCAAATTGATTAGAACAATTATGATACACTAAATAGAAACAAATTAAAACAATAATTGAATAACAAATAATAATTAAGAAAGAAAATACAGGAATTACATTAATTAATTATTTATTAATAATATATTAACCCTCGAGTAATATCTCATAAATGGACAGCTGTATTGGGTTGACGAATTAGCGAATATAATGCTTTGAAAATTTGTATATAGAGCCCATTAATTTGGTTCGATCATTTAAGTACGTAGCTAAGCTCAGACTACTCTGCACTCGGTACCACTGCTAGGCAACTCCAGAGAATTCGTGCTGACAGGATTGCACTTAAATTACGGTGGAAGAATCTACGTGTGGTGAACTCGATAATTATTGGTCTGCGATAAGGTGCCGCGTCGACGGCGGAGTCGCGCTAGCAGCGTCGCGACCGATAGCTGCGGGCACGGCGACGTCACGCCTGACTCACCGCGCGACGCACGCGCCCGCCGCGTGCCGACGATAACGATGTACGACAAGCGTCTTTGTACCTTTCTATCGGAACCATAGGAGCTTCGGCAGCTATACATCATATTGGTATAGCAGTTGAACCTATTGAAAAGCTAAGGACTGGGAATTGAGCCATTCCTGGGGAATTCTAGGTTTATTTTCCCTGTGTTTGGAACTGCTGAATTTGGTTTAGGTTACACCGGTTTCATTTCGCGTAGGCTAGAGTAATATAGCTTATATGTCAGTCCATGCTCTGATTTATCTTTGTTCTATTTTCTTAAAATCAATTCACGTAAGTGGTAACGTCGTGATCGAGTTTAAAAAAGGAGAAAATTTGGTTTTTATCCCACGAAACCACACTCGAGTTTGGGAATTCGCGATATTATATTATGAGTTAATACATGCTAAAATCAATCTACAGAATTTTCCTTACAGTGTTAAGTAATAAAATCCTAATAAAGGAACCTAATTAATAAAATGAATGATGGATGCTATCCTACAGAAATTACTTCAGATTTAGGATAAAAAGTGATATATATATTCCTACGCCAAATTCCTTGTAGGTCTCTTAAGAAATTACGGAGATCTAGAGTAACAAACATCCATCCATTCACCCAAACTTTTCACTGGTTAGGATTTCTTTTTCTACGATAGTTGCGTTTTACCCTATAGACAAGATAAGACATAAATGGTCTCAATTTGATCATCCGTTCAATCTGTCTAATACAAGTGATGCTAGATCCAGTTGTGTTGCGTAATAAATTACAACATAGTAAAGTGTAATACGTATAGCTATATCTCCAGGTTCGTTTTCACTTTCAAGGCGACCAATACTCGGGTGATTGTTCTACTTGTGAACTTAGCTCTGAATTTTGACTTTTCGGAATGGTTCAAAAAGGGCCCAATCGCATCTTATAATTCCAAAATGGATTGGTTCGATTCAAATTAGCTCATATTAATTCTTTTAATCAATTGAAATCGTTTTGGTCGATTTAATCTTATAAATAACTGTATAAATTTCAAAGTTCACGTAAAATGAATACCGAATGTACGAAGATGATAGGTCTTTTAACAACGCGTGCATCGAATGTGATTGATTTTAAATGAATCTTGCAGTGTCATAATACGATAATTTTTTAGTAAACTTGTGATAATATAATTCGTCTGTTTTAAAAATTTGCGTGTGATTTAATTAAACAATTGAATTGTCATTCTAAGGGTTATCTCCGTCTTTAAGCGCCGGCTTTGTTTTAGACATTAATATTGAAATATTCATAAAGGGGTTATCTTCTTAAATTTTAAGAACCGGAAATACGTTTTTGTTTAATGCGACAAGTTGAACTTTAATACACTGAGACTCAGAATGAAAATATATTTAGTTATTCTCAGGCTAATTTTTTTAATAAATTCGACAGAAAACTTAGGTGGAGGGCGCCCTTAAGCGAACCTTTTTCTGGGGTCTCAGGTATTCAGTGTGTTGAAGAAATGGATGATTCGTTTTTTGAGATGTTCGCTTTAGACCGGAGGTTATCAAAATTATTCGTCTCGTAGCCGACTTGCCGATTTTTTTTCAGTAGATTCCCCTCCGCCACCTGCCTATTATTGAATTTTCTTAAACATATTAACATCAAATGCGTTTGTCACAGCTGACACAGTGCTGCTCATTTTTTTTGTAGAGAGAACAATAGTAAAAAAGAAAAACATATAATTTTTCTCAAATTTTTATTTAACAGACACAAAATGCAAGTAAATATTTGGATTTGGGAAGAAATTAATCCGAACCTAGTGAAATTAATATATAAAATTCATGCACAAATGTGAAGATGTTAATGGGTAGGATGGGAATTATGTCCTGATAAAAATTGTTCTATATTTGTCTTCAAAATATTGAGGTACGAGTCACAAATCCTCACGTACGGTGAACTGAAGTGTTTTTTTTTTCTTAAAAAGATTGGCAACTGCACTAAAACTCCTTCCCGCGAGATAAGAAGATGAAAATGGCAACGGATGTATCTTAATGAAGCTGGAACTACTGATATCCTTTTCTGAACTGCTCCGTAAGTTCTTTGTTAGTGCTTATTCTGATCAGTTCTTGTAATATGATACGAGTATCTTAACGGTATATTCTAAATAGGTTCCAGTCACATGGGGGACACGCACTACTTACATCTCGCGGACTGCCATAACTTTTTCTCGCTGACGGGGGATCCACACCAACAAGTCGAAATTGACCCCGGGGCTATATTCCACTTTGGGAATCATTGGTTTAGACGATGTCACAAACTTGGATATCTGAATATTAGACAGCACGATTGATATATGATGCTACATTGAATATGATATACATACATATGCTTTGTACCTTTACTGATTGATGCAAGATTTAGCCCTAATAGATTTTTGCCACAGTTTCCTTAATATGATCTTTATCTGTCACTGTTAATTGAATTTTAAACACAAATTCGCTTTTACGATCGTATGCCATTATAATGTTCGTAGTTAATTTACATTTGTTACCCTCAAACATATATATATATATATATATATACATATATATATATATATATATATATATGTATATATATATATATATATGTATATATATATATATATATATATATATATATATATACACATTTTTTTTAGATTAAATGAACTTTTGGGTTAGGTGATATTGTCCAGGGTCATATTGGTTATTTAAGCTCTTGTGTTTATTAATTCTGAATAACGGAAATTAAACTTTAATTCGACACAGACCTAATAGAATTTTTCGGAATTCTGGGAGTAAGGTAAGAGAAAGATTCGGTTAAGTGAATGCTGTCGTGCAGTGGAATCATTTTCAAAGTTTGATGGTAACATCGGGAAGAAGTTTAATTTTAATGTCTCGTAAGTATTCTTAAGATATGACCCACATACGAATTAACATTTATTTTTTACCAATGTTTATAATTTTTATTTAAACTTCTCCTGCACTAGGATATTAAATTTACATGGTCTCTATGTTACATATAACAAAGTCAAATGACCTCGGAATTATATTAAATTATACTAGATAATAATTTGGAGAGAAATTAAAAAACCTTGAAAATGTTGGCTTCACTGACAAATATTTATCGCGTGAACCAGTATCGAATACACAGTCCTCATGTCATTCGGTTTATGACAGAGGCACATCTGTTCATATAAAACCGCTTGTTTTATATGAATAGAAGCACACAGTTAAGTAAACAGCCGATTCCAACTACGCGAACCACAATGCCGTTTTCAGATCGCGTAGGGAGGCGCGACAATCGCGGCAGCGACCAAATGAGTCCGATGGAGGCGGGCGGCGCCGGCCCGCTTGTCGCGCGGCCATACTCGCCGGATATTCAAAAATAAGTATATCTCTCTAGTGGCCGCCGCCGAATTGTGGCGTCTAACGACGTGCATAAATCTCCAGTAAAAATAACCCGTCGCTGCTTGTTTACGCTGTCGCGGCCGCTCTGGCGCCACCCTTCGCTTGGCGGACGGGCCCTATACTTCGCAGCCGTCGTGAGATAGCAGATATTCCCTTATGGAGTAACACGAGATTTTTTTGTGTCGTTTAATTTGTTTGATGAAACCAATACCAGTTCATATAGCAACACGCATCAGTAGAATTCCAGACGGAAGTCTATTTTAAATAATAGAAAACTCAGCTCGTCTAAGAAATTACGTGTAGGAGTTGTATTTTTGACCGAGTTCATTAGTAAAAGTGTGAAATTATGATACATACTGAATACTAGAACTGAGATAAGCTTTTAAAAATCTCTTTCTGAATGATTAAATATATTCTAATAGATTTTTTAATGTTGTCTAAATTCCATATTGTTAATGTTAACATTAATCTTATTGTTATTTAAAGATAAAACAATTTAGTCTTAACATTTGACAGTACCAATATATTCAATGCACGAGGCAACGTAAATACGTTACTAACCAAAAAAGAATTACAATTGTCGAACTCCTGACACTGGTGTTAAATTTAGCGCAAAAATAGTAATGCCATAGATAAATATGACGCGATATACGTCACTGCCAGCTAACTGTACCATAGACAGTCGAGTGCTTTACGTCAAAATTTGGCGGCAGGAAGTAGTCGGAGTGTGTTCCGGTGCGCGCGCTCGAAAAGGATGCACCGGACGGACGCGGGCGCCGGATGCGCCATATTAAATTTCACGCCACCGCAGCGCGCCTCATTTCGTACGAAGCGCCTCGCTGCAACGTCAGCTTTCTTTATTTTTTCATTCATTCAAACATAACAAGGAGCTTATTATGTATAATTAGGACAGATCCGTTCATGGGATGCGCGTGTGCCGTGTGTGTACACATTTCGGTAGGGCTTCTGTACGTTCGCGTGAATGAATCCGTTCGCTCCAATTCCAACAAACATGTGTTCATTTATTATTTTACCTTGTACTTTCTTATGCTAAATAACTAGAGAACAAGGATATGGACGTCGCCTCCTGAATTTTAATTATAAATTGATGATTATGTTTAATGATATCATCAAATAATATTTGAAGAATCTCTGTTTTGTGTTGTATTTGCTTGTGTTTCCTATATTTCTTGTGTTTTATTACATTTTGTGATTGTGACACATTTAGTTTTTTTTTTAAAATAATGTTCCTAATTTGAGCGCTAAAATGCAAATGCGTTTGTTGTCAAGGTATCAATTACAATTTCGATTCCCGACTATTTTAACACACGACAATTATCAAATTATCTTTAAACTCGCGCAAAATAAGAGTTCAACGGAAAACTCAAATGAGTTTTCCGTTGAATTCTTATTTTCACCCACTCTACCACGGCGTTTCTTTTCAACACCTCGAGTTTCCCGCAAGAGGATTATTCTAGTTTGTTTACAAATAACTCTCGATCCCACCTCACGTTCTAAATATAATAGTTACGTGGAGCCCACGTATTTACAATAATTAAAACCGATGTCATGATTCAGAGGGTTTGGCAGCACCGCGGCCGCTTGCGCCACGTGCGCGTCAGAACAATGATGCTCCGCTCTTGGCTCCACGCGCCGCTCCTTGCCGAGGAGGACAATAGATGGTGGGGGCGCCAAGTGAGATAATACCTCGCACTCCAATTATAATAATGACTAATGGCAATGAATGGAACTCTTGTAGTTCATTCATTCATCTCCGATGTACTTACTTTCAAGATACGCTTCCGAGAAATCCATGCGCTGCGAGTAAGTCAGTGTGACGGGGTGTGAAAGTTGAAATTTCATTATCCAACATTAATGGACATTTATGTTCCTTACTAAGAACTTTCGACGTCGTGTTTCTGTCTATTTACGTATCGACGTTATCTCCTAGTCAGTTGCGAGTAAGCAACGGTGACGATATGCAGCCTGGTTTATTCGCGTAGATATGGTGCGCCATAATTTCTTTAGCTTCCGCGGAATATAGCATGAAGGGTGACCAATCCTCTCTTTTACCGTGAAACACATGTTCATGCGCGGAATATATTAATATCAAATATATTCATTCTACGCCCTTCTGCAATGGCAACTGCCGCCTTATAGTAGATATACCCATAATTTCGATAATTTTTTTTATGAAACAAATTATATAAAGTGACAATGTCTACTCGAGTTTCGAACGCGCATGCACGAACAAATATAGTTTAATAAATGAAACTTTAAATATTTGAATAAAAACAATATTATTAAAATTTAGAAACCTCTATTCCAGACATACTGTATGTGTATGTGCATATTTCCATAAATCTGTAATGCTGAAATAAATTGATATCAGGTTTTTTAAAATAAAAGAAAATTTCCTCGAACCATTTCGGAGTATAGCATAGTTAGATTTAGAAATTTGGTTGAGTTCTAGGTATTCTTTATCTTACAATTTTCTACAGATTTTCCGCAAATTTTCCACACTTACTCCCTACTCATAGCAACAAATCTCAAGGGGGTGGCGCTTCTCATCCCATTCCCTAACTCTGTGTGGGAGGTGAGAGTTTGAAAAAGACGGGGCAACGCCGGTTACTTAAACAATTTATAATTAAATATTAAATGTACAACTGAGTAAGTTTTTATGAGTTTATATTAATTATTATTTTTTTATAATGGTCCAATTACATTAACGTCTTGTTATCATTAGATTTGTCTACCCTACGGCATTATGACTACAAATACCAAACTATGGCGTTAAATTAAAATACCGACCAAGTGCATGTCGTGACACACGCAAAGTAGTTTTGTGCCTTGCAAGTTGACAGAAATAATTTTAATTGAAAGCCTAGATTTTTTTCAAATGTTTCAAACAATTTGCAGGAAAATTAGAAGAGGGGGGGGCAAATTGCACTTTAATTTGAAGCCTAATATTTCGCAAACGGGTCTTAAAATTATTAAAAAGTCGAAAATATAACATCAATTTATATATATGCAAAATTTTATGCATACAGATTTAAAACTGTCGAATTTTTAAACTGTGACAGACGGGAGGACGGATGTGACAAAATTATAAGGGCATCTCGTTTCATCGCGGAACCCTAAAAAAGAAAACGAGGAGAAATACGTTTCTGTTTATATATTTGCAAATATAAGTTAAAAACTCAATTTAACTTTTTTCATCCGTTTTCAAATGGGTTATGGACAAATTTACTTAAAAACGCTTGTCAAACAAGCTCATTGCTTTCCTGTTCGATCAGATAAATATGACGAAATTGACATGGTCGTTTAGTAAATCTGAATTGTTGGCCCTGGCGAACTAACTGACCTTAACTCTTCTTGCTTATGGTTAGCTTGGACTGATGACGTTCATTTCATGTAATTAGCAGGTGTGATATGTATTAATATTTATGGTCACTCGAATCGACATCTTTACCAGGTAGCATAACATAAACATATAACATTGTATGTTCGCAAAGATTTTTCATTTTCCGTGGAAATCAGAAGAAATAATTATACCAATGTTAATAACTTAAATATTCTGCTCCAAAATTGTATTTTTATGAAAAACAGTGAATCTCCGTAAATCATAGCACTTGCAGTACTATGACATCAATTTAACGACATTAAGTTTCAAATATATCTGGTTAAAATGTTATTTGGTTTAAATAAGTATATTAGTTGTGTTAAAGTAAATACAAATATAGAGGGCCCATCAACACAATCAGATCAGACTGCGTTATGTTCACGTGATGTTTTTCTTCATCCATGGGTAAATGTGCGTGGATATGGATAATTGCATAATGTAATATAAATAAAAATACGTTAGCTTTATATGTAGGAGTATAAATAGAAATACGGTTAGCTTTGTATCCGATATCCGTAGTCGATGTTCTTTTATTAGCAACTGATAAAAAGCAAACAAAGAAATATATCTTGAAACGATAACGTAAACGCATTAAAAAAGGAAATACTCGTATTAAAAAATATGAGCCCATAAACCCGGTAATATGAGTAATTGTTAAGGAAGATGAAAATTAAGAAACCGTGAATGAAGAATAGAAGTCTAGAGACACATGTTTTGTAAAAAATACCGTGATATCCTTGGGTTTTGTAGACTTGTCCAGGATTTGAATAAAAATCTTATAAACCGAAATTAGGTGTAGTGATTGTTTACAGCTAACGCTGCGCCAACTTCGATTAGTGATGACAAACCTTTAATGCGCTTGACTTCCCTATGTTAACTGCCAGTACCGCGAACTATTCAAAAAGCATTACTTGCGCCATTTGAGATAATTGAATTGTTCTGGTGCCGATTGCAGCGCCGTACAGCCTCCGACCGCCCACAAGTGAGCGTGGACAGGCGACCCCACGCGGCCCGAGCGCGTCGCGATTCGCCGATCGTACAATCGTCCGCGAGTCACGACATTTCATCCTTCTACGCTCAGTATTTATTATTGAGATTTATTTTATTACCTCTTAATTAATATTCCGCTACGCGATCGTGACCGTATTTAATTAATGTAGGTATATCTTATTAGGTATCTTGTAAGTTTGTTGTAAGACGAATTTTGCGGTGTTAGTGCGTAATTAAGTTTGTGGAGGCCGTCGTGGTTTTATTTAACTGTTGACATTTTTATTGCTATATCTGTGTTAAGTTTGGTTTCGATAATTACATAAGATAATTTCCATAAATCTGCACCACGCTAATATAGACGAAGACGAAGAAAATGTGGTAAAACGATATTTACATCGTTTTTCGTGACACGTGGCACACACAGTATTGTTTGTCATGGAAAACAGTGACGCAAATTAATTTAAAGTATAATTTTCATTAAACGTGTTAAGTTTTAATATATAATAATCATATGTTTTAATATATATAAATAATAATAATCATTTTAATGAATTATAAATAAAATTAATATTATGTACAATTCCGTTAACATTCAGCAATATTGAATGTTATGATAAAACTGCATTTTGATTTCTTTTTTAAATTTTTGAATTAAATAATCTTGGTTATCATTTTTGGCGTCGTTCAAGTGAATAACAAGAAGTAAAAGGCAGGCGTGAGTAATACCTACTAAAAAGTAACTATAAAAGGGGCTATAGCAAATAATAAATTGTAATTTTTTTAATTCAGTAAAATGTTAAATTGTTAAAATTAATAAGTAATTAAATATATTATTTAATTACTTATTAATGTTAACAATTGTAACATTTTACTGAATTAAAAAAATAAAGGTAAACAATTAAAAAATAGTCGTAAGTATTTCTGGCGCGGTCTTTTTAGGTTATTTTATGAGAGTTTAATTAATTACAGTGATATTGTTATAAAAAAAAAGAAAAAAAAAAAATATATATATATATATATACACACACACACACACAGTCGTGGCCTTATAATTAAGAAAATCATAGTATTGTATTCTTTAAAAAGATGTCAGAGTACTTTTCTGATATTACATGGTGTACATCCAGAAAAGTTGGTACTTTTTTTAACTATTTTGATGTGTTTAAAACAACATAAAACTAAATAATATGTTTAATTATAATAGGATTTATTAAAAAATAATTATTAACAAAAAAGTATGTCATAACATTAAAACTTGTCTGGCCTACTAATTAAGAACAGGTTATTGAAGTTGAAAATATGAAAATAAGATCTTTTTTCAGGTAACTTCTGTTAAATGAAGATGTTATTCACTGCAGTACACTAATACTTAGTTGGAAATCCTTTATTTTCAAGAACTGCTGCACATCGCCTTGACATTAACTCCACCAGAGCTTAACAGCGTTCTGCTGGAATAGTATTCCAAGCCTCTTGTGTTTCTTTGAAAAGTTCATCCAAGTTTTTAATGTTTTTATTTACCAGTCTTTTCTTCACATCATACTGAAGAAAAGCCTGGTAAATAAAAATGATTTTCTATTGGGTTAAGGTCGGGGCTGCAGGAAGGCCACTCGATCACGTCTACTGAATTAGTTGTGAACCATTCCTTAACTGATTTGGCTGTGTGTTTGGGATCATTATCTTGTTGGAACTTCCAAACAACTGGCAGATTTTCCTCTGCATATGGTAACATGGTATTCTCTAGAATATGTTTGAAGAGATTTTGGTCCATGTTACCTTCGATTTTTACCAAGGGTCCAACACCGAACCAGGAGAAGCAACCCCACAATTTGATATTACCCCCACCGTGTTTCAAAGTCACAGTGGTGTTGAAAGCTGTATTTGGTGGTCTCCGTACATATTGACGGCCATCAGACCAAACTCTATTTATTTTAGTCTCATCAGACCATAGAAGATACTTCCACTGCTGTAGAGTCCAGTTCTTGTGTTCAGAAGCAAACTTAATTCTGGCCTCCCTGTTTCGCTTGCTCACTAAGGTCTTCTTGCGCGCCACTCTACCATACAATTCTGCTTCATTGAGACGTTTTCTTATGGTCCTGGTAGCAAGTCCTGATGGATCCTCACCAAAAAGTTTTATGTCAGTTGATGTGAGTTTGGGGTTAATTTTCGCCATACGAATAATTTGGGCATCAGTCCTTGGGGTGGACTTACGAGGACGTTTCTTTCTTGGAACATATTCATAAGTCTCATGTCTCTTAAAATGTTTTATAGCATTAAATACTTTAGTTCTGGAATATTTTAAGTGGTCAGCTACCTTCTGATATGACCATTTCTGGTCAAGGACTAGAGATGCAATAATTTTTCGAGTGAATTCATTACAACTAGTGTCTTCCCATTTTTCCTCACAAAAAACAACCAACCTTCTTGTGGCCAAAATATAGTCAGAAAACAAAAGAGTACTAAAAAAATTATAATCAACTGCACTATTCAACTGTATCTTCAATAATGAGCTAAGTAAACTGTGATGTTCTTAATTAGTATGCCAAGCAAATGTTACCCATTTGAACAAAGGGTCAGATCTATTGTTAATTTTCCAAGAAATGCAGTAACAGTAAACCCCTGTTTAAAGTCATTAGTGATTCCTGGTATTATCACAAAGAGCCTGAGTGCAACTTCACTTACATTTGCACATTTAGATGTTGAAAAAATAATTAATCCTTAATTATTATTTAACAAAATATTCATGTTCCTAATTATGAGGCCACCACTGTATATATCGGAAGTGATATTAGATTGGTGTAATTAATGAGCCGCCCACTCTTATAGGTGCCGATTGGTGTGGGGGAGTGCTCAAACTCCGTAGGCTCAAGTATCGACACCGATTACACAATCCACACGCTGATAAAAGTAGCGTTGTGTAACGGCGCCTATATCGTCTGCATAGTTGGTTGCGCAATCGTTTATGGAGATCTTGGCTTCCAACCAACTGGTGCCGACAGCAGTTCTCTCCTCGATTTTTTTCCAATTTCTAAACGGATTTACCTACAAAATAATCTTCAAGGTTTTGGTTGTGCAACAGGGAGTTGTTTGAAAAAAGGGCAGTCGGATGACACGTCGACCGAGATGTCAAATTTTGATTTATTGCTCCGAGAGCCCTGGCCAAATTTTAGTTTTGTCTAAATTTTAATGTCACTTTTATACTAATGATATTACCCGTTCCGTGTTAGATAAATTAGAAATGAAAAGAAAAAGATTAAAAACGTATTGAAACAACAAAAAGATTTATTTTCAAACTACCATTTTCACCTGCTCCTTGCCAAGGAAATTTGAGCTTTTATTCATACCTCTGGATCTTCAACCTTCCTCGATATCCCCAGAAGAGATCAGGACTATTGAATTTAAACGTGCAATTTTAATTCAATGAATTGTTTCCAATAAAAGTTGTAGTATTATTTTGAAATAGTACAGTATGGTGGTGATTCATAACGTATTCATCTATATGAAACATTTCAAGATTATAATTTTATTCGAAATTTAATAATTTTTTTAAAAGTTTTATATGCTTTTTAATTTAAATTTTAACGATTAATAATATTTTATGAATATTATTTAATCACGTGGTGAAAACCGCATCAAAATTGACCAATCAAAGATTTTGACATGAAAACACGCACAAACATGCGAATAAATGCAATATAAAAATACAACACATCCACTTCAAATGCGTATAATCATATGTTTTCTCCATTGTGTCGTTAGTAAAAATTACTTAATACATTTATTTTTATCGTTACTGGAAAGTACAACGTGAGATTTTAATCTTTTAAATGTTCGTACTGTCGTAGTTAAACGTCGCGCTACAGAGCTATAATGCAATTAGGACTATGGAATTTCTTTAAATCATTATATAATTGTATCTTTAATAATCTGAACACACAAAATCGAAAGTAACGGCCTGAAGACATTATAATATTATAATTTGATATGCGTATAAATGAATTCCCCAATACGGCTCCGGGCGCAATGAAACGTATGAAACTCGACACAATAGCATACCGCACTCAGGCACGAACTGGGCGACGACATTTATAAGACGGCTAGATGAACGATTTCATTGCGTAATTGCCGCATGCAAATTTGACTTACTCTCTTACATTACCAGTCTGCCATTTTGTAAGTCGTATTGAATTACGACACTTATTTATCCTTTGTTCGGTGCTATATGCTAAGAAATAGCGTCATTAATTGCTAGATCGTGTTAGGGATGAAATAAAAATAAAAATTATGTTGTAAATAAGTTTAGGGTACATGTTCTCGTATTGAAATATTGATTAGGGTAAATAAAGCCTTAATATAAAAAAGGTTAAAAAAATTAAATGTATACTAGACTAAAGTAACTCCGAAATTTAAGTTTCAATTGTAGTTAATGTTTTTATTGCATAAAGAGGAGTGTAGTTATATAATAATCGTAGTATGCAGTTACGACTGTAAAAAATAATGAAAAAGAAAAAAGGTTATAAATGAAAACTTTTTCTAAAATGCAATTTTCCTTGTATCATAATAATTTAAACAGTAATGAAACGTAAACATAATTAAAAAATCGCTTATCCTAATAAAAATTACGTTATCTGTAAGTTTTTAAATGAGGCATCAATTCTGTTCGTATATTACAATTGAAAACGACAAACGGAAGAGACCATTGTAACCAAATACAGTGCTAAAAACTAATTGAATTACTTTCATAACTACTCTGCGTTCTTTATGCAATTAGGGATAAATAAACTAATACCATTATATATTTGAAAAACTTTAAGAAGATTTCAAATACATTTGCGTAGAAAAAGTCGAAGAAACGTAGGTTTACTGTTATGCATTTTGTTTATTTATGAATGGAAATACAGCACAAACCTTATATACCTCTATAAATTATCTTAATGTGAAATTCCCAAAAGTAAAAAAAAAAAAATACGTTGCATAGAAAAAAATAATCAATATAAGAAAATCAAATTCCATTGGCAATGGCAGCAAAATTTTGCATATGGCAAGTGGATATACAGAAATCTAGTGAATTACTGTCTCAAATAATAAATAAACGATTTTCCCATCTTCGTAATGCATTTTTTATTGGAATACTCACAATAAAATAATATTAATAATATTTTCGGAAATAAAAGTTATGTTTTTGCGCCCGCGTCACAAATTTTTATAAAAAAACATTTTTTATTAAGAAATATGCCATTAAATACAAAATAGACATTACATCAATAATAACTACGCCCTATAATAGATATATACTTTCATTCCATAATCACAAACACAAATTAAAAAAAAATAATCATACACGATTATCAAAAAATCATTGCGCCAGAAATACTTGTATGCTGCAGACCAACGTTTTACCATTCCATTCTTTATTTCGTCCTCTTTCCTGTGATATATAATTTTCTATATGTTTATTTCATTTTAACCTGACTACGTCTGGGGCGTGTTAGTCCCATAGCGTTGCTCAAATTTTTTTGAACTTTCGTCCTCCGTATGGGGATTATGGGGTAAGGTAGGAATTATCTTTTACATAATAAGATGCATCTTACTAATGTAAGCCAGTAATTGAAGCAGGAGGAAAAGCCCGAACGGCAGATGTGTCACTCTTATTGCTGTATTTTATTAACGAAAGCGCTAAGCCAACTAATCTAATATACTACAATCACTGGATACATATTACAGAAAAACTATATTTGTAAAATTTGGGAAAATAATAATCATTTTCCTGTTACAAACCTATAATTGTTCGCAGCGTAGAAATTATTCATTTGTTTTTCACTAACGCCGCGTTTTGTGTGCCACACTCACGCACACATCTATATTTTTCCTTTGTTAATTTTACAAGTAGCGTTAAGTTTTTTCGGCTATTTAATAGCTTACAAGAATTGTTGACGCACCAAATTGTGTAATATTGTCAAATGCATTTGACTAACTATTTCTTTCTCTTCTTTTTTTCAGGTAAGTCGAAAGTTTACATCATCCTTTACTGGGAAATCGCTTCAGCGCTATTAGGTATAGTATATTATCCAAAATAATAAAGACGATATGTTTTGTTTTCATTAGTCTCAACGTCTGAAATCTTCTACCAAAATGCACAATTTTTAGCTAAAATTACGTTCAGAATTCCTGAAATGTTTTAATTTGGATTTACTTTTTATATGCCCAGATCGACACAATAATATATTTTTTGTAAAACTAGTTGTCCAATTATCTTACAGTTTTTCTTAGTAAACTCTGACTTCTGTCACTATGAACTGCACAATTTATAGATACAGTGGGAATGAATTTAATTGAATAATCAAATTTCGAAACACTTTTATCAAGACTTTTATGTAACAATGTAACGTAAAGTTTATCTAGTGACAATGGAACCTCGTCTACGATCCATCTGGTGACTTATCCATAATTCTTATCTATAATGTCTATCTCATCTATAATTCGTCATTCGACACGCTTATTTGTCTGGTATTAATAACAACTGGGCGGGAATGGACTTGAAAATTGCACAATTAATATTTCTGCTCCTAGTGTTAAATCGGATTTAAGGCTTTGCAGTTATGTCATAGAATGTAAACTTCTCGTTAGCATTCTAAAAATGTGTATAGACACCCTACTAGAGTTCTCAAAAGAAAAATATTTGTATTGTTTCACAATGACCACAGTTCACGCATGGCGTTACTTGGGGTTACATTTTTTGTTCATTTTATATAAGTATAAGGCATTTTTTTATGTCAACTATGAACGAAATTGAAAAAGTCAAACAAAACGCGCGATAACGCGTACGCAATTTCTTTACGGCCCTTCGCGCACCTTGCGCTAACGCAAAATATTTCGAGTCTTTTAATATACCAAGTTTAAACTATGTTTACGCATTGTATTCCAATATTTCATAAATATAGTTTTTATATCTTCTTAGATAAAGACTTTCGAAACTGCTAATTATGACACTGACTGACTTACTGGTCATCTGAACCTCTGACCTACTTTCAGTCGACTTGGAAACATTAAATTGGGGACGTAGCTAGGTTTTTATATATACCTACAGGAATGAAAAGTCAGAAACAAGGAATTTTTTTTCACTCAATTTATAAGTACCATTTTTTCCCAATAATTTGATCTATATTCGTAATTAATGTAAGTAGGAAAATTGGTCGAGTAGTTTTAAGAAAAAAAAATCTAAATTAACTTTCTGAAGGAGTTTCTTTGAAAAATTAGTAGTGCAGTTAAGTGTAGAACATTTTTGTTGGAATTTTCCTTGATCAAAGATTGAATCTAAATTATTATCATCTGGGTTTAAAGATTATGTTTATACTAGATTACCTTTACTTGTACCTATTTTGAAGGTCACATTATTGTAACTGCTTAATGGTGATCTTTTTATACTAGATATTTGCTAAAATACATATATTCTTTGTAACTAAATACATTTAATTTTACTGGCAATGGATGGTGATACTGGTGTTTTATATCGCGGTTATGTTTTATTCTTATAAAAACTATAAAACGCTTTTAAGCATATCACCGCGTGTCATTCCGTGGATTTGCGACATTTTAATATTGAGTGCAGGTCTACGCGATAAAGGAATTTTGACAATTTTGGCTTATAATTTAAAAGAATTATTGATTTTGCTTAGCGTTTTGAATTTTTCCAAGTCATTTCTATATACTTGAATTTACTACGTTATAATTTAGTGAGACGTATTTTTCGTAATATTCAGTAAACATTTTTAGTAAGAAACCGTGACGTTATCGTCAAAACATAAAAAGTGCGAAATTGGCAAGTTCTCTTTAGATCATCATATTTGTAATTTTATTTTATGTAAAGGGAAAAGAACAATCACAAACTATTTTCAATATTCTGTGAAAACTAAATACGAAATAAGCTTGTGTTGTAACATTTCCACCGAGGACAAAGAAAAATAAATAAGACATTTAAAAAATATCAAATTAAATACGATTATAAATGTAACATTGTTAATTTAAATAAGCCAAATAATATTTTGTTTGAATGAGACATGAAACACGAAAAACACTTGTAATAAACGTATTAATTAAAGAAAACTGCAATTATGGATTATAAGTTAGCAGAGAAGGTTCAAGTCAAAATAACCGTTAAGCTAAGTAAATTATTTATTTGTGTCGAGTATTTAAAAGGTATACATAAACCTTTTTGAGTACTTAACATAACTTGGCAGGTCCTTGTTTCTGCAATATGTTTTACTTATTTTTTAAACTTGTGTTTTGAGGTATCTAAATGCTAAAACTTACTATGTTTTAAAATTGATTGGGATATATTCCGTAATTTATCTTTAGTGTAGTTTTGAAAAACTTGCCGAGTTCAAAATATAAAGTTTTGTTAAGTATTCAATAAAGGTTGTATTTACTTTTCAAATTTGAATTTTATATTAATTTTGGCGTAGAGCAACTATACGGAACTTGACGTTTATTTTGATGTCAACATAGAAAAGACAGCTGATTTAATGATTTAAAGAGAACTTGCCCCATTTTTCTTTTTTGATGGGGTTTTACTTATTCTTATATGGTCGCTAATAATTCAATTGCTTATAACGCTAAGCGGCAATGATTTAATAGTTTATGCGGTACCGCATAAACTATGTAACCTGTTGTTTTGTATTGTTTACATATTCGTACAAAACATCACTTTTCGACCATTACAACTTTCGATAAATGAAAAAAAAATACTTAATAACGCAGTCAACGCGAAGCGATATTTTCGTCACCCCGCACTCCCCGACCGCCCCCGTCGTACCCTTCACCCAAAGTAATACACATTTTGTTTATTTATTTATCATCATGCGAGGCTGGCGTGGGAAGTTATTGTTCCGTTAGTTATCCGAAAGCCACGATAAACCCGCGCGCACCTATCTGGTGCCGACTTCTTGACCCCGGATCTTGCCCGAGAGACGAATGTACGGTATCAGCAGCGTGAGTACAATAGAAAATGTGGCATTTCATTTCGCGTATCTAGCTGGCCACGCGTTGTATTTGGACTTAGACTTATTAAACTAAGTTCGAATGTGAGTTTAGAAAGTCAGCCGCGGCTCGCCAATTTGGATGTCTTTTTGTAGCGGGCAGCTGTTGCTAGCTCTCGCATATCACTAAGCTCAACAAGCGTATGGCTTCACTCCTATGGCGATTTATTTATTTTGTTAGCTTACGCTTACAGAAATAAAACCGAAAGCCTTATTATTTTGCTGTAACTAATATGTACGAGAAACATTTTCAGCAGTACTCGCAATCCTCCTTTTAACAATCAATCTTTAACGATTATTTTATAAAAGTATCTTTTCTTTCGAGTTATCCAATGGATAAATTATGTATATATTTATTTTGAAGTTTTTTAGAAGTTCAAAATTTGACGTGACGTAAATATAGATATTGTTTACAATATGATGCTTACAAATATAGTGAAAAAAGCTATTAGGTACAGTAGAGTTCGCATTACTACAAGGGTTCGTAAACACTTGGTACATATACAATTTTTAATATTTTGTATTTATAGTAAACTATTTAAGAAATATGTTATTTTTCAATATTTATATTGCTGAAAACTAAAGTTGTTCACTTGATTATATTGTTGGGTACTTGTAAACTAATTTGTATATAACAATTATAAGTACTTATTGTTGAAGCACTGAGTGTGAGACAAATTACAGGCATCACCCTCTTTGTGATAGAACAACAGTTTCTATAAATCGACCCTTTCAACGGTTTGCCACATCGTTATATTCAGACCATCAATTTTAAAAATGCATTTGTTTTCTACCCAAAGGGCTCGTTTTAAACATACGCCTAGGTTGAAATATTTTTTTCGACATTTAGGACTTTCAGTCTCCTAGAATTCAATTATACATAAATTTAAATAGGGTATTTGGTTTCGACTAAAGCATTATAAATTTAATGTCTGTGTCTCATTCCGTTCCTGATCTAAGGATCTCCGGTAAATGCATGTACGAATGGAAGGACAGCGTTTTCAGAAAAATAGTTTCCGTTCGTGACTTGTGAAAAAGCCACATTTTATATCGTTATTCATTCTTTTCAACTTCTATTATTTATTTATCACCTTTTATGCATAATATATATGGCGGACTTAATGCTACATGAGCAATCTCTTCTAGTCAACCATAACACTTGGTGTTGAAATTTAGTCGGTAGACTATGAGATATTTTACAACGAAAATTCTTGATAGTACATTAGGCCAAAAAAAAAAAATTAAAATATAGGGACATGGGTGTTTATAATTCCCTTCAATTTTGAGGGTCTTTTTTTATTGAATTTTTACATTGATAACTTTTCGATCTTCAGTTTAGTAGTACTTTATGCTACTACGGCATAGTACGATGTGATAGTTTATGCCATCTGCTTAAAGCGCTGACGAATATCCTGCCACGTTCACCTGCCTTTCGTGCACTCACTTTGTCCAACACAGTGTCGCGAAATGCTCCCAGTCTTGATATATCCTCTGCTTCATTGACCTCTTCTGCAATGACTTTATAGAGTTGCTTGGTGGTTCACGATTGATCACTAACTAGAGCGACTGATCGTTGTTTTTTTTCTCTTATTCTTTATTTTTTGTACTTAATTTCATGACTATTTGTTCTTATATCACTTCCATATGTCCAACGCTTTAGGTAAATAAATATTTAAGTTTGGCATGCGGTTTCAAGAAATACATAACAGAAAAAGCTTAAAAGCATTTTAGGAATTATTTTATTACGCAAAACGGTGTATGTTCGATTTCGGATGTTGCGTCAGAAAATCATACCTACCTATCCTAATTATAATCATATTTATCCTATTGTATCTAGCTTCTTTTATCGTTCAACCCGACGTGATTGAGGTTGGAAAATAACGATCCGGGACATTTTTGAACTTAGCTGAACTTCAGGCCTTCATCTCCAGACTACAAAATGATCCACACATGTACATCGGGTATGATATTTCTTGATATGAAAAACATTTTTTGTAATGATTGTATATAAATAATAATGAGTAATATTAACCATGACGTGAGTTGACATAAGATAATTTTTTATTTATAATTGTCAGAAATAATTAATAAAATACATTATTTTACTTCAAATTGGAATTTTCAATTAAATATTGGAGAGGGGAGTTCAATTTTCTTGTTTTATTTTAAAAGTCTATAATTTGTGTCGGTTTCACAGTGTGAAAAGTTATCTTTCTATATATTATTTTATTTAAAAAACACACACATAATCAAGTATTAATTGGAATAATAGTTTGTGGCTCATATTGATCAGCCTTAACTTCCATGCGTTAATCATTCAATTTAAACATTTTCCCACTAATTTTTCTGTGACTTATTCTGTTTTTTTTTGTATTTATATTACCAACATTAAAATACCAAAACATTAAGTCGTTTGTGCTGTAGTCGGTCACGCTATTTATTATTTAAATTGCATTACTATTACTGTTTAACTAGAGTAATTCATATAGGAATTAGTTCAAACGTGTAAATAAAAAAAATAAAAAGACGTTTATCTGTGAAAAGAATGAAACGTTACTTTTCGAGCTGCAAAAAGATTCAAGATTCCGATTGGAGGCAACCTTTGATTCTTTCGATCAGTAGCACCGGTTGTACATACGCCCATTCTAAAGGCCAGATTGCGTTACGAGAAACCTGAGTCGCTTTTCGCACCGAGTAGCTCATAAAACAATTTAAATCAGTATTAAATGTTCTCGGTACTCACGCGGAGGAGTTTAGTGTTTTTAGGAAAACAACATTTGTATTTATTTTTAAACTGCTTGTTACGAGTCTGTTTGTCCTTGAGAAAAATAATAGCACGCCAAGTGCTAACGGCACCACACAACTGGCGAGATAATGATACATTAGCTTATTACTTTGCGTCAGATGTGGCCTGTTCCGGTGGTGCGACTCATTGCCTCGTACGTTCTCTGTACACGTGTCATTACACAAAATGGTTATTGTGAAATTTAATCGAAGCCAAATGATTCTATATTTTCTTTATAATTTGTGACACGTCTTTGACTTATGTATTTTTTCAGCGGTGTCTTTGTGGTACAATTTTAGCAGTAACTATTTTGTTCTCATATCCTAGCGTTCAATATTGTCTGTCATTATCAACATGTAACTAACAAAATATTTGCGGTGACTTGCGAAGCCCAAGTGTGAGAGATATTAAGCATAAATTATTTTTTGTCAGAATTTCAATTTTTTCAAACAAAAATGTTCTATTCTCATCGTAAATCAAATATACACTCTTGATCATTTTCAAAATATTACTTATACTGTAAATAAATATATTATAAACGTAATACTAATTTTGGCATATGAAACTTCAATTTAATTCCAATATATATACTTTATTCCATAGATTTTATTTAAATATACAAGAATATAAGGATATCGATATTAGATTATAATTATTTATTAAAAACAAAACTAATTGTGTAGTTATAAAAATACTGTATTTCATATCGCCGATATAATTTTTTTATAACTTAAATAGTTAATTTGAAACCAATTTTAAATTTTATTCGTGTTTTCTGGTTAATATCCAATATACATCCGTATTATATTTCTTATTCTGATTATATTGTGTAATTTTATGTTAACAGCTTAAAATTGATGTACTCAATTTTAACTCATGAAATTTATTGTTAAAGAATAAAGCAATTGTGTTACCATCAACATTGACGCGTAAATTTGGTGTGAATACCATAAACTTGGGAAATTATCAATAGTTGTGATGTTCAGACTTGCTGTAATATGTAATCTCCTTTGTAAAAGTGGTAGCACGAAATATACAACATTTTATAAATAAAAATAATTAATTTTTTTTTCGTTTATAGTCCAAATCTTTTTATTACTATATATTTAGTTTCAAGTTAAAATATTCGGTAGTTTTTTTAAATATACCTCAAAAATGTACAAATCATAGGTTAGTATAAGGACTGGTTAACTAATAAATCTAAACGCGGCCGTATAGCGCAGAAAGTACGTATGGAATATACGCTTTTGTAGTACAATTTCATTCATGTGATTACAGTACGACTTCATTGATGCGAATGTTATAAAAACTAATTATAATTTATTTATGCCTAAATTCCGTTATCAACGTCATTTTGTATGTAACGTGACTAATCTTTCACATTATTCGTTTGGTCGCCAACGATGTACAATTTGGCATATTTTACACTTGTATATTTAAATAAATTGTTGGCGTACGCGATAGGCCTTTGCGTGAGTTTGATGCAAAGAGTCGCGCAATGTATAAAATGTTTACACCAATTAACAAGTCCGCACACAAACGCCCGCACAATCGCTCTACTTTGGTTATAAATGTAGGGACGTTGTCTGACCCTGTTTAATTATAAAACAGGTAATCGGTCAGAATAGCTGTAATAACGTTATAAATACTTTGTTTAGTTAATTAAATGTGTTAAAGATTGGCTCAATATTCATAAAACGATATGATTTTACTATGGAAGCATTTCTATACTAGAGTCAACATGCAGTTAGCTATTTTTTATAGGTAATTTTTGGAGGTTCTTTTCAGCTTGGGAATTCTTTTAAAATATATGCATATATCTATTCGAAGTCTGAGTTAGGAGTTTATAAGTGGTTTAGAATCAAAAGTGTCTTAAAGAATGTAGCAAAGAATGAGAAAATATTGTGGCAGAATTTTTGTTAGATTCTGATTTTTATGTCAGACAAACGAACGCGACGTGGACAGATAAATTGCTGAAAAGAAAGTTTTATTACAAGTGAGTGTATATGAAAAACCCTCCTATTAGGGTCGAGAGACGAAGGTCGAGGGTCATACGTCGTAACACTTTAGCGTTGGTACCTATTATGATTCAGTTTGAAGTGGTTTTAATGTATTCATAAATAAGTTGAATGAACAGCTCTCATAATAGTTCCGGTCAAACTCAATGAAATACTATCAGAGTTGAGTCGAATAATATAACAAGATAACAAAGTACACCCACCTAACAAATGTTTCATCGTAACGAACAGAAGTGATCGGCTAATGCAATACACCACGCACTGACCATGACTCTATTTATCTATAAACGCATAAAATATTAATTAACGACGATTACTTAGCTATAACATGATGTTATTAAAATTAGCAACAGTGAATAAAAAAAAAACAACGATAAGAGCGCTATTGCTCATCCGGCGTCACGATGAGGTTCGACAATGTTTACATAATACAATGAACAAGCGGCCAGGATGTTTGGAGAAGAGGTTAGCAGGGGATATAATTAGGATTGGAAGAGGCGGCAGTCTGAAGAATTTTCGTTGCATATTTAATGAAATTTAAGTGTTTCTTTTTAGTGCAAAGTAGAAAGAACATCTTCCATATATTACTAATTCGGAAAATAATCTGTTGTCTCTTTAACATTTATGATTAGACTTATTTTTTTTAATAACTTTTTTTTATTTTAACTTAAAATACATGTCAATTTAGGTTAAATCACAGTTATTGCGAAATTGCGTGCAATGGGAAAAAATACAATCTGTTAAAAAGGTTGTTAATCCTTTACGGAGTATTTTTCATAATTATGTTCTGTCATTTATATGTATTTCATAACACTTGCAAAAATGCTCAAGTGCGCAGTCCACAATTAATAAAGAAGTCATCGTTACGAGATGTAACGAATGAGACAGCGCTATAAGATATCATGACAATATTATGATGCGTGTGCGCAGGGTAATGAAGGCTAGTATTGCAGTATGAGTGAGATACAATTATATGATTGTGCATGTCCGAATGCGATAAAACTAAATAAAAGCTCCAGACAAAGTTCAAAAGTGTAAGCGAGATGGCGTTACTACTCAAGTTAGCACTCGGTTATTGAAGTCGATAATAAATATACAGGTGGTTTTAATTATACAATGATAACATGGATGAGTAATCAGTACCTACAGAGCGATGTTACGAATGCACAATAATTGTGGAAGAATATTATATCTAGTACATATAAATTTACTTAGATACACGTTAGACGTGTATTTCTTTATGTTATTATAGGAATGAAATTGTGTTATTTATTTAATAAATATTTATGTAATTAATACACCTGATGGGCGTTATTAATATGTTTATTTTGTATATTTTTTTCTTATTCGCATTACTTGTCAGGGCATATTAAAATTATTTTTGTTAATATCATTCGTTTGTATATAATATTGATCTGCTTGTTGGCTGATGTTATTCTTACTAATTTTCTTCTTCATTGCTTTTTCTTGTGTGAATTGCCAGGTGCAAGATCCGGACAGGATGTGCGTGTGGTGTTAGGTTCACGCACATCCGGGAACCTCTACCGCGGATCCAGCGGCTGCACCCAGTTCAGATGTGACGTTTGCATGTTGCGTGATGCAATTCGTTTAACGTTCGATAGTTACTATCTCGGGTCCACATTTGGTTTCGTTTTTTATGTGCTTTGAAACAATTGGGTGGAATTTGCTCAACAGTAAGTTGTCACCCTGTCTGCTTTGAAGCGGATTGATATTTCATCTCATTTTCGTTGAATGAGATAATTTGCTTTACCTGTAGATGCCGCATTTTGCTCTCGCTACAGGACACAAATGAAGGCCGCAAATATACTTCGTGACGTACGCGCCGCCAACTCTTATCGCGCGTGTGCCCACTAATGTTATCAGCCGTTTGTTTATCGCGAAATATAAGAAAAAAATATGTATGTAAACCGTCATGAACCAAGGAAGTCGATAAAGGCCGCCGATAAGGTTTTAAACGATAGAGGCTATTGCATAGATCGGTTCGTTAGTCCGCGCGGGCGTTACGTAAACTAGCAGCGGAACGGCCGGTCTGTGCGATGAGCGGCGCGGCGTCTAATTATCCTATCAGCATTCGCATATTATAAAGAAAATTATTGCATAATGTTATTAGTAGTATGAGAAAATATTTGGTCGAAACTGAAAAAGGCAAAGAAAATGTTAAGGTCAGTTTATTGTAACAGCTTCGAAAATATAATAACGTAAATACTTCCACTTCTCTCTAATTCGTCTTTTAAATGGCAATTTATTTGTCACAAATTGATTTGAATTTATAAATAAAAATACGTCGCTGATCTACAAAAATACTTCAAGTGGGGAATGCGTCAACCAGTAGGTTAACACGTTTAGTCTCGTTAAAACTCAATTGAAAATGGTGCCGAATTTTAAGTTTTCAGTGTGAAAGTTACCCATTTCCAGTGATATTCTTCCATAGTTTGAGGTTTTTTCAGTAATTCGAGTAGTAATTATTTTGAGCGTATTAGAGGTATTTTGTTAGTTCTGCGTATGTTCTTTGTTTGATACCAATTGCTGTAAATACAAAATGTATTAACAATCCACCGTATATACCTGCCATATTACAAAAGTCTATCTGATTCGTTGATGAAAATTACCGTTGTGTTTGTTGTTTTCAAATGTTCAAGGTCCAACGTCCATCTTTTCCTCATACGTTTTTTCAATTGGTCGCTGACGCTGAACGGACACATCACTTGTATATATTTGTATGTTATTTCTGGCGTCGGGCCAGTATTTAAATATTTTTAAATCATAAAAAACAAATACTTCCCTAAAAGGAATTAAGAAGATTGTGTTTTTTTTTAAAATGCGTATAACAATTTTGTTAGGTATTCATTATGGACGTCGGTTAATACTTGATGCATGTTTTATACAATTTTCGATGTTTTGGGGTAGGGTACGTGATGTTTCTGTAAGCAGATTAAAACAGTTCTTATTATTCTGTGTAATCATCATTATGATTATTAATATTTTTACTATTTTTGGCAATAAAAGGCTTTCATAAAATTCTTCAGTTTTAAAATAAAAAAACATGTATCCATTTCGAACTACTTCGAATTCGTCTAAGTTTTCTCAGCAAAATTATCTCTCACGAGTTGAAAGAGATTGGAATACGTAGATCAGGAAGAATATAGAGGCCTGGGTTAAAACTTTTTATCAACTAAGTTCAGCAAACATTTTGATAGAAAAAACTGTATAATCTCTAATGTTATCATGGTAATAGAAACTTTTTGCTACTGACCAGGGGTGAAGTTTAAGTTTCACCTTTGGTTTTTATATCTTTGAGCAATACAATAGCTTGAGTAGGAGGCAGTGACCAGCGATGGATAGCTCAGTTGACAACCTACCGTACCATGCTTAGAATTCATGAACTCGTTTCTCCTCTTCAGCATACGACTTTTCGGCGTTTTATAATTTTATCAGTGGGTCACCTAGCATTCATTTTTTTAAGTGATTCTCTTCTCGACGTGCAAGCAAGCGGTGTTTTCTACTGTAGTTTTCTATATTCGAAACCTTTGTGACGATTATCCAACGGTTGTTTACCATTTAATATAATTAATATGATGGAGGAGATCCTCTCGCAAAGAGCGGGAATAACATTTGAGTTACGCCTAATAATGTTCAACTTAGTTTAGTTTTATTTTAATAAGCAATTAATTTTGAAAACAAATTATTGATTCGAATGTTGATGTATGTAATTTGAAAACAAATTGCGAACGAGATCTTAAAAAAAGAATGCATCCGTTGTACACCGTTTCTCTATACATGGACAAAACTAGATAAGTTCTTTGTTCTATAACCACTTACTTCACAAAATTAACTCGAACGAGGTCTTCGTGACCGGAAGTGACGCTTATAAACAGTTTCTGCTCACTGAATTAAACATAATCAGCGTATTAATCAAACGACGCGGGGTTTAATGCGATCTACGGCGTGCGTTATGGGCGACTCCTTAACGTTAACCACTTTACATTTGATTACACGCTGTATGCATTAAACGTATGTATATATACGTACATTTACCATACATTATAAGGGCTACTATACAAGTGGATTATGGTTTTCGTGTGTGTATAGATTGAACAACACTACTGTTTTATATTCACTTATTGTCATATTGATACGTTCAACGTCTTACAAAGTGGACTCCTTCGTTAAATTAATTGAATATTTAACATCGTATTACCCAAGTACTTGCAAAGTGTTTTCCCTTTGCATATGTAATGCCGCATTTGACAAATATTACTTAAAACGATGTTATATTAAGATTACTCGGCATAAAACGAAAAAAAAAATATTGAGATCGTATTTAATCAGTCGCACTGATAGATTTAGAATCGTGAGCGTAGCATGAATATTAATTATATTTTTAGTCTTCTAAGTATATTCAGTGCATAATAAAGAGGTATCTGAATTATGAATCGTTTTTATTATCGTTGTATAGAGGTTATGAATCGTTTTTATTATCGTTGTTGAGGATCACGTTGGTGATATTTTTGAAATGTGCAGATCTATTAAAGTGAAATTTAGCTATGTCTTATTTTCTATTGATCGCAACGACAAAATGTCTATGATCTTGACGTGGTTTACATTTGCATGAGTACGTTTTGATATAAAAGAGCAAGAAATTCGAAAAATGGGTTTTGCACACACCATTTCACGTGTTGACGAAAGAATTTTCAAATTTTTATTAAATATTGTATAAAAAAGATTCATGGCCGAGCTGTATTGATAATTCTTTCACATTCGTTAATTAATTAACGAAGCATAAGTTTAAAAAAAACCTACCGGCACATTTGTCTTTGTAAATAAAAACGATGCTTACAAATATTTAGTAGACAACTTTTTAGCTGCTTAGTATTTTGTGGCTATATTGAGATATATTCTGAAACGGTAATTTTTATCAAACGGTATTTGTTTTATGAATATGTCAAGATAAAATTTTTAATTTTTGGATGTTCTAGTGCTCTGAAAATAATATCGAATTTGAACTTTTGTTTTCTTAAATCGATAATTAAGTTCTATTGCAAATTTACATCTGATATATAAATGTATAGATCTGATATGAATTTGTTCTATGTTGGTCTATCTTGAAGAATGGCTATTATTACTTTTTCATAATTTCAAAGCAAAGTTCGCTATATTAATTACAAATACTGATATATTCTCCTAAGCACCCGTTACCACTCCATATTTGAAGAATAAACTTTCTAGATCTTATACTATCTAATACTCCTTTTTGCTCAAGACTCGTAGGTTTTTGGTTTTATAGCCAAGAAGCAAAAACAGAATCTTCATAATTTCGTCTTATGTGTATGACATAGCTTTGTAGATCTTTCAGTTTAGGTCCAATTGTGGTGAATTTAAAAAAAAATTTTTGAGTTATGAGAACATATAGAAATAAAGAAAATGGAAATCTAAAATTTTATGGGAATTTGATATTCAAAAAGTTAAAATATGTGTTTTTTTTTTATACCCAATATTATTATACTGATGCGTATATTTTACGACTATCGGGTATTTCTGGGCATCGTTTTCTTTTTTCAGTTTCTTGATAATCACTTTATTGTATAATAAAACAATAAATTTGTTTTTTTCGTAATTTATAAATTAGCGTATATAATATTTTGTCTTATTTGTCATAATATTTAGTGCATATAATATCTTGTCTTATTTGACATAATATTTAGTGTATATAATATTTTGTCTTATTTGACATAATATTTAGTGTATATAATATTTTTTTGTCATCTCTTTACTATTAAATACAGTAACAAAAATATTCTATTTATCTTACTGTATGTTCCACTAGGCATGTAGCCATGTGATCTGGATACATGTAGCCATATGATTTGATATAATCGAAAATTCACTAATGTAAACGACTACGTGACCTTTTAGATGACTGTCGAATGTCCAAATCTATTGAATATATTCGGCGTTAATTTTGTAGAAGTTCATTATTCACAATTAAATGAAACTACGTGATGTAGTATTATTTCTACTTTCTTTAAGTTCTTTACCACGACCTAGGTTTCGTTGTATTACAACATCTTCAGGTGGGATATTAGCAAAGATTGAAAAGATTAAAAGCTAATAACCCACTTGATAATGTTGTAATACAACGAAACCTAGGTCGTGGTAAATAACTTAAAGAAAGTAGAAATTATACTACATCACGTAGTTTCATTTAATTGTGTCCAAATCTATGTTTCTTAAATACCTTTTTAAAGCTTCTGCAGTTGTGAATTGTTTGTATCGCAATTTTTGCGACAGTGTTGTTGAGAGTTGTACACGTGTATCCTCTGGCACTGTTTGCTGAATCTATTTGTAACATAAAGCAAATTGGGTTCGGTCTGTTAGGTCAACATGGACCTGCATATTGCGTCATGTCAATCGCAGAACACTGAGAGTACCGAGCCAGAGGCGACGTGCAGCTGCGATTTGTGGTCCCCCGAAACCGCAATCGGAGTTGTGATTCATTTTCGCCAACAAAATTGTGACTATATGTGCTCACACCTCTTTGATTAAGGTGGTCAGATTGAACAAAAAGGCTGACCCTATGTGATTATGAAACTATGGTATTTTTTGCGTCTTTATGTCACTTTATCTAACTGACGTCTGTCGTCTGATGGGACTCTTTGTCATTGCCTTCTAACTTTCGTCATTAATGTTACGTTTTGAATTAGTTGTATGAACTGGTAACTCGGAGCTTGTGTGAAGTCAGTTATAACGTTATAACTTTGTTTCGTAAATGTTTAATATTTTTAAAGTGCTTCATAGTTTAGATACAAATATATTTCTTGTTAAATATAATAAAACCTTCAAACGTGGAAAGGGCCGTTATTATTTCTGGTAGTCTTGTCAAAATGAGTGTCAGTATATATAGATAAAGGCAAAAAACTGATTTTTTTCTCCAAACATTAGAATGTTGCTGGTAAACCTCATACATAGTGCGCGTGTGCGAAGAAAGATAACTGATGCATTTAAAAGCTCAGATTCTAGAGGTTGTCTTTTTCTGCTATATTCTTGATGCAAAATCTACTAACTATGTTTGTGGAGGAGTTGAGTATAGGTTGAGTAGAAGTTGGTAATTTAGTATTAAGTTGTGAATGTTTTGTATTTTTATCAGGATGATTCACATATTGCCTAAATTTTATGAAAGTTTTGTTGAGTATTTTCACCAGACCACTAGTTTATATTGCGGTCAGACTAACGCATACCAGCTCAAGATATAAAGAATTGATAAGGCAGTTATGACTAAATAAAAGAGCAACTGCAGTTTCCTGTTTTTAAAATAGGGTAAATATATTTTTTATTTGATGTTTTTTTTTATTTTTGAATTTATATTTTAGGCGCGTTATGAAGAAATGAAGGGAGTGAAATTTTACGAATGCAACAAAAAATAGAATGAAGTTGCTCACTAAGCAATACTTACATAGTTTATTTTAGAGATGAGTGGTCCGCCATTTTGTTTTTCTACTTTTTGAAGCGCGATAAATTGAAAAGGATTGAGCAGATGATTGGTTTACAATAGAAGCAAGCAGAAAAATAAAACGGCGGGCCACTCATCTGTCAAATTTAAATTTTAATTGTTTGAATTTAGATTTTACCAATTGTATTTATAATCACTTTCCATTTCTTTATAATTTTTTTTACATTAGTTTTTTACATTGCGTGCTAAATAAAGTTATTCTTGTATTCAATTTTTTATTTCAAAATATTATTCTTTAAAACCGATTATTTCCTCCATCCAGGAGTTCACGTAATATAATGAAGTGTCGCCCATACGTGTCCTCTTCACTGCAAGAGTTTTATTGTCTGATGCTGGTATTTACAAAATAACCAGACACTGTCAAGTCCGCGCCTGGACATTTTGGCGCCTTTGTCCATTTTCATACAATTTCTCTTATTTTTTTCAACGCTGATACATGAGCAATGGGCATATTAACGTATTTAACTTTAGGCAGTTTATCAAATATATAAAGCAATATGAAAATTTATAATTTGTGAAAAGTAATTTTGTTCCCTTGTCTGAAAATAGAAATAGATAAAAAGTAACTAATAAAAGAAAAAACAAACATGCAATTTATTTTTAGTCATTATAATTTATTTGTCATTACTAGTGGTCACCCAGTGGCCGAAATTCGACCGTAATTCATTAAATTTTTAAATTTGAACGTTATTGAGATTTTTTTGGCAAAGAGTTATATCTCTATAATTATTGCATATAATTTTTTTTATTTTTATTCTATGTATTTGTAACACATTGTATGTAAATTTTAGATTTCTTTATTCCTTCTCCATATAAACTTTACCTATGTCAAATCTCACACTCCTCCGTGCGCTTATATGCTTAAAATGGGGTACAAAATTTTCTCTTCACGTATTAATATATAGATATATTATTTTATTTGCTGACAATATTTTCATTTTTAGGGTTTTGCACGTTAAATTTAAAAACCAGGCTTTTTAAAGTCATTCACGTGTTTGTCTGTCTGCCCCAACCGATTTTTCTCAGAAACATGAAATTTGGCAGTGTAATACATATTTTTTCATAATTTTAAAAAGATATTCTTGAAAATATGAGAAACTAGAGCATTCCTTCTCCCGTTCAATTATTGCAGAAAGTACTGAACCAAAAATCATGAAAAAAATTGAGTTGTTAAAATCTGAGTAGAAGATTTCAGGAAAACTAAAGCGAGATTATCTTAGATCTTATAATTTTTTAAACCATGTTTATACACCTGTAAAAAATATAGTATTACGTTGTGAAAAATAGGCAATTACGTTGTGAAAAATTAATATTTCTAAATAGTTTCATAGTACCCTTAGGTATTTATAACTGCCTAAATGGGTACGGAATCCTCCTAGTGTGAGTTCTACTTGTGCTTGATACGTTTTTAATTTTGAGGCCTTTCGCTCTAAAATGACGCCGAATTCACCGTACGATTGTGCACTCTTATAAGGCGTGGGCGTGAATATTGTAGCAAAGCGGGTATAATTCTGTAATTCACCCTTTCGACTGTTCATTTTATTTCGTAAAAGTACGAGGCTTGGAAATACAAAAAAATATATAGTAGATAACTATAGTAGATTATAAACATTTAAAGTGCGTATAGTTAACAACGTACGATGAATTGAAGCCAATTTAACCCGTTATTCCGAATAAACAACTGATAAATCGGCGTATTTTCACTGAAAGGATTCGTACTTCACGCCAGTGCCGACAGGTCAGGTGCCGTTGAAAAACCCTTTCGTCCGCAAGGAGAGACGTGAGCGCGTTCCGCGTACGGAACGGCTATGGCGTTAATAATATTATTGGCTCGCGGCTCTACTGCGTCTCGGCCGCCGGAACCGGTGAGGCCGGGCCCAATTAAACACTCGGAATCGACGTCAGCGCGTCAAGTGAGTGAATATTTTTAGGGTGTCGGCGCGTCTGGCGCTCGCCGCCTAATAACTCATCTATTTGTGTCGTGTGGCCGACGCCGCCGCTCGCTAGGGCTACCGCCCGCCCAAACGAGATTGGATTCGGAAAACTTCTATCGTAAATTTGTTTTTTTTGCGCTTTATTGCTCACCATTAGTTTAAAAGTTGAAGGATTGTAGACTCTTCCTTGTGTCTAATATTCTGAGAGAAATGATGAATATGTATATTTGCAACTGTACTGTTAAATTATCTGTGGTTAAACTTTTGTTCTCAATTAACAATTGGCATATAATATTTGTTAGTCTGCATATCGAACTGTAAAGCCCTTATTATTTTTTTTGCATTAAATTTTCTGGTTTATTTTTAATTATATACTATACCAATATTTTAAATGTTTTATTTGTATGCTGGTTACTTGGAATAAGCAGATCCTTGTTAATTTTTTAAAATTAACAGAACCTGTTACGAATCAACATAGATATAAACCCGAAAAAAAATATAGCTCTATAAAGAATAACAAAAACCTGTTTGCTGCTAGACGGCGCTGTCGTCGCTTCGCTCAAGTAATCACTTTCTTCATTATATCATTAATTATTTCTAGTTTTGTGATTTCCCTGCAGTTTTTCTCATTAATAAATGTTTACGTGGACGAATCGATGATAACAGCTTACTAACTTTAAAATTTATAACTTATCATATCAAATGACTATCATTCACGTTGAGGTCTCTGAGAAGAATCGTCGCTGTGGTGTTTTTGGGTTGATCACAACGTATACGGCCTTTGAAGGAGCGGCGCACCGCGGGGACCCGGGTTCGATTCCCGGCCGTTCGTCGAGCGGGGCTGGACTGGTGTTATGGTTGGCTGTAAGAGATTGCTGCCGCAGCAATAAGTCCGCCATACGTATCAATTAGATACATTAAAGTAGACAAATAAATAAGAACATTTAATGGAATTTATATTGAGAATTCTATACCTTAAATATTAAAAATACTAATAATGTGCCGTTTTTTGCGTTACGCCCTTAAAGTCTAAATTAAAAGTAAAGTAGGAATTGATCGTTTTCCACCGTTATTCGTCTGCTTCACTGCCTGTCTGACTGGGAGTGTACAAGAAACCAAATAAATTTGTTGTAACCAAATTTGTGTGAAGGTAACCAAATAAATTTGTTGAAAGATATTACAATACAACGATATTCGCATATGGAGATGTCAAATAATCTGTATAATAATATTGGTTTTTAATTATAATATTTTTATAATAATGCGTTAATAAGATTAATTAATTTATTGTTTATTATGTAATCTTTTTATCGTAGAAAGTATCCATTAAACTCTCTTAGCTTCGAGTACTTAAGCACAATTTTCACCCATGTTTCTATTTTTATTATTCCATTATATATTCTTCATTTTATTGTTAGTGTTTTTATAAGTAAAATAATTAATTTAAATATCTTTTGATCACATGTTTCCGGTTATACATAAATAAGCCTAGGATGTCTTTAAAATATCATTTGAATTGAAGATTTAAATTACATTATAACGGCAACGACAAGTAGATTGTTAGTCTGACTTAACTAGCGAAGGGTATCGTTTCATTGCGATCCCTTTTTTACAAGAAATACTGGCTAACTCAAAAGTTTAATATATATACAGGATTTATTATAAATTACTTAAGCAATATAAGATAGAGTAGGTGCCCGCCCTGAACGCCGGTTGTCTGGCCGCCCGCCCTAGGTGCGTGCGGTGTGCGCTACACGCGCGCCGCTGGAACCTCGAGGCAAATTTTTGTTGAACCTTGCTCGAGATTGTTGGGCAATATTTTCGTTTTGGATAATGCCTTTTTGATTTTATTTGAATTTTGTCATAAGAAGTGGTAGTGTAAAGAAAATGGATATTTTTAAACGTTGCGTTGATGGATATTCTATAGAGTTACGTTTTCTAGCCGTTAAAATATCGGAACAAAGGATTAATATTATATTGAAAATGCTATGTTTCTGATTAGTTTCTTTTGTCCCTCATTAAAACTAAAGATATATGTACACATTTATTATCTGAAATACATTTGTGATTAGAAATTATCGTGCATAAAGTATGTTTTGAATTTCAGAAGATCGAAATATACTTAGAACTAGAAAAAAACAGAGGGTTAATATTAAATTTCTTAGTTGCGCTCCTTACTCCTTACGTAATTTAATAATTTTAATAAAATGTTCTGTAATTGAACAATGGGAATCCCGATTCAAACTAAAGAGCATCAAAAGGTTAAATATTTTATCCAATAACATTTATTAAGTTTATAATTAAAATCAATATTATATTATTATATATTTATTTCCACATTTCGATGGCAAAATAGCATATTTTTCGAACAAATCTCAATATTAAATTCCATTATCTTCGCTAATAGATATTTAGGTAGCTATATATATATATATTTGTATTTTCCGTGCAAATATAACGATAACTGAAACATTAGGTGATATATAATTGATTATGAATTACGACATGCAGGCAGACAGGCAGGTGGAGAGAAAAGTATCTGGAAAGGGTTCCAATTTTATCTTTTTAAATTATGCATCACTTCAAATTATTATAGCGATACAAAAGTATTTAATGAGAACTTACACTCATTGAGGGTGCAATTTACGACAGGTTTGATGTAAATTATGTTCTCGTGAAGACTTTCTTCCAAGTTCTACGAAAGCAGCCCTTATGATTTATGACAATATGTCTGATGAAGTGAATGGGGCAGATTGAGCTATTGGTATTTGCTTTACGAATTAGTTATATAAACGGTATATTGGATACGTTCTTTGCTAATTTTATCGACCCATGATTCATGATCATGAACTGTTGGTTGACTATATCTATCAAATAAAATAATCTAAACTTTTGAATTTACTGTCAATAATAGTTCACAGACAATCAACAAGAAAGCGCACGTCGTATGGTCAGCTATATCATCATATCATACCAGGAATGAATAAAAATTAGCGGATGTTTAATCGGATCTGGGTCTATTTCTATGGGTTGTTAAGTATTTTAAACTATGGGTACTTTCTTTACACGAGAGCTCTTTTCGTATTTTGTTAACAAACCAAGAAGTACGATAGGTTTTTTCAACAGGAACTTCGTTTACTTTGCTACTTCTCTGTGAACTGCAACTTCTTCTACTGTTTTGATGCATGCGATTCGACTCCATTAGATGGTCTCTTCACTTAAGTAACGTAAGTACTTCCGAAGGCGCACACCCACGCGACAGGCGCGGAGCGCGATGCAACGATGACGTCACCATCGGCGACACAAGCGGCGACATTATCGCAGCCGCCTCTCAATGCATTCTGACAATTCGCTCTTTGTTCCACGCGTAATAATCACGTGGAAACCACACGGCTTTGATGGGAATCGTTGGACATTGCTTGGACTAGCTGTCAGTAATACGCCGGGACATTTAGTAAGTTAGAAATGTTAAAATGATTGGGTACTGAAGTTGGCTAGATCAGTAAAAGCGAAAAACACTAAAAATATTATAAAGGAAAAAAAAGTATGCTCCGGCAGTCTTGTGGTGGATTCTACAGGTTATCGACCTTCAAAATCTTTGGCTATAATTAAAAGTTTGTTACAACAAGTATTTGAACATAATTTTATCTTGGCTGTAGTTGAATGACTAGCTGGTACTATTGTCTGTTTAGTGGTACTGATTTCTAACTTACATTTCAGTCCGTAGCAGTAATTGCTCTCTCTTTTGTAGAGGCTGGTTGGTGTGTCTTTTTGTTTTACATTTCTTCAAAAGGAATCATCATAATCATCTAGACAATTTCCTTGCAATTCGAATTGGGCGAAATTTAAATCGACTACATGTTTACGATTTAAGTGCTTTCAGCAATAGGTTAAATTTTCGGTCCAAGCTTTCCAAACCAACCAAATCTTGCCCTTAATTCACAAAATGTTATTTTAGAACTTTTAATTTCGATCTATTTTCTAGATTTATTATTTTGTGTCATCGTTTGCTTAATAAATTCCTCATGAGTCTTATATATACTTAATGAGCAAGGAAGCTTCAATTTATTTTCAAATACGCAATAGAATTCCTAATTTAATACAAAGTAAAATATTAAACATCATTTAACATTTGCATAACAAATGGGTGCAGGATGATGCGCACAACGAGACGTGTCGAGACGCAATAGGCAAGCTGTGCCGCTGGTGTTTCTGGTTAATTAACTTGTCTGTAATGCGTAACGCACGATTGCGACTGGCAAATTTACGTAAAGCTTTCTGCCATATTCGCCTTGCTGTTGTCGAAAAATCATTGTCATTTAAATGATTTACTCATTAATGTAAGATGCTTATATTCTATTTTCATTAGTACACATAATTTTTTCCAAAGTCCCGGATTCTCACTTCGCTATGTCTGCCGTTGCAATTAGTTTGCCAGGGATGCACGGACAATTCTTGTGTTCCCTGGCACTGCTCGCCAAAACTATTTGTGACGATAAAAAAAAGTGTTGACATGATGATATATTGTGAAACTAAATCAAAACAGCTTTAAAAACATGAACGTATATTTTACGTAACGTGAACAAGTCTCTTCCCTAAGAGTCGCGGAAATTTTTAGCTCGGTGAAACGAAACGTGTAATAGCCTTCTGATAATGTTCACGTGCAGCCCCACGTGCGCACGTGTTTAGTCGCCGTGATTATAAACTGCATAACGCCGTGTCCGTTCACAACGCCAACTCGTCAAATTCACCACTTTGCACCTGGTAACATCGTCTAGCACAGGGTTTCCCAACCTTTTTTTTGTTGAGGCTCCTCGGCTATAAATTATATTTTCATTCCCCCCCTTTGATTTAGTAAATTAAATAAAAATGGTAACTGAAGTTTGTAAATACACAAACTTACCTTTTAACAGTGAGACACAATAATTTTACACACTCAAACTGATTTCTCAACAAAAAATGTACACCAAAACGTAAAATTTTTCGCAAGTTTGCGGTAATAATAGTGAATATGATATTTAATTTCATTAATTTTTTATTAAATTTTTATTTAAATTAAACATTACATTCTAATGTTATTTGTTAATGTTGTTTGTATATTTTTTGTTTTTTCTTTCTAAAATGCAAACGTTTTCCGCCCCCCTTGACATCTGTCTATGCCCCCCTTGGGAGGTGCGCCCCCTGGTTGGGAACTCCTGGTCTAGCATGTTATAATATTAAGGATAAAATTTATACCTGTATCTTAGGATCACGTAGATTCAACAAGTGTTTATCTAAACTACGGCATTTAATGGTAACTCAATCTTTACCGCACTGCTTTGTTGCTGAAGATAACCAATGTCAAGATTTATCATTTTATGCAGGTACATACTTGGCGGATTTACAATCTTAACTGGCCGTTAAGTTCGTGGAATGGAGGGTGCTTCTAGTTTTATGCCCGGAAATTATTTAATTAGTCCTTTTTTTAATTAATTGTAGCCAAATAACTATCTTACAGATTTCTAATGTGTTGGTCAAGTTCATCCAGACATAGTTATATATATAATAGTAAATATAGTTCAAAAAATAATAATAAATATACAAAATTAAATACAATAACCAGTATATATAAAGGTGCCGGCAAAATTCCATATAGTGTTGGAACTAGGTCTGATAAGTATAGAAATGACACTAATATAGAGGAAATGAAAAAAATTATACATCTTAAAAGTTTTATTAAATCAGCGTTTAGACAAGCGAGGTATCTCGTATTTATTAATGAAAAGTAAGATTAGTTTTCATAACAGTTTGAAAATGCTATTTCCATGGAACAACTCTGAACTAGTAAGACAAAACAGAGTGTTTCATTGCATCTTCTATACACAGGTATAACATAGTCTGTCATTACCCATGAAACTCGCAGGCTGGACAGGATCGTGGAAAAACCCACGTAAAACTCTAAAAAAGCGCAAAAGACATGCACTTTGATTACGTGAATCAAATGGATTCTCATTCATTTTCTATCAATTGAGAGTTTATGTTTAAAAAGTTAAGCAATGGGATCCATTGAAAGGAAGCATATTGATAATCTTTTGTGATCGTTTCTAAATTCATTCGATCTTTATTGTTAGTTGTATGCCTTATCAACAATTCTTGTTATAAAAAAAACTGATATAATATGCGCGTTTATGAACACAGCTTATAAAAATGTCTTTAATAAGCAGTTTATTAGTCAGTTATTTTACAGTCATTTGATTTATTATTAATATAGGATAATATTCAAATAGGAATCGGATCACTGAATAAAATAAAATAATTTTATTTCCACTAGTAGTACGCGATTATGACAGGAACAAAATGGTGAGAACGGAAGTCAATTGACAGCCGGTATAGCACTGATGCACCAATGATCACCTGTTTTAAGTGTTTTGTATGGGAAAGTTGTTCGTATGTTAACAGGTATTTTAGTAAATATCCCTCATTTACTAAAATATATGATGGGAAAATACCTAATGGCGTATTATTGAATTATTTCTCCATATATGTGGTCAAATGTGCTAATGATAGATTCTACCTTGTAATTTCGTCGCGAAAATGCAAAATAAAAGATGGTAAGATAATTTCTGAAGACATGGTGAAAGATCAAGGAAGATAAAAATTAATCGAATTGATAAACTTTGGAAAATTGCATTATATGAACTATATGGATACTTGTAGGGTGAGTATGAATGAAGTGGACTTTAGTGATTCTAGTAATTGCGGCGTATGGGATGTGTATAATCACGTATCTGGTATCGATAGATACACCTATTTAATAATATTTAAGTAGGCATTAACGTTAAAAAATAAACAGATGGTTATTGAAATTTCAAAATGGTCACGAACGACTGAACAGTTTGCAGCCTGCGATACTAATTCATAAGGATTTAAATACATAAATAAATTAAATTTAACTTTCCGAATGAACGACAGGCTTGAAATTAAATTTCCTTATAAGTTGACTCGTTCTACAAAAGCAGTATTTTTCTGTTTTCAATATGTGTTTGCCTCGGTGGCAAACACATATTGAAAACGAAGAAAGACGATGTTTTATTTTTGACATTACCGAATTTAAATTATCGAAATTTCGCCCGTTTTCCTTAGAGAACGCACGGCTAAAGGAGTTGCACTAAAGTGGGCTACGTGACGCGTCGCATGCATTCGTGTGCGCGTCTCATCGACAATATAATTTTAAATTGTTTAAAAAAAGGACTTATATTTTGTGCGACTTGATCCATTTCTGTCTTAAAGCAACATTGAACAGTATGTTAAAGCTATTCGAATGATATCGTCGGGAATTATATTATATAAAAAGTATTAGGAGTCCGGCGGAACGACTCGTTCATATCTCTAGTACCTTAGAAATAGTTTGAAATTCCATAAATATTGAGTGCAAAATGCTGTACTCTGAATCTGTTTAAACAGATGCTGGAAGGGATTTCGTTCTCACGTTGAATGATTATCTAAGCTAAATATTTTACCTGTTCAAATACTGTAAACAAATTAAAATCTTTATAAATACGATTCTTTGGCATTCTATGAACATATTTCTACGAATATTTTTGGCGTTATGGAATAAATGTAGACTAAGAGAGGGATCATATAAAATGCTTTTCGATATGTAATTATAAATAATATAATAAGAAGTCCGTGCTTATTGACATCGCTATGGACAATTATACGTGTAATAGTTAATTAATAGTTAATATATACGTGTAATAGTTAATTAATAGTTAATATATACGTGTAATAGTTAATTACCAGAGGTGGAGTTAATTGAAATGTACATGCCGAACTTCTGATAATTTTCTAACTTTAGTATATTTGGATATAAAAACCGCACATATGCGCGCTAATTTAATTTGTTTATAGGATTTTAAAAAAAATGTTTGATCCGAAATGAGTGCTACATTCAAAGGACAGGCGTGGAACTATTTGTTTATGCATATCATCTTCATTATAAAATCAACGAATATCGTAAGTTAGTTATTAAAATATATTTGAGACTGGTTACTTTGTTTGCCCAGCTGTGTAAACGCCATTAGCAAGTTATTCAAATATTGAATAAAATATGAAATATTTGGCGTTAATTTTGTCGAAATTCATTATTCACAATTAAATGAAACTAGTTTCATTTAATTCTGAATTTATGTTATTTTAATTCATAATTATCCCTTATGCCGACGTATTGAAGTAGTTGATCTGGAAATTTAATTCCATTCGCGCTTGATTTTTCGTGGTAATTTGATCATTAAGAAGGCTTGGATTTGTGTTGTATAAAGTTAGCGATTTTTTATGTGTTTTCTATTATATATGACTTAGTGCGAAGCAAGTTAGAAGCTGTTCTTTTATTTGGAACCCATATGAAAATAGATACAGCCTAATGATTGAACGTGTCCAAAAAGCGTTCTTTCGATATTTGTACATGAGATGATATGTGTACTTCCCTTTTTTATGTCCTACCGATTTTTTTTGGTTATATTGGGTTGCCACAGGCATAGAAGAGAAGTTTTTTTTCATGAAATTTATTTCCCGATTGATTAATGGAAAGATTTTATACCGTAACTTACTGGAAAAACTTTCGTTTTTCATGTATTTTTAAACATTTTCGTTTTTCATATATTTTTAATAACTCGATTATTACACGTCTGCTAAGTTTTATTTGACATAGGTACTTTAAAAACCTTGTCAGCAAACACATTAAACAAATGTTGGTTTTTCTCGAATAAAGTGCAATTTGCCTGAAACTTTTGGTTTGTTGTACTAATTTGCCTAGTTTTATCCAATCTTACTTACGTTTTGTCAGTTCGATGAAGATGATTTAAAGCTATTTCATTCTGATTAAAGAAATTTAGTTTTATCACCGTAATAGCTTGTATTTGTTATAATTGTCACTGCTGCATTCATAACATTAATAGTCACATAAAGGAAATATTATAACATTAAGTTACTATGAATGTTACGTTTTTTTATTTGAAATTATTACTTATTTTAGTAAAATGTTTAAAAAGAAAAAAGAGAATTATTTATAAAACCCGTTTCGTTTGTATCATTCATTCAGTGGTAAAGGTAAACTGGAATTGTAATTTTGAAAGCTGCCAACGCGCTCGTATTTATATATTTAAGTATATAGTTAATATACTTTAGAAAATGTTAACAAAATTCAGTTGTAATATCTAAATATTTTATTTTTGTTGTTTTAAAACAGTTATTTCGGGGGTGCCATATTTATTTACATGGTATATTAGTATTTTCATTTATAATATTCTTTTTTTAATTCCACTTTTTTGTTCAGATCCTACCGTTTCGCAGATTTCCTATATTCCCACACCTGAAACATTGTAGTAACGTGAGTGTGATTTTGATTTACAGCCACCTGACGTGCACGACGACATGGGAGGACCCGCGCAAGAGCCTGGCGACGCAAGTGGCGCACGCGAGCGCCGAGGCGCTGGCCGTCGCCCAACCCCCGACTGCCGCGCCCGCGCCCTCTAGCGCAGCTGGTGAGAAATACTTTTACTATACGCTTAACATTTTTCAGAACGGAACGCGAAAAATTAAGTTGAAAGCTTTATTGGCATATTTTACATTTTAACGTTTAGTTCGGTTCGCCAGAAGCGTTCAGGATTCCAATGACTGTCAAATTATAAAGTTTAAAAATCGATTGACACTATATACGTGTCAATCGATTTTTATACTTGTTAATTGAATTTAAAACGAAAAAATCCACGCGGCCGATTTAATAGCTGGAATAGAGTTAATTGCGCTTATCTGTCGCTGCATTACGCGTGTTATAAATATACGTATGCAATATGAACTCCGATGCACGCAGAAGCTATGTGTCATATGAAAAGGAATTTATACTTATCTAATAAAATGCTTATATGTCCTGTATTCGTAATAGTTATGGAATTATATTCAGTCTGTGTATTACACCAAGAAATATGGCTCGATTCGGTATAACATTTACGGGTCGACGGGGGTAAATATTCACTTGCCTGAATTTTCATTGAGGTGCTTATTGCTGTCGGGTGACGTGTTTTTCTGCGGCGGCGTCAACAAGTGGCGCGAGGGGCGCCCGCGACTGAAATAGCGCGCCACGTGCTCGGCGCGCGGGCGCGGGCGCGCGGGCACGACGGGCACGCATCAATGGACGTGCGCGCTGAGTCAGTCGTCGCCGCGAGGCGGTGCCCGCTCGCGTCGTTCCCGAGCTGGACGGGGATGACTGATTTCGCCGATTTGCGGTGCCGACGTTTTTTCGACGAAGAAGATATTTGTTTATGTTTCGTGGCAATGGTAAAACATATTTCAGGATTCAAGTCGAGATTGCTCGCGAGAGCGCTTGACGATTAATCTTAGATTGCGCTACGCGATTTCTTTAAATTTACTAATGAGTTTTCACAGATCAATAAAAGATTGGGTCGACGACCGAAACGGGATCTGTCAAGATTTTCTCATAATTAGTATCGCTTGTAATTGGCGACGGTAATTGATTATATTTGGTAATGACATTTTAGTAGCGGCGGACGAGGTTAAATGTGGCCGTTGTTTTAGTTTTTCTTCTTTCCTTTATTGTTACACGTATTACGATACTATTTAATATAACCATTTTAAGCATTTCAGTAAAATGCGTTTTAGAAAATCAAGATTTTTTTTAATATCGAGAATTTTATAATGAACAATATAAGTAACGGATTAGCAGTGTGTTCATTTATTTGCGGCGTATGAAATATATCGATACATTTCATGCAACACTCGATTGCTAGAGTGCCATAGTGCCTTTGATCTTAATTCCTATAGACACGATGTACTGACTACATTTTTGTTTTTCTCATATTTGTTCACTTCATGTACACACGGTTCATAAGCATAATAAATTTATGATTACGCATACGTTTATAGTTACATAGCAGTTTAAAATAATTAATGTCGGTTCTAGTTTTTATTGTCGAGTTTTCGAACTTGAAATCCGCATTGAAGCTCACAGCTTTTAAGTACACTCGGGACGATTGAATAGTTTGTCGAAAGTGGCTTTGTAATGCTTAAACTTATTGCTCTTCACAAAAACTGTGCATAACATGATTTTATTAGTTAATATCATTTTAATGACGAGTGTAAATTTTCTAAATGCTTGTATTAATTTTTTTCGTGTTCAGTCTTTTAGACGTCTTCTTAAAGCGTTAGATATGCGTATTCACGCGCATGGGGAAGATTATGAATGATATTAGATTGCCTTTTTGAAATAATTATCAAAGCGATGTGCAGTTCACTGAAGGAGCATTGCAGCAAACGAGACTCCATTTAATTAGGGAACAGTGTTTTGCCATGATACATCTTCAGCAATTTAAGAAGTTTCAATGAGTCTTCTTTCCAAAAGGTTTCTTCCTATTTGGTAAGTTCTGCTCTGAATTGTGCCTTAAATCAGTGCTTTTTTTCCTGTCAACGAGACGTCTCAGAGCAGATTTTAATAATTCACTGTTGAGTAACAATATTAACATTTATAGGCTTCCAAGGTGGCTTTAGGTGGCCATTATGTGGTTTACTTTAGAGCACTACGTGCAGGTAGTAGTCTACGTTGTTTTACACTGTTAGCTATTTACAAGTTGCGCTGTAAACTGTTTATAACTAAACATTTGAGCGACATGTCACGCAATACGGGAGACAACACCGGACAAGATTGTACAGCCGGAGAAAGGAATTTTCACATCCGCTGTTTATCGCCGCGTTGTCATTGTAACATTAGATGATTCGCTCGACACCCGCGACGGCAACTCCATTCCAAATTTCCGTTTGAAATCCGAGAGCCGGCTCTTGTTTGTAAACCCAATACGACACTTTGCGTCTGTTTGTTTGATTTTACTTTAATATAATCGCGTATTAATTTTTGCTTCAACGATTTTACGGACGGAGTACATTTTAGTCGGTCGTGTATTTTTGTGTCTTTGAAACTAGATATTCACACCGTTTCTCAGCTTATATAGATTTCTAATACGTCATATTTCTAGTACCATTGCAAATGTATAGTTATGGATATCGGCCGACAGCTCTTGAACGAGATAATTCTTTTGCCGCACTTAATTTTCTTTTTCTGTAGATCGTCGGAAATGTTATTGAAGCAAGCTTCAACCATGTCTTTTAGGACTATAGGATAAACCTAACGAAACTAAGGCCTTTTTAAAGCGTCAGGCGCGTTTTGGTTATTGGCATATGATCATTACCATAACAAATGTGTTAATATTATAAAAGTAAATTTGTTTAGTTATTTGTTTGTCTTTCTTTCACCCCTCAACTCCTTAACAGATGTCGGTCATGGATGTGAACTAGGGGGGCTTAATTGTTATCTCGGAATAGAATTTCTTTGTGTTGAAATTTTATTAAATTTTTTTGGTATTTAACAAAAATTACCTCGTTACGAATAAGGACTTAATCTAACTATAATCTCCTTGGCTTAAAAATAATTTTCAGGTTTTATAAATTTCAAGGTATTATACATTGCATTTCTTTGCTTGATTTACTGCGACATAACTCTGTAATTATAGAACCGATTGAGTACAAATTTGAGTCTATGAATTATACCGGACGTGCAACCATAGACGTATGGTAATACTTATTGTTTACGAACTTACATTTTCAGCCCCACCATTCGTTAACGTTCCACATTAAACTTTTTTAATATCACCTTACCCATATCGAATATGTGCTAACATAATCTACAAACACATTTCGTTTTCTGTAATTAACTGTAATACGCTGGTTTGGACCATAATTAAATATTTTATTAGTCGATGTTCAATTGTCCGATTTAACAATTGACTTAAGCTTTCCAAGCAGGTTTTTATAAACCGAGTTAGATTTTGTTTTAAGTTTCGATTGTTATATTTACTGCAAATATTGTTTATTTATAAGAAAAATACTTTTAATGTTAGTATTCGTGGCTGATAAATTTTTAATTCGTAATGAAGTTGATTTAATGTGTTTATCGGTCTTATGAACAAATTCAAGTTTCAGTTACTCTATAGAGCGAATACGCATTATTTATTAAAAAAAATGATGTAACAAATAAGACATTGTCAAAGTATTAAATTTGTCTTTTGTAATTTTAATTGGCTAGTTTGTTAGTTAGAAAGAGACGGAACTTTTAAGATATAGTGACTTTACAAGCAATACAATTTTACGTTAACATCAAATTATTGTCTATTTATGTACTTGACATAATAGATGTTATATCTCTGGATTTTAGAATTTTATGGATTTTAAATGTACGGAACCATATACATAAAGGGTAAATAAAAAACGGTATCGAAAAGCATAATTTAAAGAATTCTAAAACTTGTTAGGAGTGACCATCGGTCTTTGGGAACGGTAGTCAACCTGATGGGAAAGAGGAACCCTAAAAGAAGGGATTTCTTCGCACGTTTTTATTATTTTTAATTGAATTACGATATGAATTTTATATTGAGGCATTAACTCTAAAAAATTCAATTTGGGCATAGTAATGATTTTCGAGGTATTACCCGTGAAAGTGTTGAAGAATATCATACAGTCTTATGTATCATACAGTTTTTAAAAACTTCAATTGGAAACCGCGAGCTAAGAAAATGGTCACGAAATCAATACACGATCTGTGCCGATATTTTTTCGGATATTAATATGATTTCGAATTTAGCTTTACGTATTATAAAATAGACTCCAAGTAAATTTAAAAAGAATTAAAACTCTTAATATATTGCCATTAAAAAAAAGTATAATCGGTTCCACGCTAACTCTGGGCGGTCTTATTATATCTGCCTTATTGGATTTGTATAATTTGTAGAGACAAAAATTATGAAATTATGATACACTACTGATACGGCACTAGTTCTCTGTACTGCTACAAGTATAAAAAATACTTCTGTGATTAATTTTAATTTTTTAAAAATTATTCTCTAATCAAAAGGTCCTTCAAACGGGTTATTGTTAGGGTGACTATTTGTTGAATATAAATTCCAATAAAACCTAAAAGATTTATTCGAATTACAAAAAAAACTGTGATAGTTGGTTGACACACATTCTCAAGAAAGGTGTGTAATCCTGGTTGAATCAATGCTTTTTTCAAACATTCGTTTATTTTCAAAAAATGCCTATTTCCTTTGCTTGTTTTTTATTACATGCTCAGGGCAGGTTTGTATATAATTGAAAAGAAATTGTTTGAAATACTTTAATAATTATTCAAATCCATTTGCGGTGTATATGGCTACAGTATCAAAGGAAATGAACATATCTAGATTATGTAAATCAGTTTTCCTTTTTCATTTTTCATCGTATTTCTTTTGCAACGTTTCAAATTATGTTGTACATTTTAAATTAAGTTTTATTTTTTTCTAAATGTTTTGAAGAACGGTTACATTCTTTTTCGTTTTTTAATTGTCTCAGATTATTTTCCAAAATACACGTAAATAATAATAAGAACCATTTCTTCGATGGTCTAGAGAAATAATTTAATTATTTCTCAATTAACACATCAAAACTTTTCAATTTGTTACACAAACGTGTCAAACGTGTATATTCGTTCTATTAATGATTCTCAAATGATGGTCAATTGTATTATGTATGACCCTTTTGAAATTCTTATACGTTTATATATACCGTATAAATTACATGGGAAACATTTCAAAGCGATATGATAGAGAAGCCTTTCTATGCAGTCTATATCCCTGATACCCTGATAGTTTATATCCCTGATACCTTTACCTGATACCTTATCTCTGATACCCTGGTAGTTTATATCCCTGATACTTTTACCTGATACCTTATCCCTGATACCCTGATAGTTTATATCCCTGATACCCCTGATAGTTTATATCCCCGATACCCCTGATAGTTTATATCCCCGATACCCCTGATAGTTTATATCCCTGATACCCCTGACAGTTTGTATCCCTGATACCCCTGACAGTTTGTATCCCTGATACACCTGACAGTTTATATCCCTGATACCTTCACGAATTGTTTAACCATTGGGCTCAGTTCACAAAGCGCAATAACATCAATTACCGTCCCGTAACTGGCGTTAACTTAATTTTCAACGTGCACCAGTTGCGCAGAACCGGAGGTTGACAAATCGCGTTGAATTCCACACTAATCTGACTGTCAACAAAGAAGTATTTAAAGGATGTTTTGAACGGCCAGTCGCGACAGAGATAATACCTGCTCTACTTTTAAAGGCATCGTGACGAGTGACATTATGATATGCGTCACGGGATATCTTTTCGGCGTCGGTGGCGCCGTCTGATGTTAAATTTAACTCTCGCAGGTAGATGGATGGCTCTGGCGACGGTCCTACGATTCCATGAACTCCTCATGTAAGGTTCGGCGTCCGCGGTACGTTGACACTGACTGGGACAATCTGGGCATCTTTCATTAAAAAGTTGCTCTAAATTATGTCTATGGTTCAAGGGTCATTTACACGCAGAAAATTAATTGGTATTTACTTAATGTAACCAATTAAAATTTTCTACAAGTTCCGGAAATAAAGATAATAAATAACTAATATTGAATTTTCAAACGTTTTGAAAATAAAAACCTTGTTTAACACTGTTTTTACTTGAATACTCTGTTCAGCAATTGCGTATATAGGAAATTGTAAAAAGTTTATCCTGTTTATTAATAATTATGAAAATAATATAACCTCATTAATTTTTCCAATAAGGTTTAAATTATATTCATTGATTAAATGTTCTTCCCGTATTTTATCTCGTCTTTTTTATTTCAATAACGTTGAAATTAATACTTTTAATGGAATTTCAATAGGTTTACTTTTTTAAATTTTAAAAATATCGCTAGTTATGTTCATATGATAAATATTAAAAAAAGCGTCAAGGGACAGCCTGAAAGTTTTCCGTTGTTAAAATATTAAGTCGCGAAACCCCATTATTCATTTTATTTTGAAAACAAAACTAAAATGCAAATTTGACGATCGTATAAGGACAAGCAATTTTTCTGTAAAGCCGAAATCAGCTTATATAAAACGAGTTCTTCCGCACAGGTCGATTTGCGGACGCTGCGGCGCTGTTTACATTCTCCCGGGATATTTTTGTCCAACGGCGAGTATAAGTAACGCGCAGTTCCCGGAGACTGATCGAGTGCACATGCGACTAATGTCAAAACTACACTGTACATTCCTTCCATGAAAAATTCTGTCAATTTTCACATACGGTTATAAAGAAAATCTGACTTGACAACAACTATTTATTTTTACTAAAGTAGAGTAAACGATTTTAAGTATAAAAACCCTTTTCTTTCTGAGAGATACTAACAATTTTTCTGACATACACATTTCGTTCATATCGGTCGGTCCGTAAAATATCTTATTTTTAAGAAACTATCGTTATTTTTTATTCGAAATCACAGTTTTAGCCAACAGTGTCGGCGGTACATTATTATTTGCATTTCTTTCTGCTCTAGAATGAATTGTGATAAGAATGAAATATTCATGACTATAATTAAATATTCATATTAATAGTTATTTAATATTGGTACATTGTTTCCTGTTAAGAAGTAATTTTAATTTTAAATCATGCTACACAATTGGCGAACCCGTTTTTGAAACAAAATCAAATGTACACATTTGAGAAGAAGTAACGAGCGTTAAAAATAAATACTTTTAAAAAAATACGCCTTTGTTTTTTGTTGTTCTTTACTTATAATGCTGGCCAGTTCTAGGTCGACGACCGTTATTATAAGTATATTTTTCTAAACTTAAAGTAGCCTGATTACGCATAAAATATCAGATTAAAGTACCGTTTACTACTTTAATATCAGGTGATGCTATATCTAATCTTGGCTATTTATGAATATAAATAGGAATTAGACTATAATAGGTTGACGCTCCAAAGAGCATTTTATTCTGACGCAATATTATAATTGAGTTTAATTGATTTATTTACGTCTAATATCAGCGCCATTTCCAATCGTATTGACCTTGTTCGGGAAACATGAAGTCAAGTGAGTGCCACCACTTTCAAATCGTTCTTCGTATGGGTATGCTTTCGTGCGGCGTTTCGCAAAAATTTTACGAATATGATTTTGCACTACGTTTTGTGTAACATTTGTAATATAAGAGCTACATACCTATTTGATGCTGTTAAAAAGTGAATTTAAAAGGGATATTAAACTTGTTAAGTGCCATTGATTTTAGGGTGACGCTAATTGATACATTTTCTTTTGACGTAGGTTATTGAACAAAGTTAATAGAATGCAGTTTGGTAAAATATCTTGCCCCGGTTGTACGTGGCAAACGTATTTTATTAAAAATTACCCATCTCATTACCCGTCGACTTTAAGTTTTGGAATGATAAATTGGAATAATACATTTGAATTTGAAAAGCAAACACATGGACCTCGTTAGAATCAAGTTTCAACACAATCCGTTTTTATCCGTAATTGATCTCGTGTGTAGGTAGTTATGCTTATTAGGTAACTGTATATATATCTGTACAGTTGTCACGAAAGCCGTCCGAAGCCATGCGAAGCCGTAGGAGTGGCTTTGACAAGAAATTGCTACTAGGAACACAGCGTCATAGTGTATTGTATTACGTACAACTAGCGGCTTAATTATCGCTAATCTAAAACTAACTGCCTGACATATATTTCTATTACATTAAGCAGCAGGCAGCATATTATTGAGTGTTACCACGATTCATAACATATCTAGATAATACTTTTATATCCTTAAACACCGTTAGGTGTAAATTTATGAGAAATTACTATAGCTGTCAAAAAATTATCGACGCCATCTTGAATAAAACGTTTTTTTTAAATTGTTCCTCGTATCTTCTGCCACTTCAACTAGGTATAAATTGAAGTATACCTTTCTTTGGAAAAATATTCAGTTTCCAATTTTATAATCAGTTTTAAATTGAAATTATTTAATATGCATGTCTGCATATTATCATGACAATACAAGCACGACATTTGTTTAAATAACAATAAGCTAATAAACTGTATTTTTTAAGTTAATTATACATACGACACTAAGCCAATGGATAGTACACCTGATTGTTTGACTTAATTCATAACTTGTTATTCTTTTAGCAAATCCATCTTTGTAGGCATACCAGTATTGCCTGAGAGAAATGGACTACATATATGTAGTACTAACTTTTTTAACACCCACCACTCTTTAAGGACATAGGAATAATCTCCAGTTTTATGCACATTCTGTTTACTGGTAGAAGTTGTAGTTATATTTCATTGTTGAATTGAAATTTGATCATGTACTATTGTAAGGAGATTTTACTCATGCATCCTTGTTACAGCAATTACGCTATTTAATTTGATATTGATAGTATAATATATTTTCTTCAATTCCAGTAATAGAATTATAAATTAAACATAATTTAAAAAAAAAAATAAGTATGTCTGGTCAATACATATTATCCAGCATATTTTTCAATAGAGTGGAAATAATACTAACTTTATGATTCTCATTCTTTTTTGAACTGTAGTTATTAATTTAATTTATTGTTAGACTATAAAATCAAATTCAATAGAATGTTTTTACAATTTCAGCCATAAAGTCGACAAGTGTGACAGCAGTTAATGACCCGCTCGGCCCACTTCCCGAAGGCTGGGAACAGGCGGCCACACAAGAGGGTGAGATTTACTTCATAAATCATGCCGCACGCACCACCTCTTGGTTCGATCCCAGAATACGTAAGTATTATCCTACCATACTTATGTACAGACAAATGATGAGCGTAGGACACTGCATAGCCCGGAGATTACTTCTAATAAAATAAGTATGGATGGCAATGTAATTTTGTTCAATATTTTGAAAGGCTGTTAGCTAGTAAATTATAGTAACGATTTTCTTACTGCCTTAAAGAGTTTTTCTATTCATTGAAATACCAGGTGCATTTGTACACCTTGCCCGAGATGATTCACAGAAAGAAGAGTAACTTTCTTTAGAGCCAGTAGTCGTTTTAGATTCAATCCTTATCAGAGGCTGGCCTATTCCATCTGATACAGAAGCAACTAGTATTCTTCTCCTCCAGGGTGAATTCCAGAGGCAATAGATCTCTCTGGAATAGATAATTTTTGTGTCATTATAGTTTCATAATATATATTTAAAAATTTTATTTAATACCATAACAGTCACTTTTTCTGCGAAAAGATATGATTTACAAAATAAAGTTCGGCTGAATTGTGTATTTTTAAGATCCTATAATAGGCTCATACATATGGGATATTTTGATATTAATGCACATACTTTGTCCTTTAATACTAATCGTTTTTGCCTTAAATTCCTCGGAGATTGGGAGAAGGATCTTTATGAATATTTTTGTGCTCCACTCGACTAAGAAAACTTTGTCCCACTTAACTGATAGTAATGTACAAAATAGTAATAAATGACTAAATAAATAAATAATAATTTCATATTAATACAATGTAAAATAACATTGTCCTATGTTTCAGTCATGTCTGATTTCTGTTTGAAATTGTGGCTTTGTACAGTTGCTTAAACTATAATTGTCGGCCAGAATATTTTGTTTCTCATTCAAAGTAAGTGTCCTGATTACTTTCAAAATTTATATAAATAAGTTTTAGAATATTCAGAGGATCTTACTTATTTTGTAAGTCACGGAAAACCTAACTGGTTTCATTTTCCTAAAGAATTTCATTACAAGCATAAAAGCACAACTCATAGAAGCATTCTTACTTTTGTAATTGGTAGTGAATTATTTTGGTATAATTTGATTATAATTATTTGATTTGATATAACATATTTATTGACTGAATAGGTTAAATAAAGTATAAAGATGTAAATTTTGTTTATGTTCATTCAATTCAAAATATTTTGTCTGATTTTCAAACTGGCCTCAGCTTTTCGTTACTAATTATAAAATGTTACATAAAGATTTTGATAGTAAAAAAAAATATTATCTTATGGTCACAATATCAAGAAGCTTTAATGTTAATCAGCTAGTTTTATTCAATTAGTAGTATAGTTCATTTGCAGGAAATGTTTGAAAAATCATAAATTTTGTCTTGCGAAGGCTATTTTACAGGTGTGCTTTGGACAATTTGGGTTCTATAACTAACATATTATTTCTTATAGAGTTGTTTATTGTTTTTCTGTATAGACATTTTTCACAATAGACATTTAGTAAAGATTCATATTTTTATAGAACGTCTAGCTTTATTTTCTGATCATTTACACCTAATTGGTCATGTGAGGTGTTGTGATTATTTCACTTCAAAATTGTTTAGTTATTGTCACCAGTACATCTATAGCTTCAGGTCTGTGTGGAATAATTATATAGTCTGCAATATTGAAGTTAATTAAATATGTAGTGTTGTTAAGAATTGATACTCATTCGTTATGCTTATTTAAAATAAATACCCTTGCAATTGTCAAATTTCGTTATGAAATACTTTCATTTATATTATGTTGCCGTCATAACAGTACTTTATTGAACAGTTTTTACAAAAAGTAACGCTCGCTTCATTTGTCAGCTTCTTTTTTTCTCAGAATCTTTGGAAGGAAACATTAAATTGATTGAATAAATTATAAACGTTGCACTGCTAACAATGGAATAGCTGTTTTTGTTAAAAGAGTATATTGTAATGCATCACATGTGTCAGTTAGTATTCATTTATGTACTTGAATAATCATAGGAAAATTGAAAACAATAAAAGAATACTGATAAGTAGCAGCTGTAGGCTAGCGGACGAGTCACGTTTTTAAATTAATGATAGGGTGCATGCAGCATGAACTGCTTACAATATTACTTTACTCTGCTCTTTTGTATATTAATCTGAGAAATACATTCACATTTTCCAATTCACAACACATTCTCCTCGCTCTTTACTGTCAAAGATATTATTGCCTAAAACCCTAATTTAATTTCTGCATACTGTTGAAAAATTACTTCTTAATTTTATAGCTTTTTTATTAGTTAAATATGCTTATGTAACATTGAAGATGTTGTTACTTGCATTTTCCATTGATATGATTTGGAAATTCATAATAATATGATTTAAAACCAATACTATTAGAAGACGTACGATTTTATAAACTATAATGATATGATTTTACAGAGTTGTTTTATAGCAGATGATAATTATAATTGACATATCAATGTTTAATATACTTGTTATAAGTCTATACATTATTTCGAATATGTAATTATTTTGAAGTGAAATTAATAAACATATTTATTTCATGGTTTCAGCGCAACATTTACAAAGGACACCAGCTGCTGGTGCTGGAACTGCAGGGGGCAGAGGTGGAGTGCTGCAGGCATGCCAACAGAAGCTACGGCTGCAGTCACTGCAAATGGAAAGGGATCGACTTAAGCAGAGACAGCAAGAAATTCGGTTACAGGTATTAAATAAATGTGTATTTTGCGGTTGTACTTAAAATTTACATATTTGAAGGAAGTGGAATGATAAAATTTATTATATTTATTTAGGGTTCTTATAAGATAGTTTTATTAGTTTTTTATAGGTTTTGAAATTTTTGATTAACTTTGTTGCCAAATAATAGTTTAATTTTTTAATAAAGCTATAAATTACCTTTACAAGTTTTATTGTCCACACAAACAATATAATAGTTTTGCAGTTTTTGTAGGAATTACTATAATATACTTGACATTATTAACAACTTTGCTTCCATTGCTTTTTTGTCCAGAAATTGGTGTCTTTATGGTAAAAACTGGGTATACATTTACTATTCAAAGTATTGTCGATTTCTGGCCACTACTTTCTCTCATCTTTCCGGCAGCATATAAATCCCGCTATGTAAAAACGGTTTATCTTTTGATATGATCCACGCATCGATCCAATTTTTACTTTTTCATAAGACTGGAAGTGCTGGTTAGCCAGGCCGTGTGCCCTTGATCGAAACAAGTTAAATTCAGAGGGAGCAACGTCTGGAGAATACAACGGGTGGGGTAGGATTTTCCATTTCAACCTTTCCAAGTATGTCTTGACCACTTCTGCAACATGGGTTCAAACATTGTCATGCAGTAAAATCACTTCATCGTGTCTCTCGTCGTATTGTGGCCGTTTGTCTTTTAATGCTCAGTTCAAACTCATCGATTGCGTTCTATACCTATTGCTTGTAATTGGGTCAGTCAGTTTTAACAGTTCATAATACGCTATGCCGAGCTGGTTCCATCAAATATAGAGCAAGACCTTGGAACTGTGAATATTCATTTTGACCTTCGACGTGGAAGAATGGCCGGGAACTTCCCATGATTCTATGCGCGTGGGATTGTCATAATGAACCCATTTTTCATCCCCAGTCCCTATGCGACGCAGAAATTCCTTCTGTCTTTACCTTGCAAGCAACTGTTGTTCACAAGCAAACAAATGCCGTTCAACATCTCTCGGCTTCAACTCGTACAGTACCCAATTTCCTTGTTTCTCATCTCAGTCATCATGCCTATGTCTTTGAGATATTTTGAAATAGACTGTTGAGTCACTCCCAATGACCGTGCCAATTCTTCTTGATTTTGACACAAGTCTTCATCAAGTTATGCCTCTAAATTTACATTTTCAAAACCTTCTATTTTCTGCTGTTATGCTGGTTTATAACGTCAAACTCACCGTTCTTGAAGTGATGAAATTACTTAAGACATGTTCTTTCATTGATACAGGCCGCACCATAAGTATTTGAAAGCATTTGATGAGCCTCAGCTTCAGTTTTTTTCATACTGAAGGAAAAAATTAAAACTTCATGCAAATGATGAGAATTTGTCTCGTACACTGATATTTGAAATTGCGAAAAATATTATGATTCAGACATAAATCAATTAATTTATCTATGAAGTTATAGTATGACGTCCAACTTTGTAGTATGACATCTATGATCTATTTATTTTGACCAAGTCTTACTGCTAAAAACATCTATAGGAAAACGACAGAAGCCTAGTTATACACCTAATGTTTAAACTGTTATTTTTATTGTAATATAAAAGTATGAAATTTAAACTAGAAATATATGAATTTTAAATTGTCAATAATTTTACTCCACAGCAAGAATTAATGGCACGCCAAATTTCATCAGCAGTAACAGGAAGTGGTGCAATAAGCAGTTCAGATCTTCCATTGGATCCCTTCCTCTCAGGTCTATCGGAGCACCAAAGACAAGAATCGGGTGACAGTGGGCTTGGGATGGGTTTAACACAGTCTTACTCTATGCCCCATACACCAGAAGACTTTCTGGATAGTATAGATGACAAGATGGATTGCACAAGCGAAGCTGGCACAGCTATGGATGCCAACGATATATCTCTTGGTGATAATATTGACTCCACAGATGATTTAGTACCTTCCTTGCAGGTTAGTTTGTGTAACTCGTTATGCTATTAGCATTTTCCTTCAATCTAACTTGTAAACTTTCAAAAATATTGCCTCACAATTTGTGGCAAAAACTAAAAACGCTCTGCAATTTCATGGGTTGAATTTCAACTGGAACATGCAGGAGTTTAGGTAGTATCCAGTATTCTTCTGTTACTATGAAAATCTTGTAAACTTCATTGCTATGTAAATTTGTTAATGAGAATGTACAGCACGTTAAAAGGTTGTATCAACTATTCAATTTGATACTTTAGTTTATATTTTCTCTTGTCAACAGTTATTTTCCAACCAATAAATTAACTGGACTGTGGAAAATCTATCTGGAAAGATATTGCACTATTTGGGAAGAAATTACATTAGCTTATTTATTACATTTCGAGCTCCGTCTCTGCTGTATATCATGAAAGTTATCTTTACTTCATTGAATGATTTATGTTTATTTATTTCAGCTGGCCGAATTCTCAAGCGATATTTTGGATGACGTCCAATCACTTATAAACTCGACGCCCAACAAACCCGACAACGTCTTGACTTGGTTGTAGGAGTAATTTGAACCTACCGATGTGAACGTTATTGTAGTTTATTACATTAAATACGTTTAAAGACTTATTGCGTAAAATAAATAAAAGAAACATATAAAAGTGAATCGGTAAAAGACTGCAATTAGTGCATAAGTAATAGAAAGGAAAAATGAGACAAAATGTGCCCGCATTAAATTAGGTACTTTATTTTATTTATTTTGTAGGCATGATAGAACGAAAATTATTAGACACTGACTCAGGTAGGCCATATGGCATTTATATGTTTGCTAATTAAATTGACATCGTTTTTTAAAATATGTTTTCGAAAACACATTGTGCCTTACATGTTTGTGTAGTTGAACATGTCGAACATATGTGATGACAGCAGTTTGAATAGCTTATTTGACTTTAAAATATATTCAAATTGAGTAAATATTGCTCTAAATGGGGTTCAAAAGATATATACAATAGTGGAAATGTTTAAGTCTTGAATAAGATAAAACAAATGTTTCATCTTATTCAAGGATTTGGTCCTCAGTGCAGCTAAAACGAGAGCAGAAGATATGGTTTGTCGGTGTTTCGATCAATTAAGTTTAATTATATATTTTTATATACTGTTACAATAATTATGTACTTATGTATGAGATATTGCTATTGTTTTACTCTTAGTATGAGTATTATTATTTTTATGAATATATGAATTTGATAGCGGCTGCGCAAATAAGTGTTTTTTGTATTGATTTTTTGGTTAGAAATATGAATCATATGTTTTGTGCTAGGATTAAATAGATATATCTTTTGGTATCCAGATGAGTATTAGTATGTTTCCCGACAATAAAAAAGGTGCTTGTACTGGGAAATTTCCTTCCATAATGACATCAGAAGTGGATGATGACTTCAATGAAATTTATATTTCTAACTAAAAAGTTTTAATATGTAGTATGGTAGGATCTTAACTAACGATATTTTATTTTGATAATTTAACTAAAATTTGAAACGGCAGCTGAATCAGAACATAATGGTGTTAAAGGATACAATTTTACGATCATATGTAAATGTTAATTGTAAGCCATATTTCTATGTTTAAAATATTTTATCTGGCCTTAATGGATAATTCATATACTTTCTTAAAATATTGTGATTTACATTATTAATAGATTATTTGAAAATGATACAGCATGTTCATGCTATTCATAAGTGCTCAACTTCGGCAACCTCAGTGAAAATATAAAAAGAACATGCAAGTAGAGTAAAAGAACAATTATCTTATATTGATGCAATGCTGATTGTTATGCAAATGAAAAGAATATTAAAGTAAACATTGTCAATAAAAAGGACGAGCTATGAAAGCAATCAATGGGAGCAATCAAGTGGAATTAAGCATGTAAAGTGCAAATGTTGGCATCTATTAAGCATTCAAGTTCATTGTTAGACAGAATACAAATACTGTTTTAAAACGCAAAAACAAAATGAAATTTAGAACATCTATGGCAATTGTCTTAAGGAACTCGATGTCGAAGTTGGGCATTAACGTGAAATAACCGTTTTGTGGTTGGTAGGACGTCATACTTAATTATAAAATGTAAACTATATAAATAATATGCATTTATATATGTTTTGAAGTATAATATGGTCGATTTGTAGTCATTGTTGACGATGCAGAAACTGTTTATATCCTTCTGCGATGTAATAAATGCTGTCTTCCGCTATATAATGTTATCCTTGTTATAAATATGGATATATTCATATTTACGTATAAATTTTTATATCAGTATATATTCCAAATTATGTCTACTCTTGTTGATACTATTATCATAAACTGGAATACTTTGTATTCTGAGAAATTGTTTCGAAATTATTTATATAAATACTCAACTCAAAGAATTGTTTCAATTGTTTAATTGTGCACTTAGTTAAAAACAATGGGATATGAACGTTTTTTATTTGCGAGATTTTTGCATGTTAATTTTTTTGAATGATTTTGATTGAAAATGATTTTTAAAAGGTGCTAACTTATTGCCTTCAATTGACTTGATTGATGTATGCGAAATAAGTCGAGCTTAATTAATTTTGACATTTTAAAGACAGAGGGCCAGAAACAAGAGATCGGGATGGCCAGTTAGAGGCATGTAATAGTGAATGTAGTGAGGCTGTGATAGTTATTAATAGAGAATGCTGTGGAATGGTTTTGGGTCACGTGAGATTTTGAATGAAGGGTTTAAAATGATATGAATGTGTAGAAAAAAGTATTGTTGAAATTTACGGACCACATTTTGGTTGGGGCAGATTGCGTTTTATTGAATCGTCGGGCTATGCCATGTTGGAATCGGAAGAAATTTAAGGTGTGAAATTATTAGAATGTTAAATTTGTTTTCTGAATATCTGGTTCCTTGTCAAAGATAGGTGAAGAAATTATTTAAGGACTCGACGAAATGTATTAACCTGTTTTGTTAAACATCCAATCTCTCTGTTGGTAGTTTTTCCTAATATTAAGTGGTATTTAAATGTATTTATATCTTTTCGATTGTGGCTGTTCACTTGACTCCTCTTCTAATAACGAAAAGAGAAGCTTTGTGGAGCGGTAAATAATAGCATATGAAGTTTAATATGCCCCACGTACGACTCTCGTTTACTCTTTAACTTTTACTTGAAAGAGATCACGATGATATTTGTACGCTTTTTTAACAGCAAATCTTAATTAAGGAGACAATATGGTGATATGTGTATTACTGTCTTTGTATGTGGAATGTATGGGTGGATTGATTTGATTGCTGAGTGTGGAAGTCAATGGTATGTGTAATATATGTTAATTTAGATGTTCAATTGCAGTGGTATACTGGCATTCTCGGACACCTTGATTTTTGGAAAAATTATATCTCAATTATAATTGTTTTTTGTTATTTTCACGACACTATAATATTTGCTTTGTACATTTTGTCTATTTTTTAATAAAAGCTCGGTGTCCAAGTTTGATTTCAGATAACCATTGTGTATTAATATACTTGTCCATAAAACGTCCATCCATTCACATGAACTCGGTGCCTTACCCTTTGCCGTATTGATGTATTATTAAATGTTAATTGTAATATACAAACAAACTTATATACTTTAAATAACTTTCAATATTAGATTTAAGGTTTTTATTGATAAGTTTGGTTAAAACTATCTATATGTGTATTAAAAGCAATAATAGAGATTATTATAGTAATGAACTGAAATTATATTGAGATGTCAATCTGTGTAAGCGACAATAACTCTATTAAAGGTAATTACATTTTTGTTTAAAGTTTATGTGTGGCCTTGAAAATTGACTCTTAATTCTTAACAATCAATTTGAATTACTCTAATATGAGTTAATTGAACTATTAATAACTATTTGGCATCAGCAATATTTAACAGTAGAACATAAATGCAGCCAGCCGCAAGCTATCAGGTTCCACTTGATATTTTCTTCAATTTTATACAAAGCCGATAGGGCTTTGTATTTGAAATAAATATATGGTATCAAAAACAAAATGTTACATTTGTTAGCAAAGTAATTTATAAAGCTCTATAAATTCTGTTGTATTCAGTGTAGTTTTACAAATGTAAAAAATTAAGAACTTTTTAACAGAAAGGCCCTAAATAATTTATCTCTTTAATCAAAAACATTTTGAGGTTGTCCTTAGAGAAGTATAGTATTCTAAAGTAACCAAGTTGGTACAGACAATTAAAAACGTTTGATACATTATAACAAGATTCTTTAGTAATTAATATCATCTAAAATTATTTTTGTGTGTTTTATTTTGGACTAATACTATTTTGAGACATCATTCAATATTGATAAATGAAATAAAAAAAAATTGTGCCAAATAATTTTTTTAATAAATTAATTATTATTCTGAGGGTTTAATCGATGGTGAATTAAGCTGGATATTGACATTAATGAGCTGTTGATTGCGGTGTATTTTGTAATTTTATGTGTATGAATATATATTTTGTTATTTTGTTAGTCCATTTGAGAGCATAAAGTAAATGTGTTAAATAGGGACATTTTATTACATGTAATATAAATAAATGTGTTTATTATTTTGTTTCAAAACATATTATAATTATTTTTTATTAATGCATTCCACAATTTTATTTCAAATATATCAACTTGTATTTTATTCTTTCATATTTTTTTTCGTTTGTTTTTAATTCTGACAACTGCTGGAAGGACTAACAAAATAGGAAAAGCATTTAGAATTGGAGTAATAATAATGAATGTTAAAATTTGTTGAATTATAATTAATATAGTTATTGCCATATTAAATTAGGTGAATATTATTTTATAGGTATCTTTTTTTATTTTCATTATCTTTCATTACATAAATGTATTTTCATTTAGTTTTAAAGGTGCTGGGATTTTTATGTTATTGTGACGATATATTTTAAGTTTACTTTTAGGAATCATATCGGAATATGTTAATGGAATATTTTGTAGTATGTATACATTTGTAATCATTTATATAGATCAGTCGTACCTATCTGTCACGTACGACTGTTAAAAGACCAGATTATTAAATTACTAATTTTAAAATTAAATATTAATAAAGTTGACATTTTCCGAATATAAAATTGCAATATTTTTTGTAAATAGCCTAGACAATAATTGTCGATGGATATTCATGGAAATAAGACATATCTTTTCGTCAATTTGTATTATAAATTAATTTGTAATACATAAATTTATTCAACTATATACATCTTCAAATTCATTTTGTTTGATATGTCGCATTATTACAATTCATTTGTAAATATTTTCTTTATTTCTTTTTTGTCATTGAAATAAAAATTGTTTTTAACATTATATGACAATTATTTATATTTGTTAATCTGTTATAACTAATTTTTTTTTGGATTCTTAGAATTTAGATATTTTGTCTGCTGTGAAAGGTTTTTGATCGATACATTTCATTAAATCTCTTTGATTGACGTATGTAGTGTAGTGTTAGGTTTTTGTACCACCCCACTGAATAAGGAGTTTAAGAATTTTATTATGTGTGCTTAGAGTGAAAAGTGTAGTTTTTAAAATAGAGCCATCTCCTATATTACTATATCCTGCAAATGGCTCAAGTTCAATTCTTTATCACTATTATCTTGATTTACAAGTGACATAAAAAATTAATTTAGTTTAATTATATTTATTCTAAATATTTTGTATGAAATGGAAGCCCATATTTATTGTCTAAAACGTATAAAAGTTGAGATGTAAACTTATAATTTTTTTTATACATATTACATAAAGTATGGAGCCAAATGAATTTATGCGAGAAAAAAAGCGTTAAGGTTCATAAAACTTTATTGAAGTAATAATTGCATAGCAGGATATTGTCCAGTTTCAAATCAACATATCCGTTATTTTATTCCAATTCATTTATTGCAGAATGGTCTTTTTTTTCATTATTCGCCCTGAAAATCAGAAAAATTTAAGTAAATTTACAAACATAAACTTTAAGGAATAAGGATTGGTTAGGTATTTTCAATAGTTGCCCTGAAAATCGGTTTATTGATTTTATTTACGTAACTGTAAAGTCTAACTTTTCACAGAAATCATGTTTACAGGCTTACTCGATGATGAGAGAGACTTGATATCTGCTGTCACTTTTTAAGGGATAATAAGCTTATTCTTACCTTGCTTTAGTACATTAAAATTGATGGAATTATAGTGCTCATAAGTGACAATGTAGTTTCTTGGTATGGCCAAAATTAATCTTTAATATATATATATATATGTATATATATATGTATATATATATATATATATATGTATATATATATATACGTATATATATATATATATATATATATATATATATATATATACATATACATATACATATACATATACATATACATATACATATACATATATATATACACACACATACACATGATCGCAGGTTTTTCCCCTTAATTACATTGCAAAAATTGGCTAATACAGTTTCTAAGAATTATAAATGAGTAAAGAAACTAAGTCTTAGTTTCTTATGTTCTCTTATGTATTTCTTATGTTCTTAACTTGTTCGTAACGTCAATTATTTTGTAAATAAATAAATATAATAACAACTGTGACGTAAAAGTAAAAATTCTTCTGTTCGTGACAGATACCGAGATGCGCATGGCTAACAGTCATTGCCTGACCATTGGCACGTTGCATTGTTGTGAAAATTATGTTTGTGAATGATGAGAGTTAAAGTTCAAACGTTTGATTGGTTTAAGTTTTTTGCGGTTTATTTAAATTGTAATCTTTTGATTGGTGAAGTCTTTTGATTGGGCCTGTTCCCGATATAATTGCTTGGTGTTGAAAAGGTTAATATCTTAATGGTTCTAATTAATGTTTCTAAAAATACATAAGGATTTTTATCCTTTTTGTTTCTTCCTACAAAATCCTTGTCTTAATCTTTTAAATTTATCATAATCATTAAAAATTTTCAATTTGTAATTCTCTTCCATGTAATTTTTCATCGTATGAAATTTTTAATCTAGTTTCAATAAACATTATTCCAACTAGATTAACCCATTCACATTTTCATTCTTAAATTCTCAGATTGTAATGATTTACTTCTGTCACATATTTTTTTTGCGTACATTTTTATCATCAACAAATAAGAACAAATCTTCTGTCAAACTGTTATATTTAAAATGTAGGTTTTGTTTAGGAAGGCCTTTCTCAAATTTCTGTATTCTATATGTAATCTACATAATTTTGTATAATATGAACTTTTTTCACAACAATATCTTGAATAAAAGGTTTTTGTAAGCACAACGGAGCCGTCTTCTGTTGTAAAATGCATTAAAATATTACATTTGAAGTTAAATATGTTAACAGATTTGAACTGGGATAATTTAAAGCTGGCAAATAAGTCTATTAATGGTTGCCACACTTCTCGCAAGACATTGTATTGTGCATACAAATGTCTTGTTACATCTGTGGTAACCATTGTTGTTTGCCAGCTTTATATGATTCCAATTCAGATCTGTTGATATAGTTAATATATCAAAGAAAACAAAGGCAAAAACAGTAAGATTAGTGTCATTTCATGCATAAACACAGAAAAGCCGTGCATATCTAAGAAAACAAAGGCAAAATTAGTAAGATTAGTTTGAGTTCATGTACAAAGTTTGCACATAGTCAGTATAAAATTGCAATTTCTGGCTGATATTCCAGTGGCATCAGTTGGAAGTAAATTTTTGAAAGCTCTTTGAAAATTGTAAAGACTAAAAAGACTATCTAATCAATTATCCAATTGACATTATTCCTCTCTTAACCCTACATGAAATAAAATACATACAAATGGTCAGGTGACTTTTGAATTATCTTTTTAATTCCTAATAAATCTGAAATATTTAAAATATATCATAATAAAAATATATGGTGAATCCAAACAATTACACTAACTACTGGTAATAGCAAGTGTGAATTCACAAACAACAAAAAACGCAACAAATTATCAAATGATTTGAAAAGGCAGAATCATTAATTTAGGCTATTCAACAGCTGATTTCACAGACAGAGATAGGAAACTGAAAATTTGTGATGTGTACATTATTCTCATTATCAAAGAAAATGTGGGTAACTTTCATACATTTGAAACTAAACTTTTTTCTTTTGAACATAATATTTCTTATGAACATAAATTTGTACCTACGCCAGAAATTCATTTGATGTCATGGAAGTTTACAAAGCAACTTTATTTGCAATTGGACTTGTGACTCATGCATTCATCATTTTCTTGGTTTATGTTCGACTTAAAATTTCTGTAGTACTTTATTTTTATCACACATTTTAGTGACACCCCCAGACCCAATTTACACTCTATTATCACTTGTTGAAAAGTTTTGCTTCAATAAAGCAAAAATGTTGTTGGGCACAATACACAAGTTGCATATTTTAACCTACAACCATTCAACTTTGTTGGTTAATTCTGGAGAGTAATTTGGGTAAGAAATAACAAAGAGAAGAAATAGGCATCAAAATACAGAATAGCAATATTTTATGATGATGATAATGATTATTATAATAAATTATTACTATAGATCAATTTTATAAATAGATTGCACAATGCATTTAAATTTTTCAGCACAGGCCCAAAAACTGCCAAATTATAAAAACTTATGCTAATAACAGAAATGATCTTTCCACCATTTTTACAGATTAGAGAGACTTAAGGTCACGTGAACTTTGTACCATGTTGGAGACCACCAGTCTCCACGTTGGACAATCACCAATATTGACAAATATAGAAAAAGGCGCAGACCGAACACATAAGGCCAGTTATAAGATTGTAATCGTTACAAACTTTTTTTAGTCGATATTTTGGATGGCTGGGAAGTTGTCGTTTAGCTACTAGTTCCTTATAATACTCTGCCGATAGTTTTGGTGTCCTGGGCAAAGCTGGATCTGTTATGTCGACATGATAAAATCCAAATCGTTCCCTGGAATAAATAAGTAAATACACATTATTTTGAATATGAATAAAATTAAATATTTGTGAAATTGTCTGTCTCCTTATGTTGGGATATATAGAAAGTTTTAGTTATTAAAATTATTTGGAATAAGGTTTATTTGCACAAACCAGTAAATCGTTAACTTACGAAAATCCAGCTCTCCACTCGAAATTGTCCATTAATGTCCAGGCGGTGTAACCTGTTATTTTAATATTGTCTTCATATATAGCATTAAGAATCACAGAAAGGTAGTCCTGGAAAAGTTAATTGGGAAATTAGTTTTTTTTCGAACATAAACATGAAATAAGGTTTGGTTAAATTTTATATTTCTTACATTATAGTATTGAATACGTGTGTAATCTTGCATTGCGCCGCGGTCTGAAACACCGTTTTCCGTTATTACAATAGTAGGATTGTTGTAATTGGATTTGCACCAACGTAGCATGTTGGCAAAACCACTAGGATAAACCTGGGAACAAAAATTCAATGCGAAATTAAAAAAAAACTCCTAGGAGCAAAAATTAGATAATTCATATATAATCGCAACTACAGTCGCAACTACAGTTTCTTAGACATCTAACTTTTCTACTTGTACACATAGAGCCAGGATAACATCGATACCAAAAATGTTTTCTTACTATTTATTCCTTAACTTTAATATTTTTACACCTTTAACTTTTAAACCAAAAATCATGTTTCAATATTGTTTTCTGTGAAATAATAAAACATTGTACATATAAGGCGTGAGAAGTAATTTTAAGTACAAATACTAACCCTCAACCATTCGGAAGCTGAATCTTCACCAACTTGTAAAGATGTAATAGCTCCGATGTCTTTTAGCCAAGAAGGAGATAGTGCAATGGGATCCACGCCCCTGCCAACGATAAGATGTGTTGTGTAGTGGTTGATGCCGAGAAAGTCGGAGGTTCCTTTGATTTTCTCTATCCAGTAATCATCGAATTGGTTGAGGCGAGGTCTGCGTAAGCCTTCCGCTGCACTTTGCTTGGCGACATTGTCAATCATTACTTGGGGATATCCTCCTTTTTTGGTGAATATGGGATGCGCAAACCAACCAAACTGTAATAATAAAAAGATATTAACATTTTTAATTCTGATTTTATTTATCGTTCCAGTTGATCTAGTTCATTCTGAGTTGAGTTAGTGCTTATCTTTATAAAAATTTGAAAGTATATAATATTGTTATTCTATAAAGATCTTGAAGTTATGCATTTAATATCAAAATAGATAAAACTTTATGTAAGAGCATTGACAAGATTGCTTGGAAGTAATTAATATGTATTTTTATCTTATCAGGTGTTCACTGAATCTCGTTCTGATTACCAGCTAAATAATCTAAAATGGTGACAACCAAATCGCGGCTTGTTATAAAATTGTTTTCTTCTCAAAGTATATATTTTTATGTAGCTTCTACTTATCAACATTTTATACAGTCAGTTCTCCTATATTTATACAAAATGTTTCTCATTTCCTCACTTTTATAACGTCTTATAAAATTTCTCATCCATTAAGTCACTCCGATTATGTTTATTTTCTGATGCCAAATAGATTTTATTTTATGCATTAATAATTCGGTTGGAAGTATGAATTTCAAGAACTTGCCTTAAATTGATTTGCAGTTTCAGCCAAGTTCACTAGATCAGGTCTTTTGGGATTCGCAGGTTCATACCAAATAGAATTAATGCTGATCATAATATTTCCTTTCTGCTTCGGCCGGAAAGTACTGTCGTACAGATGATACGACATCGCGTGGGCTTTTAGTAGATTATCACTGCAAAGATAGATTCCCACGCCATGACTGTTTAAGGCGGGAGCTTTCTTCTCGTCACCATAAGCATCTTCACAGATCTCGTATGGCTCGTTGAATGTGATCCAATCCTTGACACGGTCGCCAAAGTTTTCAAAGCAGAAGCGGGAGTAATCCTCGAAATAGTCAATAATGGTTGGGTTGGCGAAACCTCCGAGATCTTGGAGTTTTTGGGGTAAGTCCCAGTGGAATAAGGTAACCTAAATAATGAACAGTTAATATTTTTGTATACTAACGTAAATATTGACTGAATTTTTATAGTGATGTCTTGATAAAAAGGGTTTGATTTATAAGATGTAAACTGGCGATATAAGGATATCCACAATATTTAATGATTAACGTACTTCTACAGGTCCAAATGAAACAAGACATCATGATAAATGTTGTGTAAAAGTCTTAATAAGAATAGTATCACAATACAGTTAGGTAAAGGTAAAATACTTTCACACCTTAGACAATACAAACAAAATTATTAAATTTGTTATTTTAAGACGGACCAGAGTATAATATAAAAACCAGTGAAATTTAATAAAGAGAATTTGCATCTGTTGTATGTGCAAAAAAGTGTTAGAAATAGTATAAAAAATTTACGAGAGGTTTAATTTTGTTCTTCTTCAATTCGTCAAAAATTGCATTGTAGTAGCGTAGGCCATCTTCATTGATGTTCCCAATACGTCCGTCGGGCAGCAGACGTGCCCAGCTCAATGACATCCTGTAGAAGTCAACGCCTAAGTGTTTCAACTCCTCAATGTCTTCCATGTATCGGTGGTAGGAATCCACAGCAACATCACCGTTAGTACCATCTGCTATCAGCTCAGGTCTGTTGTGAGTGAGGTGATCCCATACATTTTCACCTTTGCCTGCACAAATTAAATGTTTTATAGGGGCATGTTATATAAAATACCTTCAGCTTCAGCTAATAATGGTAACACGCTAAAAGTAACTTAATTTTATTTCAGGACTTATGGATAAAAGGGAATTAAAAAAAATTAAGTCTCTCAAAGGAGTTGTTCGTATTTAAAAAATATTATAGGTAGAGAAGAAAAGAATTGGAAACAGTGAGCAAGTATTTCCTGTATAAAATAGTCAGTAACTCTGTGACAAGACAGCCTAAATGGTAATATAATTTGTCAAAGAGAAAAAGGTTGCAATGATCTAACTATTGTAAATAATCAATTTTACGATGTGTCTTACATTACAAAATACGTAAGAGACTTCAGAGACATTTGAGTGAAACTGGTGGCCAAGGTATAGAAACAATACCTATGTCTTAAGTGTTTGAAGTATTATTCGATTTGTGACAAGACACCTAGTTTTCCAGCTGCTATCCTGTAGTTCAAAATCAAATCCGTTAAGGTCTTTTGGGAATTTACTTCTATGTAATATTGCTTAGCCAATGTTAAAAGTTTTTTGGTGAAACAAGAAAATTTTCTTACACAAAAGTGAACTTTCTATTTGAACAAACAAGAAAGCACATTTTATCATATAGATAGTCGCTTTAATATTGGCTAAGTCAGTGCCCAAAAATTGTGAGCCATAAATGCATTCCAGTAATAATATACAGGCGTGTATATTATTTAGCCGGAAGAAAATTAATCTGTCTCATGAATCATTTAACAAATAAAAGAATCCGATCAAAAACTGTTTAGTGAATACCTATACGACAAAAACACAGAATCAGACGTTGCATTTTTAATTCGGAGCGACCTAAGAAAAGAAGAAAGTATCATAATCGTCCGAAAAGTTCAAGTTGACATTTTGACATGAATCGATTCGAAAAATTGAGAACTTGAAAAAGTTGAAATTCAAAAATGTCTGCATGCGGTGGTGTGTATGCGTGTTTCCGTTATACGGTTTCAGGTCTAACATTGAATCTATAATATACATAAAAAATTTTTAACCCATTGTTCCTTATAAATATCTTTTGCCAATATTGAAATATTTTTTATTAAGTTTTCTCAAACACAAGTTAAAAAATGTTCTTCAATCTCTCCACATTGTTAATAATTTATTATTAATATTGTGTGATATATCTAGCAAATATTCCGGAAAACATCTGGTTACGTTGTAGAAAATTTAAGTAAATGGCGCGCATTCATACAACAAACGGTGGGGCTGAGCAATACAAACATTTTACAAGCCCGACAACATAAATTGATTGTGACATTGCAAATAAATTTGAACAAGTTTCTTTTCCCGGGAAAGTATGGGTAGCATGGCTGAACATTTTATTTAATTCGTGAAATATCGCCGTATGTCTTCATAAATTAGTGTGTAGCAAATAGCTCAAAATGAAATGGAGGATTGTTAATTAGAAGTCATGTACATCTGAAACACCTTTTAAAACTGACCTCTGTGAGATTCTACAGATTGAAATAGAGTAATTCTGAAATGGATTTCTCATCTGTCATGTCAATAGTCATCACGTATATACTCGATCGAATGCACGGCTCCCTGTGCGGAAAAAAAATTTCAATGTCTACAAAAAATCAGGGTATGTACATCATGTTTTTCTATTTGAGATATTATATATTTTATGGTCAATATAAAAACATGATTATTGTTTGTATCTATTCCACTTTGTTTTTGTCATATTTGCTTATGTAACATGTAAACAAGTTAGGTTTGATGAGAACGTGCAAGTGACGTAAAGAGTAAATCGGGCAGGACAAAGTGAGAACGTGGTCGCTATGCTCGCTATGACTATGTCAAATATAATTTAAAATTTATTTCAAATAAGTTCTTAAATAGAGAAACTTGGAGCTATCTACAGACCGTTACAAACTGCATATATAGAAAGCTTAATTGATGTTTTATGACTTCAGATGGTGAACAAATATAAAAGAAAGTACACGAATGCAATACAGGCGACCATAGCGTTAAAATGAAAACCTTGGTCTGATAAAAACCTCAGTCATCAAGTATGAAACGCTACAGGCAACTTTATAGAGGTAGACGTTTAGGAAACGTTATAGATCGGTATATTGCAAGAAAGTCGATTTGTATCGAAAGACGATTCACTGCTATCTTCACTCGAGAACGGTAGTTAGAATTATTGGAGCACGGATTTCAAATGGTCGATATATTTTATGGACGATAAAAATTTGGACGATTTATCGAAACCGTATTTTGAGTGTGGCTTTGGAGTGTGCCCTTCAAGAATTATACTGCCGGTAAAAGGGGAAAAGGGGTTTGTTGAAGAAAACCTTAATTTAACATGTAGTTAACCAATCTAACATTTCGGTAAAAGGGGTTTGTTGAACAATACCTTAATTTACACATGTAGTTAACCAATCCAACATTTATTAACCTAAATAGGGCATCTAATAGACGTGAAGTTTACGGAATTCTCGATCTACTTGAGCAACGAATTGAAAAGCATGTCAATGATCCTACTCGTTTGTATTATGTGACTGAAATGGAAATCCAAATATCTCCAACAAGCCGCTGCGAGTCTTGCTGAAAATTGGAAAACGAACTAGTTGGTCTAATTGCTAGCAGTGAAAGAGGCAGGATTACAACAGTGTTTTTTTGTTGTAATGCTGCTGGATCAGTTATATTCACGAGTTTTGGCCGAAAAAATGAACTCTTGCCTTTTGGAGCACAACCAAGTCAAGGAACTTTTACTAACAATGGTTCAATGGCATAATGTTTTTGGAGTGGCTTATATTCTTTGTTGGTGCTGTCCGACCAAAATTATACTTGTGTTTGCCAGCTTCAGAAATTGTCTCGACAAATAACATCTTTTTTGTCTTTGGCCATCTATCTAACACACTGAATACCAGCCTTAAGTTATTGCGTGTATATTCCGGTGAAAATATATGAACAGGCCATTGATTAAATTTAGAAAGCGCAAACTGGACAAAATATTAACTTAAAAGATGTCGTAAAATTGTTTTCTGGTGTCTATAGGAAAGCTGCCATGTGATTAATGACTAAAAAACAATTGGTTTTTCCTACATACAGATATATATTTCAAAGCTTTGAATTTTTTTTAAAAGCACTTGTTAACATGGAATGAAATGATTAACAACCTGGGAGAGTCAGGGTCGCCTTCTTTTTTCCGTGAAGAAGAAGGGGACCCTGATGAAACACCCTAAAGGCTCTAAACTTTAGTCACCCGGTGAAGAATAATTCAAAAGGTTGAGATTTTAACTAGTATCCTATCAAAAATGAAAAAGTTAAAAAAATAATAAAACAATCTAAACATGAAAAGTAAAGAATGTAAACAAAGACAATACAACCGACCTTGGTAACTACTCGGTGGCTGTAAAGAAGCGTGTCTTATATGGAATTACCTATGTAGCCCCATGGAGGATTGGATTCTCTGTGACAGTCAAGTGGGCTCATAATGCATACACTTCGTACTCAGGTATTGGAATATTTTTTGCGGTTATTGTTAAGAAATTGAGGTGCATTAATTTCTATGCAATAGTGTGCCCCAGCAAACGTAGATACATATTGACTGATTACTTATAAGGTTGGTTGGTTGTAATAAAATGTTGGTTGAAAGTCAAAATATAATTAGATTAGAACTAATTACTTGTGGTTTTTTATTACTTTGGTCTTTAATTTGTTTTTTGGCTACTTTATACCTAGTATTGACTGATTACTTCTTAACACAACATAATATAGGATAGAAGTGCATATTTTTGGTTTCTTATGGCGTTTGTTCTCGTTAATTATTGACTAAATTAAAAATCAGATTAGAGACCAGAATTTAATTAGAGGAGAAATACAAATAATTTTAGTTCTAAGAGTAATAATTATATAATACTCTCTGTATTTAGATGGCAAAAAAAAGAAAAGATGGAATTTGTTTGTTATTGGTAATAAAATATTTCATTTCTTATTTTTATTTTTTTTATAAAATAATTTCTTGTTCTCATCCAATTTGTATCTATTTTCCTGATAATATCAAAAAAATAAAATATGTTTGCTTTATGATCAGCAAGTCCATTATTCTCACAATTCACAGACGTAAGCCATTCTGTGGGCAAAGCGAGCGTTTGTAAAGGATTCGTAATTTACTTTGGGTTTTGTATTTTAAATATTTATTGATACACTATTAAATTATGATAAATTTTATAAATTAAAACAGAACAAAGTCGAAAATACCCATTATTAATGTCTCACAATCTATAATTGCCGGAAAATTAAGGGTCTTTAAGGTGTTAATGGCTAATTTAGCTCTATAGGCTAACTAGTACTAATTCATTTGATACCTCAAGACTGACATTTTGATTTGTCTCCTTTGTATTTGGTTGTGAATAGTCAGATAATGTAGAAGGATATATAATTTGTTTTCCTTCATTACATTCCTATTAATATACTGACAGAAAAATAATGACGTCCAAAGAGAAGAATTACAATAGAATTTTAAAGGCAATGTTCTACAGAGTACTACAAAATAGAGTTTATAGTATGCTATAGATGCACTAGGTACAGGATAGGTTTCCGTTGTACGTAACGTTTATTATCTTTGAAAATAAAAACAAAAAAAATTTGTTGGCTCTTAGCTATTCGATAAGTTTTGCATTCCGCACAAGTTACGCGTTTCAGCAGCAGAGAGATATGCACGATGCGACGTTTTGTTATTATTATCCAATCTAGTTCGAAAGTTAGAAAGTATAGTGTATTTAGACATGAGGAGATGATCCAAACCTTGACCATTTTTAATATTCTAATGAAGCAATTTACCGTTCAAGTTCCATGCCCCTTCAATCTGATGCGCGGCGGTGGCAACACCGAACTCAAAACCTTTTGGAAATTTGGTGTGCCTATGCCCAAAATGTAAGTTGTGTTCACGTCCACTGCACCTGTTTGACATAAAAGAATAGGTATAAACAGATGGATAAAATTTTGTTTCCTATTGCGTTTTTTTTAAAGCAGCCGAATTAATGTCGATAAAAAATAATATTCTTAAATTAAACTGTGCTTCTGGCTTCGGCCGTATCCATGGCCATATTGCAGCGATAACTTCCACCAGATACCATTCAAGGTTGAATTAAATGCTATTAATATGCGTATAATGATCGCATTATGTGCCTTTGTTAATGGATTGAAGTGTTTTATTGGGGACGAACGCATGTAATAAATTAGTGTAGCGAAAAAATAGAAGTCGACAATGTAATCATAAATACGGCTAAATAGAAAACCGTATTTAACTGATATAAACTTAAATACTGTTTTCGATTTAGTCAGCTAACAGCAATTAAACCCCTCAGAAAATTCGAAAAGAAATTTAACGCACAAAATAATAATAAATAGTTTCGTGCTTTGAGGAATATACGTTAGGTATAACACGTTTTTTTAAATGGCAACGATATTAAAAGGTAAAATTCGACAAATGCTTGTTTTAATAGGAAAAATAAGAAATAGTTATTCTGGTTTTTTCACTAGTAGCTTCAGAAAGTATTGTGCTGTTATTTTTTTGAGATATGAATTGAATGAAATAAAATTTAATTTGTATTGCCCCTTGAATACAGGCGCCTTCTTTAAAATCGACAGAAGTCATGAATTCTTCAAAAATATTCATGTTTCATTATTATATCTTAAGTTTTTTTTTATGATTTTGTTTTCGTTGATTTCATTTCGTATTCAACGAACAAGCGAATTTACGGTCACTATTCATTGAGAGACAATAATTTAGGAATAAGAGATATTTCGAATTTTTTTTCGTAACACAAATAAATTTTTCTCTCGTCTATAGTATTAACGTCAGATTATTTTTAAGTTCCAGGTTCGTAACGGGACACATTCTCACAACCTTAAATGGTTTTCCGGAGGAACCAAATAAGGGGACAACCCTAAAACAAATAATATATAAAAGTAGCGGAATGATAATTTCTTACATAATGTTTTTATTGTTTTTAACAAGTTCAATAAAATTTGTTTGAGATCAGCTTAAGTTTCAGGCTGAAACTGCCGTAAAATTTCCTCACTCTATTCATTATCATATGTACAATAGTTAGGCTTTTTACAAAAATTATTTTGCGATCATATAGTTATTTCAGTCTACTATGCTATAAAATATATTGTGAGTAATTTTATGACACATGAAAAAATGTAGAGGTAGAACATTAAATATACTTATTTATTTAAAAATTGTATACATTATACTGGCTATAAGAGTTGAAACGGATAACAATGGACAAGAGAATAAATAATAACTGTTAACAATTTAGACAAAAAAGTTTTTAAAGTGCTTTGAATTTTTACATTGGCGGCGGGTTTCAGGTTTTAATTAATTCTAAAGTATATACAACATAAACATATTTTAGCTTTAGCATTTTTGAATCAATATTTTTCTTCATTGTTAATAGCCACTTAATACATATGCTCACATATTAAGAATACGTTTTACCGAGGTACATAGAACTTACAATTCATATGTAATTCATTTTCAAGCCCGGCTGAATAGAATTTCATAGTAGATTTACGAACATGTGTCATAAACGCAAGAAACAAGACAGGTCACTTACGAGGCACAAGCGGCCAGCACCAAGACGATGATCGTTAACGGTATCATTGTGAGCGGCCGTGGATCTCGGTCGGCAACTCGAACACTACTGTGCATTCGACCGTACGAATACAACTATATCAATACACTCATCGATGCGAATCGACTTCAATCGACCGATCGTCGAATCTCCTAATCCGTTATTCTCCGTTGACAAGGTACTCGGCTGTGGGTCTCTTTATCTTATTTACATCATAACGATAAGTTAACGCTCAGTTCGTTTCTCTGGATGATACTTAACGATTGTACAAACAGCCTTCGTATTCTTTCAAGAAAATCAATACATACATATTTTCAATGAATTATCGGACTTTATTTAATAGTGTAACAACTCAATATGAAATGGAGAATGTAGTTGACGAACATATCTTTTAAGTATATTTCTTTTAAATATATTTTAAGAATTATGATTAGTTTTTTGTTAGGTCGATGTATTGTTTAAATCAAAACAATAATTTTACGAATATAATCGTCATCTTCCTATAATGGTAGTTTCTTTATAAACAATACATTTACCGAACACAAATTTGGTTATACTTCTTGAAAGATTTGCTAATTATGAAAAGTTGGTCGTAATGGAAATTTGTTTGTCGACGACACATTTAATACCAGGTAAAATTGATCTATATTTGTGGATCATTGTTTTATGTTACTGCACTTATTTTCAATCTATTTTTGAAGACAGCTAATGTTTTGACTATAATGGTTACGTTCATTTTAACGGTTTTAAAACGAAACTTGACGAAGAAGTCGTTTACATTTTTTTCTCGTACTCAAAATATTTTTTTCAACCTTTCATTTCGTATATTTCGATTATAATATAAAGGAACATTTGTGATGAGACTGTCATTTAGAAAAGGTTAAATTTTTTAAATCTATTTAGATATTTATTATTAATAAAAATACAGATCATCCTACTTTCTAAAGACTATTTTAAAATAAATTTGCCTTACTAACTCAAAAATAACTTTAACAATAATAAGACATCACCTTTTTTCTTGTGGATGACATATATAACGTATTTACGCTGTTAGATGTGAATTTTTTTCCATAAAAAAATTTAAATCATAATAATTAACATCTACCAATGTGCTTTTTGTCAAAATTGATAATTTTAATTTCTTTCTGATCAAAATGCAAAAATTCCATTCAAATCGGTGCAGATGTCGCAACGGATTTGACGATAGTGTTAAAAATAAATACGCGACGAACTGTAAACTTCTTCCGTTTCAGCGTTAGTTAAAAAATTGAAGTCAAATTATAATCATCACATTAATTTGAGTTGAGGAACAAATAGGCTATACAAAGTGAAAGTCAAAGAGTGTTTAATGAATGTATGTAAGCATGAAGAGATATTTGGCTTGAACAGAGAGAAAAGTAGGTCGCTGGACGGTCACAGCTTGAACGAATCGCACGATGCTGTCCGGTAAGATGATAGCTAATCTTTTTGTTGGCTGAATAGTTTCACTTGGACATATATTCTATACACAAGTTGTTGATATTGTAATTTGAAGTTCGTTACTCCTACATCAATGAGGTTGCAAAGAGTTTGATAATTAAGTAACTATGTGTATACAAATTATGTTTCTTTCAAAATTAGGTTGTGTTGGTACTCTGATCAGCGCTTTATGTTCCATGTTTTATTTTCTTTGGAAATATATGATTGTTGCTGAATTGCTTACTAGTCTTGTGTTGCTACGGTTCTGACATTTATACATCCACATATTAACATTTTTGCTTTTCTTATTTATTTATACCTATGTCTTCACGTATGGAGCTGAAACCAGTAGTAGTGATTAGTGATTGTTGTTACACAGTGTATTCGGTGCCGTAACAAAGGCAATGTGGACGTCTTCTGATAGAGGCCGAAACGATTGTTTAGTTAATAGAGATGGTACAGTACGTAAGGTGGGTTAGTACTGGCTCTATATATATATTATATTTGGTAGAGTACATGTAATACACTGTTAGTAGTTTAAATAAGCGCGACTTGCTGGTAAGTTGAAATTCAATGTTTATTTTTTTGTAATTAAAAATGTTGTGTTTTGAGTAATGTGAAAGACTCGTACTCGCGATTAAATAAAAATAGGAATTTGCAATTTATCACGGATAACTAATAATATTTCTCCGTGATAAAATAAATGTTTACACTCATTTTTCAAATATCTTGATACAAAATTAAAAAAAGAAATAATGTGTAAAAAGTACAATATGTAAAAGAAAAACAGAGTTCCTACACATCTTTCAGCGATTATATTATCTAAGCGTACTTCGATCTCACAAACTTTACAATAACAACAGTAAGACGAATTCTTATCTATGACAAACCGCGCGTGCTGTTTGTTTTCAATCATTCTTTTTGCAGCATCAAATCTAATCTCCTCCAAGTTTCTACCGCCAATGTCACTTTTAGTATCTTAAGTGAAAGAAAGTTTAACACTTCTAGTGGATTAATTTGCTAGAAGTCCATTTTTAAGTGAAAATATGATGATAACTGTCTATTTTCCAATTTTCTCATGAGTGCGAAGTAATTCGTTGTTTTTATATTATAGGTTTTATATTATAGTCGTTGTTTTTATATATTTATAATATAGGGAAATAGTTAATAAATTATATAATAATATTAGCTGACTGTGATTTAATGAAATTTTCAAGAAATTGTTAATTAATTTAGGCAGAAAAATATTACTTTGGACTCGCTCTTTGATCTTGAACTCTTGTTTCAATTATGAAACAGGTATGAAATCGAAATAATCGAATACAACACAATTAAATAAGCCCGAAACACGCTTCGAGTTCGGTAGTTAGGGTTCGGTAGTATATATATATATATATATATATATATATATATATATATATATATAAATATGTATATGTATATATATACATATATATACATATATATATATATATATATATATATATATATATACACATATGTATATTGAAATTGAAATAATTGAAATTTATATTAACCAAAATAATTGATATTGAAAGCTTTAATAAAATGTATCAAGATTTTCTCCACATTTTTCAATTCATAGTTTGAATATGATAGGAGTCGGATGGGGCAGGGATGGGTGTATATTGCTTTTTCAATCTGAAGTTTAATATTTCGCAAACGTTAAAAATGAATGGAGAATGGTAAATAGGATATTAATTGTGAAGGACCTATCCAATTATATAAAAACTCACTGGTATAGTCTCACTATCTGAAGGACCTATCCAATTCTATAGCAACTCACTGGTATAGTTCGACGATCCGATCCGATATTTTCAAATATCGATTCAGCATCGATTCAATATCGATTCAGCATCTGTATCGTATGAACGATACTTCGATATTTTAGACCGATACAAATAAATGCGATTCAGGCTTGGATCGACACGAACGTAATAATATCGGTACAATCATTCGATTCGAATGGATCGCGTCAATAATAAACCAAGTCGCATAGTCAGCTCAATTAAATAATATTTTTTTATAATAAAGTATTTGATTCAAAAGCGACAAAGTGAAGTACTAAAGTAAAATAAAATAAAGTTAAGCAAAGTAAATAAATACACCAAGCAACAGTGAGAAATATACTGGAATGATTTTGTCAGTGTAACCTAGCCAACACTTCAACTTGACACTATTTCCTTCTTTTCCATCTGGGTTTTCTCAGGGCCCCTCCTGAGACCCGTAACATCCCCCTTATACAAAAGAAGGAACCTTCAAAGCTCCCCTAATAGTGTCTCGTATTTACAGTCTCAACGCTTCCACCAAACAGGGTCACAAATAGCACTGTTCCTATTCAATGAACCATTCAGTACCTCCATTTGCACTAGAACGCTTTTTGCGAACACTCTGAATGCCTCAAAGATCTGTCCATAACACTAAATAATACTCTACGAAATATTTTGTATGATTCTACTCTACTACTATGCAGACGTATGCTCTTAAACGAACGCGCCTCGTCATGTTCACTACAATCGAACAAAACATGATTCGAGTCTTGCGTATCGAAACCGCAGGAATACGCCGAGCTATCTCTTAATGCAAATTGATCTAAGCTTGCGCGGAAGGCGTCATGGGCCGTCAAGAACTGTAAGGTGTAATGATCGCTCAGAAACATCGAGGAAGAATAATCTAGTAGTTTCCCCCTTGGAATCAGAGGAGGTCCATCTGGAATGCCAGTGAGTAGTGACGATCACCAAAATACGTCGCTTCCTAGGCAACAGGATTTCTTTTTCAACAAATTCAAAACTTAATGGACTCACAACGAAACTCTTACTTCAAAACAAAGTAAAGTTTGCCGCTCGTTCCATGATTGCAAGGTTAGTGGAACAGGTTCTGTATGCCTTGGTCATGACCATAAGCGGCGCACGTTCAGACCTAAGTACCACCCGCCTTACTTGTTGGACCCCGACGCACCACGAAGGCCACACCGCTTGCGCATAGTACCAAGATATATTTCCATGTACATCAGCTGCAGAGTCGAGTTATTAAGCCCCGAGCCAGCACCAGCAAGCCAAGCCATAGCACGGAAGGCAAACCGAGCCCTCTCCCCGATGTATTGCGCCTGTGGCATGAAGCTCCGCCGTGAGTCTAGAATTATGCCCAGGTATATGACCTGGTTCCGCACACCGATCCTGGACCCGCCTATAACCACAGATGACTCCCCCGCCAGTCTGCCCTTGAAGAGGATAATAGCAGATTTTTGGGGAGGCGAAGCTAAGCTTGTTCCTATTGCAGCAGTCATATATCCTGGCGAGAGAGACTGCCGCCCGCTTCCTAAATCCCTCTACGGCTCGCTCCCCCGACTAACAGTAATGTATCGTCTGCGTGCGCGATGGTATCGCATCCCTGAACCCCTTCAGGGATGCGATACCATCGCGCGATTTTATTGCAAGGATTCCTCAAACACCACATTTCACAAAATTGGTCCCAGGATCGAAACCTGAGGGCAGCCCTTGGTCAACGTTTTATTAATTTCTATGTCTCTGTCCCGTAAAATAAAAATGCGATCGCGGAAATAATCCATTATCAACCGACGGCGGTCTGCTGACACTCCACGGGATTGAGTCCCGCGCGGTAAAGATGGCCGGCCATCAGGCATTATAGAACCACCGGAGACATAGTTTTATGCGGCAACTAAGAAATGAAAACAATGGGTAATTATGTTTTGAAGTTTGAAGGTGGTATATTTATACATGTTTTGACATCCGATCATCGTATTAGGTCTGAACCCTTTGTCAATTCTATTATTTTCAAAAGCCTAAGATTTGAGGAATTATTTTAAGAAGCCTAAGATTTTAAAAGTTGAAGAATATTTTTAAAAGCATGACATTTGAAGATTGGAAATGGTATTAATTTTATTACAAAAAGTAATTGCCAAAAGCTTTTTTAAATATATTAAATGATCGATCCAAATATTGTTATATTTTTTATTACTTACCTACTACATTTTTCTACTTGAACTAAATAATTAATGAACTTTGAATAAATTCAAAAAGTCTTTTTTCCATAGTCGATTATTCGATACGATGCCAGTATCCCATCCCATGATCCGGAACGACCTGAGATATCGATACACAAGAAAACATCGGGAATCTCTATTGGTGAGATATTTTTTTTGCTCCCACTTTACGTGTGTATATTCCCCCACATAGAAAAATGATTCATATTTTTACATATTAATTGATATTCTGTATGAAGTGTTATATGTCCTTGCAAAATTTTATTTACATAGGTTTAAAACAATAGAAACTAGAAGATTTGATAGACAGGGACGGACAGACCGACGTATATGACCGTTTTTGCATTTGGCTAAGGAATACATAAAAGAAAAATTCGATTATATTCTATTGATATGAATTCAGTTTTAGATCTGTCTTCTACAATGGTACTTTTATTTTGAGAATATTTTTGACGGGAAATAAGTACTTAATTAGTAACAAGAAACGTGAGGTTCATTCGAATTGCATCAAGTTACATTAAAATCAGCACAGTGTTGTTGCGTTGATCACAAGGCTTACTTCCTGGATGGCGCGGCACACTGCGGAGTACCGACTTCGATTCCTGCTGCTCGTCGAGGGAGGTTTGAGTGATGTTTGTAAATGTCACTGTGATGGGGAGCAGTGCCACTGGTGCGGCAAGCTAGGTACTGTGATCACCAACCCACCTATGTAGCGTGTCGCTTATAAGCATTATCTTCAATGATATGATATACGTTTTAGAGGTCTATGTCCAGCAGTCTACTGAGACAGGCTGTTGATGATTATGATATCTAAATCGGTTGATTTCGATTTATAAATTCGCTACTAGCGTTGAAGAAATCTGTCTTAGCCCATAAATAAGGTATTGGCAATTGCTTTTATTTGGATTGGTGCTTTAGATTAGAATGTGTAACTGAACATTTTTCTCCAGCTATCCTTACCTAGTGAATTTGTAATGTCGGATATTGTACACGGTCTATTGATATTAGGATTTGGGAAGACTTGCCTTTCAGTATAATATTTCTTTAAGTTTAAACAGGAAACGTCTTTTACTTTAGAAAAAGACTTATGTGTGGGTACGGATTTAGCAATTAGTATTTTATCCTATTAGTTACAAGGGTTAAGATCGGGATATGTTCCACTATGTACGTATGATTACAAATTTATGTTGACTAAAATAAATGACCTCATATCGTTGATCTATAATATAGAGCACTGCGGTATTACAGCTGTTTTGTCAGGTATGCCGCATAAAGTCTATAGCAGTAAAATTAAAAGTGGAATCGTGGGATGGTAGAAGAAAGGAGTTTTATAGCATTTTCTATAATATATAATTTACGTTTTCTTGGAGAAATTAACATCGGTTTTGTAATTCGTTTATGATCGATGTTGCAACAGCATGTATTTCATGTAGGGGAAATAACCCACAGCCTGGGTAATGAGAGCCAAAGCCACTTTTTTTAAATATATCAATTTTTAAAGTTTTCAATGATGTTTACGTAAAATATATTAGTGATGTGTGAACACAAAAACAAATTTAAAACGTGATTATAAAAAGAAGTAATTTAGATGTATCCTTATGTAGCGCGGATTGGTATACTGTGAATAAATTAATTATAGCTGAGGTAGACCCTTTTTTATGATCATTTATCTTTTGTCCATAATTACTCCAGCGTTAGCATCTTCACTCAAGTTTTCCATTGTTTTTTTTCTTTCAAGTTTGAAGTAAATTATTATGGATTAGTGTCGTAATGTTTACTACCTCTATATTTCTAAGTAGAAATTTAATTAATACGTCTTTACAGTTTGCATTCTTCTAAGTACTTCACTAAAAATGTTTATAGTAAGTTAATGCAAAACGATTTCGGTTATCCTACATTTTCTTAATCATTTTTCTTTACGTCCATCAAATTTGAATGAAAAATCTGGTGAGACTCGAATAAAATTTTCATATGTAGGGTTAGGATGGATAAGGTTAGGTTAGACTGGGTTAGGTAAGGTTATGGTTTGTTAGGTTGGTTTGGGTTAAATAAGGCCAGTCAGAGTTAGGCTTGTTTAGGTTCAATTAGGTTGGATTATGTTGGGTCAAATTGGATTCGATTGGGTTATGTTTGGATATGTTTGATTAGGTTTTGTTAGGTTGAGTTATAACTTTTTATCAGATTGGGTTATAACTTGTTATGTTGGGTTAGACTGGGCTAGGTTGTATTAGGTGTGATTAGGTAAGTATGAATAAGTTGGATTAAGTAGGGTTTGGTTAGGTAATGTAATACGTATGACTGATCGGAAGTATGGTTGGAAGTATGATGGGTTAGGTTGGGTTATTTTTGGTTTAATTTGGTTAGGTTAGGTTTGGCTAAATTTGGTTAGGTTAGATTAGGTTAAGTACAGTTATGATTTGTTGTAATTAAAGTTATGGGTTAGATTGAGTTATATTGGTTTAGGTTGGGTTAGGCAGTTACGTTAGGTTATTTTGGGTCAGGTACTAAGGACTCCTCAGTGGATGAGAGTTCAAGGCCTCTTTACGAAAATCGGCACGGAGTTTGAACTCATTTTATATGGTAAAGAAATTAAGATATGAGTAATTTAGTCCCAGATGGAGATGGAGATGGAAGGTGGTCATAGAACTTAAGTAAGAACTAGATTCATCGAGTTTAGCTTCATTTGACTTACCATGACGAGTACATTGGATACAAGCGGTGATGAGAGTTTATTGATGGAGCCGGAAGGTGAAAATAGGAACTCCACAAGATTGAGGAGTACATACATCATGTTTGTGATCGGTTGACTTCTTTTGGCGAATCCTTTGGTCACAAATAATGGCCAGGGTTTGCTGAAAGAGTCGGTATGTAATGATAGTCTTTAATGGTGTAGAGTATGTTCATTGACTTTGGGCTCTTTGACTTATTTGGCGTGTTTTTCTCACTAGTGGTGGCCAGGAATTGATAATGGAAACGAAGGTAGTGACAGGAACTCCTCAGTGATTAGGAGTAAACTCATGAACTTTGAAGTAGTTCACATACACAAGAGAGCAACAAAGCAAGAAAATAGCTATATATGTGTATGTATAATATATACAAAAGTACCGCCAGTTTTTGAACTTATTCTTCAGGCATTTTGTCGTTGGTGTATTCTTAGGCAATGATGTATTAAAGAAAATCTATGTTCTCGCGCCTCAGTAGATTAATTACTCAAAAGATCACGAGTTACATTAAGATAAGGTTGCCATTACTCACTCAGTTGGTGATGAAGCTTTTGCTCTTCAGTGGACTGATTAATTAAGCGCTGATATATTCAGGCTCTGTAGATGTTCAGCTTTCTCAATAGATTCGTTCCGTAGATGAGAACAATCATATTCTTTCATTTTGATAAACTAGATAAACTATATCCAATACTTTGTAAATTTAATCATATTCGGAAACCATATTTTACGGTAAAATTAACATATATTATTTTATTATTCTACACTTTTACGGTAAAATTTTACGGTAAAATTAACGGTAAAATTAACATATATTATTTTATTATTTTACGGTAAAATTAACATATATTATTTTATTATTTTACGGTAAAATTAACATATATTATTTTATTATTCTACACTTTTCAATGCATTTGTTATTCAGTGGTTATTTGAAGCTGGTTTAATTTTTGTGTTATAAAGTTTTGTTTTTAACAGTCTTAAAAACGAAGAAGATTTTCTATGTGAATAAATGCGTATGTATTTCGGAGACAAGTTGACCGGTTTTCATGATTCTTTTTTGTGTGACAGGAAATTATTTCTGATAAGTGCGTGTGAATATGGTCAGGATCCGGTGAACTCGAGGAACGTTCCTCTTACAATGGATGAGGTTACAAGGCCTCTTTAAGCAAATTGATACCGAAATTGAACACACTGGACATATCTTAATTAATATTTTAGTTATCGATGGTGACCAGAGTCTGATGATGAAACTGGATGGTGGTGACGGATCTACTGAAACGTGATTGGTAGATCCATTGAATTTGGGCTCGTTTGACTTATATTGACGAGTTCTTGTCCGCAAGGGATTCTTCCACTCCACCGATGGCGAGAATCGGCGGAGTGGAAAACTGGTGACGGTAATTCTTCAACGGTAAAGACTAGATCCATCATATTTGCGCTTGTTTGGCATTTCTTAAGAATTTTGGTTACAAAATTTGATGGTGGAGTTGGCTGGTGGTGACAGAAATTTCTCTATGGTGAGGAGTAGGTTCATTCGCTTTGGACTCTTTTACTTGTCTGTCGAGTGTTTTGATCACATGTGGTGGCCAGAACCTGATGACGAAGCTGGAAAGTGGTGACAAAAACACTGCAGTGGTGAAGAGTAAACTCATCGAGTTTTGACTTATTGGACTTGTCTTGACGTAAGACGATAGAATATGTTTTATAAAGGCGATTCGCTGTATCAAACTGACTATCAAATGTTAAGGCACCTAGCGAAAATTGTAAATCGATTCTGAAAAAAATCACCGTAAAAGTTGCAATTTCCACGGAAAAAAATGACACTTCTTTATTCAAATATGCTTCAATTATAAACATATGTTATAATTGAAGTAATATTTAAAAGATAAAAAACATTTTAAGTTTAAAAGTGTAACATTAAAAAAAATTGTAAAGACGTTAAAAACTTCATGAAACTTTTTCAATATCAAGAATATCTACCTATTATTGCACAATGATCCGACGCTAAAGTATCAAGTGTGACATATGACGTTGCTACACGCATTCTACAGTGTGTTGTTCATTTATTTAGTGGTTATTATTAAAAAAAACTGTAAAACCAAAGCGTTATTTATTGAACTGAAAATAATATGTTTTCATTTTTATATGGTTTACTTTCTTGTTGCAATTGTTGTAGATATAACATTTTTTTTAATTATACCCATCAAATATTTTGTCGTAACGTAAGAAAAGAGAAACAACAAATTAAATATGCTACTTCACATCTTTGGCGCCACCACCGCATTTTACCCTCCGTCATAATGACTGCATAATTTTTTTGTAAAAATTAAATTGGATTAAAAAAAATAAAAAAAAAAATGAAGTAAATAAATATAAATAAATAAAATAAATTAAAAAAAAGTAAAAAAATTAATAAATAAAAAAAACTTAAAAAAATAAATAAATAAAATAAAAAAGAAATGATAAATCCAATTTTCATTCATGTATAATTATTAAAACAAAATGAATCAAAGGCAAAAATAAAGCTCCTCGGCAACGTTGGTTGTGGGCTGTTCACTTATAATGGTAATTAATAAGTATCTTGGTTGCGCTCAGCATAAGTCTAATCTTATATCCCATCTGGCGTAAATGTTAAATCGTGCTTAATTTTAATAGTCTTCGTAGATACGTAAATTTAATAAGCAAAATAAAAAATGGCAGTTATGTTAGCTGTGTATCATACGATAGAAATGAAAGTGTGATTAGATAGAAAATGTAAATTTGTGATCTCTGCTAAAGAAAAAATAAAACAAAATGGAAATAAAATAAGACCGAAAGACAAAGAGGTGCATATACTTGTCATTAATTTTGCTCGGACAGCTTCACGTACGGCAGCCGAGGAGTGTGCTCCATCATGCTGGTACCACATGCCACTTAATCTACTAAGCGGAATGACATCCAGTAAGCCTAACTAGCGTTCGCCATTTAAAGACTGCTTTGCTCTTACAATGACTTTGTGGAAAGAAGACTGATGTCCATTAGAAAAATTTTGGCGATGTAGTCGTAATGCAGTTTGCACGTTGCAATTAGATTCCCCTTACACCAGTATCGTATCCAAATATTCAGCGTTAGTAAACCAACTAATTTAAAGAAACACTTAGACACAAACAGAAAAATATAAGCCGGAGTTGACAATACTCTTTTATGTATTCCAAACCTCTGAAAGTAATCACGATATGAATGCTAGTTGCTATGAGAAATATTTGAAGGAAAATAATTTTATATTGACAAATATTGCATCACTAGAGTATTTTCAGGAAATTACATTTTAAACATCCGTTGCCAGCTGCGTCTTTTATATTGTGTCCGTTATTTTCCACGTTTCTGTAGTCTCTTTAAGTGGCCGAAGTGTGAACATATGACATGTTTGTTTCCGTGTTTAATTACGCACATGACATTTACTATTGTAAACATTATTTCTATTTTTAATTTAATTTTAATAACTCCTGTATTTATTTTCTGTCTATTAATATATATTTGTTTATATTTGTTGACTTTACTTTTGTGAAATGCCTGGAACAAAAAATGTTTGTGGGGCTATATAAGCATCGTCTTGAAACTGAATGTGATAATAAAGATGAAATGCGTAATCGGTTGTAAAATGTTTAATGCAAAGTAAATGTTTTCTAATGCGTAGTAAGGGCATTCAGCATGCTGAAGTCGGAACGTAGAGGAGAGAGCGTGAAGGGGGAGGGGGAGGTAGTGAGGAGACGGAGTCTACTGTCGGGGCTCAAATAATAGTTGGGTGCAACGTTATGAATTCTGTAACTATATTGAAATTGTTGGTATGATGTCTTCAGTTAGGCCTTGTTTAGCATTAATGCTTCAGCTCAGAAACAGATGTCTCCGGAAGTGTACTACGCACCAAAGATGAATTTTAAAAAGGTGACAAGCTTGTATTGCGGCTGGTAGCAAGTACTTGGGACATTTCCTTTAATGTATTAATTTGTGATTTATGTATTAATTTGTGAATTGTGATTAGATACACGCACTGTAAAGCGCATGTACCTAATCACAAATAATAAATATCTGTTACGTTAATTTAATAAGTAATTTCAAGAGAAATTCTAATTAATAATATAATTTTGAATAGAATTCGTCTTGCAGAGATATAATAGCATTTTTTAAGGTAACGGATGGGTTTAATCTACTAGGTTTTTTGTAATAAAAACAGTAAAAATTGGATGGTGTCAATTTGAAAAACCTAAATAACTTGCTCTCCCAGGATTGACGTTGGTTTTTATGACACCTCTACATAAATTCGTTACAAATGATCCGCAGTTAGAATAGTGCTACATTACAAATTATAATCACTTATAAACAGTGTATCAGTTAATGCAGGTGTATAGATTAAGGCAGAGTATATTTACGAAATGGCATGTTAATGAGTAAGGAAATAAGTTTAAATCGGTTAGTTTCAGGTAGGTCTTATATTTTTAAGGATTTCATTACATTAAAGATTACAGTAATACCTATTAATATATTCACCAATAATTAAGTCACAAAATGTGTTTACAGAAAACGTATATAGATAAGACAAGACTACTGCTTCCGAAATTGGGAGGTTCCTGTATAAAAGCGAAGTACATTTGAAACGAGTGAGGTCCAAAAAGCAAAAGAGGAATGGAACATAAATTTTTTTGAAAAATCTAAATAAATTGCTTGAATAATAGGATTTAGACTTTTATTATCGTTCATGATCTCGATTTATTAAAATACGACATAATGGCATAATAAAAAGACACAATTTTTGTATAAAAAGAACAGAAAACACCTTTGTAAATTTCATCCGACACGAAACCAAATTTTTAAGACTCGTTATAGTCCCATCCGGTGCATGTGATCATGGACACAATCATATAATTGAGATCTTTTTCGAATCTCTTCGAGTTCAGTTTAAGGAACTGAAATTCGTTATCAACTTTAAAAGGGAACCATACAGAAAAGCAATTTGTGAATTTGAACCTACGTTTTGTCTCATCTTCCAATCGCCCCGAGTATTCGTAATGCTCTAAACGTCTGTATGTACTCGTAAGACGCAAAGACGACGCTCAGCCTGAAGCTGGCTTTCTTGATGATGTCTTTCAACACTCGGCTTATAAGATCAACTTTTCTCTGCTCAAGTTTTGTTTTCAACAAAAACTTTAAAAGTTCAATGAAGTTGGGTTTGTTAACGAACGCTTCAGGAAACAAAGCCTGAAATAAATTAGAGAAGGTTAAAAATTTGATACAATTTCCTTACCATCTGTTTTTAAACCAATTTGCGACCCTTCTGTTATACGGATCAACGAGTCCGATTTGAGCTCTTCACGTATGTAATATCGCATCCTTAATAGAATCTCTTGCATTTATTAGTTATTTCACGTGTGCTTTTTATGTTCCCAAAATGTTCAAAAGCCTTTGAATTTTTAAAAAATTGTTTATCATGCTCAATTTGCTTGAATGTCAACAGTATGAATTTTAGTCATTGCAGCAGCTGCTGAATAATATATAACGACTAACTTGAATATACGCGAAGTTAGTTGAATGAGATGATTTAAGACTTTCAAATATGATTCTGGGTAATAGCAATTTGTTTCTACGACATGGAAAATAGCAATATGGAATAACAGTGATGAAAATATTTTGTGATTTAGCCTTAATTATAACTGAGCGAGTTACTCGTACAAAGAAACAAAGGTTAGTGACTAAAGTAGATTCAAAGTAGAAATATGCCAACCTGCAACCAGATGAGAGTACAGACTGGCGGCACGAGAATGTAGAGAAGAGGTAAGAGGAAGACGACAAGCATCGCCATAGAAAGGAGGATCTTAGCTGTCGGAGAGAATGGTGGATCCAGGTGCCAAAGGGAGTGGACATCTTCCAGAAATGGACCAAGGTATTGCATCTGAAATAAGTAAAAATTACGATTGATTAGTATGAAAATGTAGACCAATTTATAGACTACAAAGATAATACGTTTGAGGTATCTAATAAAAGACAAAATTGTTTCTTCGAAGACTTTATTTCATAAACCAGTGGTAATAGTCTGCTAAGTACTCTGGAATGATTTGTATTTTATAAGTATGCCCAGATTTTTAGTTTATTCCTGTTTATAAGTTCATAGGAATAGGTCAAAGTTTGTAAATCCGCTAGGACGGGAACAAAATGTTTAGTCATGTACAATTGAATCTAGTACATTTGTATGATGGCCTTCCAAATGGTGATAAATATACCTCTGTAAGCAAGATATTCACAAACACTTGTGGCTATTGCAGCATGTAATAAGTAAATACTGAATATACGTAACTATCTTTGTGAAAATACTTGAAGACTTTCCATACTCTTTTATTTTATTGAAGTTTTTCTTATACGGCCTCATTGTGTGTAATTTTTTTGTGTTTTTTCTATAAATATTAACCGAAAATTGTATTATTGTTGGTCATTTCAAAATCGGCATATTTGTATTTTGGAAAAAAAATTAATTTGTAGAATTTCAATATAAACAAGAAGCCGAAATTTTAAATTTCACTATACATTTGAAAATCCATGTTTACTATCGTTAGGCTATTAGAATTGTCACTCGCTGTCAAACATTGACATTTCGTTTATGACAGGTTTATCTCGTTCATATCGTGTTCTATTTTAGGCCAAGTACTTACATCAAGGATCCAATAAAAATGATAAAGCGAATATGAAGACAATTATGTTTTAGCATTCTAAAAATGATATTAATCCTATAGTTTTGTTTAAAGCATACATTTATAAATTATCGAAGTTACCGATACGAAATGTGACATACTTATTGATTTTGACGCGACGAGTTCAAAGAGATGGCGACATAATACAGTTTCAGAATTTTATATCGATATCTATAAGCGACCTGACAGTTTGATATCCTAAAGACAATTTTAAGCACCTTTATTAAATTTTACTTATGTATAATCTGAAGCAAGGACCTTGGGATCTTTCGACAACTCAACAATTCTCTATTGTTCCCAATTTAAATGTTTATTGTTAGGTATATTGGATGTAAAGCGGAAAAGGAAATCTATACAAGTCTCGTTTATTCTTTAGTTTAAATGAAAAATTATATTTTCACTACTGATACATCAAAATACTAATTCCTTCTAAAGAAACCCTATTTCATTTTTATTTATATATAAACGTATATCCTTTGCTTAAGCCCTAAAATTGAATCTGTGACACGACTGATTATAAATATTTATAACCGCTATAATCAACGTTATTGGATGTAATATTTTTTACAGCTTTATTTACATTGTAATATATGTCAGTAAGAAGATAACGGAATTTATCACGTTTTTATACTGTATTATATAAATGTGATAAAAATCAATATAAACAGAAGTTATTACATAAGAAGAAAAGTGATTGATTGTTAGGGAAAATTGGATCATTATTAGTGAGTAAAAATTATGTCGGCGTTTTGTAATTAAAAAACATATTTCTATCTCTTTCATCGCGCTTGGCGATACTTGGGGCTATATTTTTGTTTGGTTTGTATGTTTGGTTTGCAACCTATCCCGTGCTATAACGTTTTTGTATATTGATTTAAGCTTCGAAAAGGCAAAAGAAAATATTAGCCCTATTGCACTAAAAATATATATTTGTTTTGCTTTTATTGTTGTTGCAGATTTTTTTGAACATTACACTGTTATGATATCCGATCGTTTGTTACAAATTAGATAGAAAATTTGGCTTCGATCGAATGTCAAACCATGTTGCTTTACACGTGTCTGACATGATAATGATAGAGATTTCACATGTCGACTTTATGTCTCCGTCGATTGTTGCTTTAAATGTATTCTCCGAATATACTGAATCGAGAAAATATTTAAAGACATCTCGCTGGAATAATATCGAAAACATCTGATCGAGCACTAAATCGAATGCCGCAAGTGGAACTGGACTGACTGACACATTCATTGAAGACAACCCGCTAGTATTTCTAAACAAACTCTAGATTGGACTCTTTAATGGAACAGGAGATGTTTAAAGAAAATATGGAGACGGGTCGTGCTCGCAAATATGAAGAGCATCAGCAAGATTTGGAGTAAAGTGAAATGCGATGTTCAGAATTTATCGGAATGTAGATGGACCGTGGGCGCCTCTGTTTCTTCTTTTATCATAAACGTATCGCATTGCGAATGTGGCTTGGTACTTAAGCAGCTGAATATCTTGGCAAAATGTGGAATTTCATTATGATTCGCTTCTAGAGCTGCTGATATTAAAAAAAAATTAAAACACAAAAAGCTATGAGGCACGAAAAACTAAAGTTTTTTCAAAAATACAGAACATGAAGTGAATTTTTTTTCTGAGTTACAAAGAATGAAAGTCCACCACACAATCGATAGTTAGTAGGAACCAGTATCATCAAGTTATCGAAAGAACATATATTTATTAGAAAATAAAGTTAAGCGAAAAGAAAATTTTTGTTAGTAAAAAGGAAATTTCTTAAAGAATATTTCCTCAAGAGTCATCTAGTTTCACTGTTTCGAGGTTTTATTAAAATAACTTTTTTAATCCTGTAAGTTAAAATAGATTAATGATAGATGGCATTATTTAAGATAAGCTGAGCACTAACTACAAAAACATCTCATTAAGCTACAGTGAGATAGCTAAAGATATTTAATAATTGTTGATATATATTCTTTCCATGTATTTATCACTTATTGTTACTTGACACAAATATGAAGAATATTGAATATATGAGAAGTAATAATATATGAGAAGTTTCACTTCTGCCATGTGTTTTAGAGCACACTCTTTAAATAATGATACCGAGACAGAACTGGGCATATTATTGCCATCTATCACATTAAGTACGCATCTGTCTTTTTTAAGTGCACGAAGGATAATATTTTTGAATGGAAAATAAGAGGCGTATCGTACGCACTGTAACATTATATAGAATTATATGTAACGAACTACATCGCGTTTCGTATATCCTATTAAATTATGTAAAATTGTCCTATGAATACTAAGCCTATACTTCAAAAGGCGTCTATGTGACCTGTAATGTATTTTGTACATATTAGACCTGAACATAATCTCCGTTAATTATGATGGCACTTCATTTATCTTTAATGTTATTATTTCAGGATTTTCTCGAGCTATTCAAAAATACAATGGATATACCTAGATATATTATTGCCATCTATCACATTATTTATAATAAAGTATTACATGTTATTTTAGACATAAATATTTTGTATATTATAAGCGCAATAAAGTAACATTAAATACTTTATTTATATAGATTTATTAATTTATCTCATTTTCGACCACACTTCGAAATTGGTCGCAGGTTTTAGTGCCATGAAAAACATCTACAATGAATGGGCAACATTTTCTAATGTGACATAATACAACAGTATATAAAAAAATGAAAACAGGTTATTTGATAAATATATTTGTATAAATAAATAATATTCGAATAAGTAATACCGTTTTTTCTGGAGAAAGAACTTTTCCCACTTTGGATAATTCTTTCTTTTTCAAATATAATTTGTTCTTTTTATATTTAAAAAAAAATGGCAACTCTAATGTAATGTAAAGATTATTTGTTGATGGTCGTAGAATTAGGCTTAGTTCATAGACCTCGCCAGCTATCCTTTCACGAATTCTGACACATTTATCAGCAATCTTAGAGAGATGAATAAAATAAAACATTACTTTGTTGCCTTCTCATCTATTTATTGTTAACAATCTGCCAGTAAGTTTGATCACATTCTTTCCTTAAGAAAAAGTTTGTAAGTTTGATCACTTTCCTTTCCTTTCTGATGTGCATTTCATAGATCATCCAGTAAGCCTTGTAACATGCAGAGGTAGTCGACGCTGGTGGCGACAGAGTGCAGCAGGAGGATTGAGCGCCCGAGCAGCTCGCGGAGCGGCTGCGCGCGCATGTTCGGCGTGCGCCACCACAACGTCAGCCGACGTGTTGCCCCGGTGCACTCATGGCCGTATACTAGGCTGGGAAACGAAAATAATGGCAACAATTTATAACGCTCCCTTAGGAGTGTTGTGCACATTTCGCTTTCTCTCATTTGCGAGGGGGCGCAGGCAGTAAGTTGAGTACGTTTTAAACTTTTAAGTTTGGCTTATGAATGATGGTTTGAAAAATAAATATTGTCGATGACGGTGAACTTCCATCTGATGACAGAAGGCTGTTCAAATCATTGTTTTTCGTCAATAACTGTTTAAGCAATAAATAAAAACCGGCGAAGTGTTCGTCGCAGCAGGAAAAAGTTTAAATATCTTATGAAATTGTTGGCGTATATTAACCCTGTAAAATTTTACTTGAAAGTTCTAACAAAATTTTAGTCATTTCGTTACCCTAACTTTAGTGTCTAGGATTTTTAAGTTTTTTTTTTTAAATCTATGGTTGGAAAAAATAGAGAGGAGAGGGGATATATTGAACGTTCCTCCGAAGCTTAATGGTTCACAAATGAGGCTTAAAATGAAAAATGTGCAATGAAATTTCATTTTTAAAACCTACTCCATAATTTTCAGGCCAATAATATATAACTCGGTACCATCGAGGTGTAAAAGCGTTTTTTTTAATAACGTTCAAGACAACATACCCCCTATAGACCCATTCCAAGGTGTAAAACGTGATGAGGAGGAGCAGAAGCGGATAGATGAGCGGCAACGCAGCGAGAAGCAGTAGAAACATGGTAAATATGACTTTCAGCATGGTTGGGAAAGGCGCCGCCTGCAGCCACAACTCTCGCACATCCATCGCGAACTGCCAGGCGAAGAGCTTTACGCGACCGAACGGGCCTGCGTCCTTCATCTGTAAAAAGAAAAGATGAATCAAGTGCGTATTGGCAATAGTCTTATTTTTTTTAACTATTTACCTGCCGTAGTTTTAAACGGGCGAAAAAGGTATCATGACCGCATTTTCTATTAGTCGCTTTTATTTATATAGGTAATTGTTACATAAGTTTTATTTATTAACAGTACCTATTCTAAGCGTTTCGTTTGCGAGTTGCGAGTTATTTATTCTGTGATTTATCCGGGCACAGAACTGTACGGCCCAATCTCGTAACACATAAATGCTTATAACAACCAGTCTATATTTACGAGTAATGTACACCACTGTACTTTTTTCTAAATTTTTATATTATATCCTCATAATAATATTCATAATATGTCCTCATAATAAATATTTTAATGCACCTACATATAAATAACAAGCGCTGGGGGTTTGCGTCGGGAGCCCCGCGATTCATATGTTCTGTAAAATTGTATAGAATCAAATATGACGAACTATAGGAAGCATTGTGGTTCTGCATCGGGGGCACCGCATTTCATAAGTTCTGCAAAATTGTTCAGAATCATATGTAACTAACGATAGCAAGCATTGTGAGTATGCGTCGGGAGCGCCGCCTTTCATTCTTTTGTAAAATTGTTTGAAATCATATGTAACGATCGATAGCAAGCGTTGCGTGTGTGCATCGGGAGCGCTGCGTTTCATTCATTTTGTAAAATTGTATAAAATCGTATATAACGACATATAGCAAGCGTTGCGTGTGTGCGTTGGGAGTGCCGCGTTTCATTCATTTTGTAAAATCGTATAAAATAGTATATACTGATCTATACCAAGCGTTGCAGGTGTGCCTCGGGAGTGACGTATTTCATTCGTTTTGTAAAATTTTATAAAATCGTATGTAATAGAGCAAGCGTTGCGGGTGCGCGTCGGAGGCGCGGCGTTACCTAAGTTCTGAAAGATTGTATAAAATCATGTTTAATGAACTATATAACAAGCGTTGCGGTTGCGCGTCGGTGGCACGGCGTTTTATATATTCTGTATAATAATATGGAATCACATGTAACCAACTTCAAGCGTTGCTGGTGAACGCCGGGGGCGTCAAGTTTAATACGTTCTGCAAAATTATATGACATAATACATATATGACGATCTATGGCAAGCGTTGTGGGTCGAGGCGCGATTTTAAATTACTCGTAGCGGTATCTGTTCACTTACATATACACACTATACAATTGTTTAATTACTTCGCTTCGAGTAGATAGGCACTTCTTTGCTGTTGTATTAATGCAACGTAAATTAATTTTTCAAAATATTAAATTCTCGTGTTTTCTGATTGAGTAAACTGATTCCGATTAAATAAAAACTAAATGTTACTTCAAGTGTTAAAATAATATGTAACACTTAATCATTTTTCCGAAAATGTCCTCCAGTCGTGAAATACTTTTTGCAAATCTAAAATCAATTTCGGTGAAGCATTTTTCCACCCATTTAAGTTACAATTAATTTATTTAAAAAACAAGTACAATAATCAATAATTGTAATTTTTCAGTAAGTAAAAATATCGAAATGAAAATATTACTTTTTTGACAAAAATAATCTGATTCCCGACTGTTGAATTTGAGTATTTTGATGATTCCAATTAGCGCGTATTTAATATTTTAAAACTTGTTTTTCTACGTTTCGATATATTTTATTCACGAACTTTTTGCTCTAACTAACTTACACTACTTCGTATATTGCTACTTATTTCATAAGGACATAAGACTCACCTCTTGCATGAATTTGCGGTCTGGTCGAAGATAAGGTCTCATGCTTGAAGAGTATCTTTTACCTTACCATTATTTATAAAAATATATTTTATTACTATTTTCTATACGATCGGTGACTTCGTGTTATAATTGTTTGACATTTTGAATTTTGTGGTTATATTGATCACATATGCATGTCAGTGTTGAGTTTCGACTGGTGATTTATTTGTTTGAACTTGTGTTCCATGATAAACTTGCAGCCCAATCTTTTATGCCAGTGTATAATTAAATAATCATAATGGCATTTCACGTCAAACTTTTTGAAAATCAGTGTTTTTTAATTAGTATACATACACGATTATTTTATAGCTATATCAAGCAACAACAGTTTTTGAATATATAACAGTTGATTGGTTTCTATGTGGCCATATTTATATGTTACTTTCTTTTTGCAGACAACTGGCCAAACGGTCAATTTAGATGAAAAAAAATTTATTGAGTGGGCAGAAAAAATATCATTTGCAATTATGTTTTTATTGTGCAATAGGAGGCGGAGGCGGAGGCGGAGGCGGAAGGGGAATTATAAAAACTTTTCTAATTATTTTAGTTTTTATCTTTTCCTCGGTTTTACTTCTAGCACGTGTGAATTGCACACATGATTTTTTTAAAACGTTAACGTTTTGCAATGTAAATTGACTGTCTAATATATCTTTCACAGGTGTAAAATAATGTATATTTAAAAAAATTATAAAATCTAGGTTGTTTGCTTAGGTTTTCCTGTAATTTTGGTAAGATTTTATAAACCCTGTTTTTATCGTGATTTTTGGTTTAGTAGTTTCGGAAATGTGATGGTGCCCCATGCTTTTTTTTAGAATATCTTTCTAAATATGTAATTTAAAATTATGAAAAAAATGATTTAAGGATTTCTGAGGAATATTTTTTATTACTCATAAAATTTTTCCCCATAATTTTTTTTTTAGTACTTTATTAAATCTCCTTTTAATTCTTATATGAATATTTTAATAAAGTTAATTAATGTGAAATACGTAAGTTAATGAGATGTGTTGCTATATAAAACTGCAAGTTCTATATTTTCCAAATGCGCAGACGACACGTGAATTTATTAATAAGGGAATTCAGTTTATTTTATAAATCCGTTAGTTTGAGATACGTAACTCTAATAATTGATTACATGATCTTTCAGGAGATTTGTCTTCATGTAACCATCACATATACAACAAAGGTATATGTAATGTAACCAATTTATTTTACGAGAAGCAAAATAAAATAAAATTTAATAAATATAAGAGATATCTTATTATGTAAGAGGAATACAAAATTCGGAGATATTATAAAATGCTTTTTCTGTCAGAAAATATTTCACAGCATTGAAATTTAATCCAACCGCTTTGTACTGTTGGACAAATTATTTAAAAAATCTCAAGCTGTTACAGATAAAACAGTTTGTTTTATTAGCCAAATTGTCTGCAGGTCTAGTATTTTACAGGGAGCACTGTGCATGCCTTTGCAAGAACATAGTATTTGGTAAATACGAGTATATACAGCGGCCAAAGTCATAATTTTCAGATTTCTGAAGTGACCTTTTATGAGTCTGTGATATGAACATCAATTATAAATTCCGCTGTTTTTTTCGGTACGATGAATATACGCTCCACATCCGCAACTGTTCCTCTAAGAATAAGTCCACACTCTAATACGCTGTGAAAATATGCAAAGCAAAAATTTGCAATCGACTGACATTTTTTGGCATTGATATTGTCTCCAAGGGTGAAACAAAATTTGATAGCGGGCAAAAAAAAATTGACCACCATTTGCATTCTAACTTTTTGGTTCTGCTGGTAATTTGCTGTTTGGTATTTAAAACGAGTCTTATTTTTTTCTCCATTCCAGACGTGTAAGTCTCTCGATACGTTGATTGGCTAATAAAGATCAGCAGCATCCATTACACCAATCTTTAAGCGATTGAAGATAATACAAATACTCTGTGAGTGTTATTTAATTATCCCGTCCATATCTCATAGGAAGATTTTGCAGTTACAGTATTTCAAAAATTCATCGACTCATATAAAGAGCAGAAAAGAAATAAAAAGGAGCGTTTACATAATTATGATATTTACCGAACCATATCGATAGGAGAAAATTTCAGTTATTGAAAAAAAATTGCTTAAGTTTTAATAGCAAGTTTAAATGCCATAATTATTATTTCCATTTCGAACAAATGATGTATAAATTTATTTTTAAATTATATTTAGTGTAAAAGAAAAGTTTTATAGCGCGTTACGTACAATTAGGTAAATTATTCTTTAGAAAAGAAATTTGTAGTTTTATTGGACAGTTAATGGCACAGTCAAATAAGGATTAAACATTGCAATTAAAGAAATAAAGCTGAAAATGTGCATAAATCTTTATTTTTAAGTTTTAAAGATGGGTTGAAAAGTCTGATAAAACATCGTGCCCGCTAGTCAAGGCTTCAAAGGTAAAAGGTCGCGAAGCAGCTTTTATTGCAATTTTCGCGATCCTTAGGTCTCGCATGTCATTAGAGGTTTAACAAAAATAGTTTATTTAAACATTAAATTTTCGATAATTTGAGTTTTTACATTTCTTTTCTATGGTAAACCGTTTTCGATATAGAGCGCGGAGAGTGGGAAGCGTTCATCTGTTTGTAGGATAACGCTAAGTAAATTACGGAGCCAGGTCCATAGTGAACTATAAGATAAAACATTTTATTATTAAAGTTGAAAAATCGGTTTATCTTAAAATCTTTATGCATCTTATATATTAAATCTGTCTATGACTTCTTTATAATAATTTTTTCCAACTAAAAATTATCTTAACTTTATAAATAATAATAATAATAATAGTTTTATTTTATAATTAACTTCGTGAAGTGCATTATGCATCTAATTCCGCAGTCTACTTACCCTATAAACACTATAAACGTATACGCGCTTTCCACTCTCCGCGCTACATTTCGAAAACCATTAATGTTACAAAAACATGCGTAGAGCAAAATTTGTAGAAAATTATATGTTCTACAATTTTGTATTAATCGCTAAAAATAATATAAGCAATCAAGCAATATAAAATAACCAACCCGATTAAAATAATATCGTTAATGATTCTGGTAAGTCGAAATTTGAAAATACGTATAAACGTAAAGAAAAAACAAGTTGTTTTTATAATTAATTTTGTATTAATTATAAAAACAACCTGACAAGCATCAGTAGAACTTGTACTCTGGGGGTTCCATACACATTGAGACGCTTACACTACACATTTAATATTTCTTTTACTTTTTTTTGTTATATTTGAAAAAAAAAAACGATTTCTGTGACCTTTAACTTTTCTATCTCGACTAGCGTCTTATGGAACTTTTCACCTCATTTTTAGAACGTCAAAGGTCAGTTTTGCGTCTCTCATCTAGTGGTTTAGTCTTTATTTCGCCTTATTTGACTGCACTAAAATTAAAAATAAGAACTTGATGAATAAGAAAATTGGATAAGTTTGATGTCTCTTGATTGTCACAACAGCTTTTCGTACAGGTTCAACAGAGATTTTTTAACTGTGCTTAGTTATTTTCATAAAAGGCAGATATAAGGAGTTATATTTAATATCGAAATTATAATCGAAATACCTCATCGAATAGAATGCTAGAATATATCATGCTTAATATAAAGCCTTACTTCGGATCTCGTGAAATATTATTTGGTGTGTTACATAAATTAATGTTTCGTAATAGTGATAACCGCAGGACAAAGACTTATTTATAATTACTAATTTAACGTTAACAGTAAACGGACTTTAAAATTTAAATTTCTTTCGCATTCGATAAAGTATATCGTATATTCAATGAATAATGTAATATACAAATGAAGGTCATTGATCTAGGCCACGACGGTGTTCAGCTGCGAATAATAATTACAAGATAAGTATGTAGTAAGTTCACACTTGACATAGTCAGTGCACAATAAGGAAATGACACACTTTTTTTTCAAGTGAAATAATGACCAAAATATGATGATATTAATACACACACTTAAATGTATATTTTTGAATTAAATCAGTGAACTTAAAATTTTATGCATCCATGTAAATACTCCAAGTATTTAGATTAACATACGTTAAAAAGGTGATCGTATAGTGAACTTGAAGTTCCATAATAGTTCACAAAGTAGCAGTTTTATAATATAATTGTTGAGCAAGGAAATGTGAATTTCAATACAGCTGTACCACTTGGCGTAACTTTGAGGTACTAAAACTATAATTTTACTGTTTTAGAAATATATGTACATTGTCAAAGAAATTCGTCATTAATAATAATTTTAAGACTTTAATTAAATTCACTATGGTAACGGATACTTTTATGCTATAACTTTTCTATTGTATAAACTAGGAAACCTGAATTAAATTCATTGCCGAGATAAATACCTGATTGAAAAATAAGGTTTAATTTTTCAATCAGGTCTTTAGCTCGGCAACGAAGTTTCTGTTTCTGCTCTTAGCGATCAGGTTAAAAATTAGATCTTGGAGATCTGTTTCAAACTGATTTTGATTATTGAGCTAATCGCGCAATGAAATAAATCTATGAAGCTACAGATTAAAATGCAATTAAGCATTATATTTGTGTTAGCTGTGGATTAATATACAAAAAAATAAGCATCTGTTTAGAGCATAAAATCCAATTTATAATTATTTCTCCATCAGATTTTGATCAAATAGAATTCAAATAAAATGAAGTAGGTGTTATTAAAGTGTTTTTGAAGGTTTACAGTGAAATTTAATTTACTAATATAACGCGTTCGTACTCCATCTATCTCAAAAGTGGTGTAAATTTAATTTGATTGTCTTGTTTTCAGTACATTTTTCGCAGCAAATGGTCTAAGCGAAAGGTTAAAAGTTTTTAAGATTTATTTTAACATAATCTAACACATTTTAAATGTTATATTTTGTCTATTTTTTGTAGGCACTGAAGGAGCATGTTTTCATTTAGGGCATCAATATATATTAATTTAATATTTGATGTAACTTCCTTGCCTTTGTATACGGTATAATCGTACTACAATTAAGGAATATACCTTTTAATTTATTAGGTTAGACGAAAGGAGTTCTACGATATCCCACAATTTGTATATATTTGTGATGCATTTTATAAAAAAAAACCCACTGAATAATTGTACTGACAGCCGTGTTTTGATATTACGCATTTTATGCGTAGTATTTGGTAGTTTTTTGGAGTTTTTTGCATTTATCGTAGTTTTTTGGACACACATTATTCTACTACTCATTATTCTAAGGCCAATCCCTATATGTCAATACGTTAAATTTGACATTTAATATAAGTGTATATAAATCATAGACTTAATATACTACGAATAGACGAACAAAGCGTGGGAGTGAAAATCATCATCATCATCATCATATATATTAATACGCTAAGGTTAAGATGTTACACTCCCTTTTTAGAAAAAACCTCATAACTAATCCACATAAATTATATATCATTTTATAGATAATTGCTTGCTCTACCGGCATCCACAACTAAAAAATTTATTATTGCTATTGTTTTTGCAAATTAATTAATTATTAAAATTACATACACAAAACAGCAATGCTGCCATCTAACGGCTCAACGTCAATATGATTGACGGTCGGTAAAATGTTTGTTTAATTTCAAATCCACCCACGTATAAATAAAGTGGCGCTTTAGCTCAATGTTTTTGATACTTGCGCCTCTATATGTCAATTTTAGTAAAATATTTGTTTGATCTGTCATCTGAGCTTCATAATGGAATAAATAATGCGAAGACTTCGCACGGGTCACGCTAGTATATCTTAATGACGTTACTGCGAGTGGAAAAAAGATGACAATACGAGAACAAATAAAACTATTTTGACATATAAAAATGTCCCATAGTTTCTTGCTTTGATAGCGTCTCGCCGTATTTTAGTATTTTCGTGTATTCTCAAATTATATTTCTATAATATTATTTTAGAATAAGCAATATTGTTTTGTTCAGTATTGAATTGTGAAGTGACATATATGAATAATCCAAATAAAGAGACATTTCACAGGTAAATGCGATGGGCATACTTTCTTTTTATCATTTATTTTTCGCTAAATTATCGTTTAACTAAACTTGGTCAAATATACATATTATAGTAAATATGTTCTATTTTACGTTTTTTTTATTTGTTTTTATATTTTGTCTTTATAATTACGAGATATTGTCTCTATGAAAAATGACATTTTACGGATTGACATATAAGGATTGGCCTTAGAATAATGAGTATTCCAAAAGGCGAGAACACGCACGATAGTGTGCCCAAAAAAACTACGCACAAAATGCGTAGTACAAAAACACGGCTGTGAGTGCGCTCTGAAAGGTTACGTGACAATATAGATTGAAATGCCGGCTTGTGCTATTCCCACCTGCAAAAAATCACTGGCCTGCCAAAGAAACAAATGGGGATTACTTTTCATACGTAAAAAACTATTAGTTAATTTCATTTCCAATTAACTGTGCAATTTTAAAATATCGAAGTAGATTATTATTAACAGAAGCGCGCCATTTTTATTGGTGTTGTCGCCTCTTAAAAACAACGTAATTGCTCGATACTGAAAAATGTAAAATTTTATTTGTAAAAAAATCGGGATTGGAAAATGTCGTTGGAGAATTTAGTGTAACGTTTAAATTTCCGTTGTCATATTCAATTATAGAATATTTTACGTCTTGCGAATATAATCACTATACATAGGATTACGACAAGAAACACATGTTACTTTCATTAGTTTCCGCCGTCTTCTTTAATATCTTGAAAAATGCGATCCGATATTGTTTAAAATATGAAGAAATTTTATCACGACATTGAATGCTAATTAATGTAAATAATTGTTTCGTCCTATTTTGAATTTTGAATTCTTTTAGTATGAGATCGAATATTTTCAAACTTTTAATATGGGCTTTTTCACATCTCTTTTTACTTTAAGACACTTAGCTAATTGTTTTCTTTTTGTATTAAAAGTGATGAATAAAATGGTAAAATTTTATAAATTTCTTTATATGTTTTACTACTAATCTAGATTCCCAGGTGATCTTGGTCTGAAGTCGCTTTGGACTCTCATCCTAAACGCATATACCACCTCCAATCCATCGTGGGTAAAAAGTAGCCTATGTCATTTCTGTGCCCGCCAACTATCTATGAAAAATGAAAGAAAAAACAAACACAATTTGGTATTTATAATATCAGTTAGGATGAGATTTCCAGTAATAATAAGTAGCTTATTTCATTTCTCAGTTCACTTATTACATTTGTACAAATTACGTCGATCCGTTACGACGTAAAAGAAGGACAAACAAACACACGTTTGCATTTATGTTAGTTAGGGTAACATTGCCAGGATAATAAGTAGTTTATTTTATCTCCCAATACATCAACCATCTCTTTGCAAATTACGTTGATTCCTTGCTCAGTTGTGACTTTAGGGAAGTACAAAGGAACATATTTACGCATTTATAATATTAGTTAGGACGAGATTTCGGGCGATTAAAACTAATCTGTCATTTCTCGATCCGCTAAATAAATTTGTACAAAACATAGAGTCGATACGTTGCTGCACTACGACGTGAAAGAAGGACACACAATAACACTTTCGCAATTATATTATTAGTTCGGACAATTTGTAATAATATTTGTAGCAGTAATTGCAATAAACTATAGCTTGATTTGTTTCAAATTAATTTTATTGGCTTAATTTGTTTAAAATTAAACTAGAAATTTGAGAAAAAACATTAGTTTTATTTATACCACTGAAGAACCACCTATTTTCAAGATTTTCTCTACTTATGACATGCATAATAAAAATGAATAGTTCGTACTAAGTCAAATATATAGTTGTCACATAAATATTTGAAACTATTTATTAGAAGTAAAACGTTGGGCAGTATACAAACGAAAACAAAAAATATACTTTTCCTGCTTCTACTACAGAAAAAAGGTGGTAAAATACAAAAGTCAAAAAATTATTTGCAAAATTACCAAAATAATTTTGCAGATTAATGTGTGAACACACACTCGTACGCAAGCACTCACAAGCACACACGTATACGTACATGCGCAAGCGACCTCGCATATGCTCACGCATACACATGCACACACACACACACGCATGTTTAATGATAATGTATTTTAATACTCATGTTAATCAATAAAATGGTAAAATGTGACAAAGTTTTTAAATAATTTTAAATAACTTTAGCTATAATCACTCAAAAATAGGTTTTTCAGGTTTTTGAATCTTATTTTTTTGAATATTTGAGAAAAATGGACAAGTATCCTTAATAGATACAACTGGACTCCCCATAAAATTCTATTGTGTGTAGTAAACATTTTGATACAAAATATTTTGTACAAAGGGCACATCGATGTATTTTGAAAAAGGACTCAGTGCCTACAGAGTTTGTGCCGGTGTGTTTGTCAACATCCTAATTTATATTTTATCATTTATAATTAAGCCTCTTATAAACGTTTAGAGTTTTCACAAAAATTGTACATCCTACACGCTGCTTAGTAAGGGCGCGTTATCGTGTCCGGATAATGTCACGACTCTAGAGTAAATTCATGTTATGTATATATTTTTAGTTAAAGCAAAAAATAAATTTTATTTTTATTTAGTTTAAAATATTATTATAAATATTTATTTGCTTTATTTATAATAAAATAGGTAGCTGCCTTTCACATTAACATACTTTTTGTTTTCAGGTAAAGTTAATGTCAAAAAGACCATAGAGTATTTAATCTTAGCCATCGACATCCCAGCCATAATTGTCGCCAAGAAAAAAGAAGCTTATTATTATAAATTGAAAGAAAAATTAAAATTTAAGCAGCAGAACATCAGGAACTTGATGGCCAAATCAAAGAAAATGGTGAAAAAAATGATAGCACTACAATCGGTGCTTGAAGAACTTAAAAAACTTTCAGGTTTTCAAGATAACTTAAATGACCTTACCACGTCATGCAGTAAAGGAACGTCGTAATTTTTAGTAGATAGGGTAAACGAAAAACAACTTGATGAAATAACCCATTATACTGAATATAGTGAAAATTTGCACTAACTCTTCATTTCTATAGTCCAAGGTTTTATAATTATATACATGAAAAATTTGATCTTTGTTTACATTATATTATATTTCCTACGTATGTTATATAGGACATTATATCAGAGAGTAAATTGCGAACCGGGTTTTACAGAATTATTTGTTATCATCACTTTTGATGAAATGAGTGTAACCCGATTTAAGTTTCTCCGAAAATGGCAAACTAGTATAAACTCACTTAATTAAAACACTATTTTTCATAGACTGCCAAGAGAATGCTGAAGAACGTTCGCCTTTAAATTTGTATGCCTTCACGATTATAATACATATATAATTGATTACATAATATATTCCAGGAAACAAATTAAAAATTTTTTTTATAAATTTAAAGAATTGTTTTTCGAGGAAATGCCATTTTAATAATATTTTAGGTATATGATAAAAGAAAAATATGCTCAAAAGTTGTGTTCGTATTTTCAATGTAGTAAATAGGAAGACCAGTTTTGAACATTAGCTTAATTTATGTCGAAATTTTTTAAAATTATATACCTAAAATATCAATACTTCCGATCCTACTGCTAAGCAGCAGTCAACTCTACAGGGATAAAAATATATAATTTGGAACTTTTCTTAATTTCTGATCTACATTCATAAGTTTTTAGAATTTAAATGTGCGCACTTTAGGTATGAGAATTGAAACTATCCAAATTTATTGTCAAATTTATTCAATTATTTAATACAATAGTATTACAAAGTTTGATTTTTCATCCGATTTCATATTCTAGGTTATCCTACAGAAGAAAAAATTTGAGACCTGAGAAAACAACTGCATCTATCGGATATTGTACGTACTGTGTAGCATTATAAACATTGAAAAGTTTCTTATAGAATTAAGGCCATCTGTTTCTAATTTGATAAACTTTTTTAGAAGACGCATTAATGGCGCAGTTGTACATTGAAAGTTACGGTAGAGTTGCTACCGAGCATTTCTAATATTTGGAGTGTGCAATAAAGTATATGCAAGCGATATAATGACAATATATTTGTTTTTGCACTTTTCGTCATTTTTTTTATAATAACATAAAAACTGACAACAATTTTTTTGTGAAACGAATTTTTTTTGTGCAAGAAAAATATTAGGCGTAAGTACACTTTATTTTTTGGAACTTTTTTCTTTATGGTATTGTTTTTTCTTTATGGAAACTCAAAAAATAACATTTCAAATATTTCAAAGATTACAAATCACTTAAATTAGTAAAAAATCGATTAAAAAAATGAATTTACAACTAACAAATTTCAAACATATTTTCACGAAATGTATTTGAAATTGCGTCATTTTTTTAATTTCATTTATGTTTTATATATTGCTTTTGGTAATTTACATCTAAATTTAGTTATTAAGTGTACAATTCCAAAAGAAAAAGTGAATTAAATGAGGGAATATACCGAATTTGTCGGCAAAACACATTTTCACTATATTAATATAGGCAATGATTTGCACGGAGACGAATCAGCAATTGCAAATTAAGTTCTAGTATTTATGGTTATGGCTGTGAATAGCTTTAAGAAACTTCTAGTTGGTTTTTTCCAAGAAGAAGTTTTACGGATTTACAAAAGGCAAATTTGCTATATTTGACGGAATCACTTCAAATCTTAACATGTCCTGTTTACTTGGTGCAAAATTAAACAGAGAACCAAATACTCCATATTTCACATACAAAGCTAAAAAATATTTTACTCGATCCGTGTCACCTTTTAAAACTTGTGAGAAATGTGTTCGGGGACAAAACAGTTTTAATGGATGAAAATTACTTTTGAATTTATCTTTATTCCGCAATTACATAATATTCAAATGAAGAAATATCTGAAGTTAGGGAACAAAATTACATTTAGGCATATTAATTATTTCAAACAAAAATGAAAGTGATGCAGCAGTGCAAGTGCAAGTAGGAGTGCAATACGTTCAAGGTCTGTTGCGACAGCCATTCAGTGCTGCCATGATTTTTTAAGAATTTATCGCAATTAGAGAATTCGGAAGCCACTGTGCTATTTATCGGAAGCCACTGTGCTACTTATCGGAAGTCACTGTGCTATAATATATATTTTCTTAAAGGAGGGATATCTTTAATGACATATTTGGTATTTTTAATTCCATTAACTTTAATTCTTCTGAGTTTAAAAAAGTTTAGTGCTCAACTAAAAAACAATAAATATTCGTCAAAATCGATCAAGTATACAAATATTTTAGAAATTTAAAATTTAATAATGTTACCGTTGTCGTCTCTAAGAGACGGTTAGATATAATCGGGTTCTTAATAAACATATCAAGTCTAAAAATTTATACGTAGACTGCATTCAAAATGGCTACTTAGCAATTTTTACCTCTTTATAAACTATCACAAGACCATTTGGAAACGTATTATAGTGCCGTACGTTGTAGGGGTGGTTTTAATAATAATTCAAGGATCAGAAAATTTATATCTGCATGTAAAATGTTACTTTGTCATGCAGAGTTAAAATTCAATGAAAGAGGAAACTGCAAAAAATGCTTAAATTTTAACTTTTGATTGAATTAAATTTAAAATTAATTTTAAGATGAAATTACAAAATATACATATGGTACAAAATGTATTTATTAAACTAATTGTAAATATTAATATTATTTCCACAGGTGTAAAATTATCGTGAATTTGTAAAAAATAATAAGATTTAATATCATTGCTATAGTTTAACAGGAAGCTTTAAGAAAAGTTTCAGTAACGCTGTGTTTTCGTAATTTTGATTGTAGTATTTTCGAAGATACAGAAGAGTATATTTCTTGTGGATAATTCCAACAATATTTCTAGAACTATCTTACATAAAATTCTTTTGAAATCCTTATACATTTGTTTTTTTCATTTGATATCAACGATGTATATACAATGTATGAAGAAGTTGTATTAATTCGTTTGCTTCTTTTAAATTTTGTCCATAAATATTTTTTTCAAATAAATAAGAATTAATATGCTCTACTACTGTACTGTAAATATACGTTTCTGTATAAAAAAGTTTCTAAGGAAAACGTCTGTGATCAACGCACAGGCAGAAGTACGAACATGTGAGTGATTTCATGTGGGTTCTTTTTTTGTTCGTTTTAAGTAATGAAACTTAAAATGTAATTTTGTGCAACTAATTAATTTGTTAAATTAATAATTGTTTATTTCATTTTGGAAGCATGGTATTAAAACAGTTATAAATTATTGATCTTCAAAGGCCATTTTTCACTGTGATATTTTGCACTTCAGATGATCATAGAGTTTTCTCGATTTCAACGCTATTAATAAACTTTCAAGCGAAATATGAGATAATACAACATACGGCGATATGCTCGTATGAAGATATTAGCAGTCTCGTTATACCGTATGTTTGTTTTTTATCATATAGAATGCTATTGTTGATAAATCATCCATTGGTGGCCATAGCTTATATATTTAATAATATTTGTAACGATCTAATATAATAAACATCTTATATTTTTTATTTTAAATAATATTAAAGTTTTGTTTTAGAAACCGTATGAAAATGAGAAATAAATGCAAAAATAAAGTTATTATTGAGATAATATAGACCGTGGGTAAAATTGGAATATCTTATTAAAAAAAATGTGTTGAATATGAGTAGAACTCATACAACAAAGTTTCTGTAATCATTTAAATAGATATATTCGTAAAAGTTTAAACAATTATGGATACGTAGTATTTGTAACGAAATGTTGATGTTAATTTTCAATTTGTAAATATAATTCGTAGTTTATAATTCACTGGCGTTAGAGAGATAACTTGTTTACGTGTATCTCTTTAATTTATTAACGCAAGTTAACCCAAAACATATATACTAAATTCCGCTATCCTGATTATTTTCACATATTTCCCATGCTTACATAAAAAGTTCTAGTGGAATGGCGAATAGGACGAATTTCCTATTGTCATATTGTAGAGAAGGATATCTAGCGAAGCAGATAACGTAACAAAAATTTATTACAGTGTCTCCTTCGCTGTTATGACATTTTTGGTTGTATTTTGAAAGATTTTTTTCTCTGACATGGCATACGATGGGGTCAGCATAAAACGTTTTTTGCGGACCCCATCGTGTTTTTTTATTTGATTTAAGGGAAGGTTCTTAAAAAATATAATTTCGTTATTACATAATAATACGTGTGGGTATGCAAAAACATTTTCCTGAGTATAACTTTAAGGTGATACCTTTAAGGTGTCGAGGGCAAGTGAGCCATGCTCCATCTGACATTTTGTATAATGGTTGTTATTAAATATCTCGACAACACTCGGAATATTTCTTACGTCAAAATAATAGAGTATACAATTCTTTACAAGTACATAAAATGTTTTTCACTGAAATAAATAAATATTTTTGAAATTATAACGTCTCGAAAATTGAAAGCGATTAGACATTACTCCGTTATTTATCTCGCTATTGATAATGAACTATTTATTTTAAGTCCAGCTTTTTCCGAGATATTTATTAAAAATTCATTAAATGTTCATTAAATATTAATTTAATAAATGGATATTGAACGTAAAACTATTTGACTTCGAAAATCTTATTCGGAATACATTGTATTATGGACACTTATAAATGAATGTAAGAAATAAATTATAAATATTGCATTATTAAAGAACCAAATCTTTTGGCGATAATGAAAAGATCCGAGACTAAGGTTTTCTTCAAGTTTGTACCTATTTTTGCTAGCTTTCATAATATATATATATATATATATCTAAATATATATATATATATATATATATATATATATACACCTTTTTGGAAGGTTATTATGTAAGATATATATCAAAATATCTTTGATACTGCTAGAAAAAAAATGTTGAAAAAGGTTAAAAGGGGTCTGTAGGAAAACCAAAGTGATAATTCTAGATTTCTGAGGAATACACAAAATTTTTTCTAGCGCTTGAAAGAATATATTTATTTAGGCTCATAAAAATACATATGTAAAATACTATTAATATCTGTAAAATTGTTCATGAAATCGCTATGTATCCTTAAGATTTTAACTTTATTATGTGTGTAAAGTGTCCAAAGAACCATGATAGTGAGGTTCTACTTCCGCTTAATAGATTTATCGAAATTATAGTGAATATCCCCAAAAGCATGTCCGTTGGACAAAGTTATAAAGTTTGTGAAATATTTATAATTGATGCATAAATTCCGCTTCTTAAAATGCAATTCTAAATGTCGAATCGAGATGGATACTTATTAATTTATTATTTCGGAAACGCACAGTATTTAATATATATCCCAGACTTGCGAACGTTTGTTTCAATTAAAATTTTTGATATAATTAAATTAAATTTAATAGCCAATACGATTACAGTATTTCCCCAATTATGATATTTATGGACAAGGAATTTTCGTAAACATAGTTTTAGAAAATAACACGGCTCATTTTTCCTTTAAGGAAAATTTTACTGAATCGGTGCGAACATTACGAGTAGTATCATCGTTGGAAAATTTTTCATCACCGCTTTTCGATCTTTTCATCACCCTTCCTAGAAATTTTGATTTGTCAAATTTGTTCTGCTCAGTTTTTATGCATACCTACATAATAATTATTTATACATAAAATGGGTGTCGATTATTGTAAAATAATAATCTTTAGTAGCTAGAAGGACGGGCAAACATGATGGATAATTAAGCGAGAGTACTTAATAAGGTTTCCATCGAAACCTTATGGTAGAAAAATTCAGTGGGAAAAGAAAACGTGAATGACCTAAAAAAATGGGTTAATCATGTTCAACAAAATGTTCAATAGGTGCAATACTTGATCAACTCTAGTATGTAGTGATTAAACAAATCCCTCTATAAATTTCAAGCTTAAATACACTAAGCGATGTACGCGTTGTTTCCAGATAAGAGAAGCTAAAATATTGTTTTTTACGTATAATAAAACGACTTATTAACAGAAGTATTAATAAGCCGTTTTATTATACGAAAAAAAAAACCATAAGTTTCGTATACAAGAAAGTTCGTTCGTTCTATTACCTACAGTGTTTATTACAATGATTTTAATGATTGGTGCCAGTTATTCTGATCGAGGTTAAAGGTTATAAATAAACTTTGCAAGTATGTTTTATCAATATAATAATAATTAGTAATAAGTAATACAATTAATACCATCGACCTATTATTTTCCCATTCCCCTCCCTATTTCCCCCTCCCATTTATATGTCCTGAAATTTAGATAAGCCAAATGTTAGATCTCTTATATCAAAGCAAATTTTTGCGCATTTTATTCTGTAAAAAAAGAAAAGTCAACAAGATACAATTAATAATTCAGTTTAATGTTGTACAACATTCCAACGTGAAATATTTGAAAAAAGGAAGAGAAAAACAATTGCTTCTTACAGCAATATAAAATTAGTTGCTGCAATGTGTTTTTACATAATAAAAAATAAATAAATTATTATATACATGAAACAGGCTAAATTTATGCAAAATTTAATGGAGGTTGGTTGAGTACGCGTAAAAGCGGAGCAAATAAACAAACAAAATAACTTTCCCATTAATAATTTAAGTTAGGATCGCTTTGTATAACATTAAGATGATGAATTTTGATTTAACCATGTACACGAAAAAAATACTCTGAAATATTATAGTAAATACATCGGTATTACCTTGTTTGAAGTCTTGCAATTTAATTAAATATTAGTCAGTTCTATCATCAAGAATGGAATTTTGGAATCTCTATAATATTATCTATTTTGTTAAATCACTAAAGTATTATCTATGCATTTCAATCATTATTTAGATGTAAAGTGGGTCAAAAGTGAATTGAAATGTTCCTGTAAATCAGGGCTGTCCAAACAACGCCCCGGCTTGTTTTTATGCGGGCCGCGACGCATATTTTAAAATTTAAATCTACAGTGTAAAATAATCAGAAAATAGTTTTGGATACCTATAAATAGTTTGGATAATAGAAATCTTTCTCAAAATATTATATATAATACATTTATTTTCAATCTAGTAACATTCCATTCGCATGACATCATTTAAAAGTGAAGTTACTTTATATTATTGGGGGATTTCCGGAAAGTATTTTGTTTACAAAAGACGTCTGTAAGTAAGATGTTTATGTTAGTATTTGTTTGTGTCCGTATTAGTTAAACTTGTGCTTTCATTAAGTTCGTATCACTGCCGCTTTGAATTTCACACGTTATTTAACAAGTAATTGTGAATTTCACAAGTATTTAACCAGCCGGTTTGAAAAAAATACTTAAAAAACTTCATTATGTCTACGAAGAAGCGAAATATAAGTGATGAACATCGTGCATTTAATGAGAAGTGGGAACTCAACTATTTCATTTGTAATAACAATAATAAAATTCAGTGTATGATTTGTATGCAAGTTATGTCTGTGAGTAAAGAATATAATGTTAAATGTCATTATACTACTTTACATGAAGAAAAATATAAAAAACATGTCGGTGAAACCAGAAAAATTGTTGTGGCTGAGTATAAGAAGAAACTAACACAGCAGACAAGTTTTTTTCAAAAATAAGTACAGACAATGAACAACGTTTGGCTGCTTCTTATGAAGTTTGTTTGCAATTAGCCAAGGCTAAAAAACCATTCAGCGACGGAGTTTTTATAAAAAAATTCGCAGTTGCCATGGCTTATCGCTTTATGCAGCCGAAATTGGTGGAAAAATTTGAATCTGTAACATTATCTCACCAAACAGTTGCGCGACGAATAGATGATATGGGAGAATTTGTTTCGAAAAAAATATGTTATTACATTGTAAACTATACATTCTGTTTGGACGAAAGTACCGACGAAACAGATATCAGTCAATTAATAATTTTTATTCGCTGCATTTCAAAAGATTTTCTATATTTCTATTTCGATCACGGAGGAAATGTTAAATTTAGTGCCGCTACATGGATCAACTTAAGGCAGCGATATCTTTCAAGCTGTTAACAAAACTGTCATAGAATACGGTGGGTTTCAAAAATGTTCTTGTATTGTGATCGATGGAGCAAAAGCTATGACAGGAAAAGTTACAGGATTTACGGGACATCTAAAACAAAATGGCATTGATTGCCCATTAATCCATTGTATCATACACCAAGAAGCCTTATGCGGAAAATCTTTGCGCCAAATGAATGTCATGAAAATAGTTGTTAAAATAACAAATCTTATTAGAGGCGGAAACAAAGCTTTGTGTCATAGTAAATTTCGCAATTTTTTAACTGAAATTAACGCAACCTATGGGGATCTGCTGTTACACTCAGAAATGCGACTGTTGAGTGCTGGTCAGTGCTTGCAGCCTTTTTTCGATTTACGGAAAGAAATTCCCATATTTCTTAAAAATGAAATAAAATCTGACACTACTGATATGGAAACTAAAATGCGAGATCCTGAATTTCTTGCTGATCTCGCATTTTTAACTGATATGACACAACATTTGAACGAATTAAATTTAAAATTACAAGGCAAAAAACACAATACAGCTAACTTGTATGGATATGTGAATGGATTCAAAAATAAACAGATATTGTTCAAAACGTCACTGGAAAAAAATGATTTTTCTTTTTTTCCAAGTTGCAAAGAACATTATATCGAAATGAGAAATTTTGAAAGATGCAACCTTTCTGACCACCTGAAGTACATCGACGAGGTAATTTTTGAATTTGAGCAGCGTTTCGCAGATTTCAAAAAATTAGAGAGCGATTTGTCTCTTTTTACGCTTTCATTAACGATTCAAATCGAAACCGTAAAGATTGATTACCAGTTGCAATTATGTGACGTACAGGTAGACCCCTTTTACAAGTGTAGAACAGAAACTGGAATGGATTTTTTTAAGATCCTTGGCGATCGTTTCCCCAAATTAACAAATTTTGCCTTGAATATGGGATCGATGATGGGCAGCACTTATTTATGTGAAAGCGCGTATTCAACAATGAACTTTATAAAATCTAAGTACAGATCTTCACTGTCAGATAAGTCACTTCTTCATGCAATGCGTCTGGCAACAACGAATGTTGATGTTGATATCGATGTGATTGTTAAAAATAAATTAACGAAGAACCAATAAACGTCTAAAGAAATTATTGTCCTGTATTTTATTTTACTTCAAATTAAAAGTATTTTTTTCTGCGGCCCTCAAGCTTTTATAGTAAATTTAATTGGCCCGCGAAGGTATGTAGTTTGGACAGCCCTGCTGTAAATAGTGCATGGTGGAGTTTGCCTGCACAGTGTCGCGCGCTTATATCTTGTATGATAGTTGTAAATGCTTCTCGCAATGGTTAGACTCATTCAAGTTCAAGAAAACATAGCCAACATTCATACACAAAATAAGGAAATGTACTCAACATTCAAGAAAATATAGCCAGCCGAAACTGTAGATCAACCAGAGGAGTTTCATTGCATCCGCCTAATGTTTCTGTTGTCTGTTTCGTGCGATCAGACCCTATAATTACCGATGATTGCAAACGATGACAAAGAAGGTCGTAATTGAACAATTAAGACTGATTTTAAAAGGTAACGCGTCATTACAGAATGTATAATAGAAGTATAAAAACACACATTGTGTATTTTACTTCTATTATACTTAGTATAAATATACACATATATGAATCTAAGCACGTAACTCTCTTTTTTGTGTGGTCGTGTAAAAATTGGAAGAGATTTGAGGCTCCATAATCAAAAGAAGCCCTCGTTCGTCATGTCTGCCCATTCATCCGTCTGCGGCAGTCTTACCGCTTTTATAGTTTTAGATCTATGGACATCACATTTTGTGAGTGGATGTTTCATATGGAATGGTCCATCAACATATTCCATAATATTTAAAAAAATAATATACCATGTATACTTTTCGCGCATTAGATCGAGTGAGACATCGTTAGAAAGGTTTTTCAGTTTAAAATTGAGGTTATATTTGGAATTTATGACTTTTAAGTCCCTTTACGAAATGTTAGACTTCTATAGTCTTTGACCCATTATCTTTTCTACGGTACATTGAAAAAATTTGAAAAAGTACCTGGATTCGATAACTTATATCAACCATTTGACGCGATAGAGACAACAGCATGTAATGTTAACTTGGTTTGGGCGCTCAGTCTGTTTTTCAATTTCATTTTATTTAGAATTAATAGTATATTAAGATTTTTTAAAATATTTTGTTGTTTGTATTTCTATACGTATAAAAGTACGGTAATTGTAGCACGATACAATATTTCTAATTTATGTGGAAACTGTAATGTATTAGATGGATATGACGAAATAATTAGCGTTACTTATTTTAGTACAGAACCCTGAAAAAGTTTACCTTTAAGTAAAAATTATTGTGTAGTAAGTATTTTCGGCTAAAATTTATTGATTTTCTCATGTTTATTGATATGTTATAACTTTTTTTGTTTAAACGTCATGTATATAATTTTGAAAGTACTTTTAAGAAAGTTATTTAAAGAAGATACAAAAATCGTATTAAAATACTACACTGGCAAAATTTTAGTTTATTCGTTAATTTTATGAAGTGTTACAAATATGTCTTTCATACTATTCATGATAAGGTAATGAATGGTATTTATATAACGATCCGGTGATTCGTGAACAAATGAAGACTAACCGTTAGTAACAGTAGCTCTTTCGAAGGTTCTCCTTGTGCCTCAATCAGATTTCATATTATAGATGCCGACAGATATAAAATAACATTAAAGTAATTATTGCGACGGGTGTGTCATCTCTGGCACAAAGTCGTCTAAATATAGAAATAGCTCATTGCGCTCCTGACTGATGCCGGACTGACTTACTGACGCTTAGAACCGACTCGTTGCCCGTCTCCGTAATTCTGCTTGTCGCTGGGCGACCCGCATTAACGATGCTGTTTTTTGTAACAATGAGCGTTTAAGATAATTTTATTACTTTTAATTCTTGGTCAACGTGAACGTGAAGGTGAAATAGTGTTATTTCCATGAGTATCTCGTATAAAATTGGTTTACCTGTTTTATTGAGGTCTCTCTTCGTCTGATATATTTTGTTACTGCTAATCTTTAATTGAATACACCGATATAAAATGCAGTGCAAGTGTGTATGAGTCGACAAGTAGAGTATAAAAGCAATAGATCCTATGGCTGCTAATATCATAAAAAATAGTGAGTAAAATTCGTATCCATATATACATTAAACATAATATTTATCATTTCTTATAATATATATACATAAAGGTACATAATATTTATCATTTCTCATTTAACGAATCAAAACGTTTTGACGAAATTAACAAAAATCATAACATCCCATTTGTTGAAATCACTTTAGTTGTTTAGTCTGTACGAGGGAACAAACTAACATACTTACATGCATAACTTGTGAATTTGATAATGCTATATATCCTAGGATGCTCTTTGTATCTAAGGACACCTCAAATCTAAGGATACCTCATTTGCTAAAATCATTATAATAGTTTAATCTGTACGAGGGAACAAATTAAATCACACATACATAAATAGCCCGTGAAGTTGATAATCCTTCCTCGCTATGTACCTATGTACCTTAGGACACTCTCTCGGTCAAGAAAAATCTAAGGATATCCCATTTGTTGAAGTCACTTTTGTACTTTAGTCTGCACTATGGAATAAACTTACTCACATACATACATACGGGTACATAGTCTGTGAAATTTACGACCCTTCCTCTGCCGTAGTAGGGTAAAAATTGGTAACGTCGAAACATTTTCCAAATTAAATTTCTTAGAATAAATCCTGTTCAAATCTGTATAAATATAAGTTTACCTCTTTTTTTCCCTGGAAGGTAAAACTTTGACATCCTTTAAATTTCATATTTTCTATCAGAAAACAGATTGTCTCACAAATTGCCTAATAGCTTATTCTATGTGCTATTCAACCGAATACAGTTGCTGGTGCCAACTGTTATGCTTTTTTCATTAGAGAAATATTGGCTTGTTGCGACAGTACTGGAGCAATCAGAAATATTAGAATATCTACCTACTTTCAATAGATTATCCAGTAATTCCCATGTTGTAAAGTGCAAGATATTTTGCGATAAATTTTGTAATATGAAACTTACCTCGTTGGTGGTATTTTGCAGATGATGTACGTGAATCAAGTTTATATTAAGCTGCAAGTAAAGACAATGGTAGACGGTGGGGATAATCTTAAAGCGCTAGATTAACTATTCTATTTATCCTTATTATTTTTTATCGCCAAACAAAACAGCGTGGGTGTTTATGCGTGTCAGGAAAATATAAAGATTACAAGTAATAATTTAATAAAAAAGTTAGTTAACCAAAGCAGAATCATTAAGGCGAAGTCATAAGAGAAGTTTTGTTTCTTCTTAACGGATTATGTGTATATTTTTTGATATAAAAGCTATATATTCCATAATATTTTTTGATAGTGTATGAAATTTGGTAAATATTTCTTCATTCTTTAAAGATCTACATAGTAACAAACACACACCAACAATTTCATGTTTACATTAAATCAACAATATTATTTTATACTTGTTTTATGGAAACAGGCACAATAGTTGCAACGCTCTAAAAATAGCACAGAATACACAAACTGTTTTTCGTGATATGACTATTTGTTTACATTTTGACAATAGGATGCTTAAATTCAAATTAAGGAAAATTATATGTTGTAAGAAAGTTGATAATGAAAATAAAGAACAACGAACCAGGAAAATAAAAATTGCAAAATATTAAACGCCAATTGTTCCAAGTGAATTGCGTTGAGAAATTTCTGGTGTACCAACAGGAGTCATGAAAGATTATTTAAAAAGAAATGCTCCGTTTCTAGAATGTTTTCAAAGTTTTACGGCGATTTTATCAAGTATCACTATGTTTAATGTTGTAGGGCGACTTTGTCAAGTATTCATATTTTCAATGAGTACTTGACAGAGAGGTTTTACTATGTATGTGGTAACTTTATCAAGTCTTCTTATATTTAATGTCTTAGGGTAAGTTTAACAAGTATCCCTATTTTCGATGTTGTGGGGCGACTTTCTTATGTTTCTCTATTTTCATTGTGTAGGGCGAATTACTTATTATGTATTCTTATTATTGTACAGCGATTACCTATTATGGTATGGCTAGGTAATATCACTATAGGAATAACTGGCCTGTTCCCATATGAAGTTAAAGAAAAAATTATTCAAAATAAAAAAAATACACTGGTGTGTGCTTATGACTACGCGATAGAAGTGAAAATTAAAATAAAAAATACAACATAGCAGTTTATATTAAACTACTCTAAAAAAAATACGAAACACTGATTGTATATACTTGAAATATTACACTGCTTATTTATAGATTATATTCAAATAAAATATTAATTAAAAATAGAACGTAATTCTTGAAAGGATGCTCTCCGTGTTAGACAGTGACTCGTCCTGCCGATGCTGAAGGGAGCCGAGTTTACCGGAAGAGTGAACTCGTTTGGCCGGTGGCGAAGGGAGCCTATTTTATCCGATTCGGCGTTACTGACACGAGCGTGACGGCTCACTGCTCAGGAAAAGTGCACATGATGCGCCTAAAGAATTTTCACTTCAAAAAGCATCGATTTTTTAATAAATTTTACCTTAACGTTAATTTTTCCAGGAACATATTACCGCAAAACATTACTTCGTTTCTTTTAAACATTCAATCAGAATTTATAAAAACTACGCAAATATTAAGGTAAAAATGACGGCCTTTACTAATTTGAAAAATTAAGATAAATTCTGATAAAATAGCGCTAGTTTTCAAAAATAATAAAATATTTTTACAGAATTTTAGGAAACAAGTTGAAAGTGTAATGACCGCTTTAAACCATATAATTTATATAAGAGCCGATAATACTATGATATTAAGTCACTGAAAAAACTTTTTGAATTTCAAAAAACATTTCTAATTTTTGTTATTTAATATTAAGGTCATGTGGAATTTAAATTAAAATTTAAATATTTCGCATAATTATCACTTTGAATTAAAAAAACATAAGAATTCAATTTTTTGTAAATAATTTCGACATTAAAATGAGTTTTGTAGAAACAATTTCACGGGTTTTATTAAAATATTTTAATATGATAAAATCTGTATTAAACATTTTTAAAAAACGTAAAACTCATGTTTTATATAGAAAATAAATTAAGATCAATAACTATCATAATTTAATTTAGTCATCCGGGAAATGAAATAGAAAAATGTGACAGCTTTTTCTTTGCTCCTTAAATAAGGTCATTATGTGACAAACAGGAATTTTCTTAACCGTTTCATTGATTTTGGAGGACCTATATATTTTTAGATTTTCCGATAGTTTAATAAAATATAAAATAAATTTCTTAAAATTCTCGATGAGGCCAATCTCAAATGTACTTTGCTTTATTAGCAATAAAGCTTTATCACATTTATTACATAAACGGTCACGGCGCTTTAATGGCGAACGTTGGTAAAATTATTACAGATACACTAATAATATGTGCGGAAGAATTGTAGGTCTTAAAAGTGAAGTCCAGCAGACAGTATTTATTTTTCTTTTGCAGGTAAGTCGTGGTAATTGGTTTAAGTTAAAGAAGTGTACGGAACAAAAGTGGCGACGTTTGGGTCGATTTATTAATATTGATTAAAATAAATATAATCATAGACATTTTTGTTTCACGTTTCGATACTTCAAAATTGACCATTAATACTTCGTAATTCGGGTTAGGAGTTTAAAAGAAATGAAAAGATCTTAGAAAACAAATAAAATAAGATATGTCAATTTTAAGAGTGTTCAGTACGATGTATTCGCGAATGGAAAGGAATAATGGAAGGACGGTTCTGCGTTTAATTAAACTAAAGCGGAGGACCACGTTCATGAAAGAAGGAGTACATATCAAAAAACCTCAATCAAGCAACTTAATTGTTTCCAATTTGTTTTGTTTAACAGAATACAGTTGTTTTTCCGAGGTGACAACTGAATAACGCTTGTAAGTCAAACAATTTCGTTGTCAAATTTGCAACTTGTAACTTTGAATTGCCGATCTAAATGCACCGTCAGAAGATCGCATTCATTTTGAAGTACGTAATTGAATATTTTTTTTCCATTTAAAGAAATATTTTAAAGACAATGTCTACTCACGTCATAAACAAAGTCTGTATTCAAAGAGGCGTTTTGAATGTTTAATTATCTCAAATAAGTTAAATTAAATTTAATAATATTTATTCATTTGACGAAAGGTCTCATTTAAACAGGTGTTCTTTTAGAAGCCATGTTGTCCGAGTATGTGACCTACTGTGTGAAAACATCATTAAGGCGATAAAACTTTGTATAATTTGTGTTACGTTCCTTAGAGGGATTATGAGGGTTTTTTAATACTCGATCCATGATATTATGCTAAAAATTGTTTCGTAAAACTGTATAATATTAAAATTCGCCACGTAGCCAATTAGTTTAGAATAAATGAAAATATATAATAGATATCTATGCTGTAATATGCATAATATTGCTTCTATTATGCGTATTACGGCATAACTTATATTTTTTTATATTACGTAATCTCAAGGACTCTTGAGAATTTTCTCACAATGTCAACATTTCAATACGTATTTCGATTGCTTCTAATTTTTGGCGCTGGTATTTCCATACATGCGGGCGACAAATGGTTTTCGGGGCTTTTAACCAAACTGTTCTTTAATGCCCGATGGGGTAGTACATTATCCATCCGAACGTTGTTAATTAACTTTGCAATTACGTAGGTCACTCGTGAATGGTCAAAGCTCAATAATTAATTTAGCGCGACTTTTACCTTTGAGGGCTATAATAACATGTGTGCAGATGGAAAGATGGGTAGACACCGTGATACTCTGCGATTTTTGAAAATGCTTTCAAATAGTAGATTAATTACACACTATCAGATGTTTATTTTATGAGCTCATGACTACCACTATAAGATATTAGTTATTACTGCGGTTGGGATAGATTTCATGTAAATTGTGTAAGTCTAAAAGTAGCGTCTGTTCATCATCTATCTGGGCATAGCTAACGAAATCTACAAATGCTTTTGTTAGGTAAAATAGTGAAATATTGGCAAGCAAATATAAGGTGGCCTGCTATTTCCGCTTTCCGCCCAAACTGATTGAAATATGTGGTGATGATGGAGAAGAATTTAGGAAATGATAGCTTTAACTCTCCATATATACTGAACGCAGATTCGACAGCCAGTTTTTTGTAAATTCTTAGGGTTTTGTATATCAAAAGATGAAAAACGAACCCTTTTAAGATAGCTCACGTTTTCCTTTATCTTTCCGTCTGCTCATCTGTTAGAGATGATTTTCTTAGAAACTGTTTGGTGCATATAACTTTAAATTTAACGTTTGTCTCAATAGGTAATAATGTATTAATTTAGAAGGCTAATAAGGTACTACAATCTTTTTTCGTTTCATTTTAATAAATGGAATATTAATTGAAAGAGTAAGTTATAATGGTTCTAAAAATACTTTCTCAGAATGTTATGCATGGTAGCTACGGAGGTAATGTTTTCCTAAAAAAATATATCCTCTCCTATTTCGGATACCGCTAAAGTCAAAACTATTAATAAATAGAGTTACTTGAAATTTATTTAGACGAAAAATTGTAGCGATGATTAGCAATTTAATAGCTTTCGAAATATTCACTGTATATTTATATGCCTGTGTAAGATTTATGCAATTTACATGGTGAAAAATAATATTAGTATTTGTAAATAGTTTAATAGGAACACTATATACCCTTAAACGTTCATATATGCCTGAGCGCCTAAGTAACCCATGTAGTGTGGTTTTTAATCTTATTTAACCGATGTTTGAAATATTTATATTAACATGCCGAATTTATTTATTTATAATTACTTTATTTCCCTATGTATACCTCGTAAGGATCAAATCATTTTAATGATAAACATTGACTCGTGCTTAAAAGACTGCGGCAACAAAATTTAAAATCTTCTTGCACCTTTAAGGGAAGCCTGGTTTATAGATTTAGTCGATAGCAATATTATCGAAAAATATATATATTAAATTTTATACCAAAAGGTCGAATCGTTTTCGAGTTACTACGGTAAATTGCTACGCCTCGATAGAATGTTTCTGCTCGTTCCTTACGTCTTCACAATACGTTTATTATGCTTTGTAGCCACTTTTGTATTTGTAGGCGTTGTGTTAGTAGCATGGAATCGAATTATTTCTTTGTTTAATCCATATTTACGTTTAATATTTTGAGAATACCGGTACACCGGGAAGCTGAAATTCCAAAACTCGCTTCGAAGTCGTAGTGCAATATTCGTTAGTAAAGATCAGTTTGAAATTAGATTTTAGCTAATAAAGACGTTTAAAGGTTGCATCAACGCCTACGAGGTGGAAGTTTTAGGGAAATAGATTCACGGAAGTGAAGTCCAACGAGGGATTGAATTGGACGAGGAGAACGCGAGTACGAAAAAATTACGCAACGCCAATACGAGTAGCGACACGTGTTGCTGTTAATCGATTATTGTGCTTTTATCAATTAATACAATTCTTTATAATTTTTTCATCACTGACGGAATTTTACACAGTGTTTACACATATTTAAAGTATGAACAACGCGTTGTATTTGCTGAGTCTTGTAATCGATGCTTGGGTTTTAAATTAATAATTACGTGTTGGCAAATAAATTAATTCCGCACCATTGATCAATATTAGCAATGAAATTAATCGACGGACAGCGAAAGTATGTGGTGTAATATACGTAGATTATGTTGGTGGCGAAGACTTTAAATTGAAGCGTGACTTTTTTGGCGAAAATTTTAATCAGTTTTTTGTTTAATATGAGCAATGAAATTAATTCTTAACCTTTCTCTAACTTACTAGTATACGCACTCGATGGAATGAAAGAAAAATCTTAAACAAATATTTTATATTTTTTGCTATAAAAAGTACTTTCGTTTCGAACTTTTCTAGGCTCAATTATTTTTGATTTTTAATGTAATTTAAAGCATCGACCAGTAAATAAAACTGAATTTAAAAATAATTGATTTTATGTTTCAGATAAGCGTTGCGGATTCCAGGTTTCCCGTAAATTGACAATTTTTTTCGTGTTCCCTCATTCGACGTTTAGTCCTTAACTTAATAAAACAGCTAATTAAAGGATATTGAACTCTTATAATTCTCAAGTCGATTCTGAATGGCGATAGAAACAAGGAAAAAAGGAGATAAATTTCGCATTTCGACAAAATGTTTCAAAGTATATTTTTCTTATTTCTAATATATTTTTCCTATTTGTAGTTAAAAAATGTATTAATATGTAAGGTATTCTATGAATATGATTTTACTTAATATTTATATGTGTGGGATAATAATTTCCCTCGGCGAAATAATTTTCCGTAAGCATCGAGTCTCTTATGGCGCATCATTTACTTCCTCTCGTTGGCAATCGGTCAACGGTGATCCCACGCTGATATGACTGCTTTTTTCATCAGAAGTTAATTACCAAAAATTTACGGCCTTTTGAGTTGTCTGTTTATATGTTATTTCTAATATCGAGAAAGAATTAATTGATTCAGAAGTGATTTTCTATGGTACTACATAGTGGACTTTCGGTAAGTACCTATGTAAAATGTGAATTATATTTTGACAGTCAGCAGTTCTTGTCGACAATCAATAATCATTCAAAAACAATAAAGGAAATTTTTCAGAAATAACCGTAACATATAGAATTTTGCCATGTATTCTTTTATTTCTTAAATTATTCTGCAATCTCGATGCATGAAAAAAATCGCATTACGATTTTAGAGGCAAGATGTATGTTTGAATATCTAAAGTCAGACGTGTATTACTGAATTTAAACACCGTAAATACGTTCATGGTTTTTAAATTGTATATGGAATTCGGTTAAGATTGTCACAAAAAGATGTGGCAATTTACAGCCCAATAATATAATTTGTTTATTAATAGGGTATTTGCCATTGTTAGCTCATAGAAATAAAAGTACGTAGAATTATTCCTGATTGGACATGCGCGTAACTCTATAAAATTAGAAATAGTATTTTACTAGAGATATGATATTTGTAAAATTTTCCGCAAAGCTATTTTATATGACTTTTCAAATAAATAGTTTTCCTTTGTATTTTTTAAAACATCTATTCTTTGAGTCTTAAAATGTAAACGCCAAAATACATTTTCCCGGAGAAGGCATAAAATAAAATAATGAAATGTTATTAGAAGTTTCTTTTATTTTATTTTATTTACACAAATTTTACACAAGACATTAGCTTTCTTAGCTGTATAATATTTTATTCAAATATAATGTTCAAGGAAAATGAATTCATATACACCCTAAAAAAATTATAAATTTGTCTTTTTACCCCAAAAAATAGTTGCTGTATTATAATCAGTCTTTTTAATCTCAAGCGGATTGAGTATCATCAAGCAATATGTGGTGTAAGTGACAATTTCCTTAGTATTTATGTTTGTAAAAATTGTTGTATTTAACAAAACTTTTTAAAATAATAGATACATTCATCCATAATTGTTTTGCTTTAATTTTGAACATATATATTGCACTGAGGTCTTACGTCAGTAGTTATCGCCCGGAAGCGGCTGTTAATTCTGTAGTTTTTGAATATCAGTATTATTTTCGGTTACCAAAACACATAAATTAATTTTCAAGGAAATATTAATCAAAACGAGTGCATTGAACATATACGCGAGAAATATCGGGAACGCAACTAAATTGCGTGGTAAAAGTATTCGGAATTAATATTTCCATGTCCCGTCTATAGTAGAGACTGATATTTCTGACTTCTGACAAGCATAATCATCTTTGGTCATAATCGCAGACACATTAATAAAAAAAATCATTAATATATGCTTATGAATAGCTTATGCTTAGTGATAAACAGAAATATCGGGAGCTAAGTAAATTGCATGGCAAAAATGTGGGGTATTCATATTGCATTGCCGCTGATTGGATTGACTTGTTTTCCAATTCTTGATCACCAGAATGACCATTGATCTCAAGAGGACATTATAAGAAAATGCTAATCAATACGTGTCTAAATAATTATAACTCATTAATGGGAAATATTGGTAATAGTTATAACTCATTAATGGGAAATATTGGTAATAGTTATAACTCATTAATGGGAATATAACTAAATTGCATGGCAAAAAGATGAATATTACCACTTAGTAGACTCACCAATAGATACCACCTTGTCGTAACTTCTCTCCCGTTAGTCTTATATTAAGTCAAATTAAATTTTTTTTTATTTTATTACATTTTTTTGGTTTATTTTATAAAATATTGTCCATTTTTACATAACAAATGAAAATATCTCTTTGTGGTTTAACAGTTAAATTTGTTAATACTTTTTGAAAAAATGGCAGATATACCTACATACGATTAATTTTAAACTCCTCTTACAAATTCGTCAGGAATTGATAATGACTTAGGTAATAATAGGAACAAACTATCTAGGTATGACACGAATTAAATAGTTTATGTACCGTTTGTTGTGTGTTAGAAAGTAATAACATTACCTTATATAGTAAAAAATTCCAATATAATTATAACTTATCAAAACAAGATAACGAATTTATAAAAGAATGTCCAAGGACCATAACGTTTATAAGAATAACTTAAAAATTAGGTTGTTTCAAGTTACTTGCGACTTCAACATGCTACTGAAATTGTAATGTTATAAGAAATTAGTTAAACATATTAACACGGAACCATTTAAAAAAAATTGTGCGTGTCAGCTCCGACGCGCGACTGTAGTTTATTACTTAAGTATGATTGTCTTGGAACGTATAAAATAGGTAACATTGTATAGAATTATAAATATCAATATCATTAAATGTAAATAGAAAATTATTTAATAAAATACTGCTGACAAGATAATTATTTTCGAAGACACCGAATATTCACACATAATGACACTTAATTATTACAGTTCAAAAATTGTGTTACTGAAATTCAATGTGACTAGCGCCATGGTTCCCTTTACCTACAGCTAGAATATTAAAATGTGCATTAAAATTATTTGCACTGGATGGTTCATTTTACCTATAGCCAGAATGATAAAATGTGCATTCAATTAGTTTAGCCTAGATGATATAAGCCAGTGACTGCTTTAATTCGGGAAGTTATCAATACATATTTATTCTTAATATTTGGTAATTTAACAAATACTTGCAAAAACATATTGTATTCTGAGAAATTGAATTTGAGTACAAATGATGGCAGAAGCTACAATAAGTAAAATTTCTGTTATTGAAATGCGATGTATGGTTCAATTTGCCCGTAACTAAATCAAAAACGTGCTTAAATTAGTTATTAATTATATAATACAAATATATATTAGCTATTAACTATATTATGCAATATAGTTATTAACTATGTAATAACTAGATTCATTTTTCTCTCTACTGAATTTCAACATTCGACTCAGAGCCCGTATACAATTACAGAGATTATTCACACTACAAGTTTATAACCATAATACCTCGTTTTATAACCTCATAATTCCAATATGTCAATTGCATAACGATATTGTTTTTCAGCACCCGTCCTTCGACATTTTTGAACTGAAATTATTAATATTTAAAAAAGATATACAAGATATATTATTTATAAATTTAAACCAGCTACGATAGAATTAATGTTTTGTTCATTATGTAGAAAATAATATAATTCTAAGTTAATGCTAACTTTAATAATCGATCAATACATTTTGTAATATATTTAATAACGCAAGTAACCCTTAAAATGTATACTTAAATACTCTAACCATTTTGTGCACAGATAATTAGAGTTAAAGTATAGTGTTATACTATGTTCTTTTTATTATACAGGCTGTCCAGTGCCAGATTTCAATGTTAGAAAAATTGTAAAAAAAAATACACCCCTAATACAAAGTAGGTTTATTTTCACTTTATAACAACAAATGCGGATTTCATTTTTTAAAAACCAGGTTTTCCAAATGGCGGCCATCGAGTCTGACACACTCTTCGAGTCTACCACGCATGTTTTCAAAAACGCGTTTGCAGAGCGACTGGGGTATCCTACTGACTTCGGCTCGAATATTTTCTTTAAGTTGTATCACAGTGCTCGGATTTTTTTTGTAAACAACGGATTTTAAGTATCCCCATAAGAAAAAGCCACATGGGCTTAAATCGGGTGATCTAGGTGGCCACGGTACGGTACCGTTTCGGGATATGTTTTTTTCTGGAAATAACTGCCGCACTGTATTCATGGCAGACATGCAGCATGACACATTAACAGTGTAAGCTTTGGCCGCGTCCTGCTGGAACCATGTGTTTTGGTTGAATAATGGACTATTATGTAGTTCTACTCTGAAGAAGTCATTTAACATCTGGGCATATCTCTCCGAATTCATAGTTACACTTTGGCCACGTTGATTTTCAAAAAAATAAGGCCCTATGATTGCAGATGTAGATATGGCACACCAGACTGTTACGTTAGGCTTATGTAAAGGCTCTTGATGCATTTGTCTTGGGTTGTAGACATCCTAGTAACGAAAGTTCTGCTTATTCATATATCCTCCAATGTGAAAGTGAGCTTCGTCACTAAAGAATATGTTGCCCATCCGGGTAGCAGTACGAAATCTCAACAACATCACCTCCGCGTAAGTTTTTCTTAATTCAAAGTCAGAATCGTGTAAATGTTGAACAATTTGAATTTTATATGGATGGAACTTGAGCTTTTTTCGCATTATTACCTGTAAAGTTGATTTCGGAATTCCCAATATTGATGAACGTATACGCAGTGATAAACGGGGATTTTCAACGACAGAACCCATAACACGCTCGACATTTTCATCTGTGGCTACCAGTGGTGTAGGTCCTGGCCTGGGCCTATTTAGTGTTGATCCTGTAGCTCTGAATCTTGCTACCCATGACTGAATGAGGTTGATCGATGGTCCATCACGTAATCGACGAATACTGTAACGATTATTAAATCGACGGCGTGCTACAGACAGCGAAAAACCATAAGAAATGTACGCCTCGACGGCAAAAGCGCGGTGCTCTCCACTCCACTGTTCCATGGCTACTAAAACATTCGCACCGCTTGCGCTTCTAACGACGCACCCCGTGCCCCTCTTATGTGTTGCGTTCATAAACTATGTTTGTTCAAACTTTGAAATCTGCCACTGGACATCCTGTACATCTATGTGGCTGTAATTTGTTTTGTGGGCCTTTCAATAAATAAATAAATACATACTATTTTAATTATAAACTGGAATATTTGACTGTGTCCCTTCATTAATAATACTTTTGTGAGACGCAATACTTCCCCCTGACCCTTTCATTAATAATACTTTTGTGAGACGCAATACTTCCCCCTGACCCTTTCATTAATAATACTTTTGTGAGACGCAATACTTCCCCCTGACCCTTTCATTAATAATACTTTTGTGAGACGCAATACTTCCAGCCAAACAAACGACGCTTACAACTGTCGGTAAATAATTCGATATGTCAATTAAAGATGTTCCTGAAATTAGTTGATCTCACTTATTTTAACGCTCTGAACTTCTGATTTCACCATTCAAAAAATTTCATACGCGGCGCTATATATGAAAATCGATTTTTAAGGAGTACCTAAACTCAAATAAAAATTCAAATTAAAACTTGAAATTTTTGTTTAAAACATACTGTGGTATAAACGATATGCTATCAAATAAAAACTGGTTTTATTAAACAGACCGTAGAATAATAATAGTAAAATTGAAAAAAAAATACATAACAAATGGCGGAAAACTACCGTTTGTTTGCTTAAGGTATTAAAAAACCAGTACCCAACTTTTATTTTACCGTATTTGAATGCCACAGATATTCAAAATCAGTAATAGCATGTTAAAGACAAAAAACATTGCGCTTAGATGTCACGGGTTGTATTTTATAATGTAGGTATTCAAGTTAAAGCTGTATGAAGCCTAAAAATTTAATTTAATATTTAAGATTATCCAAAATTCCAGTGCAACATTACTTAGAGTACCAAGCGTAAACATATTTTGATTCGCGTATTGTCATGAGTAGTATGAGTCAAATATTTAGAAAAAAATACGGGTTGTCAATAACAAATTTTATAAAGTAAAAGTAGTACATATTTTAATTTTTTTATATGTTCTTTGAAATTCACTGCGGATACCATGGGATTCAAAGAAATAGCGTTAAATGCTCCATTAATGAGGAGACATTAATGAGGAGCAGTGTAAAACATTTTTCCATAGATTGATGGACAGCGAAAAACAATCTGTTCAATAGCTATAAACAAATACTCTTTTTTTGGGTGATGAAACATGTGTCCAGGTTTAAATATTATTTAAAACATATTTCCTTAATAGGTGTCTTATTCTTAATTTGTAGGCGCCGAAGTTTTTTTAAATATATTAAATTCCTTTTTGGCGTTCCTTTTGTGTTGGTTTACTTACATGTTCTTCTTACATTGTTCTTCTTACAATTATCTACATATGTATATCAAAGGTATGCTGTCGGTGATCATCTTCAAAGCGTAACATTTATTTGTCATAATGAGAATAAACAAGTAGCTTCATACATTCTAAATCGTAATTCAAGAATTTCCAACTTATTTTAGGTCAATTATAAAATTAGAATATATAGTTTAGGGGCCATATTATTGACGAAAAATTCCCTAATACAATTATTAATTTCCAATGAATTGTTTCATGGATGACTAACTCTTGCCTGCGTCTCCGTCTATGTCCAAATTCATTTAATTTAAATTTTAATGTCCTACTAACCCTCTTTTTAATATGGTACATAATTTTTCTTTCAATTTGGATCGTGCGCTACAAATAGATATTTTTTAAAATATGTGTAGCATTTTTTGGCTTTTGTGGATGATTGTTGAAGAAAGTTTTAAAGTGTTTTACTTATTTTGTCATTTTCCTTCATTTCTCACTAGATAAACATGTCAATGATACAAACCTCAATTTTTAAACAGGATCCTAAACTTTCAAACAATAAAAAATCGAAAAAAATTACGTGATGGTCGAACGAATAAAGAAATAAAAAAAAATGTCTTCCCTACACCGCTTGGTTACTACTTCTCGAATCAAAAAGTAATCTATATGCTCATAAATAATATGTTGCTAAGAACGTTCATAAAATTGTCTCCATCGTTAAGGCATAATTCAAATACAATTCTTGAAGTATTAGTATTTTTTAAAAACTTATATTATTCCGCAATACGCACCCGAACTAACACTACGCATTGTTTGTTTCCACAATTATTATAAAACATACTGATAAATAAGTAAAATTTCCGACTATTGATAAATATTATTAAATTATGAAATATTTGAATATGTAATTTCACTGTGTAGATGAATGTGAAGAAATTCAATTTATACAAATTATACACGTTTAAACGTTTGATCTTTGTATGGATGACAATCATTGACATCACACATCTTTATATGGACTACAATCCTTGACATGACTCATTAAGGACTGAGCATTCACCACATGATAAAAATTATATATATGGATATTCACCTATCTTGGCCTATGGTATCGGACACCGAAATATATAATACCGAATCACGAGGGTTCGTTCTCACTTCAATTACTGTATGATTAATGGAGTTTTAACTATGCATTACAATAAAATCAATACACCTTTTATCACTTGCGTCTAACACAGGATAAGTTCACCTTTTCCATAATGCGAGACTTATTAAACATAATCAGCCTGTCGGTCGAGCGGTCGGTTTGCATTTCATGGTTTATGTGACATATTAAAAGGTTTACACCATTTAATATGTCACATACATTATGGCATCAACTTACACGTTACCGCGCAAGGTAAACTCCAGCGTGAACTTTATACTTTATTACTTTAGGATAATTGAGGATTATAATATGTAGTGTTAATAATTATATATTTTTTTAAAAATAAAGATAAACGACATCGTTGACCGCCAACATAGGGCACTTATAGTGTTAAAATATGTCGCAACAAAATCATTCAACTTTATGTAGAATCTTATAAAGTTAAACAGTTTGCGATTCGTCATCAACTAATTTTACGACAGTTTTCCACATTATTTACACGTTATTTTTACACGTGGTAACGTTTATTTTTACACATTATTTACACGTTATTTTTACACGTGGTTTTTCACAGAAATTATTTAACGTAAATGTAACATTTTGAAAAGTAATAAAGTACATTAACCCATATTTATCTCAATAGCTAAAAACTCAGAATTAATTATATGCGAATATTTTAGGGGTAAATTAAGTTTGAAATTTTTTAAACTTTACTTGTAAGGTAATTTATTGACAGAACTCACCCTGAGTTACAAATATTACAAAATTTTATGTAGGATATTTCTGCAAATATCCACAAAATCACATTTTCCTATTCAAAAAACTGCTAAAATAGTAATAGGGTATTAGACTATATTTCTATTACTAAAATAGAATAAGTAAAACATAAGAAGCGGATAAAACAAATATATCATACCTAAGACTTTTCATTACAAAGTTATAACGACTTAAAAACTGACGAAGTAAGATTCCCGCGAACGCGCCCTCATACAAAACACAACTAACTTATGACGTCACTAGTAAATTATTTAGCACTTATTATAAGGGAGTTTACTAAATATTTTTAGTATCTCGTTAAATATTGCGTTTAAGTTATATACTGCATATTATAATTTTCTCATTTTTTTGTAACTTTTTCTTCTTCGTACGATTTCTACTCTTACTTATCATCATTGTCATCATTAACGCTACGGTTCAAGAAGGACCTGTGTCTACATCTCCACAATAGGCCAATCTGCAAGGTGCCTTGCACGTCTCCGCAAAACACGCACGTCCAGCGCCGTCGGGTGGCCAAAATTCATCTTGTTATCGTCAGTCCGTCTAGTCATCGTATTCCCTGTCGTTCTGGTCTCTTCTGCCTCTAAGCTGGCCTTGCAGTCCCTCTATCTTCTGTCATGAGTTCCATGTGTTCCGGCCATTCGCTGCGGATCTTAACTTCTTATTTAACTTCGACAATTAAGGCTGGCCCTTAGTAGAGGTCGTCATGTTCATTGTTGATGAGAATATGCCACATATCTTGTTTGTTGACTGGACTATATTTTTTCCTCAGTACTTTATTCTTCTAGGAAGAAAAAACTATTGAATTAGTCAATAGTTTTTTATTCTCTTGAGTCATTACCTATATCTTACATTCGTAGGTAGGCTGGCTGAAGGGCAGTGTGGTAGATTGTTTGTTTACGTCTGTGTGAGATGAATCTCAGTGATATGTACTTTCGGTTTCTAGCGTGAATTCTTTTTTGATTTAATTTTTTTCTGTTATTACTGAGACCGGGTATTTAAAAGAGCCAGTGTACCCAAAGGTCCTGCCGTCCACAATAAACTTATGTTACTCCTTTCGGTCCTCGATGTTTGGTTTTTCCATCATTATCCTGAGGCTCCAGAGCTTCAGGATAGAGAAGGCTTTACTGACATCTTTAGTGGTTCTCTTCAGCAGCCCAATATCAACTGTATATGCCAGTACTGCAATCATTGGTTAAGCAATGTGTTCGTTCTTCTCGACGCACCGTGCAGAGCAAAATTGCGGATTGTCGCACTGTTGCCAATTTTGATGGCCCTTCCCAGTTCAGTCAGTCAGTCAGAAAATATGAATAAGACTTAAGTACTATAAATCATTCATCTAATAATACATATAATAATTTCTTAAGTATTATAAAGCAAATAAATATTATAAACCAGTGTGTCTTGACTTTTAAGTTGCTGATGAATATTTGTTACAAGTTTTTTTTGTTTTTATTCAATTTAAAGTTAGCAGCAGAAAGCATTTACGGTAGCAATATATTCTGATTAAAAATAGAAAGACATTATAATTAATTACTAGAGCAAGAAATGTAAATTTGCTAAAATGTGTTTAGTAATAAGTATAGCAATTAAATATACTTTAGTTTTTCTTAAGTATTACGTATTTTTTGCATTGCGAAGTTCTGTCTTATATAGATACTAATATAATTAATTTCGGTTAGGGTATTGCTAAAAAATAAGAGTTACGTAACATAGAAGATTTATATATAATTTACATATTAATATTTGGTGACTTTTCAATAATAATTTTATATTATTTGTGGATGGACCCTCGTATTGGTCTTCTCACAGACATACTGTATACATGCTTGTCAGTCAAGTGTATTTACACGTTCAACAAAACAATTCTTTCGCTGTTGTGTCTCGACGGAGCTTTTTTATTTATGGAAGTAAAACTTCTTTACGCACGATTGACTTGGGGAATAGTAAGCTGGTAAATGCGTGACGAGAGCGTTACGAAAAGTGTGATCGGGCGACGCGAACTGAAGTTGAGAGGGAGATATAAGTTAGTGAAGCCAGAGAGCACACATTTTCTTTCTCTCTTCCTCTGATAGCCAGTGCATGGAATATATATATATACACACACACACACACACACACACATATATATATATATATATATATATATATGCGAGTTTGCTAGCGTTACGCGAACGGTGATTCTTTGATTATTTTGTAATTTCATTTCGTTCTTGAACAATTTTATAAATAATTATTTTGTTCAATACATTAAATATTCTACGTTTAAAGTGAATAAAATTGTAAATTCATTTTAAAGTTCATATTTTGTGAATTTGAAGTTTCACTTCAGTCGTGTGGTCTAAAGCACACTCGTTTTTTATTTATAATTAATATTTTTATTTTCGCTGTTTATCAACTACGTTCGAGAAATGAATTTATGTTTCTACTTGTCAGCGAAAAATGTTATCTAGACAAATGTTCATAGTTATGACTTAAAAACGAAAATTACAACGAAATAATGTCTTTTCTTCCTTAAGATTTACGAATGCTGTAAAAATAATAAATATTTTATGGGTAATTTCAAGATATCTATAAACTTTCTGCTAAATTTTCAAAGTTTTATGTCGTTTACTTTATCTGGTAGGGAGGTGGACATGCAAGAAATATGCTCATTTGGAATCGAGTCGTTATTACCCATTATGCATTTATACTGAACTTCACTTAATAAAAAAATGAAGAAAAGAAAAATTAATTTTAAGTTTAATAAATAGTTTTTCTTTATTACTTTCTTTAATCGAAATGAATAAAAAGTAATAATAAAGACGATTATGTCTTTGACATCCGCTAAAGAGTGTATTTTAAGATATAATTTTAATCAAAAAACGAAAGGATTGCGTCAGCATCCAGTAGACAGTCCATGAAAATAACGGATGAAGGGTGTTTTAGGTCAAAATAATAGTTGATACACATCTATCTAAAGATATACCACATATATCTAAAGATTACCACATCTATTAATATATATCTAAATATATGTATGTCTGTATGTAAATAGGTATGTGTATATGTATTTTTCGTGCATTTTCAAAGACTTATCAACTTTGAACGGAATGGTCTATTTATTGCTTGTGGATTTATTTTATTTCATAGTTCTTGGTGGTGCATACGTAACGATATATTTCTGGATACAGAGAACCATACCGTTTAGATATATGACCTTAAAACTTAAACCTATTTTCTTTAAAAACCGGAAAAAACGTTTAACTTGTAGAATTTAGACTGCATAAATTTCAGGTTTTTTGTGGTGCATAGATGACACATACTGTGATTAAAATTGCAAAATCAGTTGCAGATATATGGACAAACAATGATTTTTGAACGGAAGCTATGCGTATGCTATAATGTATGGAAGCTATGCTTGTGCAATAAAAAGACAGCTATGCATTGCTATGGTTATTTCGTTGTTCAGATTTGTGTGTTACATTTTTGTTGTGACTATATTGGTGACACATCGTTCTCTGTATTTGGTTGTTGCTCGCGAGTTAGTTACCATAAAAAATAAATTTTAATTTTTCGTGTACGAATTCAATAAGAATACGATATTTTCCCTTTGACACTAAAGTTCTTTAACTTGCATTATTCGTTACAGTATTCAATAATATTGTTTTAAGGGAAGTACTGTGTGGCAGTTTCCAACCAGATCTGTCGTTTACATGCATTATATGTTACGTAAAAGTCAATTAGTTTGTTTATTTGTTTGTATTAATTTCTTTCTTTATGTAAATTATATTGATTTCTTATTTTGTGTTTCAATGTTGCGGTATATTACTTATTATTGCTGTATTTATTCTGCTTGAGGAAAGAAATAATTAAAAATTGTATTGTTTGATTTCTAATTGAACTAACTTTAATTGGAGCTAACTTCTTCAGAGTTTTATCTTTTTATTTATTTTTATTTGAATAAAACATAATTCATATCGATAATTTTCAGAAAAAAAAACAAACTGCGATAAAAGATATTTGCGAAGTCGCAAACGCCTACGAAACTGTACAGTAATGCAGGGTTTTTGTTGCGATATCGATTTGTTAAGTTATCCGAATATATCTTCACTTATACTCGATGCTACCAGCAGAAACGGGCCCGCCTTGAAGGATCTTTATGACTTTCTCAACTCGCTAATTTACAAACGGTAGGAGAGGATTCAAAGAGGTATTCAATTCGATAAAGATAAGAAAATAAATAGCAAGAGGGGACATCGTATAACAATTCTAGACTTGCTGTTAGCATCTGAGAGTGAATAATAAATAGGCGATGCTGGTGTAATGGAAGTGGAAACTTATATTTGAGGTTAGATATTTTTATTTATTTAGATTCAAAAGTTCAATCCAAACCTTAAGCAGCGAAAAACTTTTACCAGTGAAAAGTATCATAAATGTAGCTTTTGATCGTCTGGACAATAATATCCCACTTACTAAATCACTGAAGGTGGGATTATCCTTTAATTTGGTTTTGGTTTTCGTCATCGCTTTAGATCTCGAAAGTAGTTTGTTTAGTACAAAAAGTCTTACGTTACTACAAGTAGCGTGAGTTAGAGCATAAATTTAGAACTCGTCCTATTCCTATTGAAGATAAATGAGCTATCACCAGCAAACAGAGAATAAATAATGGTAAAGGTTTAGAATTGTTTTAGACAAATATAGATTCTGCTTTACCATATACTGGAGTTAGAATGGAGTTTAAGCAAAAAACTTCATTTAAGCTATGAGTAAGAGATGTATTCTTACTCGTAGCATTTAAGTAATTGCTCGGTAATGGCTTATTGATCCCCGGTCTCTATCGTAAATGACTAAGTATAAGTTAGAATCTCTGTGTATTTAGGAACCTATCATTTCACCACCAATGTGTTGATAAGACGCTCCGAGGATTTGTTATCAGACACTTTCGATTCTTTCAAGATATCTAATATATTATGAACTTGTTTAAAGTTTTCGTTTATAATAAAATGAAAATTAACCTAATTATTTGATTTCTAGTTAAAATAACTTACACAGAAAGCCACAAAAAAAATATTAATTCATTCCTTCGTTTTAAAATTTATGAATACATACCATACGTGTTTTCATTTGTTTTTCTTTCAAGATTGAACTCTTTCTATAAGTGAGAAATATTTGCTTCTAAGTCAACATTGGTTTACAATGTTATTTGCTTCCTTCTTCGATTCAAGGCTATAGAATTAAAATTGTGTAGTTTTAGGTGGTTCACAGTGAGCCAATAGTTTCTATTTGCATTATGCACTTGTTTTTGGTTTCCATCATTGATTTTATTCATTGTTTGTATTGTATTTTATTTTAAATTTTTGTTTGTACAGTATTAAATTGTTCAACATATCAGCATAAAACTCTAAATTTGGCAAGAATATCATTGGAAAGTAAATAAATTATTAGCAATATTATTTTCTTACACTGATATTACAAATTCCGTAGTAACGTAAAATTAATATATAATAGGCATCCTGACATCGTTATGATGGCTGATTTTTCCAGTTTCAAAATTTGATACGAGAGTTTTTTTCAGTTTTGGAGATACATAATACACCGCGTCCTCTTAGATTTCTTTTTTCCAAAGTTGTATAGATATAACAGCATTACTAAAAGTTTCCCGGGAAATTACAGCAATGACAACAAATCTTACTGTTTTTAGTTTTCAATATATTTTCATGTCCGTGGAGGTGTATTAGGAAGCATGCTTTTATGACGAAATATAATAAATAATTACCACCAGTAAATATCACAAGTAACATATACATACGAAAATTTCGAATGTTTGTTACGGCAAAGACGGCTGATTAGATTTTCATGAAATTTAATATAGACATATATAGCCAGAGCTAACCGAAAAGGTAAGAGCTGATAAGCTAACTATATAAAATGTTCTTAAATGTTAACGTACAAAGCAACAAGGCAAAAAATAATTTTGTGCCTGGATGGAAGTTGTTAAATAACTTTTCACACCCCATTCTTTGTTATTTTTTTCGACAGAACTGGTCCAATAAAAAAGGTGTAAATGTCACCAAGTTTTCAACTAACTTTGTGCAATTAAGGAAATTTATAACATTACGTTTTGATTCTATTGTGTTTTGATATATAGCTAATATTTGCAAATATACATAAGTTACCAACATTAACAACAAAGATGTCGGTGTCGGGCACTTTAACAGTAAGCCTGTTTTACCTTTCATGTGTCAACTAAAAATTTGTTCAACTGTTTCTTAAACAATATTATCGAATGTTAGATACGAATAAGAATGATTTCTATTTGTAATATAAATTTTCTTATTGCACAAAAATGCCGTATTATTACTACATCAATATTCTGATAAAAATTTAATGCTTCTTTGAATATAATATTTTTTAAAACATTCAGAAAATCAATGAGACTTTTTTGTGAGGGTCCAATTATTGTATAAATGACATTAATTTCATTATTTCTTTCTATATACTTGATAGAGGGAATGAAACATTGATAAAAAATTTGTTTTTATCAATATTTTTTTTCAAACGCGAATTTTGGATGCGATTGTATTGCAAACTTTTGTCAATATAAATTCTGCTATTTTGTCAAACGTCCGAGGAACTGATGAGTCCAAATGTAAGTAAAATCTATGCGTCAGCATATAACCACGATATGACCGAAGATTTCGAAATGGAAAATTTTTTTTATTTACTAGCTATGGATGACTTTCAGTTTTGATCTCCTGCAATATAGCTATTTTAAAGCAATGTTTAATCATTTTCTTTATTTGAAATAAGAAGACCCTAGAAGTGCACTCTGGTATTTGCCATAGCACTACGACGTTAAGTAGCGGAACAGTGGCGAAAATAATGATGTTATGTGCAGCAAAAACGTGAGTGAACCCGCAAGTATTTATCTAAGGCTTAAATGGATTCAAATACGTTTTTATTATCTAGCCCCCGGGAAGTAGTGTGTATAGACCATTATCTTAGACTTAAATGGATTCAAATACGTTTTTATTATCTAGCCCCCGGGAAGTAATGTGTATAGACCATTATCTTAGACTTAAATGGATTCAAATAAGCTTTTGTTAGCTAGTACCAGAGAAGTAGTATGATTTTATTATCTAATCTCATATAACATATGGGAATTTATTGATATCCTAAAATTTGTGGTTGTAATAGCAGTAGTAAATAAGTTATAGTAGCTGCTACTTTATGGTTCTATATGAGCAAGAGTTATGTTGCTTGTTACGACTCCTCTCTTTTTTTAAACACTGAAGTGAGCAGAAAAGAGGTGGCGCGATATAAGACAAGATGTGGAAAGCGTCATATATGAGGTGAGCATTTTTTTGCTTAGTAACCAATATGGTTATTACTTTTATATTAATGGAGCACCTCGGCTTCCTGCTGAGCAGCCCTATTTGTTATGGTGAATATTAAGGAAATACATACTGTTCAGGTATATATGTGATAAAAAAATATTCTCTACGGGCCCAACAGATGTCACTGCAACAGTATATATTTAGATTTTCATTAATATGATGCTGCATGAATGAATCGGCCGTATTATCGAAGTTATTGCAATAAATTAAAAATATTTTTGAGTGGTGATGAAGGGAAAACTGATCCGACAAAACTTTCCCGGATATACCTGCAGGGGCTTGTAGGAATTATATAAAAAATTAAAGTATTAAATTTGTATCATATGTAAAATTTAGCGAAGGCCTTAAAGTATTTGCTAAAATGGAGAACTTCAAATAATAATAACTATGTAGGAGAATGCCCGCCATTCGAATGACATTTTTATTTATTTATTAAGCTCTTAAAACTGTTAATATTTATTAAGCTCTTAAAATTGCACACTAATCAAGAATTGAGCAGTGTGCAATTTTTTCAAGATATTTAGGAAACTATAAGCAAAATAAGAATGAATGCTCTACCGATATGACATGGGTACTGACATCGAAACTTATTGTAGGAATATATTTAAAAAAAAGATTGATATTGACGGACACTGTGCTACATATCGACGCATTGTACACAAATTATGGGTTTTCATCTTTTGGTATAATATCATAACGCAGCCGTCGAGAGTTCGGATCGTTTCATTTTTCTTCATACTACGGTTCTAGGTGGTTTCCGACTTGTGATGATGGAAGCACAAAGTGCCCACAGGAACTCCACAATGACATAAGATACACCGGAGTTATATGCATACGCATAGATTTTATTTTTTATAACAAACGTTTGATAAAACAATAGAATTTGTATTGACATAATTTGGGATAAAATCACCCTCGAGTTTGGACTTTTTTTTTGTTTTGATGAGTACTCAAATCTTAGGTGATTTTCTTACCTTTAAATTACATAGAATAATTTATGTAACCGATTTGAAATTAACTTTTTCATTCCTCAAAAAAAAGTGGAATATTTATCATGACCCATGAGTGGCCTAACCATTTAAGCCGATAACATTAACGTAAACAGATATAATTAAGTTTCGTAACTTTAATCGATCGGATTTATATAACTACCGATCGGTTTTATTATTTTGAGTTAAAATTTATGTCAAGTATTTTATAAAAATAATATATTTTATAATATATTTTATTTACAAATTCTTATGTTCAGTATGACTTACCATCTGACTTTAAAAAAATCTTTAATTTCAGGGTTGGTATTACCATTATTTATTTTCAGGGATAGTATTATTCAGGGTCAGTATTATTTACTACTTTTATAATTTCATTTAGTTTTTCTTCTCTCGTTTCGTCACATTTTCTATAGCTTTCTCAGCTTAGTGCAACTGGTCTAAAACTTACCTAATATAATTAGATAAGTTAAATAAGTTAAATAAAAAAGTAATTTCTGTGGACGATTCTTGTGAATTTAAATATAGGCGTAACGTGAAAAAAATATTTATATCTTTATTTATTTACACGCCTTAATGTATACAATAAATATAAATGGCGAACTTATTGCTACGAGATCAATCTCTTACAGTCAATCAGACTATGAGCCTAGCCCTACTCGATGAGCGGCTGGAATCAAATTGAGACTCTGTGGCACGTCCCAGCATCTAAAGTCGTGAGCCCGTCAATCTAATAACCTGATCAATCTAATACACCAGGGCGGTTTGTAATAATAATTATTTTTGTTTTGAACCTCCATCTCCATACGGGGATGAGGAGGTGATGTGAGGATCGCAACACTTTTAATATTTGTTGCTAAGGGATAGGGAATAAGTGTGGATAATTTAAGGGAAATTGGTTGATTGTAGGATCCTACAAAGAATATACATGCATACACTCATATATTGAGTTTCACGTATACATATATGTTATGTATAGATAATGAGCAACAACGGTCATTGTTCGTGTTGCCTCTGAGTTTCAGTTTCATTGTCTCAAAATGGAAATTATCTTGTAAAGAAGATGAGTATCTGTAAGCATACAATCTTAAACATAGTACTATTGTTTCTTAATTTAGTTTCTGGTTTTATAAATTATCATTATTGTTTCATATCCAACGAGTAAGGACTTCTGACTTGATATTTAATATTAATAAGCAAACATTTTTCCCTTCTGTATAATGATGCGGCAATTCTGATAGATCGAAAATAAAAACTTATTCTCTCTTAATTATTTCATAATATCATTTCAGTTGCATTTGTAATAAAGTAATAAACAAATAAACTAAGCGTACGTGTTCTTTACTCCTTAGTGGGGAACGCAATATGCTTATAGCTACTACTATACGTGTTGACTATATCGCGACATTCAACTGAAAAGTAAGATACTAAAATAAAGTTTTAAATAAACTTTTTTACGACTTCCATTTTTTAATCTAGTAATGTCTTTAAAGTAGTCTATATATTCACCGTTTCCTGGAGAACATTGGGTGTGACGGTGCTATATTGTATTTAATAACACAAATACCGATAAGATCTCCGTTTTCAACCTTTCGTGGAATATGCCACAGATATCAGTTACCGATGACGTGTAGATGTGCACATATGGTATACATTACTACTTAATTCTTATTTTATATTCATACGAAATCCTTAGCATTGGTGTTTACTGTGAAATATTCAAAGTCGATCAAGCTAATCAGAATATAAGGTACAAATTATTGAACATAGTATTTAGTTATCAGAGAATCGAAGCATTAATAAAATTTGAGATAATTGTCAACAAGTAGTTCGATGTTAACTCGTTTAAGAAACTTGGCATTTTGATTATTGGACTTAAGATATCCAATGGTAAAAGTATAAATTGTTGTCGGTGAAGCAGCGAAAAGAAAAGAAAACAGAATAAAATTTAAACGATAAAATAACATCCTTGTTTGTATAATCAATGCGAACATTGCACGTTTTGAAGCTCAAACACGAAAAAATTGCAGTTAATTCAATTTGATAGTTATTTTTGCCAAATAATATTTACGTTACTATGAAAGTGAATAAAAGACATTTAGTAGTTCCTTTTTTTTCCTACTGCTGATCACTCCACTTTTCACGCACGTATGTACACTTTTAAGTATCGATAGGGTATCCTGCCTTCTCGTGACAGCATCACTATTCGCGGGACACGGCATGGAGAGCGGTTAGGGCGGCCAGCCTCCGTGTTCTTAATCTACTTTTATAACATCGAAGTTTAAGGAAAGAAAAACATTTTAAGTCGAGTTATATTGGAGCTCGCGTCCAAGTAAACATCACCTGTTGAAACGACTATGCAAAGCTTAAGTTGGTTTACTATTGTAAACCAATGGCACTTTTAAAAATTTCTGTAGGTTGAGATTCCGAAAAACATTATTGTTATTATCATTATCATTTATTGTTGCCGTTTGTAGAAAAGGTATAATCATTGATAAATTATTTCAAGATATAAACTTGGAATGACTTAAACCATTTTATTCTGGACAAATAAACTATTATTCATTTTTTTAATGTACAATTAAATATGCCTTTGTCGTGTAAGTAGGTTTTAATATAATGTGTCATATCAATTTTAATTTTGTTGTCTGAGGCCCAAAAAAGGGCCAGAATTGCATGCTTTTTTAATCGTTTTTGTTTTATTAATTATTTGCAGTTAATTTATTAGCGGTGTTTTTACATTATTTTTCTTAAATGTTTATTTTTTTGCTTTCGTTTTTGAAAATTTACTGATGATCAATAATTCAAAAACTTCAATAATACTTCAATAATTCAGAAACTACTAAACCGATAAACTTAAAACTGGAAATTTTAGTATAAAATGTTGACAGGTTTGAGACGTTAAGTGATTAGATTTAGTTAACGCATATACTTTTTGATATAGCTTCTACATTGAAGACGCACATGCGCACACACACCTTGTGTTTTTTATTATTGCGAGCAATGTCTGTTGTTATTCAGTTTTTCAAGAAGAGTGGAGTCGCATATCACAAAGGAATGACAAATATTGCCATATGGTAAAAAAAAATTTGTTCAGAACGTTTCAAGGATGACTACTTTCTAAGGAGTACAATAGCATTTCCCAGACTGTGTATGTGGCGCGGCCGACGCCGGCACGTGCACATGTGCGTGCGCATGTGCGGTGCGTGTGCATGAGCGTGTGTGTGTGTGTGTGCGGGAGTGAGTGTGCAATTACTTAAAAATAATTATTATTTGAAATATTTGCAAAACAACTCGATATTGTGTTATCGCTCTCTAAAACCAATTTTTTTATTCTGTCAAATTATTGATTAATATTTAAAATGGCGGTAGAGCTAGAGTAAATACAATAAGAAAGTGTTCAAGATGATTTAATAATATTTGGTATAACCTTTGAAGTCTATTGCGAATTTGTCGAAAATTCGCGTTGTCTTAAATGGACAAACAGAATATCAATGTGACCCTGACTGAGTCGGTATGTTTCTATGTATCTTGCGCTTCACCAATTTTGCACTAAAGTAATAAGCAAATATTTTATACTAAAATATAATCAAATACGAACTATATGTAGACGGAGGGTATTGTAGAATTACATATTTTTAATGTTTTTTTAAGATAAAATTTATTGAAATTATACTTCTTTACGTGTGTTATGAAAATATGATGATAATGAAATTCTACAATGCACGCATGCACACGCATGATGCAACAAACGTCGACAAGATAAAGTTGTTCACTAAACATTCGTTTAGTGGCTGATACTATATTCATGATAGTTATTGGGGTATTTGTAATACACAACACGTATTGTATATTCATACAAATCTAAATTATATCTGAGCGTTTAAATAATCTTTTTTAGTAATTTAAATTTAATTGTGGTGCTTATTATTATTAACAATAAGGGTAATTCTCTAAGTGAGGTTAAGTTTCGGTACGTATATATTTGCATAATAAATTATTGGTTTATCATGTTATTTTATTGCCATTAATTATTTAAGTGCTAAATAAAGATATTCTCATATTATTTTATTCTTATATTCAAAGTAAACATTTTTTAAAATCTTAATCTATTTCATCGTCGATGAAATTTACAAGCGATATAGCAATTATATTTAGTTATCATCGCTGGTCTTGTGTTCTAAAAGTATGTCACACTTATAGGTTTAAGAAATATTTATTATTCATTCTATGATAACAAAATGATAATATTTGAATGGCAGTCGGCGAAGTTCTTCTTTCATACTTACTAGCAGCAGAGGTGGAGTTATTTTATATTACAAATTTGGTTAAAAAGTGATGAAATAAAATATATGCCACGGCAAAGCTACGCTACGGTTGCGTAAAATCACTATGCGATCGATGAAGTAGTTTTGTGTAATTACAATAGATGGCGCACTGCCGACGTAGTTTTGTTCAATTACAATAGATGGCGCACTGACGACTTAGTTTTGTTTAATTACAATAGATGTTCTGATGGCACAGATGAACTGGAGTTGTCATTTTTATTTGGTTTATCTTTCCTTTGACCCTATCTGATATTTAGAACAATAGCCCTAGATCTATGGGCAATAAATGTGCATACAAACCCTTCAGATATATATCAATTAATTTGTAGCAAAATTTTAACACAAAAATTAATGTGTGGGTAGAAACACGAGTAAAGTGTGAGTCAAACATCCTTTTTTTGTATACCTCATAACAAGTGGCATTTTCAAATAGGTTTTCAAAATTGAACTCACGTTTCTTTTACTATTTTCATTATAATTTTCATTTGCGGATTTAAAAACTGGAAATTTTTCAATCAGCAACTAAGAGGACACATACTGTTATAGCACTTTAAATGTCAATAAAAAAGTGAAATTTATCTAAACAATTTTTTAGTTAATAGATTTTGAACACCATTATATTATACAATAACGGTATTGGCATTATCCGGCCGATGTCGGTTTAGGAATTACCACTTTGATAATTTTAGTTCAAAATAATTTCACTTTAAGTGAATTTACTTAAATAATTTTAATAAACTTCACTTAGAAATAGTATAGTAAGACTGAGATGTGACTGGAACTGAGTTTGAATTGGGATTTGAACTGGAACCTGAATTGCAACTTGAATTGGAACTGAGTGAGCTGGGTCAGTGTACTGGTTTACATAGATGTAGAAATACTGGCTCAGTAGCGGAATATTCTACAAACTGATTGCGTCAGGGTGGTATAACAATGAGCTTTTTATGAACGTGCTGGCTCAGCAATAGAGCTTTCTACGAAGTGATTGCGTCAGGGCAATAATATCGCTGTCGTTGCTAATAGAGCAGAGGTATGATAGCACGACTGAGGGCAAACATGTACATATTTATACATACATACACCTTTCGATATATATAGATGCTTCATAATTTCCTCAGTGGCTATAATGGCACGTAAGGAAAATTCGTTTTTTTTTTACGTAAATAGTTCACTGCGTATGTTGTTTTATGTGAAGTTTAATTTGGCCCAATAGTTCTAAGGATAGCATAATTTTGAAAAATCAAGGAAATAGCGACATCATTGCAGGCAACACGAGTAGACGGGTAACAATGGTGAGTGTCAGAGAAGTAATTCACATTAGCTTTATTTTGACTAAGTCACTTTTGTATTTAATTTTCGCGTAATGTATTTGATAAATACAGGCCAGAGTTATTCTCAAATTAAAGTTTCTTAAAGTTTTTGAATTGAGTATATTTTTAAAAATACGTTGTAAGATGTACGTTATTTGTAAACGTAAAAATTTCATATTATAATTCCCTTTGATTTGTGGAAATTATAATATGAAATCAATAAAAAAATTGAATATGAAATCAATAAAAAATATAATGCTTAAAAATCTTCTGTTGGCACGTTCACACGCTCGCCGAGACAGGTCGAGTACGATTGTGTGAACAGCGTGTTCGTGCTCGGCCAGTTTCATCTCGGACGTTTGCTCGATGAATAGAGGTAGTCGTGGCGAAACATAAGTAGTTATTGTTGTAATAACGAATAACTAGTTATCGTGCTCACAAAAAATTATTTTTCAAAACTATTTTCGCACAGTAACGTGTACCGTGTCTTTCTTGATGTTACATACCTATACTGATATACGTGTATGGGGGAGAGAACAGTGTTACCGTGTAGCGTTTACGAACAAATATCTGCGATTTTCTACTAATAACGTATATGTTAGCGTATTCGATAGCAATAGTATAATAGGCTGAACAGGAAAATTGTAAGACCATCACTGGTGAAAAGCAACACGCAAAATAACAAAAACTCATGTGCAAGTGGACATAGACATTAATTTTGTGTATTTGTTATTGGTTTTTGAACTATATTTACTAATTATATACACTGTGTCCGGGCATAGATGCCGGCCCAAGAAAGACGCTATTCTTTCACTATAAAGAAATAAATTGTCTTTGACGTAAAACTTAAAACACGCAACAACGCAACCCTTTTTCTAATTGAGAGCATATAGCATAATAATATGATTCTTAAAGAAGCTACTAAGATGACAAAAACGCATTAACGCGAAATGCCAACATTCAAAATATGTCACCAGTGAAAAGACGATATCGATATTGCCGATTTATCGTCTTAAATAAATAGTTACAAACAGTTTCTAATAACACAACTAGTTGCAGCCAAGTTACAAATACCTGCAGATATCGTGCACAGATAATTGGTTATGTTTCATTGCTACTAAAGCGTTCTCCGACCCAATCCTATATATTCAGTGGATAATATCCAAGAAAAAAGAAAAAAATTAATAATAGCTTAAAGTTGTCACTAAAATTTAATGAATCAGCTGATATCTCATGTTATCCACAATTCGTGTGTTTCGTTCGCTTTGAAATAAATGACGTTATCATTAAAGAAATTTTACTTTGCTAAGGGTCGCCCTAAAACATAGCTGGTGAGTGTAACAGGTAGTTTCAGAAATCTCGTCTGATTTAAATCTTGATTTGACATATTTGACAGACAATTCTAAGGTGATTATTGGGAATGAAAGCGGATTAGTTGCAAGATTGAAATCAATTTCGCCGAATGCAATGTTGAAATTGGTTTCTTTATCGTCAAGCTTTAGCGGACGAGTTTTTATCGTCAGATTTGCATAAAATGCTTAAAGATGTGATTAAAATCATTAATTATATTTGAGGCAAAGTTTTATAAACGCGGCTGGTTTGAATAGTTTTTCAGGAAATGTATGCACACCATCAAAACCTACTTTATTACAGAGAGAGGAGGTAGCTATCTAAAGGAAGTTATTCGCATGTATTATTTAACTAAAAGCATAATAATTAGTGTTTTTGTGAGATGAAAAAAGTGAATACTATACTAACAGTTTTGGTCCACGTCTCTACAAACCTACTCTTTGAATCACTCACTTGATGTCGAAAAAATGCTGGAAATTTACAGATAGCCTGGTAATTCTTAGCACACACATTTTTTGCATGAATTAAGAGTCGCAAAATGTAAAAAAGTAGTTGTCGAGTTACCTTCCAAGCGAAATTGAGGATGACAATAGGAAATGCTGGATATTAAATTCTATTATGTATAACTAATGAGGACTGGCCATGAAAGAAAAAGTTTTGGAGTTTTGCAGCGAATAATATGTTCAAATTGGAGACTTTCTTGCACAAAGTTGATAGAATTTTGATTGACTTTCTGGATGAAAATAAAGCTTTAATATATTTTGTATAAGAAATACAAGAAGGTAAGAAGAAGCTAAAAAAGAATATACAAGAATCTTTAAAAATATTAACACCATTTACCATATTTTATTTGTCTTAACATTTTTTGTTCGTTTTTACTTCCACCATAATGGTAATAAAAACGTAAACAAGAAATTGACTGCAATTAGAGAACGACTTGACTGTTTGCGTCTCAAATTTGGAACCGTGGTTTCAAGATAGAGAAGCTAACCTTTGTCATTGCTTTAACCACATTATGATCGAAATTAAATTTTTTTAAAATAAATAATAATATGAAAAAATATCCTGAAGAATTCCTCTTTTGATTAGTCACCAATACAATGTATAACACTTTTTGAAAATGTATTCAATAATTAATGTATTCTGTATATAATAAAATTATAAATATATTTAGATGTTATTTATCAAGTAGGCGGCCTCAATGCTAGAATTTGTTTCCGCAATAAATGCGTTCTTTCGATCTTTAATTACACGTAAACTATTAAATCTACATAAAGTCATCTAGGAATCAGAAAATTTGCGGAAGTAATAATCTAAAAATGCATATAGAGTATCAGTATTTATACTTTATATTTTCCGTACCTGAATTAAAGGATGCCATAGTCCCAGTCTTGTTCGTAAAAGAGTTGACAACTTTTTTTGGAGTTAAAACAACATTAAGGTTAAAACAATTCCTTTTTTATTTCAAGCAAGTAATTACTCCCAAGCTAAAAAAGTCACCATAATTCACTTTTTAGTTTTCTTCGTGCATATTTTACATTCGTGCACGTTACGAGGTACAACTAGGCAGAAATTGGCCATGTTCTTTCTGATATCAAGATTAAGTTTCATTTAGAAATTAGGTAATATTCATAGTATAATTTGCTTAAAATGCAAGACGGAAATTCTTTAAAAGATTATCGAAATAATTTGTTGGAGATGTCCCTCTAGTTGTCTCACTTGATTGAAGAAACTGACTAAAAGGACAGGAACGACAATATAGCTGAATTTAATATATATATATATATATATATATAAATGTATATATATATATATATATATATATCTAAGTAATGTTAAATCTTTTGCTGATTTAATATAAACGTCACATGTGATGGTTTCATCCTAAACCTATTCTTAGATTAAAAATATGTCTATACCAAATGTCATGAAATTTATCTAGCTACTTAGGTAAAATTGTGCAATAAATATCAAAACAGATTTTTTTTGTATTGTCATTCCACGTATGCAAAGTAAATACATATTTTGCCATATATAATAATCTATATATTACTCTAGTACATACACCATACGCTGGTCAAATATAGTCACGGTCGATAAATAAATTCACGGGTCTTTTACTAATTTAATATAATTCAAAATTCATCTACGTGACACAGTTTACGCCTAGATCGATTGAGTATTTGAGACGTGAAGCTATATTGAAATATATTACACAAATAAACATCGGATAGTTATGTGTAGTTTAGTTATTTATAAAAATAATATAAATTGAAAATAAGGGTTGAGATTATCGTAATATTAACCATTAGAGCCGATTCGATTCGAACGTAGGAAGCGCCCGGTATTATAAATGTATTGTCAAGTTAAATTATTTTAAATCACTTAAGTAAAGTCTATAAAATACATCACGTCCCGAAAATGAGCACAGGTATGAAAAAATGAGCATATTTAATTTTGTAGTCCTTACACGAATGTATGATCACTTACATGTTACGCCGTGTAAAAAATAATAATAAAGTAATCGTTGTATTTTTATTTTGTATTAGCGCCAGTTGACCACAAGAGATGTAAGCTGGCGTGCTTGCGGTGGCCGTACGCTTTGTGCGCTATGTAAGTTGAGCAACTTCAACGAGCGGTTTCTATTATAAATTAAAACGACGCGTACTCAATTAGATAATCAATGGCTGACAGATTTTATTTCTTAGAAATAGTGATGTACAAAAGGTTGACATATCAGAGACAATAGTTATAATCACAATCACATACGTCATAGATGTCGCTACATTGTTTATTTGATGTTACTCATTTAATTATATATTTTAACACCCCAACTACAGCAAATAAACTAAATTTCCAAAAATTTACAAAAAAAACAGAATATCTTAATTTCTACCATCCACAAAATTAACTCCCATACTTTCAACACATTTGTAATGCTTATTAGCACTAAGTCCCTTTGTTAACACATCAGCAGGCATAGCTGTTGTTGGCAAATATTTTTAGTTAATCATTTTATTGTTTACTGCATCTTTAACAAAATGGTATCTTATATCAATATGTTTGCTTTTTCTATTTATAACATAATTTGCCATCAACTTCTATGCACTCTGACTATCATTGAATACTAGTATAGTACGTAGTTCAGTAGTAATTTCACATAGTAAAGCTCTCAAATACATAGCTTCTTTACATGCTTCAGGTATTGACATGTATTCGGCCTCCATGCTGGATAAAGCCAGTCCTCTGCTTCCTACTCTCCCAGAAAATCACTGAGCCAGACATTAAAAAACAATAACCTGTCTAAGATTTACGATCTATCACATTGCTTGCCCAATCGGCATCAACATATCCTACGCGTTCAGGTTTTTCTTTAGTATATTTTAAGCAAATTTTTTTTGTTTTCTTTAGATATCTGAGAATCCTTTTCGCATAATTCCAATGAACATCAGTATAACATCTATTAAATTCACTTAGAAAACTGACACTAAATGCTATGTCAGGCCTTGTTAGCACTGATAAGTACATGAGACTTCCAATCAGGTGTTGATATGGAATCTGTTGGTTACGAGTTTCATTTTTTTTCAATATTCAATTTACATTCCATTGGAGTAGTACATTCTTTACAATCTAACATATTAAATTTACTCAACAATTCTTCCACATATTGCTTTTGGTCTAATGTAATAAACTTATTTTCTTTATCAATTTTAACACGCATTCCTAGACAATTTTGAACTTGTCCTAAATTTTTAATTTTGAACTTTGAACACAATACTGAAAATAATTCATCTGTTTCCTTCATACTGTTTGAAAAAAACAAAGAAATCGTCTATATATAAATCAATAACTATTTTAACATCATTATTCAGTTTTGTAAATACACATGGTTCCAATTTACATTTCTTAAAATTTTACTCACACAAAAATTGCTCAACTTTCTCATACCAAAATCTAGATGATTGCTTTAATCCATATATGGCTTTATTAAGTTTTACAATAATCTTTTTCTTATTTCTATCACAAGAAATATCGGGTTGCACCATGTAAATGTCCTCTTTAAGATAACCATTTAAAAAAGCTGTTTTAACGTCTAGATGAGTAATGTCTAAGTTTAACTACACTGCTAGAGCAAATAAGAGTCTAAGTGTTGAATGCCTAACCACTGGTGAAAAAGTGTCATCATAGTCCACACCTAGCCGTTACGTATAACCTTTAGCCACTAAACGCGCTCTATACCTCACACTTTTATCACTGTTCACTTTTCTTTTAAATACCCATTTACACTGCAGTAAAGTTTTATCAGAAGGCAACTCGTCAACAGGTACCCACGCTTGATTTTCCTCAAACGCTTGCAGTTCTTCTCGCATTACCTCAATCCATTTTTCTTTGTCCAAGCTATTCAATGCTTCTTCAACATTTATGGGATCACTGACATATTCTGTGCTTGATGATATGCATAGATTAGTAAAACCATAACGCTCAGGTTTCTTTTTGATACGTTTAGTTATTGTTTCTGCTAGATCTGACTCTTCTTTATCTTCAGATTGTTCTCTTGTATTTAGCTCTTCATCTGTGCTTATGGATTGCTGGAATGTAGAGGCTAAATCTGATATAGCATTCACATATTTACAATTAGAGATATCCTGGACTGAGGGAGTAGTTTCGTTCTCTAACATCGCTACTTCCTGCATCATTTCATGATCTGATTCTTTTTCTTCACAAGTATTCTCAACTGAAACTGATACATTGTCACGTGAATAATTTTTGTCAGTACTTTCATGAATGATCACATCTCTACTTATAATCACACATCTTTTGATGGGATCATAAACTCTGTATCCCTTAACATTTTCAGAGAAACCAACTAGGATGTGTTTTTGTGACTTGGTATCCCATTTCAATCTTTTTTCCTTTGGTACATGGACCATCACCTCACTACCAAATATTCGGATATGACTTAAATCTGGTTTTGAATTAAACCAGAGCTCAAAGGGTGTTTTGTTATTTAATCTTGATGAAACCGATCTATTCCTGAGATAAACAGCAGTATTAATCGCCTCTGCCCAAAACCTTTTCTCTAGATTAGCATCAAATAACAAACAACGAGCACGGTTCAAAGGTTCTATTAATTCGCTCACTTAACCCGTTCTGCTCAGGAGTATAGGGATTTGTTTTTTGGTGAATTATTCCAGCATCTTTCAAATAATTTTCAAATTACCATATCTATGAGTTTCGTTTTTACTACGTCAGCAGTAATGGCGATCCCTGAGTGTTCAATGTCCGTTATCATTGGAATGTATTTTTCAGTTAATCCTGCCGGCATCAAGCAGCCAATCCACTCGTCGTTCACAAAAATAACCTGTTCCAGACAACTTCTGTCCCGTTTCTATTATTTGCGTAACATAACTTGTCATTGATTCACAATTGACAAGACGGATCGAAATTAAATTGCGCAGCAACGATATTCTTCGAGATAATCCAGAATCATCGAACATAATATTTAGTTTTGTCCATAAGCTTTTTGATGATTTAGCTTCTTTTATGTGAACATACAGCGAGGGATCTATAGTCAGGATCAATTTTGTTTTAGCTTTCGCATCATTTTCATCTGTTTCTTTAGTAGGCTCCGCTTTGATGGTATTCGCCATGCCTTCCAAAATCAGCAAATTTTCCTGCAAAGGCCCACTCGTGATAGTTTTCTCGGCCTTTGAGCTTCGGTACGTTAGTGAGAAAAGAATTAGACGCCATTATGGTAACAACACGTGCTACTTCACGAATCACGAAATAATTTTTTTACTGATTTAATTTTAACACTGATTTTCAGAATGCCTATGCTAGCTAACTGATAAATATACTTTTTACTTTCTCCTTAGGGCGATATTGGGCCCATAACCTATTATAAATTAAAATGACGTGTCGACTTTATATTTTTGTTCAAGTGGATGGACTACCTCTATAGTTCTTTTACTATTTTACAGTAATAAAGATATAACATAAGTCCAGATGTCCAAAAGACCAGAAGTTGTTCAACTGTTTTTTAATTATATTTGGCGTTCATATATATATATATATATATATATATATATATATATATATAAATATTATTTTGAGAAATTTTGCCTAACTGATAGTAATATAACTAGTCTGTAAACTTCCTTTGTGAAAACCATCAAATAACAGCAACAAGACGTCATATTTATATAAAATGTGCTTATAAAATAATATAACTTAGTAATTGTTATACTTATTTTATTGTATATTGTTTAAATATTGCCATGCATATATTATTGCCAAATATTGCCATATTCACCATCTAATGATTTTCAGATGTAATCCGAGTTGGCCGTAAAAATATTACGTTGCAAATTAACGTACAAACGAAAAGTGATAGTTCGTAATCGTGTTACGTTACCCTTGACTGTACAAAAATGGATATTTGGGTCGGCAGAATCGCGACCAGACTACGAAAATATTAAATAAAGTTTAATAACGTACAGTTCAGTTGCACAGATGTGACACTTCAGACAACCTACGTACCGTTCAGTTACACAGAGGTGACACAAAAGCTTCATTCCCTGCTATAATTTTAATAATTTGTTGCTGAAAATAATTTTCCTCGATTCCTTTACGATTTGTTTTATTGTTTCTATTTTCGCAGAATCTTTTACTATTTATGTTATTGACAATTAATCGTTTCGTTTTTTTGTTTTCTTTATTTAAAAATAAGTCGTGTAAATAATTAAATTTAAGGTTCCGCACAGATAAAACGAAATGCTTATAGAATAACTCACGTACCTGTCCGTCTGTCTACCACAGCCGCTTTTTTCTCTTCAAAAAGGTTCGACTTAGAAACTTATAATTTCTCTTGTATGGCTTGTTTTTAAACCCGGGTGATTAAAGGAAGCTATTTCCGAAAAAATAGCTTCTATTAATCACCCACGTTTAAAAATAAGCGACACCCGGGGTGTCGATTATTTTTTAAATCTTCTAATAAATATCAGAATTCATATTTTTATATATTATAATTCACCCGAAATTACGTAGATGTAATGTCTACAAAGTTACGTTATGTCTACAAAGAAAATAATCGTGTTCTTTTTTCCGTTTTTCAGCACTCCATTTTGCGACAATAAAGTCTTGATTAATTAATTACTTTTTTTTTATAATTATGTGTACTAATGAATGTCCAACATTATTTTTTTATTTATTAACCCCACATTGGGTAAATCAAACTACACGGGGAAATTATAGAAATAGCAAAAATTGTGCAAAAACATGCAGTTTTCATATATTATGTAATATTAGAGATATAATTGATAATGTCAACGTAATCGGCCAAAAAGTCGCTGGTCTGGGCGTTTCCGTGATGAATACTGGCAACATTGTTACACTAAAACTATATATGCGATAATTGCAGTTCTTCAAAAGGTCCACAGAAAAAGGGTGCTACCACATTTATCTACGTTGTATTGATATGCCACGGTAGCAGTTTTAATTTAGAAAAAGAGCATTGGACGTAACGAAGATTAAGTTCATTTATTAATGATCAGTAAAATAAATATCAGTAGTTTTTGACTGAAAACAATGTATTTCACACTTCGATTTTAATTTGGATTAGTACTTAAAATAATTTGGATTTGTAGCTTCAGAGCAATTTAAAAAATTTTGAAAGTAAACAACATTAGAAATAGGGTTTTGATGACATTCGGTGCGATATATTCGCTCATAGACAGGGAGACATGGTATATTGATATATTTTTGTTAATTGAAATATAGCGTAGGGCTATTTTCATGAAAGAAAAATATCTATCAAAAAAACTTTTATTTAACTTAATTGTACTCATACTAAGTAAGGCGGGTCGCCAGTAGATAACAAAAGTGTTAACATCACGTGGTAAATAAAACATGAGAAAAATAGCTGTAGCGTTGTTTCCGTTAATGTGAATCGCAAATTGGTGTGGCTGCAGGTTTGAATATATAGCCATATCATCAGTGGCATTGGAGATGATAACCAATTATGTGTTCAGGTAATATAACTATGTGTATTCATGTGTACTGTGAGTACGCTTACATGAAAATCATATATTAGGTTGGTAATTTATAAACATACACAAACTTTTCAACTTTTTACACGCAGTCAGTAAAATCAATTGTTAATTATATAAGCCCCGTTAGTATCTTACACTCACCGCCAACGTGCAGGCAAAGCTAAAGTTCCGTCCTTGTAGAAATCTCTGGACCTTTGACTGAAAAACTGGTGAAATTCGATTTTGATACGACTATTCTCTTTAAATTTCCCATTATGTAAATTATTAGTCAGAGGGCTAAACAGATGGTAATTAGATGGCGAAAGAACTGGCGAATACGGCGAAGTAGCATATCCCATCCAAGTGAAAGTAGTTTTTCACACGTTACTTTTGCTACGTGGGGTCGAGCATTGTTATGTAAAAAATAAACTTTGCGTTGATTTGAAGAAAGTTTAGCGGTGACTTTGCTCACTTGTTCACAATAAATCTTAGCTGTGATTGTACTGTTAGCTTGAAAGAGTTCTCAATAAATAATTCCATTTATATCCCACCATGCACTCAAAAATATCTTTTGTCCAATATTATATTTTGGTCTAGGTACACCTTTTGCTACTGGTGTTTACGCTAAAAATTTACATAAGCCACCCACTTTTCATCTCCTGTAACCAGATACATTAGCCTCTCGTTGGTACGATGGGAACTCAGTAGCTCCGAACGCACATTGGATCTCCTTTGAAGTTAAAAGGGTGTTAGCTTATGTGGTAGCCAAATGGAATATTTCCACTTATTTCTCAAAATATGAGTTGTATTTCCATTACAGTATAAGAGTATGAAAATAACTCTGCCAAACAATAAACTTAATCTGGGATCTTTTAAATGTTTCTAAACCAATTGTAGGAGGTCGCTTTGTGGTTTATCGGAGAGGTTTCTTCTTTGAATCTTTGGCACCAGGGCTTTACCGTGTCAAAAGAGAGCATACTTTCACCCATAGTTGTGTATACGTTGCGTGATGCTTCGCTGATTTCCCCCCCTAAACGATATTCACGAAGAAAGAGTCCTCTAAGTTCATTTCGAATACTTCCATTTTAAATTTATTATTTACTAGCCTATTACTCAATTACAAACTGAACAGAAATTCGAATGTCGTATTCTTTATATACTCTACAAGAAATATTCTTGAAGCTTCTGTAACATTTCATAAATCGTTCGAAAAAAGTGGTTATAAGTTGCCAACTTAATATTAATATGATTCCGCTTCACGATATGAAAATATGGCCATTTACCACGCCATCCTCATTGTTGACCTATGTTAGAGAGAAATTATAAACAAAACAAAACATCCAAATGAATATTAGATCCTGGTTCTTTGACTCTTATTTATCTAGTCCCAGAGAGATCGATTCACTATTTCCAACTTTCTCAGGCCTCCTCCTGGGAACCATAACTTCCCCCGTCATACAAAAGAAGGAACTTTTGATGGTCACCTAATAGTGTCCCGTAGCATTAAGCGCTTCCATCCAACTAGGTTAGTTGGATGGAAGTTGGACTGATGGAAGTTGGAATGTTAGTTGGACTGTCTTTTCGCAATGAGTCAGTTAGTATCTTCATTTCTTCGAGGAAGCATTTAGTGAATGCACTTAATGACTCAAAAATCGGTCTATCTCAATCAAGTCACAGTAACTAAAAATAAATAAAGGTTCTAAAGCTCCGCGTGATTCTACTCTTAGGACGCATGCTTTCGAACAGAATTCCAGGTGCTCACTGCAGTGGAATAGTATATGATTAATTTCCAGCGTTTTGATCTAAGGGTAAATCTAAACAAGCTGTTATAGAATGCGCTATGTATTAATAAAAACTATAGTAGTCACTAACGAGTCAGTTTTTACATAACCGCTCAAATATAACGCGAAAAATAACCTAGTTGTTTCCACCTTTGAATCGGAGGAAGTCACCTAAACTGCCACTGAACACAGACGATCTCTAAGATACGTCTCATTCTATCAATAAGGGATTTATCTGTCAAAAATTTAAAGTTTAACAGACTCGCATAGAAACTCTAGCCACTTGCCTAAACGAAATTTTCAGCGCTTTCTACAATCGCAAGCTTAGCAGGCAAAAAACCTGCCAAAATCGGCGATGGATCCGTTGAACAAGTTCTGTAAGCTATAGACTCTTTTGTCATTGTGCAATAAATAACAAAATATTTATATTTCAAAATTTAAAACAAAGACATATAATTTTATTCCATCCCCCTGAACTCGTTCCTAAAATAAAAAAGAACGATTAACATTTTTTAAAGATTTTTTGAGGAGAATTTTTAATTGCACAGTTGCTTTTTTATTAGTCGGTGTTGTATAAATTTGACCAGAACATGAAATAGAAAATATTTTTATTGTTATATAGAATATTAATAAAAACCATTTCATAGATATTTGTTTATTTTACACAGGACGCATGTTTTCGGTGGCTTAAATTCCTTTCAATTTCGATATCGAAATAAACTGCCCACTTGGGCCGACTGTACTTAAACTTGCCAAATGCATTTTGAACATTTCTTTTAGTGAATTATTGTGTTTACATATTCAGTTTTCGCTGCGCGCTCACAAAATAAGCTAGTACATAATGGCGCGCTTCACGATTGCGCGAGCAACAACATCGATATTGCGGACGCGATAGCGTTTTCCAATTAGAATCGATCGTTATCAAGTTACTACTATTCGTAAATATCCTCATTGTTGTACTTCATTCGCGAACTGGGCTGTCATTCGATCTACTGCATCATACGAATTCACACGTGCTGTAAACGGAAGCTGAGTAAACCATCTAATAAATTATTTTTATATGAAAATTCGTGAACAGAGCTGTTAAAATATATTTCAAAATGGTCATCGTTTGTGTTATTGTTTTTTTGTTTTTATTGGGAGTTGTGTTAACGTTGTTGCACGTGATGATGCGAAACAGTAGAGCGGGAGTGCTGTTCGATAAGCTGCCAGGACCTAAGCCGCTACCTTTGATAGGCAATTTGCACGAACTTACTCTGGATCGAGGTGAGTTTTCTGTGATGTTAAATCGGAAAATAATAATAATTTTTTGTTGTGTTCGTAATGGCAGGTACATTGTTGATTAAAACTTTACGAATTAGCAATTTTTGAAACGTTGAGATAATCGAAAGATCAAATATCATTACCAAAATATTGATAGTTTATATAACTTCCAGAAAATAATTAGTAATTATATTTACGGTATAAAATTTTGTAGACTCTCACTTTTCTCGATTTTATTTTGTATGTTAATTAAATAGATTAACGATGAAATATACTTAGCACTTTGCCTAAGAACTTGTTGAGAGTTTTGAACCGTTATGACGAGTTTCTTTGTCCGTGTGTCTGGATGTTATTATACACTGTTTTTCTTAAAAAATATTATACTATTTGCTTGAAAACTATTATATGGTTATATAAGTTCCTTGCCCGTACGTAATCCGCACGTAATATATTTTTAACTAATTCATATCAAAATAATATTTTTGTCGAAGTCAAAAAGCGGAAAAATTTTATTTTCCTCAACCAGGTCGACTGAAACGTCTTATGAAAACGTCTTCGCAAATTTTTGTATAATTTATCTTTCGTAGTTTTGTGTATATTAGCGAATTAGTATTTCCCTCATTTTTATTTTTGAATTGGAGAGTTAAAGATTACAGGAAAAATAACACTACTATGTACCTGAAAGAAATAGTTTTTTTCGAGAAAAATATTAGCCCTGTAAAAATTTCGACACATTTAGTAGACATAAACCATTATTGTCTCTGAATCCATTATTGTTATTAAATTAACCTTTAAATTAAATTTTTAAAGTTTATCAATACAAAGTTTTGTAGCTCAATTAATTATCCCGTATGCGGAATCTTCGGTTCAAGAATCTGACTTGCACTTGGTCGACTTTATCTTTGGACACTCAGCGACATGAAAAACCAAACATTCAATTACCTCAGGGGTAGAAATTAAGGATCATTCAGCATATAGCTCTGATCTCGGACCACGCGATTTTTTTATATCTTTTTTATATCTCAATAATAAAAAATAAACTGCTAGGAATACGATGCTCGGACGCCGAAGAAGCGGTGACTGCTTTTGAAAAGGCCTTGTGAGTGGGCAGACTGTTTCTCTTAATAATTCCATAGAATGAAATGATGCGCAACGTGCCGTGAAGACTGTTTTGGAAAATAATAAATAAATTACAAACTTGCTATTTAGTTCCATTTTTGATAATCTAAAAACGTTCCGGTCCATTATTTTCACATTACTTTCTGGTACCTTTTGCATCAGAAAGCTACGTTAAAATAACATATTTTGCAAATGACTTACAATGAAAAATGCAAATGACGACCAACATTCTATGCAAATACTTACTGTACAATTTTGTCATTTTCATAAAAATGCTAACAATATATAAATTTCACGTCGGAAAAGCTACACACAGCCAAAATAAACATGCTATGCAAACATAGCGTCTTGCGTATGAATTTGGTACTACTCAGCAGTATTTCCATTAAAAAATACTTTTTGTCTTGCATCGATTAAATTCACCGGAAATTAATATCTACCTTCCAATTTCAATTGTCAATAAGAGATCGTCTCAAATATTTTATGTTTTATATTATAAAATACTGTTTCTAATAAATTCTGCAGTGACGAGCGGATATCTGTCTTTTCGTTCTCTATATGTCCCTTTTTCGTTTTTCTCTATCTGGATCTAGCCGTTCGTTCTGTTACCGTAACCTCGCGGTTTTTACAATTATAGAATCATTAGTATAATATTTAAGGTTGAGACGAATCATTACTGGTTGCGTACTTTAGTAGTGACTGTAACTAAGCGCAGTGTAAACAAGCAACATTACATTTGTAGCAGGAAGAGCACGAACTTCGCACGCGAACGAGAACTTTTTTGCAGGCTTCGTAAACTTTAGGTTTAAAAATATAACTTTGAAAATATAAATGTACTGAAAGTGATTATGACAAGTCTTTGTTTCTAGTACTCGCCGAGATATGGTAGATATTGCCGCCCACACATTTGGCATCTGTCGCTACAGTTTCACACTTTGCCTGATGGAAAGAAGGCACATATTTTTATATATTTCCTAATTCCGCGAGATATATATAAAATTCCAATTTTAATCATCCCGATTTCTTACATAATTCATTCTTTCGACGAATATGCAGTACAAATTACAGGCAGAATTTTGGAAGAAGTTGAGTGGATTCAGTTTTGTTTAAGAAATTCTATTCATCTATGGGACAAGGTTCAGGCTGAAATTAAAAGTGAAAGAAGCGGTAACTTCGATAACTCCAGGTGCCAGTTGTGATAACCAAATCGGCTATTATGTACTTTTTCGATGATGAGTTAACAACAAAAAAAACCGGCCCGGTGCGTGTTGGAACATGGTCAAAGTAAGGTAAGAGTAGGTTAGACAACTGGGGAAGTTGTCTATATCGCTTCAAATTGTTGACAAAAGTGAAAGGCAATAATTTTAATGAATGTTTGAAGCTGAATTGAACTTTGAAGCTGAATACTTTGCAAACGTGTTTTAAAAATAAACAACATTGTAAAAGAAACCTTAATAGAATTATAAAGGACGTGTGAAATGACAATCCCAATGACATCCCATTTCAAAGGATGTCCAAAAATATTTTCGTCTCCATTTTATATGTATGGGGGTGTGCATTAAAAATACATACTAATTGCGTTTATAACTTCAAAAAAAAAAATTTGAACATATGTCTAAAACTGTACAAACTGTGAGACTATGACAGACGGGCGGACATGAAGAATCTATAAAACTTTCTTCTGTCCCCGTGTTTTTATGATCTTTTGTTCAGTGGTATGAGAAATACTGGGGGGGGGGGGGGGGCAGGTACGCCCTATTTTAAAATATTTAAAACATCTTTTTAAATAGACAATACAAAATCATGAAAAAATATGTTTGAAATCTTTGGATTAAAATTCAGTACTTTACTTAGTCCCTCTTTATATTATAAGAAAATTAGCTAGTACAAAATATATAATTTAATAAGTTGTATGACTATGCCAAATTCAAGTTTTATACGTTGTATGCTTTTTGACAGAATCGGCTGTGACAGATGGAAAGATAAACACGTGAGTGATTTTATAAGGGTTCCATTTTAATTTCGAGGTGCGAAACTCGAAAAATGGTAAATTAAACTTCAGATAACATTGTCTCTGTAGAAAAAAGATTCAAATCTCCCCTTAAAAGATTCGTACAATGATACACTCAACGGGATGCCCGAAAAAAAATGTTCCGCCCAATCTAAACACACCTCCGTTTTTTAAATATTTTTTCGCATATCGGTTGAGATCATCATATGAAGCATATGCGTGCCCATTCACACAGATCTGAAATGGCAGAAACTGTATAATAAACACAACAGAGTATAAAACTATTTTATAACTCTAATTATGTGCGCACAAAATTATTTATGTATATATTTTCAAGGGTTACTTGTGTTATTGAATATATTACAAAATGTATTGATCGATTATTAAAGTTAGCATTAACTTAGAATTATATTATTTTCTACATAATGAACAAAACATTAATTCTATCGTAGCTGGTTTAAATTTATAAATAATATATCTTGTATTTTTTTTTTAAATGTTAATAACTTCGGTTCAAAAATATCCAAGGACGGATGTTGAGAAACAATATCACCACGCAATTATGGGGTTATTGAATGAGGTATTATTGTTATAAACTTGTAGTGTGAATAATCTCTGTAATTGTATACGGGATCTGAATCGAATATTTAAGTTGAGTAGAAAGAGGAGATAGGGACAATCAACAGGAATGTATGACTTTATAAAAATATAATTGATCAGCGCTTTTTCTCGGTGCAGCTAGGTTGATAAATTACATCTCTGTAGTTGGATTTCGTAGGATCTATACTCTCGTCCAAGATGAAGTCGGAATTAATTTGTTTGCACGAATGTAATTTCTTTTTTCTTTTAAATAATGTGCTTAAGAAACGTGTAATTTAATTGTTTCTTTAGGCAAAAGGGGGTCAATTAATATAAAAGCTAAGCATTCACCCCGTCGTTTCCTTAATAGCGCCGAAGCTAATTGTGGAAGTCCCAGCAAACGATTTTGCCTAGCAATTCAATCGAGGTGAATAAAATATGTAATATAATCGAGGTAAATAAGCGTACAGTTAATCTTTTATTCATAGAGTTTTTAGAAATTGATTAAGGAGGTACCGATTGATTTATTTGAAGTAAATTCTATTCTAATTTATATTGAATACTGAAGAAGCAATATTGTAAACGAAAGTAGTTTATGATTTAATAATCACCTATAAAATATAAATTGTAAAGTTCAATTAAGAACCTTTCCATTGGACTTTTATTTTATTTTCTTTCTAGTGGTATGCGAAAATGTGTTGAAATTTAAAATTTGCGATAGTCATGAATTGATGTTGAATTAATTAGAGTCAGTTATCTATAAAATTGTCTGAGCAACATTCGACGAGTAGAAGTGAAATTTTTGCTGAAGACGCGGAAACTTTGTCTGAGGCAACGAAAGACGTTCTTGCGGGTCAGTCTAGGGATGAGGTACAGGAAACCATGTTTGATGTGGACACGAATATCCCAATACGCAGGAGACGCACCAGCAGGGAGCATTCGGATATAAAGTTCACTTTCAGCCAACTTTACTTCAGGCGAAAGAATTAAAAATAAATTTCATGAGACATGAATGGAGCAGAGACAACGAAGAGACGACGAGCTCCACGAAATTCGCAAGGAAATTTTGTTAAGTCAAGATCGAAAAGTGAAGGCTCGTGCTGAAGTTACAGAGAGGGAAATGAAAAATAAATGAAATACGTTTTTAGATTATTAATTTTTTTACTTATACATTTTTAGTCTATTTCATGTTTTTAAATATTTTTTTTCTTATTTCATTTTTTAAATACCATACTTATATACTTTTTGTACTATTTTTATCCTCATTACTTTTATTTTTATAAATTTTTCCTGTGATATTGTGTTTTATTTTATATTTTTTAAATCTCACAACAGACAGTTCAATTTTCAAAAATAAATCATATAGTCATTATTTTGCTATATGTAAAAACGCAGTGTAGCACGTTGTTTAAAATATTTAAAAGCTAAAAAATATTAATGTTTATATTTTTGATCTTTCACAATAATGGTGAGAATTATTTATAATTGTTTAAGCTGCAGTTATTTTGTCAAGCTTTGTTAATAAGGATCTACAAGTATACATTACGATTTGGTAAGAGACTGATAAAACAAACGTTTAATGAAATGGTGTGTTAACCAATGAAATAGGATTTTCATATTGAAGTCTTATGAAAGAATGGTTTGTATTATCTGGTCCAAACTAATTTAATGTACGTTTTTGTTTTAGTTATGGGTAAATTGAACCATACATTGCATTTCAATAACAGAATTTTTACTTAATGTAGCTTCTGTCATCATTTGTATTCAAATTCAATTTGTCAGAATACAATATGTTTTTGCAAGTATTTGTTAATTTTGTGAATTTTAATCATAAATGTCATTATGTGTGAATATTTGGTGCCTTCTATCCTAAAAATTAAAAAGTCTCTTTTAATTTTAATTTCTTAGTCTGACGTTATTAAATGTTTTTAATTTTGTTGTATAAATTTGATCATGTTCATTTGTCTTTTATTAGAAAACAATTATATTGTCAGCTATTTTTTATTAAATAATTTTCCATTTAAATTTAATGATATAGATATTTATATTTATATAAAATGTTACCTATTTTATAGATTCCAAGATAATCGTACTTAAACAGTGAACTCCAGTCGCGTGCCGGAGCTGAGACGCACAATTATTTTTTTAAATAATCGGGACCAAGCCCTGGTTTTTGTAAACACTTCGCTTTTTACTTATACTCTTTCATTTAAACTAAAATAAAAACAGAAAATTCACATTTTTGCTAAACCATACTTGTTTAAAAAAAAAAAAAAAATATATATATATATATGTATATATATATATATATATATATATATATATATATATATATATATTTATTAAAAAAACAAAATACTTAAATCATTTAAAAAAATAAATAATCTAACTATAGGAGTCACAGATAAGCAACCACAGAATAGAAAAATATATGATTTTCTGAATTATATATGTATTTATTACTATGAATATTTATTTATCAACTTTCATGCATAGTACAAGGGCGTATTTATTGCTACATGACCAATCTCTTCCATTCAACCATAACAATTGGTATTGAAATTTAGTTTAACTAGTACTGTAACTGTGTACTGCACTTACAATGAAAATAGTATATGGTACATTGGACAAAAAATACAAAAGTATAATTAATACAAACTACTGATATGATTTGGGATGGGAAAAACAGGAAAGGATAATTACACAAAGGAAAAGGATTCAGGAGAGGCAGGACTTTTTCACTCGATCTTTAAAAATATTTAGGCACGTGATTTTCCTGGTGTGAGATGATTTCAAATTTTTGCTGCTTGGACAGTGAAGGATTTTTCGTAAGAGATAGAGGTATGTTTACGAATAAGTAGGGTGAATGAACTTTCAGATCGTAGCCCAAGGCCATGAGCAGACAAATCTTTAAATTTGCCAGTGAGATAATTTGGGCTGTGAGGATTTTTTTATATATTAAAAAGAAATGTAAGCATGTGATGTTGGCGTCGATCATGTATCTTCAGCCATCTGAGAAGTGACCTGTATTCAGAAATATGATCATGGTTTCTCAGGCCGAAGATATATCGGTGCATAAATGTTGAAGACGTTCCAACTTGTACAAATATTCTTCATTAGGATCAGGATAGCACACATCTCCATAATCAATTAGTGGTAATAGGGGTATTCGACAAAGGTAGATTTTCGTTTTAGTTGGTAGAAAATTTTGAGGACGTTTCAAAGAGTGTATCGTGTTGAAAATACGACGACTAACATCATTTACTTGAGGGCGCCAATTAAGATAATGATCGATCAATAGGTTTTTAACAGTTGACGTATATGGTATTATTGTACTATTTAGCACTAATTTTGGTAAACTAGGTAGGTTTACTTTAGAAATCAGTCTTTGATTACTAACGGTGATAGCTCGAGATTTCCTTGGGTTAAATAAAACACCCATTTCATGAGCCCACTGAACAATGGAAGCGAGATCTCGATTAAGGATCACGATGATTTTTGATAACGAATGGAGGTTCGAATGCGCACAGATTTGTAGGTCATCAGCATAGAGATGATAATTGCAACTGATATTCTTAAATAAATAAACTATTAGATACCAATAATATCAACATAAACTTGTATAATGTTTCCACATTTCGCTTCGTTTACGAGACGATAGTATATTTGTATAAAAAATTAATGACACTTGCTAAAACAAGTAATAAACTTAATCTATACTACTTTATACTTCTTACCAAAAAAACTAACCACGTCGATATATTTTAATAATGCTCTATCATATAATTAAACGGTAAAAATAAAAATATATGTTAACCAACAAATAGCTATTGTTTTTCTATGGTACAAACTATCTACGATGAATAAAACAAAGGAAACTTGACTGATTGATTGATATTTGCTACCTTATTGATTTAAATATTTTAAGATCGATACATTTTGGACAGATCGATTCTTTCGGATTGAATATGATTAAAATGTAAAAGAGCTATGATTCTAAGTTCGAACAATCTAGTACATTTAGTATTCCACTCTCTCTTGAGAAAATCATTATATGCCTTCTTGTTCTCGCGCGGGAATAGGTTTTGTGAAGTTAACGCCGCACGTCGGCAATGTTGCAAATATTGTTTGTTTCGCACTCCATGAACGTCTTTTACTGATTTAATTCCTAATGTATACACATGGATTTAAATGCATGTAACTGAACACACACAAATTAAAATTCTGTGAAGACAGAATTTTAGTTTGTGTGATTTTTGGTTAAGTGAAATAAAGAATGACATAATATTGATTTTTTAACTTATTCGGTCAGAGAATATTAGTGTTCATATTATTCATTCAATCTTTTTTTCCCATCTCTAACTCGTATACATACATCGCCGCACCGCCGACTGGTATCCACGTCCGGTTGACGTTTGGCCACTTATGATCATGGCGAACATCATTTTCATTACTACCCTGTAGACTTACATCAAAAGGAGGACATATAGTAGGTAAGGGTGGACAGGAGGACAAAGTATGGAAAAAGAGGACATGTCCTACTTTTGTATACCATCTGGCAATCCGATATGGGTATGAAACTGTGCAAGTAGGTGTTTCTATGGACATCTCATTAAATATGTAGCAAATTAATAAAATAATACACACACACACACACACACATATATATATATATATATATATATATATATATATATATATATATACACACACATACATACATATATGTGTGAGTGTGTATGTGTGTGTGTAACATTTACAAGCCATTACTCCAGTTTGGTTGTGGTCAATTTGCATCAACAATTTCAAGTACAAGGTGTACGAAGTAGGAACTCTACTTTGCTCGTATTCTGACACATATCAGGTCGTTTTTAAGAACTGAAATTATTTATAAAATTATAAATTACTAAAATAAAATATTTCTCTGTCGTCAGTAAAAGTAGTCTTGCGTTTTGGCACGAAAAAATATCATCACATGTAAAGTATAATTCCATCCAAACCTGAACAAAAGATACTAGTGGTTTAATAATACTTTAGGGTCAGGAAATCTTCCATACCATGGACCATGAAAAGGCGAAGGAATTTTAAGATGCATTATGGCGAGATGACTGTGACGCACTTACGGATTAATGCTATCTCTGGCCTTCGACTGAAGACGACTTAGATAGACACATAGATAGAATTACAAAGCCGGATGAATGTATTCTTTTTAGTGAGAAAAATGAAAAAGGATACTTTTTATTAAATGTTTTATTAACAATTGACAGAACATCTTGAAATGAAATCCACCAGACGATCATGATGAAATATGGTAAATAATATATTCACGATAGTCAATACATTAAACTAGTAAATTTGTAATTCATATTTATTTCAGCGGAGCAGTTCAAAAACGTACGTCGTATTGTAGCGCGTTACAAAGATCTGCACAGGTTCTCAATACTGCACAAAAAGATCATAAGAATCTACAACCCTGAAGACATGGAGGTAGGTGATAAATTTGTTTTCCTTGATTCCATCGAGCTGACATGATGATGGTGGAGGGAGGTAGTTATTGGAAATTCCCAAAATTCGTTATGATTTAGAATCCACACTACGTGATGATTTAGACGTTATGATTTAAAATCCACGTAATCACATTTTTTTCATAATTTTCACTTTAGTCGTTTCGGAGAAAGAAAATAATATGTTGTCTATAGATTTTCAGTAATATGTCTGGGTTTTATAGTTCTTCTGACTTTACTTTCAGTTGATAATTACACGATCGAAAGTAAATTTTTTCATATCAAAAATTTTTATTAAACGAAATTTTTATTTTATTAGAAGATTTTTTATGTAAGTACTGTTGTGGCCGTGATGCATTAGACATAATTATGCGCAGTTTAGTTTTTGATTAATATATTTCGTGTGTTATACTTTTTAGTAGGAATAGTAATTATTATCAGAAACGAAAAAAACAATTGTTAATGATTTATCTAATCACGAGAATTTAAACTCAATAAGTAATGAGAATTTTAAATTAAATTGTGTCTCAATTTCAAAATATGTAAAATTACAATAAGATATTTATTGTATTATCCAGATACCCAGCTAATTCCAAAACATATTTTTGGCTACATCATCATTACTATCCTTTTCTAATATTGCTATTCCACTCAAATGTTGGTCTATAACGCACGAGGCCACACCTGGTCTGCATTATCCACAGACCACAGTAACAATAAAAATGTTTTAATGGATTAATCAGTATTTTATTCCTAAACTCAGTTTTTTTCAAGTTTTTTTAAGTTTTTTAGTTTAAATTTGTTAATAATTTTTTGATAAGCTTTCGTTAAAATATTTTCTATATCCTGTTATTTCAATTATTAAAGCCGATGAAAACCAATAATTAAAACTCACTATATAGTCATTAAATAATAAAATGCGTAAGTACAACATGGTGTATGTTACGTTTTACATAGATATGTAGATAACGATTGCGGATATAGAACTGTTGGACGCAATGAAATGAAAATTCAAAGAAAATTCACAGGCTATTACAATTAGCGCACATATAAAACAGATCACAATGTACGAAGATAGGGATGTATTATAAGTATCGAAATATATATGCAGATAGTAGTTCGCAAAACATTATAACCTTTACGTTTTCATACAGAACTTTTAACCGTAACCCTTGAAGTCTCGTCAATATCTCGATATGAAAAACTTGTCAAGAATGATGTCTCTAGAGGTGTCGAGAAGAAAACATAGGCATGAAATTTGTTTTTATTCAAATGGATTTCTTTTCAGATATTTCGTAAAATAAAAGATTAAGTGCATCAAATATAAATTAGTGTCGAACACTTTAGAAAGAAAAAAGGGAAATAGTAAGCACATAGTAGTAAGGAACCGTGTCAACAATCTTATGTTTTAGAGTTTACTCCTTAAGAATCGATTTTCATGTATAGCGCCCGGTGGGAAGTTTTATTAAGAGTAAAGAATAAAAAGTTCAGAGTGTACGAAGTTCAGAACGTTAAAAAAGTGTAATCGTTAGATAGCTTTTTTAGAATAGGATATCAATATGTTTATTTGATATTTTCTTATAGCAAGGACGGAGTGTGACACACATATTTGTATTTTTTTATGGCCTAATCACAATGATGCACATAGTTTACTATCGTTCGCTTATATCAAGATGTAATTATTAAATGTCATTATGTGTATATTTGGTACCTTATATCCCTCAAAATTAAACAGTCTCTTTTAATCTTAACTTCCTAGTCTGACGTTACTAAATATTTTTAATTTTGTTCATTTGTGTTTTAGTTGAAAATAATTATATTTTCAACATTTATTTATTAAAGAATTTACATTTAATATTTATATTTAAATACAATGTTTCCTATTTTATACATTTCAAGACAATTGTACTTAGTTAACTCCAGTCGTGCGTCGGAGCTGACAAGCATAATTTTTTTCCTTTCGACATGCCAAATTTAAATATTTTTTATGTGAATTTCTTTCGTTACGTAGTGTAAGTTCGTATTTTGAGAAATGAGACAGTAAAAAAAAGTTAAACACATCGGTATTGGTGAGAGCTAATAATAGATCGTTTCCAACTTCGCTGCGATTCACTCAGCTCGTTAGTAAACAGTAGACCACCAGCAAAGTAAATTAGCTAATTTCAATTGTCTTTACACTCTCAGTTGTAGTAAGGTATTCATCTTTATATATTAAAAATTTTCAGAGAATTAGCATATACATTTTCATTTTTATCTGTAGGTAACATGGGCACTTCATAACGTTAAAATTTGTTTTAACAATATTTCTTCTTTAATACGCTTCTATTAGCTTGACTTGGAACTTCCTAACATTGCATGCACATCTTGCAACTAACTTTTCATCCACTGCTAATTGCGGTATCGCGTTGAAACTTTGCAAACGTGTTACATTTTGATGATAATACAATAATATGATATGCTGATGGAGGAGGGATGCGATCGTAATGATATCTCATTGATTGACAGTAAACCCATGGAGTCGGGACTCGTTCTGATTTATCGTAGTCGGTCCTTTAGTTACATATTGTAATCGTGAGTGTCTGATGACGGAGAAGGAAGGTGAATATGGAAACTTCCCAATAGTAAACCCATACGATGGCTTCGTTTCGTCTCAGTGAGCCTTTTGGTTAGAATATCGTATTTTTTAACTATAAATTTTACCAATTTATAAAGAAATTTCACATCTGATGATAGTGGCGGTGATGCACTGTTTTTTAGTAATAATATTTTTCATACAAGTTTACCTGGTTAACTCGCTATCTCTTATTTAACTAATTGTAAAAATCATTTACAACGATTGAGTAAAAGAAATCATTCTTTTAGCAACATATCCGCCGTATTACATTAGAGGTACAATAAATAAATAAATAAATAACAATATTATGGTTTTTTTGTTACAAAAATTACTACTCAAAAATAAGATTACTCAGCTTCATTGTTTTTTCTTTATTTATCAATCTTATTGTATCACACAGAAGAAGGGTCACAATTGTCTGTAAAACTTCTAAAGATAACATAGTTGGTGATAAAAAAACGATTCCATACTTATTATCCAAATCTAGAAGTTATCGGGAGAAATTAATTTCCAGTATCCTATATAAGCTCATAATTCCTTTGTGTATGACTGCCTCCGTTCATTATTGCATATTTCCTCAAAATTTGCTCAACACAATGCGGGCATAAACTTTAGCCTATTATGAACAAAAAATAACTATCATTATGATTATCTTCATTACGATCAAGACTGATGAAAGCAGGGGTACATAGCGATCAAGATTTTTACACCACATGATCTATACAATTTGAATAAATGAACAATAATAATACTGTCATAGTATGGTAAGGGGTAGCGATCCAAGCGTATATTGTAAATTAAGAATATGACAAAGGTGAACCCGATTTGCGCAATGAGAATTGCACATATTTGTTGATTGTGACAAATATATATATATATATATATATATATATATATATATATATATATATATATTTACATAATAACGCGAGAGTGGAAAAAATTACAGCACTCATATTTTGAAAAAATTGAAGTCTGCGTTTAAACTAAAAGGGCAAGAACTTTTCAATAATTAAATTTTCCTTTTGTGAAACATTTTAAAAATGTTGAATTAAAATTGCGTATATTCAACATGAGACTGTACTAGATATAAAAATATTTAATAGTTTTCTTCTCAAACCTAGATTAAATGTAACAAAACATTTTTATTCTGAGCAGATTGCTAAAACCAACTTGTACAATTTGAGCTGTTCTAGTCCCAAAATACTTTTTAGAAGGTTGCAATTTGTCTGTATCCTTGATTTTCTGAATGTCATAACTGATTCCATTTATTTAAGCCTTAAATGTAGCAAATATGCACATATGGCAATCTTTCTGTCACAATACCAGCCCTTCCTTAGAGACTTTCCCGGTCTTTCTCCACTTCTAGTCGATCTCAGTAAAGGGATGTATGAAGTAGAAAATAGGAATAAAAATATAGGAAGAAATAAAAATAAAATAATAATACTTGTAGTAATTCTTTGTAAAAGAAATGTCTAAATTTGAAACGTTCGGAAGAAATTATTATTTTATTTTATAATAATAAGGTACCTATAACCTTATTTATATATGTGATAATGTTGTATCAAAATATGTAATTAGTGAATAGTAGCGCCATCTCTTATCGTTTTGTAGAAACTGTTTGTCTGTCTATGACAATTTGCTAAAATAAAAGACAGTCTATTGCGATAAAACGTGTTTTACTAGAATACCGTTATTATTACCGTTTTAGTTTGAAAAAGGTTATCACGGTTATCAAGAAAGAAACTATAAATAACACTGACATTAAAAAAGGTGACAACGAAATGCATAGAGTGCATACCGTTGTAATGAATTATTACACAAGTTATAAAAATATAAAAAAGAAAAACGACGAAATATACGACCCATGCGTGATTTCATGAATATGTAGATTGACGCAAGGTCCTAAATAACATATACATATTTTATAAATGATGGTCGATGAGTTCGTTCCCGATAGTGACTATGTTGCAGAAATCACTGTTGAGTTCAACGAGGCCGGTCGTCTGGTCGGTAGGATATGTGCCTTCGCCTATTTGAAAAAGTTTTTGAGCAAAACGTGCTGTTATTTCGTCTTTCGATAGTTCAACTCTCATATTTTCTGTTAGTCACAGTATTTGTATGTGTGGATAGAGATGTGATTTTGTTAAGCATGCATTGATTTCGTCTGTTGGTATTAACTTGGAGGTAACTGGAAGTGTTTGTCGAAATCTTCTCAGAGTATAAGTAGAGCTCCTCCCATCACTTTAGAGTTTCCCCTTCAAGTCTTGTAATTTACTGTCCATGGATTTGAGTGCTTTTTCGTCCCAGAAGATAATTTTAGCTTGTTTTAGAAGTTCACCTCGTCCAGATGCTCTTGAGATTTTATGGGATGTGTTGTTTAACATATATTTCTGCTAGCAATATATTTATTAGAAACATTTTCCCGGTGTCGTCTGGTGCGTCCAAGTAAATAATTCCGCCAGTGTTTTTGATGATCCGGCCCATAATTGCGTTGTAAATTTTTTTCTATTGTCATCGAGGAGTGGTTTGTTGTGAGCAATGTTTTGAAGTAGTTCGTTGATATTATAGCTTTTTCCTTTGAAATTTTGAAGTTTAGCACACTGAAAGCATCTTGTCGTGGTGCTGTCATCCCAAAGTCTAGTTTTTTATTGCCAAATATTTATCTTCTATGCGAACGAGTGTTTCATTGAAGATGACGTCGTTGAATTCGATAGCCAGTTCTGGATGAGCTTGTCGGATTAGGTGCAGTATGTCATCAATTATACTTTCTTTGAAGGAGTCCCATAGCTGTTATGGATTCGATGGGTTACATGTAGTTGTATAGCGAATAACTCTCTGATTTGTTCAGCTGAGGCTGTGAGTGAGGCTTCTTGTAGTGTTAATTCCCAATGGTTGTCGTTTTTCAGTAGTCCTAAACGTTGGTATTCTTCTATGGCATAGGTAACCGGCAATAATCTTGAGATCTGTGAAATTTGTTGGTCCCCGTATTTCGTGTAGCAATATTCGGAGATAGAACCATTTGCCGTTGTTCGGATGTACGGTGTATACTCGGCTTGGTGCGTTAGTTTTCATGATTTCTGGATAATCCTCTACTGGAATTTCTTGTTTTCGTCGTTGAAAGATTTTTCTTGTTTTGTTGTGTCGTCGCAACGTCGATATAGTAATGTTTTTGCGAATGGATTACTTGGGCACAGTTGGAAAAAAGCCGTTAAAGCTGTAATGAAGGTGGATGTATTATTCAGCTCGCAGTTTCTTCTGATTTAGTCACACCAGGAAAAAAAGGTCATACCAGGAAAACGGCGAGTGTTGAGAATGTGATTGTTTGTTTCATGATAAAATATACTTGCAGAAATTTATAGTCTTCCTTGGTTAATGATCCCATTTTGTAATAAATTTGTCCTTGGATGGAAAAAACACAATAAATTTCATATCTGTTAGTGTTGAACGAAGTGACACCGAAAGAAGTCATTTGGAAGCAGGCGTTGTACGCTTTTATATTTTGAAGAAAGTGTTTCGATTCTGGAGTTTCCCCGGTCATGTAATGCAGAAACTCCTGCAGGGGTCCTTCCAGTGGTGGTAATCGAATTTTTTCATGCAACAGATTTCTCTACTGAATTTTTTCGCATTATAAAATTGGCAGATGTTATCATTATAGAACCTGAACGTCCTTCATACTCTTCGACTGTTTCGTTTTTTGCTGTTCTTAGCAAAACGGCAGAAACAAATTTCGCCGTTTTGCTTCAGAACTGGAAAGATCTCCTCCTCTTTTACATTTAGGCATTGTGTAAATTTTTTATTAAGAAATACACTATGTACACTTTAAACACTTTTCACACTTTATTTTCGACTTATAATCAGTCATTGTATCACTTTAATTATTGACACTTCACTGTTTGTTTTAATTCACTCAAATGCTTCAAATGTTCCATGCTGTTCCAGACCATTCCACAGCATTCGAGAGTGTTTTGTAATGTTCCACAATGATGTGGGAAGTTCGTGGATGTTCCCGAAAGTTCCAGGCGATTCCACAACATTCCAGAAAGTTCCAGGATGTTCTCAAATGTTGTGGAATGCTCTCGAATACTCTCGAATATTCTGACTGTCATAGAAATTTCTAGAGGGTGAAACTCCCAGCCCTTCAGGTAAAAACGGGAACCTTCTTCATGGATGGGGGATAGAGGGCTACCACACAATATAACTTCCCTGATCGCACCGGGACTCGTTTCTGAGTTTTAGCGGCACGCTCATTGTGTACTTACTTTTATAATACATATTGATTGATTAGTATATTATTAAAGTACCGAATTTATCTGGACCTCTTTAACTATACATAAGTAAACTATTTCTATTTACCAAATATGTAGATATGTTTTTAAGTAAAAGAAAGATTTAAATCCATTGAATCAATTCTATTGATATTTTTGTGGGTTAATCACATTAATACAGGTTTGATACAACTTCAGAAGAATTTATAAATTAGAACAGTACATTGGGAAAAAAATATATTTAGAAAATATTTTTGAAACTTCTATATCAGTGAAGAACTTCAGAACAGAGTTAATTTTTTCTTTAATAAGGTGCTTCTTCATTTCATCATGGCTCCCTGTAATAAAGTCTCCAGATAATTGTTCGACCATCGATTAGAGCGTTTTTAGTGCTTTAGTAAGTGTCTACATGGGAACAAAATACTAAGATGTTGGTTTGTTTAAAAAAGGCTTCACGTTCATAAAGTTTGCTCAAAAAAGAGAATGAAAAATATTGTATTTAATTTTTGAAGTTAAAACTTCTTTAGGGCGTTGAGAATAGGGCAGTTTAAAACATATATTTTTGCTTAAAGATTATCCTTTGAATTATTATGTTTACAATCGTAACCATTTTCAAATTGACTTTAGAAAACGTAAAAATAATAGATTTGTCAATTTTGTATTACAGGCGTACTGACATAGTAACATAAATCTAAAAAGCCTTGTTTAAAATTTACTAAAATTTACTGCTGTCTAAATAGCGTTCAAATTGTGAGTTAAAATGTATATATAAGAGAGCCTTGTTTACGATTTTGACGAAATGAAAAATTGTGAAGTCTTCACATTTTGCTAAATAAAGGGTTGCAAAAATATCGCCAAATCGCATATTTTATTTGTTAGAAATAAATAAAGAGTCGAATATTGAGTCCACTTATCACGAAGCTACAGTTAGTAGAAGTCGAAGGTGAAACATACGTGATAGAATAATGTAAAAAGAATATAATAATATAAAAACAATACAATAAGAATTATAGTAATATATTAAAGATATCAGAGCGACTGAATACTTTTTTATATTATTCTACTCTTTGATAATTTCGATAGGTCAAAGAATTTATTATTCAAACGATGCTGTATCAGCATAAATATGCAGATCATTACATTATTGCTAGTTTTACCATACGATGCGTTAGATAGACTAGTGAGACCCTGATTCACATGGTGTTATACTTAAACTAGAAACTACTAAATATTTAGTGTTAGTTATATTCGTAAAGCGTAATAGAAGATCTAGTATAATTAAAGGCTATTTCCTGCAGGGATTTCTGTGTTTCATTGCCATGATTCATTAACGTAAATAACCTATTAAGTACGAGTTGCACTGTCGCGGCTTCTATAAACTTAGATATATTTAAGAGTGTTAACTATTTACGAGTACATAATATTAGTTGATAATGGCTATATTGACAAAATATATGAAGTATATACTCATTTTCATTGGAATAATCTAATATTAAATTTAATACTAATGTTTTACTGTTTTATTATATAACATAATAGAACATATATTTAATTATGAAATAAATTAGATGTAATAACCATAAACTAAAATTATAGATGATTCTTTTTAATCATAAATAATTTAAGTAAATTTTATAACCCTTAATATTTTTACCTGATAGAATAATAATAAGGATAGCAGTAAATAAAATATTAATTTAAAAAACAAAAGATATTTTATTTCCTGCTAAAAGAGAATAAATAAGAACTACTTAGAAGGCCAGGCCGGACGCCGGAGTGTGTTGGATTGATCATTGGCTTATGGCTTCTGATGGCACGTGCCGCGGGATCCCTGATTCGATTCACGGCCGCTCGTCAAGCGGGGCTGGACTACTGTTCTGGTTAGAGTCTCTTATAGCTGTAAGAGATTGTTATAGCAACAATAAGTCGAATTTAATTGTATGAATTTAATACATTAAAGTCTGTAAATAAACAGGACTTTCTAATAATTGTTAACGAATAATTTGTTCTCACGACTGCACATCGTTTTTTACAAGAATAATAGTAAAAAGTGAGTTATTAAAGAAAGGTTGAGTGTTCGTTAATAAGCGGAATACTTAGTTTTTTAGTTACAAATAAAGTGATATGTGCAACATTAAACTCTGTGTGGGTAAGCACACAGAGCGGAGTGCCGCTTCAACGCCAACTTGTCGGGGCCGTAATTGGCCGTGTAGACAACTGGACAGTGTGGCGCCTCACTGAACTTTATATTGCCTAGCTGGGGATGCGCAGGTGATATCCATTCAGAATTTTGTCTATTTATAGTTATCTATTTATAGTATATAATATTGACATTAGCTGAGTTGAGGTTAGCTGACAATTAACATAGTTAAGTGAGAGTGGTTTCGGCAACTAAACTATCAACACAAACGTCAACAAGTCCTGTAAATTAAAACAAAAATATATTACTAAATACTGCAAATTTCTCATTGCGATACCTATAATTATTAAAACAAAGTATAATAACCACACAAACTTGTAAAAAGAACCACAAAATAACTTAAAATCTCCCAAAAGAACAACTTATTCCCTCACCATGGATAAAAATATGTTATGAGTTATTACTACTTAAACTGGATAAAAAAATAGAGAAATAAGCAGAACTTATAACACATTCGGTAACCAAAATTGTTATAGAAGCAATAGACGAAAAATTCAAAACGATCACTGAGAAAAACATTAACCTAAAAGCAAAATAATAGAACTCGAACATAAACTTAAATCGGCAGAAATCGACAAACGAAAGATTAACCTGGTTTTCTTCGGAGTGGAAGGAAAGGGTAAATATGAAACAAAACTAGTAGATCACATAAAAAGAAACATAGTGAATATAGGAGTACATATAGACAACCTAGAAATTAGCAATATTTATAGAATCGGGAGACAAATCGAAAATAAAAACCAACACCAATTGTAATTTTTATCATGACGCTATGAAAAACATCTTATATTAAAAAAAAAGCCAAACCTCCAGCCAGGCATCAACGTAAAAGAAGATTACTCGAAGGAACTCTTAGAAAAACGCAAATAACTTCACCCTTAAGTAGCAGAAGAGAGAAAGAAAGGAAACATTGCTTATCTAAAGTATGATAAATTGATATTGAAAAAACCTGAACACAACAAACGAGAGTAGAGGAAAAGAGAAACTTCAGGTTCACCCAAGTCACCCATATAGAAGAAAGTTAATACAAAAAAACCCTAAGTAACCCAAATCAATAGTTACTCAAAACTTATATGAATGATATTAACAGGTCTAACATACTAAACTACGTAGTGAGAGCAAGATCCGACCCACACCTGAATACACCAAAAAACTAAATATTGCCTCGGAACACCGGAAACAAACTAAAAATACACCAGTAAATAGCCACAACCATAACCAATCGATAATACGTCTCCAACCACGGCTGGTCCCCGCGGGAGATCTAGATCATCCCCCTCCAACAAGAAGAAACAAATTAATTAAGATTTCAACATTAAATACGTGAACCCTCAGATCAGAAGAAAGCCAACATGAATTAGAAAAAGCCCTCGAAGACCTAAAATGGGATATCCTGGGTATAAGTGAGATGAGAAGACTAGGAGAGAATATTGAGGAAAGCAGAGACTACATATTACTCTATAAGGGCGAAACCATCGGTCAAAGAGGAGTAGGATTCCAGATTAAAAAATAAATGAAACAATACATTCAAGAGTTCACTGGGATTGCTGAACGTATAGCGGTACTTAACATTGATGTACTAGAATACTGAAAATTATGGTCAATTATTCAACTATATGCTCCGACCGAACAAGCAACAAAAAGAGAAATCACACTTTTCTATGAAGAACTTTCACACACGATAACGAAGTACTTGCAAAACCACTTCATACTAATGGGCGATTTCAACGCTCAAGTTGGAAAAAACAAATTAAATAAGAACATTTATTGGGAATCTATAAACAAGAACGAAGAAGTCCAAATGGAGAATTGCTAGTTGATTTCTTATTAGAACACAACCTAATGGTTCTCAACGGCTTGTTTAAGAAAAACAAGAAGAATAAGTGGACCTGGATATCCCCTGATGGCAAATATAAAAACGAGATTGACTACATAATAACACGCTACTCAAAGGCCTTCACGGACACATCAGTACTAGCAAAATTCAACTTTAATACAAACCTACCGTATGATAAGAAGTTCCTTAAGAATAGAGCCACCAAAAAATCAAGAAAATATATAGCCCCACATAAAATAAAACACGATAATAATGAAATTTTAATAAAAATCCGTGAGAGAAACGCTGATGTCCTTAAAATGCATGGAAAGCTAGAAAAACGACTTACCCTTGTTTAAACCGGTAACACCAGAGAAAATAAATACAGACTAACTGATACAACAAAATAACTTATAGCAAAAAGAAAAAATCTGCCTTCAAATCACCCTAAAAAGAAATAATTACACTAATAACCTAATTAAGTAAGGACATCAGAGAGAATATCAGGAAAGATAGAAACACCGAGAGAACTACTAGAAAGGCATATAAAAAACAGGGGACGTAACGAAGGCATTAAAGGAACTCAGAGAAGTAAATAAAGAATGGATACCGTCACTCAATAATAAGGAAAATACTTCCACGATCAAAAAAGATATTAATGAAACAACTATTAAATTATGCCAAGACCTGTACTCGAACCCAATCAAAAAAGAAGAACTAAAAAGATACCTAAAAGGAAGACATTACAAAGAGGAATCAGAGTCAAGAATACTTCCTAGGGAAGTAGAAGAAGCCATTCTTAGTCAGAAGTTGATAAAAGCTCGGGGTGCAGATAAAATTACAAACGAGCTTCTTAAAGGTACTCTAAAAGAAATGTTACCCATACTTGCATCGATATTCAACGTAATATCAGAGTGTTTAAAGTTTAAAATCAACAGAGGTGTGAGACCCCCTATCACCGAAACTGTTTTCCGCCGTATAAAAAAGTATCTTCCGCAAATTGGAATGGAACAGCTTCGGCCTAAACTTACATGGTGCAAAAGTGAACCACCTAAGATTCGCGGATGTTATAGTCCTGCTTGAAGAAAATCCAACACACCTCGAAGAAATGATTAAAACATTAAATTGTCATTTAGTCTGAAAGCAAGCAAGTAGGTCTAACTTTGAATAAAGACAAGTCAAAACTCCTTACGAATTCCAAACCAATAATATAAAAATCGACAACCAACCTATTGAATATGTTCAAGGGTACTGTTACCTAGGAAAAAATAATTTCTCACGAAGACCAAACTACAAAAGAAATCCTAAACTCAAAAGTGCAAGGTATGTCAATAACAAAGAAAATCTTTGACACCTGTATTCTGCCAGTAATTACCTACGGGTGTGCAATTTGGTCGCTCACTAAATACCACCATGAGAAGATAGAACGCTGTCAGAGAGCCATGGAAAGAAGCATGACTGGAATAAGGAAACGGTATAAAGTGAAAAGTAGCACAATAAGGAAAAAAACTAAAGTAGTTGACATACTTACTCAAATAGACCAACATAAGTGGATATGGGATAAACAAAAAATATGTCGAATGCAGTAATCGTCACTAAATGGGGGGTACGGGGGGTACGGGGAATGAAGAGGGAAGAATAGTTGCGCGAAGACGAGAGTGATAACGAAACGTGCGATGCGCTAGATTTTTTTTTTCGTTTTATCTTTTTATGCAGGACTTTGAGACCGTACTTCCGACTTTCTGATGTATCATAACTTTCTCGTGGCAGATCCATGTATTTACTGTCGATCGTTAGGTTTACTTAAATGGAATTGCCTCAAACAAAATTAACAAATCGAGGTGATAAACCAGCGTTCACTGCGCTGTAATTTCATGAAAATACATTTTATTATTTATTGTAGACTCTCTTGAAACATAGAACAATACGAATATTGACCAAAAAGGAATAAACTATATAAAGCCATAAAACAAAATTTGTCGAAGGAAAATACAACTTTCTGCGACAAATGATAAGAAAAAGGTTTTTGATAAAAAATTAATAGGTTGCGAATCTAGTCTTCAGCCGTTTTGCTTTTATGTTTTTTCTTTCTTCAAAATTGAAAAATCTGATTGTTTTTCCTTTTTTTTGTGTTTTGTTCACTGTGTACATTTTCTATCGAAAAGCAATAAACCAATGGAGATGAATATAATGAGAATTTAATAAAACAATAGAACGGGGTTCTTCACAATGTATATCACATTGTGAAGATGGAAGGACGTCCTACACTCGCGTTGGCTGAGTTATTTTTTATTTTTTACACACTTCAGGGTACTATTTTATTTTTTAAATGTATGCTGTTGTAAAATTACTTAGCATAGTTATAGCCGCCCCCAAATGAAAATGGAACAGCCTTAGTCACGACAGACGATGTACTGTCGAATCACTTCCACCCCTATGCAGAAGTCCCTCAAGGATGTATACTCGCGCCGCTCGTTACAGGCGGGCAGATTTATGTTTCTATTACACTATTCATAAAAGTTAATATTATTTTTCACCGTGTAAATACTATACTACACCCACAATATTTTTCACATGTGTAAAAGTATCGCGAGTTTCACAAAAACAATGAACCTTCGGAATCAGACACTCGCTAGTTGCCATTAGTGCCAGTGGAAGTTCCGGTGAAATTATAAAATAATCATTAGTAAAATAATCGGTAACAAAATCGTTTATCATTTTAAAGTGTGTTCACAAATTTGGCAAATAGGGTGTGAGGCCGTGTTGTAAATAGCCCCGCTGTGCAGTCCTTGTATGGACGGCAAGCGCGGTAACGAGCAGGACTCGTAGCAGTTGCTGCGGTCAATAGCCTTATGCTATAGAAACTGTGCAAGAAATATATTTCATTTATTTAATCCAAAGAGGAATTTGCGAGTTTAATTCTCCCCACTGAGAAGTTCCTAGTACCACTTTACGACTCCATTACATTTGTCTCTTTCTTTTTGAAATCTGTTAAAAGTATTTATTATCGTAAAATAAATTTGAAATATGAATAAAAAAATCAACTATGCAATCTTTTAGTAACAACGTCTTATTTAAATAAAAAAATACCAAACAAACGTTACATTACATTTACACGGATATAAAAAAATATAATTCAAACTAAAGAAGTTATAGATCAGACGTAGCAGGGAAGGCGTTTTCCCCAAAAACTTACTTTCGCGTCTAGCCGATTTCAAATAATTGCGTTGAACGAAATATTTTTAAAGAAGTTAGGTTATAATATAATTAAATTTTCACAAAGAACAACATCGCTATCATGAATTTCGAAACAGTTATAAAAACTTTCAATTATGACAAAATTATTCCGTGATCAATTAATATATCGGTATATAGTTATATTTTTTAATTTACTAATAATATATTTTTTTCATTTACCGGTTTATCTGTTAATTTCTTAGATGTATTGATGTATTGATGATTTGATGTGAAGCACTTTAAGTTGTTTAGTACCTGTTACATGACGACAGATACATTACATATTAAGTAACAATTCTATTCGCATTGGAAAAGTTATTCTATGTTACAAATTTGAAGATTTTTAAATCTTCTTCTTCCAGAGTGCAGCTAAGTGATGTCTGATAGACAGCGATGATAGTCAGTTTCATTAAATTGAAATAATTAACATTTATTTTGCAATTTTTATAATTTATAAACACTTCGTCTTAGCATTTTCTTTCAACAATACATCATTGATTTTAACGGCTATGGCTAAAATTGTTAATTGTTACTTGAGAATTAAATTCGGTCGCGTTAAGGATATGGCTGGGTCTAAAAAGTTTCCTACGTTTACTTATACTTTTTCAAATTGATCTGTTGACTGACTGTAAACTTTATTTGACCCAGGTTTTGAAAACAAAAAAAAACTGTACCGTAAACTAGCAACGTTTCCTTAAAACAATCATTTTGTCAATTTTGAATTTTAATAGTTACGGAACAATTAAATAATAAAATATCTTTGTTGATAATGGCCATTGGACTTTTTTGGCAGTTTTTTTTCATTGTCTTATATATATATGTATTATTTACCTATGGCGCGACTGGAAATTCTACGACTCGGCCTCTTTTCCACCATTGATGCTTTAAATATTGTTTCCTTTCGACATTTACCCACAGTGTGATATATGTTTTATGATGTACTTTAATATTAAGTAATGATATATGAAGTTAAACAAGCGATATTAAAAAGTTATTTCACAAAATTACTGGTTAAACTCGTGCAGTTCTACTACGTATTGTGTAGATAATGAATATTCTGAAGAGTCGACAAAAATATTTTCGTTTAGCTTGCATATCTTTAAAGTTTCCAAGTCGATATTGAAATAACAATAATACAAGTCTAAATGATAATCTCTTTCGTTTTTTGGTGGGTATAATTAATTAATATGTCATTTAATTAAAATATTTATTACACTTTTCATCTTAATGTTTTTACTTTTCCACAGACAATAATGTCTAGTCCCAATCATATAGAAAAGGGTAACTTTTACGCATTTCTGCACCCTTGGTTGAATGAGGGGCTTTTGGTGAGCTCAGGTGAGTAATCGATTTAAATTTCATGTCTCTTTCCAATTTTTCTTCTCGAAATATAATACGAAAATAATTTATAACATTTTTTTACATGAGAATGAAAAAAATGCCAAGAAACACCGCAAAAACTCCGCCGCGTAGCGTCGTAACGCTTTGTTGGTGCCGCAATTTGCTTGATTTTTCGGTCACTGTTCTATTAGCCATACTTCGGTCGATCGCTTATTGTATTTATTTATATCGACATTTCAAATGATTCATGTCAAACGATTTCTGAAAAATCATACTATGGCAAATAGACAGATGTGTATGGCAAATAGACAGACATCTCATGTAAGTGTTTCATTATCAATCAGTGTACCAACATACTTGGCAATATGCAAAATCGGTGACGTGGTTATGAAAATCACAAAGTAACATCATCAGATAACGATTTAGAATGTGTGAATATATAAAGTTTATTGAAAAGAAAAATATCAATAAATATTTTTATATAATAGAATATATATTTTTATATAATATTATATAATTCTATCACATCAATAAATAGAAATATAAAAATTATTAAGTGCAAAAAGAACGCTTTAAAATTCATCAAACTGATGGAATTACAGCTTTTTACGATCGAAATTATGTTCTATTAGTATGTATTGAAATATTATGGAATTTTGAGACATATTTTTTTATTCAATGGACGACCTGTGAAGGAAGTGGGTACGAAAATACAAAAGGGAAAGACTAAGGAATTCTAAAAGTGGGTCTTATGCATATGCCTATTGTATGTTGTCTATTTGAAAAACGACTTTAGAGTGTGTCCTTTATGCGAACTAGGCAGTCTATTGGAATTGGCTATTATTTATAGTTATTCAAATTCGGAACGTGTAATAAAGGTAAAAAAGAAATACAGTTTATGTTGCAATAATTTTATTCAGAATCACTATAGTAACAATTAATCGTTTACTTCTAAACGGAATTCAAATTAATCCATAACTAAATAACGAGCGATAGATCGCGAACAGAGCCATATTAAATACTGTCAATTGAGAAACTGAGGAAAACGAAAACTATTAGGTCGGACAGAAAGTTCTGAGATAGTAATACAATTTTTATTCTCATTCCGTATTGTTTTTTTTAATATCAACCTTATTCCAATACATAATCACCACTGGAATTAACAACTCTTTTCCAACGTACAGACAAATGGTTTTTTATAGACAAAAGTGGTTTTTCATAGAAAAATCTTGTTCAATGTCGAATCTTTTGTTTTTCAAATAATTAGATGATGATATAAACAATTGATAATTGGTAGATGAAAGCTCCGGGAGTACAGTGAGTGAGCGACTATAGTTCAGCCTAATTCTATAATTTTGCTGCGTTTCTCCAAAGATATATGTGGTCTAGCGTTGTCATGGAGAATAATTTTGCGTTATTTGTCACGGAGTTTTGCAGCAATACGATTTAACTACGCACATTTATTGATACTATTGATTGCAGATCCAGGTGGTAGAATGTCTCAATGAATAATGACTATAATTCTACCAGCAGGTCATTATTACCTTCATTTCGAAGTGGTTAGGTTTAGGTGTCGAAAATCTGGTTTCATTGATTTCGGACCACTGACGCTTACAAGAATGGTTCACAAAGAATACCCACTTCGTGTGATGTCAAACTAGTCATACAAATGTCAACACACAGTTACTTTTGTGTTTCACTCAACTCGTGCGGGATTTACAATTCAAGTTTCTAAGTCTTATCATTTCGTAAAGGTATGATAAGACAGTGCTTTTTGAGCACTGAAGTTGCTCTGCGAAGCACTGTGCCATCTGCCGCGGATATTCTTCAAAAAGAGTTCAAACAGCGCTCATAATAGAGCTACTGCTTTTCCATTTGCAAATTTGAAGCCAATTGGTTTAATTTTTTTTGCACGGTAGTGTAACAAACAAGCTTATTTTCATGCTTATATGTTAGTAAGGTAGTCATTTAATAATTATATTGGTTTATCATAGTATTGTTCAATTCAAAGCACTATATGTTAATGATCTAAATTATATAGCACGTTATTCATGAGATAAGTTTGATATTCATTCTTTATATTTTAATTACTAGCTGACCCGGTAAACTTCGTACCGCCTCAGAATCAATAAATAAAAAAGCTGAACGATAATTGCAGAATGTTTCAACTTTAGTAAAAAATGTGGTCAAAACTTAACCGGAACAAAAAGAATTCGTAATCAATAAAAAAAAGCTCGATATGAATTAGGTTTTACTATTATTTTTAATTACACATGATGTTTCTTGAAAAATTGTCATGTCACAAAGGTTAGGAGCTTACATAATAAAGTTTGTAGTGTACGGTTATAATTTGAAATTTACTTACAATACAAATTAATATAATATCTTTATCTACATTAAATACAACACAGATTAAATATAGTTAATTTAGTTTGTTTAGTTTAGTTTTATTATTATTATATATTACACTTGACGTTACTTAAAAATAGTCACGTCACAACGATTAGGTACTTACAAAATAAAGTTTGCCAATAATACTGACGGTTTGCTGACGCGCGAACGCGCGACGTATAATTGTCCATGCGCGAAACAGGGAACCTCCAAGTTTATTCCGCAAACTTCCAACGACTGGCCTTGCGATTTATTTATGGTCAGCGCAAAAGCCAGACGCACGGGAAATTGTAGACGTTTAAAATCGAATGGTAAATCAGTTGGAATCATCGGTATACGCGGGATCAAGACATCCTCTCCTTTGTATTTTCCCTTTACGATCGTCGCTTCGATGACGTTATTCATTAGTGTTTTCACAGCCAGTCTCGTTCCATTGCACAGTCGAAGTTGATTAATGTTACGCAACATGATGACAACTGATCCTACTTTTAATTGCAAATTGTGAGGTGGTAGTCCAGGCAATTCCAGTGAATTCAAAAACTCCGTGGGATAGTTGACTACGTCATCCTGGTTTATAACTGAGTCAACTGATTTGAAGGAAAACAATTCTCCCGGAAGAAAATTCTGAATGGTCGCATTGAGATCATCGACATCTTTATTTTTCTTCACCAATATTGCTCGTTCACCCAGCCAATTATGGTTATTGAACTATTGCGCTGTGTCCGGAAAAATACGCTAAATAAGCTCCTCTTTTGAGTCTGTGATGCGACAGAAATCTATGGGTAATGTGATGAATCCGGTTGAGGTGTCCACTGTGACTCTACCATTTCCAATGTCTAATAACTGCTTCGAAAACACAATTGCAGTTTGATCTTGTTGTAAAAACACTCGCATGTTAGTTGTCAATTGGAGTGTTTTTACGTGCCGCCACAAATTTGATGATTTTAGGCATGTGTTTATTTCGTCAGCAACAGTTGATCGGGGAACAACTGGAAGAGTCTAACAAAAATCACCTGACAACATAATCATGGCCCCACCCAAAATGTTTTGGTTGTCACGAAGGTCTTTCAACGTTCTGTCCAGTGCCTCCAGTGACTTATTATGGGCCATCGTGCATTCGTCCCAAACGATCAAACTGTAGGATCTTCGTCAATGCGCTATTTTTGGCGATGTTACAAACTGGTGTTTCGTTGATTTGCATGTTCAATGGTAATTTCAAGGCAGAATGTGCAGTTCGTCCGCCTTCTAACAGAGTCGTAGTTATTCCAGATGAAGCTAACGCTAGAGCTACATCATTTTGCGATTTCTTTGCTATTGGCGAGGATCAGCTTCGCCAATAGCAAAGAAATCGCCTTCTGAACTTAGGACAGTGGTTCAAGCGGGAAACGCTTGAATTATTTAATTGCTGCACACGAATACACTAATTTACTGCATGATACACGAATACACTAATTTACTGCATGATCACATCATACATTAAACCGCATTATGCACATAAAAATAAAATTCAACCGAGACAACGTGACCTTTACGCCCAGATTCCCGCCAAAGTCCGTAAAATATTTTGGTTGCGATCAGAAATTGTTGGTTGTCAATGTCAAATGTCAAAAACAAATGAAAAAAAACAAAAGTATTCTTTTAAATTTAATTTGATTTCTGAACGACGGGACGAACATCAAACGTTTGACAGGTAGGAATAGTTTCTAAGGGAAAACGAAATTGTTGTTTTTACTATATTCCTAGCATTTTTTTCATATTTACTCACTTTTTAAACCTTCCCTGGACTTCCACAAATAATTCAAAACCACAATAGCCAGATAGGTCCAGCCGTTCTCGAGTTTTAGCGAGACTAATGAACAGCAATTGATTTATATATATATATATATATATATATATATATATATATATATATATATATATATATATATAGATAGATAGATGAACGACAAATGCATATTAAAAACTTAAAAAAGAGGATGGATGGCTTGGAGCAAACAATTAAGGTGATAATAGATATGGAATGAAAAATAACCCGATTTTTTGGAATTGTTGCCTAGTTGGCGCTTCTCTCCTCTTTCACGTGCATGCACAACATCACACACAGATGATGCTACATTTCACTTGACACAGACTACAAAATTTCTGGCACTAGCAGTATTTATGTGCGGAAACGATACTCTATACTTCTCAGAGCGCTTCTCAATGTTGTAAAGTTCTTGAAGAAGTTTTGTTTTTAAATTTTTAGTGCCTCTGATATCCTATGTTACTCAGATTGTCACGAACTTACGATGAATTCAATGTCAAAAATAGCTTAATTATTGAAATTGGAACAAACGTTTGCGGCGTTTAATGAATTTAAATGTATTCATATATATCTACATACATACATGAATTTATACACACACACGCACATGCGTACACACATCATCATACGGGTAAATCATATTCCCTCATTTGGTGTCACCGTAGTCAGTATTTCAAGCCTGTGTATAGCTGTACATACGTACTTACCTACCTATTAATATCTTACTTTATATATACCTCTGTATATATACTTACTTATCTCCCTATCTAAGTACTAATGTTTAGTGACTTCATATATTTTTTTACACCTGCACTTCATATCTTCCTATTTACTAATACCTTACTTGTTTCTTGCCTTTTACATACAAAGGCAAGAATCAAATAAGGTATTAGTACATAGGTAGATATGAAGTGCAGGTGTACTTACCAACTAATTTGCTTTGTTATTTTCTTGCTTACATACAGATTAGTGAAACGAGTCCAAACTCGAACTGTTACTACCTTCACCTTCCGGCTCAATTATTGTATTCCGATTTTGCTGAAAGGCAGATATATATCGCCCTTAATCGTACCTAAACTTTATAGACTTTATTATTAGAATATTATTATATATAAATCATTTAATTTCGATCACGGCATTTGTGCTGTCCATTGTTGAGGAAATCTATATTATACTTCCACTTTCCATAGTCAAATTCTAACCAATTTTTTAGATACTACACTTGAGCTATACCTTTGCAAATATCAAAATAATTCTACAAATTGGTTGATAAATTTCGTATATGTGATCTGACATACACAAAAATAAAATAAAGGTAAAAACGTTTTTCAAATTAAACGGTTTTCGGTGATTTAGTAAAACTCGAAAATTGTTATGCACAATTGGTAACTGGCAACAAACTAAAATAAAGTTGGGTGGCACATTGAGTAGTAGAGTAGTGTTATCCTCCCCTTCCAACGGTGCTTTCATCTCCTCTATGTTCTCTCTCAACTCATTCCAGCCGCCTATCTCTCTGTTCCACCTCCATCTCACCAACTCTACCACTCTTCCTCCTTCATAAGAACTTACCCTACCATGGTAGAGAAGTTTTCGTTTCAAAATTTATTTTTAAAATTGTAGCACTATAATATGCATAAATTTTAACTGTATTCATCGTTTATATGCCTCAGGTAAGAAGTGGCACCACCGACGGAAGATTCTGACAAAGTCGTTCCATTTCAACACACTCAGGCACTTTTGTAAAACGCTGTACGAAAATAGCAGACGCACAGTGGAGGAGCTCAACGAGCAAAAGGATAAGAACAAAATTGACGTAACGTACTACATGAAGAAATGTGCACTTTATGATATATGCGGTAAGTTTTAGGGATTTTTTCCCCTTTACACTTATTGCAAGAAATAAGATAATAAATATAGGATGTAAATTCAGCTAATTACCTATCTGAAAAAAAAATATAATTTAAACTTGGAACTGATGGAGACGGGAAATCTTGAAGTTAGCACTATTAATAATACAGTGAAACCAATTCAATTTTTGTGCGGAATAGATGAATGTTTGGTATGTGATGACAGGTCATATTTGAATAATGATAAACAGGTATGTTATCATCATAATCACTGCAAACTTCATGTGTATAACACCATAATTACTGCAAACCTCACTGAATCCACACCAGCGGCAACACATATTTGTAAAATTAATTTACTTTACAATATTAGACATTTTGTCAGATTACACTCAAAAACCAGTTTTTACAATGAATTATTAGAGGTAATATAAAACGCTACTAATTTCATAAAAGGTATTTTGAAACACTTTTAGAACTTTACCAAGAAAATCTTGAAATTTTACTTATGAAAAACCTATTATATTTGCAAGCTTTATGCCGCTTTACTTCATTGAGTTGTGTCTTTATAAAATAAAAATAAATTCGACGGAGACCAAGGAATTTCTTTAATAATTTTTAATCAATTGATAATTAAGTTTAAACAATAGTATGTGCCAACTGTGTTAGTAAGGTTCTGAAAAATTAAAAGATAATTTTTTTATTAATTTCTCCCCTTATCTTTCTTGGCAATATTCGAAAATTAGTCAATAATATGTAAAAAAACATTGATGAATGATAATATTGAAACTTATTTATTGAGTAATACGTTAAGTATAGAGCAAAACTTGAGCACACTGAATTTTGCATATAGATAGGGGTGCACTATCAAGTTCAGTTTTATCAAAAAGTAAATGTATGAATATAAAAAAAAATTATAATGTCGAATATTAAAGAGTAGTTAAATTATACGACTGAATTAGGCTATGCGAGTAGATTCGAAGAGAAAAGTAATAAAGAGAAACGTTTGGGAAGTCGAGAATTAAACTGGCTATTATGTAAGTTTATAAATAACACGTCATTAGCCGCACATATTATTATCCTTGCAGAAACATCAATGGGTACAAAACTAAGCGAAGACAAAACGGATGACGCGACCAAATACAAGTACGCTGTACAGGCGATCGGAAAAGTGGTGTTTTTGCGTTTCTGTAGAATTTGGTTACATCTGGACTTCGTCTTCAAAATATCACCCACAGGCAAGTTCCAGTCCAAGTTGCTGAATGCCCTTCATAACTTCACTGATAAAGTGATACGAGAACGAAGGGCTTATCGAGAGCAGTGCGGAGAGAGCGCCATGTCTGAGGATACGATAGAGGGTGACACGGGAGACTACGGTGGTAAGAAGCGTTATGCGATGTTGGATACGCTACTCAAAGCGGAGAAAGAAGGATTGATCGATCAGGCTGGCATACGGGAAGAAGTTGACACTTTTATGTTTGAGGTATGATGTTAACCTGAAATATTTGTAAAAAATGCTGAAAAACAATAGAGTGCAAAACTATAAAATTGTCATTTTGAGAAAGTTGCGTTTGGAAATGTATAACGATATACGAACAGTAAGTCTATGTCAAGAAGTTTTTGAATTTTGTTCAATATTGAACAGCTTTATAACGCGAAATTTTATTGAGTTACGTTCTTTGAAATAAGAACGCTAGATAATTAATTATTTTTGACAATTTTTGTGTGTTGACACTGCATTTATAACTTATTAGCATTCAAATATGAATGGCGAAAACTCCACCAAGCACAACCTAGCACAGTCAATATCGTGTATTCAATGGTATTAATAATAACGATTTAATTAATCAAGCTCTGTGTATGTCACGGATATATGACGATCAAAAGAAATTATTTGTTACTATGTTTTATGAATTGGTCATTGTATGCCAGTATGGCCATGATAAAAAAAATGTTTTTCTCCGAAACAGCTTGACGTACTCGCAGAGACTTGAAATTCGACACAGTGATAAAAAACATTTTACCCGCAAATAATTCAATAGCGAACACTAGAACATATTTATATGGAAATTTTCGGGAAGCAAATTAAGCGCCAAAAATATTTTGTTTAATTTCTTATACAGTGTCGGGTATCAACTGACAGGGTTAATGAAAAGCGTCGTCGTTTAGCCGAAACGACATTCACTTAATGATTTTTGCAGCATTCTACTTCTCGCTTTCATCGAAAGTAGAATAATGATATCATCTTAATGCAGGGCTAATAATACTTGGATTAGTTCTCCTCCTAATAACATCTGTGTATTACCGAATCGGTTATATTTTTAACCGACCTCCCCTTTTCGACATCGATGGATTCAAACTTTCGAGTCTTCATAGCGAGTGTACCCTGGGAGGTACAAGAACGTCATGTATTACAAATTGCTCCGCAATTATTTCCCATTTTTGGTGAAACATATTTTTTTCATCCTATGTATACTATTTGAATTATGTGTCGTAAAATTAATATCTTGCTTCTGCAAGTAAAATCGATTTCAGAAAGTCATCGACAGATTTATTATGTCTGGTATACGCATACACTCCTTATTTATCTTATTTTTGGAAAGAATTCAGTAATTTAATCGAAGATTATAATGATTTATCATTTTGGTGGAGCACTCATTTTTTTAAAATTTATCATGGTGGTAGAACAAGTTTTATCTATGATCTTAGAAGTACGATGAAATATTTTGAGAGGACATAAACAATTTAATTTATATTAAGTTTCAATTTTAGCAACATTACTGATTACGCGTGTAGAGCGGGTCATCGAGCGAGCATCAATAACATTTCTGTAATTTCTTATCGATTCAATAAGTTTTGCACGCATCCATTTATTGAAATATCACCGAATATGTCTTTTAAAATGAAATCCAGGTTTCATTATAGACCTCGCTGGCGAAATATTACACTTCAGTGGTAAGCAATGTGTATCCTTATAATTTTTCGACCATGGGTTTGAAAAATGTGAAAAAAATTCTAGACAGTAGCATTCGATTAGAACCTTAAAATAAAATTATTTTTATTTTATCCTCTTAACTACTTTACTTCTTTCACCTTTAATTAGATATAGTTCATGTTTAATTCCAGTCGGCTACACCAAAATGAACTTTTTTTTTCTTTTTATTATTTTATATTTATTTGTCAAGATTGTTGTAAGATCTTTTTCTGATTTCATATTTTTAAGCATATCTATCAAATTGAAGTGTCGATTGTATGTATATTTTTATATTTTCAACTTTATTAACCAAAATGTTGATCATTGTATTACAGGGCCATGATACAGTCACTTCAGGACTAACATTTTCCCTTTTTACTCTGGGGAATAACAGAGCGGAACAGGTGAGTTAAATTCATATATCTATTATGATATTAACAACGGGTAAAAATGAAAGTTTTTAGTACTGGCCATTTGTAACAATTGTAATAAAAAATTAATTAACATTTTTAAATTCTAACTAATCCATTGAAGTATTTTGCTTGAATTCGTCATTTGTTTCGTTTTTGAAAATTCGCAATTTCGCAATTGTGTATTCAAAAGAAGGTGAAATTTACCGCGAGGAAATTTTCTTTTGAACATTTAAATGGGACTAACCTTGTGGTCTCAATCAACAACCAAGTTACATTCGACTTTTATTGACATTTTATGATGGGCGTACCAATCTCACTAATGATTTGCGTTAGGGGCGCCTTATCCGAATCCAAAGATAACTTTAATGATGTGCGGCTCATGACAAAGACAGACAGAGAGTGAAATAAAGATAATTCTACATGAATATTCAGCTTTGTGCTAGGTGGATATCAATAACGTGTTTTGACGGAAGCTTAAGAATACCGTCGCATCGATTGGTGCCGCGAAATGTTAGAAAAACTCAATCGTCCCATGTGACAAACGCTGGGTATGCTGTCATGAACTTGAAACAAGAGGCAGTCTGTACAGTGGATATCTACCTTCTGACGAGTTGCTTCCGAAGACGAATAAAGGACAAGTGCTGGAAAAAGATGGTCGCTGTTCTTCGGACGGATGGGATATTATATAACAATTGTTCTGAATGAAAAAAGAGTTACCACAGACTGGCAAAAAAATGAGAGTAACGCTCCAAACCTACTTCATCATGACGATGTCTCTGTACACTAAACTTAACGAACAACCGAATATATGACTACGTCGGGTGTAGAAATTATGAATCATCCACCATACAGCTCGAGATCGCACCATGCGATTTCTATTTCTTTCCAAGAATATAACATAAACAGCTAGGAATACGATTCCCCCATGCCGAAGCAACGGTGACTACATTCGAAAAGGCTGTTGAAGACGTCCAAGTCAGAGTGTGTCGACTGCTTCCTTCAATAGTTCCCTGAAACGATGCACTGAGTGCCGGGGTGACTACTTTGAAAAACAATAAATGAATTACAAACTTGTCAGTGTCATGGAACCACCATTGTTGATATTTTAATAATTTTAAATGTCGTCAATCGTAGTTAAGCATTAAGTTAATATATTACTTTTTAAAATTGTATTATTGTAACGTAAAATTAATCGATTAAAGCATACATTCATTAAAACAAAAATCATGTGCATCCCAAGTAACAATTTTTCGTTACAATTACCTGCCTGTTACGTCATGTTTTATTAATTAAATATTGGCATAAAAGCTAACAGAATATATCTAACCTAACCTTCCGATTCGTTTCTTCAAAGTTTCTGTACACAGGATTCCACAGAGTATTAAAGCCTGTAATGTTTAATAAAATGGGCACCTATTTATATATATATATATATATATATATATATACTATAATAATAATAACTATAAACGTTTGAAACTTGGTTTTTTTTCGTATAATATTTAAGACCTGCTCTTAGTCTGAGATATTTTAGATTTTTTCAACTTGTAAACATTATCGAAGTAAGGTGGGGCAACATTTTTTCGCACCTCTTATGAGTAAATTTTAATGTAGCTGATAATTAAAATGAAAATAATTTTGGATGTATAAATATGGCCTCTTTAATAGTACATATCAAAATAGCGCATAATAAAAAAGTTAATATAATTATGAGGCAAGCTAGTATGACATAGGTATGAACGGGACAGCAAAATGGTAAGGCAAATCAGATGAAACCAGCGTCACCCTAAAATGACACAATTTAGACGGTCGTGTTACACTTGTTGAAACAGCGTGAAAAGAAAAAAAAATTATTTTAACACTATACATATCTCACTTTTACCTTTTAGATAATACAAAAGAAATATCCTGAAATTTTATATGCATTTACTTTTGGACTGAAATGTTATTTCCATACATTTTTGGTGGTTGCACTGTAATTAAAACTGTTTTCCATATTGAAAGGAGACATTTTAATGGATATTTTCGTGAAATAAAGCAATGACAACAGACAACCACACCCCAAGACTCACAATTCACATTAAGGACAAATAGCGCTCTTTTCTAATCTATATGCAATTTGCGTTTGTTTTTACGAAGTGGTGGAAATTTAAAAATTGTGTTCATCACGCCAATATCAATTTAACACGAGAAAATTTTCGTTCGATGGTTTTTATGACTTTGTTATGATCTCAATCTACAACAAAATAAAGAATGACTTAGAATATAATTTTGTAATGAGGCCCCTTAGCGCGCTTCTCTTTATGACTGATTGAAAAGTCAAGTGTTTTCGTTCTAACCTCAATGATGATTTGCTTGAGGAACGTCCCTAAACCATGACAACTGAAAAGAGAGTAACTTATCAGCACATTCGGGCAAATTTGTTACTCTTAAGCGTTTAAAAAACGACATTTAGTGGCTCCCTATGAAAGGATTTTTGGTACTCCTTAAGGAAATGAGTGTCTTCCGGAATTAAAATTATTTTGTATGTCCATCGTACATTCTATTAGTATGTAAAGTATAATCTCATTTGGTAAGACTTGGTTCATTATTTAATAATAAAAATAAAAATTAAGCAACAAATAAATAAACAAAATTATTTTCATCTTTATAAGTTCGGATAAATTACGTGTCTCAATAGAAGCCGAGCGGCTGACTATATTCCATGACGTAAATTATGAAAGCGAAGCGTTCTAGATATGATGCAGGTAATGTATTTGTAATAAGTTGTATAAGTGCTTTCACCACCTTGATGTCACGATATACACAGACCATCTTAAATTTTAGTATTTATTCTCACACAATTTGCGAATCATGAAACGTTTTTAATATGATCGCTAAAATAGAAAAAAAACATGAGCAGCGTTCAAAACGGAATTAAATGTGTGGTTTAGAAAATACATTGATTAGTAATATCTTAAACCTCATATTCCAGGTGTGACACATCATTTAACTATTTGTTGAAAACATGAAATACCTGTGTGACATTCTGCTTTACATCGAAATAATCTCTAAACACGCCTTTTTGTAGAAGACTACGTCCTTCCAGCAAACATAGAATGCTTCCTTTGCGTGTTGGACTTGCATCGACGTGCTGATCTCTGGCCCGAACCGGGAGTCTTCCGACCGGAGCGCTTCTTGCCGGATGCGCCACCCCGACACCCGTACGCTTACCTGCCATTCAGTGCCGGGCCCAGAAATTGCATTGGTAAATAAAGTTTACTTATTACTACTCGAATATAATACGGGTCTATATTTAAAACTATAAATTTCCCGCCTTTGGAAAAATAGATTTACGAGTTTTAGTATAAGCATCTAGAAGTATTAACGCCGAACATAATGTAGCCTAATTATTTGATATTTGGCTCGAAATATTGAAACCCGAAATTAAAGTAGTAAATCAATGGAAATTCTACTGGAACTACTGGGTTATAGTTACTTTAGTTATAACTTCGCAAAATCTGCTAACAGGCGACTACTGGCGGCTACTACTGTCGCTTTATTTCTGTATGTTGTTGATAACCAATTTTAGGTGAAGAGGAAATTAACTATATACTACCTTTGGCCCGTGACTTTTGATAATTATATAATTTCTAATAAAGAAATTGTTAAATAGTAGTTATAGAATTATAATTAATATTATTAATCACTGAAAATTATAAAATAAAATATGCTTTAAAAAACCGGCTTCAGAAAAAGTAGGTACTAAAAAGCAAAAAATAATTAACTCAAAATAAGTACCTACTTATTTGCAATAAATAACTAAGATACTTATTTTTGAAATCGGTGTGAGCAACGCCGATCAACTTAAACAAAAGTAAAATTTTAAATCATAAATACGCTCTTGATTTCTATTTCGTATCGCGAGTACATTAAAAAATAAGTAACTTAGTTATTTATTGCGAATAAGTAGGTATTTATTTTGAGTTAATTATTTTTTTGCTCTTCAGTACCTTCTTTTTTTGAAGCCAGTTTTTTTAAAACATATTTTATTATAAAACAGTTTTCTAATAAAATAACCTGGAAATATTTTTGCAATTTTTTTACTCTTTTTGAGGCATATAACGTTTGCCAAAACTACTCAATTAAGACGATTGTCACCATAATATACCAATCATAAAATTTATTTAAATATTTCAACATTTTTATAAATTGATCGAATAAAACAGACAAAAATAGTTAATGTTCATAAGTATTATAAATATTTTATAAGATATAAGAATGAATTGTTTATGGAATACATCTACATAATTTTTAATTTAATGTACATTTCATATTAATTTCATTATTTCTTTTTCAGAAATTGTCACTTGACAATGACCCCTCCTAATTATCAAGCCGTAAAAATTTTAAAAATAATTTTAGTGTAGGTAATATTCTTATGACGACAGTTTATTTGTGTTTACTCTAATCGATTTAAGTAACCATTTATTTTTATAGTATTCAGTAATATAAACATTTCACATTAGTTATTTCGTTGAAAACATTTTTGGTTAAAACATATTGGCAGGTGATAATCAAAATTGTTTACCAAAATTACATACGACGTCATTCCACCAAAACTATAATTCATATGTGGAAGCAATTGCCGCATTTGCTGAAAATACATTTTTCACAAATTTTCCAGGTCAGCGTTACGCGATGATTATACTGAAATCGGTCGTCGCCTCTATTCTACACCAGTTCATTCTGGAACCTGTGACCAAGTGTGAAGACCTGGTTTTCATCGCCGATTTCGTATTACGAACCAGGGATCCCGTTTACGTGAAACTGATACCGAGAACAGCATGATGAACTGATCGCTTTGTCGCTTGATTTTATTAAATTTGTGAGTGAAGTGATTTATGGATATGTGGGGGTGTGGGGTATTGTTTAAAATATCCGTTTATGGGGATGTTAATCTTTTATTCAAAATAATAAGTACTAAATTTTTACAGAAATGCTAAAACACAAAACAAAAAATTTATTCGGCCCTCATATTTCCCAAACTACTGAAATGAAAATAACATATTTTTTAGAAGTTTGTAGGAAAACCATAACAATGATTTTAAATTTCAAAGCTTTCGAGAAATACACTGTAACCTTACACAGGTCGATTCACGATTTATGCAAGTTTTAGAAGTTTTTAGAGTATTAAAAATTAAATCAACCAACAACTTTTCAATTTATTGTTTACATCGTTTCATTCGATAGGACCACTAAGAGTAGCAGTGAGTGCACTCTTCCTTAGACCTATCTTTTGCAGCGTTTTCGGAGGCAATTGCTGCTTCTTCCGCATCCGGGAATTGTATTCCTCGCATTATATCAAACGAAGTCCACCGTAACTTTGTTTTATTGATTTCAGACTACAAGGAAAGCCATAAAAATCATCGAACTATAAAAGCAAAATTAAAAAATTGAAAATAACCCACGACGGATGTAGTAACTGTAATAGAAAAATGATTAAATATTTTTTTTGAACCGCCCCCCCTCCGGCTTAAAGAAAGTAAGAATCTATTAATATAATTACAAAACCAAAAAAAGCCATAGGGGCTACCATCAAATAGGTTTTAGCATTATAGAAACTAATAGAGTTTCAGTTAGTCACGAACCGATAAAACTGAAAAATTTTAGGCAGGGAAAAACGACTGTCTGACTTTCAAAATTTTTAATAGTGTTTTTTATTATAGAATTTTTGGATATAAATGGAAACATTCGTTTGCAACAAAATGTTGCAGCACCCCCTGGTGAGCTAACACCATAACACCTCGCCGATTGGTTCCAAGTATTTTGCAGAAAACCGTATCTAAATCGGTCAAACTGTTTAGGAGGTAAATGGGAACATTCGCTCCCTGGTGAGTAGTCACCATAACAACTATTTAGCATCAACTATCACATTGGATGCACAACCATTAGCTGATGGAATTGTTTCTAATAAATTAACCTATCTAATATAAGCCTGTGGGAATGTTAAGTACCAAGGTTAAAATGAAGACTCGTCGAAATCATTTCAGCAGACAGCTGTTATGACAGAAACTGGAAGATAGCTACAGATTGCTTTAGGCTACAGGGCCAATCTCTGGCTAAACTGGATTAATATGGTGCATATGTTGTGAAATGTGATTATTAAGTTATTTCATAGCTTTCGATAATAAAACTTTCGGTATAAAGACACACATGTCGTGAAAAAATAACCGTAATTATATTATCATTTATTTCAAATTCCATTAATTATTGTAAAAATATAATAATAGGCTATTAACTTCTTAGTTTAGAAACATATGTCATACACTATGCATCCAGCAGTTTTTAATTACCATGATAGTTAAATGGATACAGCAAAAACGTCCAATGTGATACCATTGTCAATGAATCACAAACATTTTACAGAAAACCGTATCTAAATAGGTCAAACCGTTTTGGAGATAAACGGGAACATTGGATTGCGCACACAAACAAACATCTTAAACGCATATGCATACCTCCTCCTTTCCGTCCTGGGTAAACATTTTCCTGTTTTAAATTAACTTTGACGTGATACAATTGATAACATTTTTTTTTAATTTAAATTTATTTTTCACTTTTTTCTTACAAGTTCCAAGTTCACTTACGGTACTTTTCGTCTGGTTGTTCAATTTAATACATTTTTTTTCATTCTTTTGTCAATAATTTCTTAATCTTTAAAAGGTTTACAGATATCAAGTTATCGACTTTGGAGATTATTTCTATTAATGGACGGCCAGACAAAAATGTCAAAAATACTTAAACTTAGGTATTGTGTAAAAATATAAACAACTTTGTTCGTGTTTTAAATCACTGGGACAGCAATATTTTATTTAGAGATAAATTTTATTTTATTGTGGTCAGCTTTTTTTCATTTTCTATTTTAATTTTTGTTAGTGTTTCTGAACTATTATGTTCGCATGGTATATTCTTAAACGTTTAATATTCAATTTTAAGATTAAACCTGGGCCCTAGCATAAAGGAGAAAAATGATTTAATTATCTAATTTTATTTTATTATTCAACCAGTGGATGTTTGCCATGCATTTATCTGTATGAATTTAGGATATTTTACATTAATGAAGTTACTTTTAAGGAAAATACATAGTTACAATTGCTTATGCACGTCAATTATACGCAGCATACGAATAAGGAATACGCAGTCCACAACACGATAATTGTGTATTGGCCGGGTGCGAACCACAGAGTGGGGATAACGAAATCGACCGCAGCGCTCGCTGTAAGAGAAATGCAAATATCTGAAAGCGCCTGTCAAATATTGTCATAGATAATATAATTCACCTACGTGTATTGTCATGTTTACTTCCGGAACCAGTGCAGTTTAGCAAACATGCGAATTTCACCGATGTCTTAATGAAAGAATATATATATAAAAACGAAGTATTTTAAAAAAAGTAGGTCTTGGTAATTATTATTTCATTATGAATAATTGATTGGGTTAAAAACATTACAATATTACTTCCATTTCTGATAAAGCTGTTGACGCTAGGCGGCGCTGATTTCAAGTACCCAGTTAATACGCTCAGCCCAAAACTCTTAAAACCAACAATTTATTCTTCGCAAGTACGAAAGAGGCATTTATCGAGGAATGTCTTTTTGAGTTTATCTAAAGAAGGATAAAGGATTACAATAAATCTTCCTGAACAATTATACCGCTCATCTTTTATACAACCCTTAACCAAGTATAATAATTAATAACAGTTGCTTAGTAATTATTAGGTATTACTAATTTTAAGTGATCTATTATAATTTTGAACTATACCAAATAGCAATTTTAGACAAAACTGTTATCCGTTTTAGTAAAATATATTTCGGCATTTTGGAGAACACAGGTGTCACATTGATTTGCATGCCATCTACTATATAATTCATAATATCTCCATTATATTTTAAAATATAATTTAGTTGTTAGACTTAAACTATCTACATGCATATACATTTTTGCTTGCGGTATATTTCCGCAGAGCTGATTCCTCATTTTATTGAGCGTAATGTTGTTGATGTTTCGTGAAAAAACCATGAATGTGAAAAAATCACAACAGTTCCAAGATAATCGGATTCAAATGCTTTGTGAAGAGAACGAACGCCATATAATCAAAGATAAAGATCGAATTCAAAGTTTGAAACTAAAAAAAAATCCAATTTTTCCAATAAAATCTCATCAATGCCTTTATCATATAAAATATTATTAATCACAGCTAAATCAAAACTTTGAAAACTACCCGAAACATTTTTCCGATAATATCACCAACAACATCTGTCGACGATTTTCACTGTTGTGACATAATGTTCATTTTAAGTGTGATTCATCAAATTATTTTGTAATGGGAACAGAAAAATAAGATTTATTAAAATGAAAAATTTTAAATACTTAATTAATCTTTCTTTTTATTATTCAGAATAATAGCCCAATTATTATATTGCAAGTTTAAAGTGAGATTGATGTCATAAGCTTAAAATGAAATGGTATTTAGATTAATAAAAATGAGTTTGTATTTACTTTTAATTTCTTTTCCATATGATATATTTCAAAACATGGAATCAATGACGTCATATTAAATAATATAATTACAAGATGTAAGTACTTGATGAAGGACTATAAAGACATAACGGATTTATGTGAAATTCTTAAGAAAAAATAAGCAAAATCGGCACTGGGCACTTTGAAAATGTTAAAAACAAGTATTAGATGAAAGTGTAAACTGCTGAAAATAAATTATATTAAATTGTAGAACGAAACTATTCAAATTGGAAAATTGAAATGGAAGGCTTTTTCAAACCGCCAGTATACTTTACTAATATTTTTTTACTACTCTGCTGTTATTATTTTTAAGACGATAAATAGTAAAGAACCATTTTGTTATGACATTCAAATAGTGAGAATAAATTTGTAGAGAGGTACTCAATATTAAAAAGTTTAAAAAAAAAACAAGTTGTGTGGTTTTAGGAAACCACGATGAAAGTGAAACTTTTTTTCAGATTGTAGGCATTTAATTGAGAATTTTTCGAAAGCTACTTGATTTAGGATTTTAAAAGTAATATTAACTTAAGACGAGAAAAAGGAAATGATAATAGTAGACAAGATATATAACTATGAATGTTTATTTTACTCTGCGTACTAAAGTACAGAATACATAAATAAATACAATGTTCGGTATGATATATATATACATATTAAAAACGTAGATCTATATTTATATAAATCATTGAATTATTTTAAATTTCGATTATTTGATCACTAACTTCATCTTCGCTTTGAGTCTCACAGTTTATAAATGTAAATAATGTTTTGTGGTAACTAAAATAAGTAAACATTGACATGCATTCTATTTTTTCAATGTGTCTGGTAAAAACTGCATCGATCGTAGTACCATACCAACGCTGCACAGCTGATGAGAGCTATAGGTACCGCTATATTGGTTTCTTTACCCCCACTCCGCGGCCGACTGTAATGCGACATGCGATAGGTAAACGAAATATTCTGAGGCGATACAATAAAAGTTTCACTTTAAAAAATACTTCGACAAATTCGACAACTCAACAAATATCTAAACAGAAATTTTACTGGTTGAAATAGTATAGCACAAATTTTCTTAAATAAGCTTGGGATTTTTACGTGCACTGGAAAATTATTTTAAATAACAGATCAAAATCTTTTTCGTTCATTTTACTTGAAAAATTAAAGTTGAGGATTTTGTCTTGAATAAATAAAAAGTGAGTGATGTCCACTTAGTCCATTTACAGGTAAATATACTATGTAATAGGAAAAAGTGGTACGTACACATTCCCTGTCAACTCTTGAAGAAAAGGAAGCAGATAAGAGAAAAAATAACATGTTTTTTATTAATCTCTAAAAGAAACATTTACTGCAAATATAACTTTATGCAGATTTTCAAATAAAATATCAAGGATAATTTTGACAGAATGTAAGGAAAATTGGGGAAGCTATAATTTTATTCGGGGCTAGAAATACTTGTTGAAATGCATTTTCAGAAATACTAAACTTGTTTTAAAAGATAGTGAATAATATTCCCATTGAAAATTGAATATATTAAACATTTCATTTATTTATAATTGTATATATATTTTAAAACAATTAAAAAAAAGTAGAAAACTTGCTTTTTTTTAAACACTCAGAAAAGTCTCTTTGAAATCAATAAATAAAGAATTTAAAGACATGTCCTCGAATTAAAGAAAAGATGTATAAAATTGTTAATTAATTTCGAGAAAAAAGCGTTGTTAATTTTTGTAATCCAATTTGTAAAAAAAATTATGAGTGCGAGTAACCTTTACGCGGGGTTGAAGTAAAATTTATTTAACAGTTGTGGCAGGTATTATGTGGTCGATGGTGTAGTTTATTTTCAAAATAACAACTACCATTGTAGTATTTTGTAAAGTAACAACTAGCAACAGCAAATATTTTGATTTACGGTTAATTTACTCCCATCCAAACGGCGGGAATGATAATGTTTATCTCCAGAACTTATTATCAGACCATGTCCTGATGGATGGTTTAGTTACTTTGCAAAGGAACTAATACCAGTAGCCAATATTGAGCAACTAATTATTTTTTTCTAAAAGTAAATTTTCCAAAATCAAAATTTTATAAAAATATGAAATTATTTACTATGAGTATATTTAAAAATCTGGGTTTTGTATAAAATCTTTCATCAAAAACTCCATAGAGCAATATCCAAGGTAAAATTTATTTTTATGTTGTACTTTATTTTCGAGCAGCAAAAATATTATTTTGATCACACTTTCCAACAATGTTATGTCGATTATTTTTAAGATACGTAAAACATTAAAACAATTTATTTCAAATTCAAGTAGGACATCCTGTCCTGAAAATTTATAAGCAAGTTAGTAGATTAAATCAAAAATGATCTCTCAGTCTGACCCTGATATAATTCAATAATCACTACTTGCTAATTAAAAAATAATGAACATTTCTTTTACTTTAATTTTACTAGTTTAAATTTCAATTTCGTTTGGGTAACACCGATAGAGACTATATATATCAGCCCTTTACTAATTAAAATGTCTAATAATTCGTTGAGTACCTACGCATATTATTTTTCCTTCAATTAGTTTCATAAAAACAGTTTCTGAAGAGCTTCCGTGAGTATTTTTTTAGAACATAAAAAATGTATGCTATTAGGATCACTGGTTGTCGAGTTATACATATGGAGAAATATATAGATAAAAAACGATCTATGAAAAATATAGACCCTGTCATATAATTTATCTATAAATTAACAAAGTGGTACCACTGCTTTTCGAATTATACGTAAATTTACACGTGGACAAATAGAGAGATGTTGCCCATTATGATATGTAAGGCTTCAGATATTTTTCAGGATTCAGGATATATTTTTAAAATAATCTTTTCATGGCGTAGTGGGTTTCCCTGGTAAAGATGAGTTTGGGATGGAGAGGTAATTGTACCTCTCCATCCAAACTCGTTTATCAACATCGTCCACATCAATATCCCAAGCTCGTTTATAAGTATCGTCAACAGTTTATGTTCAGGAGCCCTCATAACATTACCTTAGATCTCGACGATAACAACATATTACAATATAGAAAAAAAAACAATTATAAGCGGGATTATAAGCGGGATTCAAACAAGTAAATGCAGTTCTTTTCATTTGTTCAAAAACGGATACCTGTATTATTATTATTAGTATAGTATTTATTAAACTGACGTGCCTAACCCTGTAAGCCAGCTGCCAGGTATGTCGTTCAGCCGAAGTCTCTCTTCCACCTCGCGTGAACAAAACACAAACGAACATAACGCCCCAGTTTCCCTTTGTTTTCCTTATTTATTACACCGAATATGTATTAATCGATTCAAAGATAAAGCTCCTTTTTATGCTTTTTTTGCTGTTTGCTAAACCTTTTTTTTCTGCTCATCCCTTTCATTTTTACATGTGAAATACATTCTCTTAACTTCTGATGTATTATGTCTTTTTATATGTTTTATCTTATGTTATTATATTTTTTATTATTTTGTTATAATTGTTATTATGCCAAAACGAGGAGTTGTGTCATTTGACATAATAATTGAAATAGAAAATATTAAGGTAAAATTAGAAGAGAAAAGAATTAAATTAATGTTAGTTTAATCATGTCTACTTTTTTAAACTTTTTATCCTATAATATGTGTATTTAATATATATTAGTTATATTAGGTTATGCTTGGAGTAATTTGAAATTCATATGCCAATATATTTTTTACATCGGTGGTGGCTCTTTAGTTCATGAAATGTTGTTTGTGGCAGTTTCCCAATCACATTTTTTGCAAGGTGGTTAGGATGTTTTGATTCTGCTACTTCATTTTGAACTGTTTTAATTTGTAAGTCATGATGTGGTCAATCGTTTTTAATGTACTCCGGTACGTCAGTTGCCAAGCCCAGAACTTTTGATTGGAAACATTGAAGAATGTCTAGAATACAGTTGAAGGCAGTGCCCTAGAACTGCAGTATGTATGTCCATATTGGTTTAAGCATGCGCTTGTAGAGTAGGAGCTTATTTTCCAGTGTAGGTTGCGATTTTTGTCCCATGAGATAATAAAGTTTGCTTAGCAGTTGACCTAGATCGTTTTTTTTGTCAAGTTAAATATCGATCCAGATATTACACCAAGTATCTGATGAACTCAGATTGTGGGATTTTTGTTTGGTTAAGAACTACTTTAGGGCACATTTCTGTTTTCAGAGTTAAAGTGAGGTTGATATATTTTGATTCATTGGCTTTTATTCGCTAGTTCTTTAACCATTAAAAAATTTAATTAAGGCTGTTTTGGTTTTTACTAGTGTTGCCTGCAAGGACGGTTGTATCATGGGTGAATATTCCGTTGAGAACATTTTGGATATCGTCGAGATCTAAGGTCATCATGCATCACACTGCCCTCGAGTACACTCACTTTTATCACCAAGTCACTGCACTTTGCATGAAAGTAAATTTGAAGTAGTTATTTGGTAGATTTTTGTATAATTTATATAGTAAGCAGTCATGCCATACCTGATAGAAAGCCCGAGGTATGTCCAAAAAATCCACCGAGATATACTGCTTGCATTCGAAGGCCTAGTTTTTAAGGTTCACTAATTTGTGCACTTGTTCGATAGTACGATGAGCTTTGAATCCAAAGTTATGTTCAGGGTTCATTTCGGTATCCTCAATAAGAAGTGCTAAGCGGTTCGGGAAGATAATTTTGAGAACTTTGGTAGGTTTCAGCAAGAGACTGATAAGGTAATAGGATTTTACATTTGTGGGGTCCTCTCCCTGTTCTGGTATATTTATTATTTCAGCCACTTTCCACTGAGGCTGTTTTTTCAGAAGGTTGCATTATATATTTGTGTTACAAAATTGACAGCTATATCGAATGGGTAGCTCTTTTGAAATTTTGGCTGTGATAAGGTCATATCCGAAGGTTTTATATATATTTAACTTTTTGATCGCCCGTGAAACTTTAGATTTTGTAAATATTTTAATAGGCATACTAGTTGATGTGGTTGGTTTAAATAGTTTGTGACTTCCTTCACTTTCATAGAGCTGAGATCGATGTTCACAGTGAAAATATTAGATAAGTGTGTAGCAATGGTTTCAGCTTTATCAGAGCTTTCCTTTGCCCATCTGCATTCATCTTACTTTATAGGGGGGGGGGGGGGGGATGGTGTGTTTTTGGCCTTTTAAATTATTTTGTATGTTTCCCGGGTTAGTAATCAGTGGTTTGTATAGCGTCAAGGTTTACAAGATAATTTTCCATTCCACTGTTTCTGTTTAGAGCAGGGGCGTCTTTATGCTTTGAGGTTAACTGATTAAACTTTTTTGTGTCCCGAATACTATTTGACCGCTTTTCATTTATTAATTCATATATTATATATTTTTTTGGATACAAATAGGTTTCACATTTGAATTCTGTTTGGATCGGCGTTGTCATCCGTACAGCTTGATGTGCTTGAATTAAGAATATGACAGCTTATATAATGTCATCGTGATATTTTACAATCTTGAATTTTCTATCAATTCTCGAAATAGTTTCCAGTGGATCTCTTTTCTGTGCAGAAAAGACCCACTGACCACTGTTTAAACTATTAGTTACGCTAATAAGCCACTCTTAGTTATGCTAATAAGTAAATTATTAGCAATTGGGCTAGTGCCGGATGCTTCTATAATCATCTCAGATAAACTAGTGAGGACTCGGTAGACTAGTCACTACTCACGATTCATGTGCAATTCCATAAAAGAACTCTCTAGAACCGAAATATAATTGTTTTAGAAAACTCGAAAATGTCCCGTATCTACAAGGTAAAAGCGTCTAGAACATTCAAATCTTTACTCATATTGTACAATATATTAACTTTTTAGAATTTTCTAAAATTTACTGGTTTTGGTGGACCCTCTACTGCTTCATTTCTATCATTTTCCCAAAACTCATAAAAAAATGTGAAGATTAGATCTAACGTTGGAAATTTGCGTCGCGGCTGAGTTCCAACCCTAAATTCGGAGTGATAAAAATAAAAAGAAAAGTAACGTATTTTCTTGTGTTCTATTTATTAAAGTACATATAATTTTTTTACAGACTTAATAGAATTAAAATTAAACTTTAATAAAAGAGTCAGAATCTTAATGACGGGGAAGTACTTGATGGATTGACAGCAAATTATCAATATTTAGCTTCAGTTTTGTAAGGAATAACCGTAAATATCTCCGTTCTGTGATGTTCAATCTGCTCTCTGACACTAAAACTTTTTTCGACAAGGTGTAACGAGGGAAACGCTATTAAGTCTTCTCGCAATTTCCCACAGCCCAGGATATTTTTCGGATATTTAGCCTTTTTTAAATTTCACCTTCAGCTCCTCATTGGTGCTAAGCTCAAGTAGCTCTTCTTGTAATACCACATTCGCCACTTCCGTTTCATCAAATGGATTTATGATCCATGGTGTTATTTCCATCGTCAGAATATCTGCAAATCTGTTTTTGAAGTCATCATGCGGGACATTTAAATGTTGAACGTATGTCTGAATATCCTCATCAAGACATTCTGCCTGTGACATGTTTGGAAACTGAGAGAATTCACGCCGACTAATATAAAAAAATATCTTTTGTTCTAAATAAATATCTTTTGTTTTTATTAAATTTAGGCTGTCCCCTTGTAATGCAATGTCTGCTTTCAATTTGATCAAGTTTTCTTTTAAATATGGATTTTAACTTTCCAGAAACTCTAAAACTGATTCAAAAAGTGAGTAAAATCTTGTGAAACATGCACTTTTCGTCAACCAGCGTACTTCAATATGTAGGAGCAATCATTGGAAGTCTTCATCATTTTCGTCGCCCAATTGTGCAAATAAATGGCTATTCAACGCATTGCTTCTTATTTTGTTAACTACTTTAAACACAAATTGAAGCGATTGGTCCAATCTATCACTCGAATTTTTCGTTACCAGGTGTTGTCGGTATAATGCTTTTAAGATGGCTTATAAACCCACGATATCTGTTGCTACCAAAATAATGTTTGTAAATGTAATCGATTTTTCCTTAAAAATCATTCAGGACATTAAATATTAATTCGCCTTTAGCGTCCGTCTCTAAAGTTTTCGCGAATAGCAGCTCTTCACGAATTTCTTCATAACGTAACATAAATCGAACATATGCCAATAATATTGCTTCATTACCAGGTAAAGTTGACTCGTCCAGTTGAATAAAAAAATTAGTTGTTTGCAAATAATTACACAAGAAGCTTTCAATATCAGAGCTCATTTCATCAATACGTCTTTGTACAGTGATGTTACTGGGGAATTCTTTTGAGTACATCAAAGGGAGGATTGGGCAGAACAGTTTTTAAAATCTCTTCAACAGCAGGTAAAATTAACTGTTCTCCAATGGTGTGCGGTTTTCCAGATTTCGCTGTAAGCAATGAGATATTGTGAGATGCCCGCAAGCCATCATCGTTACTTTGAGCCGTTGAAGCGAACATACAATGCACTGTGGATCTCTTTTCATATTTTTCCTTCAATCTTTGAAAATATTTTAAATCTTTTCCTATTTCATCAGGATGATACCTTTTTAGACGATTTTCGAGGTTCGATGGTTTCATAGAGTCATTGCTCAAAACTTTGTTGCATACAAGACATATGGGCAATCGTCTGTCTGCCTTTAATGGAAGAAAACCAAATTTGAAATAATCAGCGCTGTACTGTCGACATTTCTTCTTATATTCAGCCATGTTTCGTATCAGTTACCTACCTGTAAAGAAAAAAAATTTTGTTTTAGTAATCATAATGCGATTTTAACAGGGTATGGATATTTTAACAGAATAGAATAGGATTCATTAGTTATTGCAATGAAAACAATCAAAATGCTGGCGGAAAAACTGATTTTAATTACTAAAAGCAATAAACTGCTAAGACCCATAGAGTGGTTTTCACAATACGGCTGAAACTATTTTAATGTAATATAAAACATTTTTTGATTAATTATATTTTAATATATTTCTGTAAATTCGACAGAAAATACTTTTAAAAAATATTCTGACACCAAAATTTTGCGATTTTAATGATTTATTTATTACTTTGATGTACGTTACGAGTGGTAGATAAAGACACGCACAATTTATGAAAATATTTTTAGTCAGTTAGCATTAGCAACTACGAGGGCATTGAAATATGTACAAACATTCAGGTCAATCATATATATATCCTTTGATGAATCACCACAGTCGGGTAAATAAATAATTTTATAATAAAAAGTACTAAAAGTTCGGTCTTTCTCGGCTTTCTATTTTTTTATAGAAGTATTAAATAATGGCCCTGTTCAGTATTTAATTTTTATTACGTACCTACTACACGCAAACATTACACATATAATATTATTACAATATAAAATAAAAGTATGTATAATAAATAGGCAGGTACTTACTTTTTCCGGCACTGGCAAACACTGGCATCGATTCACTCACACTTTTCTTTTCAAAATTCCGGAAACAAATGAGTAACGTCCGTCCTTGGCATTCGTATTTATATTGTTGAAGAATTAGACAAGTTCACGCAAGATTGCAAGCATAGCACAAGTCGTATTTCGTTCCTATGCACATCTGACAAGCGTTGCGGGCGGGCGGGCGTTGCTTTTCAAGTGTCGACACGCGTTGTACTGAATATCGAATTTGCAAGTTTTTATAAGTAACAGTCGCTGACCTTCTTAAAATATTATCTGCCTACATCGGTAGGTAAAGCCAAGCAAACATTTTTGTTCTTTATTATCGAAACCAGATAAATTTTCGTGGACCTCCACTTACAATTTGTGAACCCCCATTTTTTTTCACTCCAACATAGGCCCCCGTCTAGTCTCCCGTGGACCCCTGGGGTTCCACCTGGACCACTTTGGGAATCACTGTTTTAAATACTTTTATATACCGGAACATTTATTATTTACCTATAACATATCGTGTCTAGGGATTCCAAACGATTTATCGATGCTTTTATGAACGATACGTCGTTGATAAATTACTGACAAAGGTATCGAAACACCGACATCGTTCATTCATTCCATTCGTGGATACTCTGCTGTCGACGCATGTGAGCATTGTTGTGACGAGTCGCGTAACATATTTAAATTGCGGTAAACTACTTTTTTCTCTGTTTTTATGTGATTGTTATTAAGTGAGTAAAGGATTATGTTTTTAATATGCATAGCTGTTAATTATTTTAATTGTCTTAAATTGAGTTATATGCAATAGTCACTGCGTATAAACGATCCACCGCTGCCTTGCCATGCTCGCTGCCATGACACTTTCCACGTATATGTGAGGTGATGTATGTGGGGGTAAATAGGGATGCCAGCGTATGAAATATTACAGAGTAGTCGGGGAAAATTGATACTTATTTGTCGAAGATTATAATGAATTGACTTAATTTAGCAATACTTTTATTGGTTTTTACAATTTTTTAACGCGATTACCAAAAATATAACTCTCCATATCCAAATTGTTTTGTGTTTTTTTTTAAATATTCTAATGAAAATTTGTTGATGACTTTCTTTGCTTCAAATATTATCGCGATTAATACTGCAAGCCATTATAAAATCTTTTTTTCTTTTCTTCGCCTAATTTAAATACATCCAATAAAAAAGGAGCAGTTTCTTCAGACGCAGCCCAGCTGGTGGCAATGTTTAACTAATATTATCTATTCTTTTGTCAAATGAGTTGATATTTTTATTTAATGTGTCGACAATAATGTTGTCTAAGAATTTTTATTTTACCCTTTTTATATCTGAATTTCGACGTACTCAATGATTGATTGCTTCAGAGTTTCTGAGTACAGGGAAACCTCGGATAAAAACTAATTATCGACACGTCGAATGTAGCCTCGATACGCTCCTATTTTAAATAATTTCTACTGTTAAAAGTTTAAATTAAGGTTCTCGTTAAACAATACATTTTTGACTGCAGCCTTCAGCGTCAGGAATGCAGTAACAAATATAATTTTATTTTAAGAATATTAAATTTTGTTCTACGCACTTCTACTAACCTGCTTAGACGTGGCATACATTCAAATATAATTATTTTAAAAAGTATAGTCTATAATAAGGCTATAATTTGAAGCTATTACTCGATGGGTGTAGTAATGGTTCAAACACATGTAATAAACCTTTCGTGCTCGGATATTGTAACAGGACATAATGCCACTCAACATTTTTTTTATGTGACTTTATAATTTTGGTAGTAATTTTAAGCTATTACTTCATGGGCTCAATTCTATTCAAAAATTGAATGGGAATGGGGGTATAAAAGTTATTTAACAACTTCCACCAGACAAAATATTACTTTTTCCACTGTCACTTTTAAGAACATTTATTCTGTTACCTTATCGACTCGTATTTTTACGGCCAGCTCTTGGACTAACTGAATTAATGAATATTTTCTTTTTAATTCACCAAAAAACATGCAAATACTGTTAAACATTTGAAACGGTCTTTAGGCAGTTCTGATGATGATGAGGAGGTCGGAAGATGATTCTAGTCCCAGGTGTCGATTACTGGATGTAGTGAATCAGTGGAATGACTCGCCCTTTTATAGGACACAACATGACTCCAACCGAAAGAGAACGAAACACCCAAACTGAGACAGAGCGCGGCGGTAGGGACGGAACATCGCGACCACATTTGACTCTGCCCTCAGCTTGCCGCCGACCACCGTGGGAAGCGGGAATCGCAGCTATACATTTATTTAGTTATAATAAAGTAGTAAAATTATAGTAGTTACGTCTACGTTCTGAAATAAAAACAGAACGTAATCAGTTTCACACGTATTTTGATAGCCCTAGGAAGACGACGCTATCGATAAAATCAATGCTATTGAATTGACTACTTAAACTAATGTTTTAATGAAAAACACACACAAAAACAGGTAATTTTGTTACATTTTTTTTAGGAGCTTAATAGAATTTTGGTGGATATTAATATATTTATATATATATATATATATATATATATATATATATATATATATATATCTATACAACTTATAAACATGGTTTATGTATGAGAACTAGATACCAAGAACATCTTTATTTTTGATGATTTGCGATATTAAGTTGTTTAACATTCTCTTTTTATCAGCTCTCCGAAAAATTAATAGCGTAATATAACCTGAATGATACTATTAACGTTTAAGAACTGGACTCCAGATAGCAAATCTGAGCTTTGTTTAATAAGTTTTGAAGAGAAAAATAACAAAAAACCCTTCTTACGTAACACTAGTCAATTGTTACACTCGTAACACTAGTCAACTGCTACACGATACTCCGGCTGAAGTTTCCAGGGACTCCGCTGTATTGGCGAGTGTAAGTATTTTTTTGTAATGTTTCACTATACAAAAAAGTTAAATGAACGTTTGGTTTATAATAATATCAGCACACTACATGGTAACGTTTAACGGAAGATATGTCATCTAAGCGTGTTTCAAATGTTATTAAAATATTAAATTTCTGTAAAAATAACAGGACAAAATGGTAACAAAAGCCGGGCAGAACAGTTGAATTAGTGGCACGACAGCATATACTATATGTTATCTGTAGGTTGGCTAATATGAAAGTTCCTGACACTTGAAAAATAAATTAGTGGCGATCTCTCTTCAACAAGAATTAAGAGAAAATAAACAATGAAATTGTATGTGTGTAAAGAAAAAAAAAACTTTTTTCTGGCGTAAGCTGTATTACATTTTGCGCGGGCAATAGTAAAAACAAAATGTTGCGGACGTCAGTGAGACCTATATTAATGTAAACTATGAATAAACTAATAATTTTTTGTCATTGCTTTGTTAATAATACTAATTTACTAAGTTTTCCCCCAAATCCTTTTTTATTAATTTTTTCACTGGTGATTTTTGCACCCAGTAAATATTTTGATTTTAAGATTTTTCCTTTATTGTTGTCAAAATTTATAGTTTCTAAATTCACTGAATTTAGAAACTATAATATATATTATAGTTTCTAAATTCAGTGAATTTAGAAACTATAAATATTCAGTGAATTTAGAATTTACTCCTTTCACTACTCATAGTATGCGTTCATGTTTATTGCACGAGTTCAAGTTTGGTACCACTGCATCACAGGTGTGTCGAAAAATGTTTATGAAATCCGGTGAAGACGCAATAAAGGAGTGAATGAGACGCAATAAAGGAAAGAATGAATTAGTATCAAAATTTCTTTTCCTACGATGAAAGTCTTGAGAATGTATCCTGATCTGAAATTAATTATGTGCGGCAGATTTTAGGACTGCTATTACTTTTCATATAAGTAAGGAAATCAAAAATCACATGTGGATGAGCTGAGAAAGGCGTACCTGAAACATAAAGCAGAACGTGAAATGGGTAAATTTAACTAATTATTATTTGCACTACTCACATTAATTGATTCAAAACAGTACCTTTTTTGACCGCGTTTTAAGACGTGACGAAAAATGTATCATGTGATTGAGAAAGCGCGACTGACCCCGAGATAAATGTTACAGTGTGTGGTGGTATTCTGAAGGAACATTATTTAACTTAGCATTATGCATTTTTAAAAGTAGAAAAAAACTATTAACTTAATGGAGGTTGGGTTGGGAGATTTGCCCCATGTACTCCATTCACCGAATCTTTTAACAACTGATTTTTCTACTTGTTTCTTGAACTGCGTATGAAAAAGAGTTCAGATGCGAGAACTAAAACAATTTTTTTTCACCACTGGCATTACTGACCTCTTCATTTTACATTTAAAAAACGGGAAAAACTATGTACGTCTGTAATTTTAATGTGAAAGGTCTGTATTTTTCATTTGAAAGGATCAGTGGTATCGCACGAGGCCTTAACTAGCAAACATAACGTTCTTAAAACCTGGATTTTCATCAGATAAAGCAATAGGTGTTCTAAATCAAACAGCATACGCGTCTTGTTTCGGTATGCCCGTTTTGATACCCTTTTCGTTCCATGTATGAAATTTGAAGATTCATTAAAATTAAATATAAATTATCGTTGAACAACTTTCTGTAGTTACATTATTTTCAATAACACAAAAATATGACTTATATTATTTTAAGGTTCCTATGTATCATCAGGTTTCATTCGTTATTCTAACTATATTTTTCTCAATGTGTTATGTTCTTATAGCTACCAATAAATTTTAAAATTTGTGTTTTGATTGTAAAATAGCTACAAGAATGATCATTTATACAAAAATATAAATAAGCAATACTTATTTATTAATTAATTTCAAGGTAATTATAAAATTAAATAATTAAAAATTGTTTTCTGTTTCGATGTTTTAAGACAATTAGATTTCTTATATTTATTTTAATTAACGGCTCTCTTTAATCTTCGTAACTTTAGTTATTTTAGACTCTTTCTTCCATTCCGGTGGAAACTTCGATCAAACTTTTAAGCACGTAACACACTTATAAATTTGTCGTAAATTATCTTCAAAAATGGAAACGTATCTTCATTTCTTATATATTCACGTTACCTCTAATAGGAGAGAGCTTAAAACATAAGGTCCAGTGGAAGACAAATTATTTATTTCCCTTTTTTTAATTTTTACGCGTTTCTTCCAAATTCTCACTTAACCAATTATTCTGAACGATTCATTAGATTATTCCCTACCTCTATTATCTTCTTGAATATAGTTTAATTAATGGTCATTTTTTTTTTCTTTTTGCAAACATCGACTTTAATCGTTCTAATCGTCTTAAATTCATTTTCGTAAAGAGCTTCTATTATATTTTATAGACTCTTACGTTATAGACTATTACGTCTTAATATCGATATTAGATTTTCGTCTTAATATAGATTTTCGTCTTAATAGACAAAAGTGAGAAAAAAGAAAATTAGTGCTATACATAAATTTTAAAAAGGTTAGTTGACTACTCCTACATTTGTTGTTTCTGTAAAATATCGAGAAAATATAGGTTAATTAAAAACCAGCCATGAAAAAGTTATAAACATTTATTAAAAATTTGCGAATTACAGATTTATAAATTTAATGGTTGGAATAGAGTGGGATTAGCTCGCTATCTCATTCGCTCTCATCGAAAAAGTTAAATTACGAACATTACTAAAAATTACGTCACGGTTCACTATTACATATAAGTTTTAATGTTTATATATCGATCAATTTTTAAGACATCCTACATTTTTTTCACTCCTTGTTAGTTTATATCTCGAAATTGACAAATTCTCTATTACTAAATAAAGAAAAACGTGGTCAAATACTTTATCGTTTAAATACACGGATGACTTTTAACAATGGTTCCAGATAATAATTCTCCATCGGGAAAACTATCCAAAATTATATAAGTAGCTTTGGAATATAAATAAAAATATGTAAAATACATAATTTACATAATGCTTATCATTGTCACTCTTTCGTCATTGTGCAACAAATGATAAAATATTCATATTTCAAAATCTAAAACGAAGACAGATAATTTTATTCCACCACCCCTGAACTCGTTCCTAAAATAACCAATTATTAACATTCTTTAAAGGTTTTTTGAAGAGATTATTTAATTGTACAGTTGCCTTTTTATTAGTCATTGTAGTATAAATTTGACAGGAACGTAAAATAGAAAATATCTTTATTGCTACATAGAATATCAATAAAAACCATTTGGTAGACGTTAGTTTATTTTACACAGGCGTATGTTTTTGGTGACTTAAACTCATTTCAGTTTCGAAATCGAATAGTACATTTGCTTATATAATTTGCCACGTCCTTATTTTATCATTCATTGATTTTTTTAACCATTCAAGAAAAAAAAACTCGCGGCGATTAACGGCGACATCGAAATGAAGTGCCCACTTGTTCCGACTCTCCTTAAACTTTGCCAAAATGCATTTTGTACATTTCCTTTAGTAAATTATTGTGTTCACATATCCGGTTTCCACTGCGTGCCCGCAAAATAAGCTAGTATATAATGGCGCGCTTCACGATTGCGCGAGCAACAACATCGATAGCGCGGACGCGATGGCGTTTTCCAATTAGAGTTGATCGTTATCAAATTACTGCTATTCGTACTGGGCTGCCATTCCATCTCCTGCATCATTCGGATTCACACGTGCTGTAAACGGAAACCGACTAAAGCATCTAATAATTTATTTTTATTTAAACATTCGTGAATAGTTCTCTTAAAATATATTTCAAAATGGTCATCGTTTGTGTTATTGTTTTTTTGTTTTTCGAAACAGTAGAGCGGGAGTGCTGTTCGATAAGTTGCCAGGACCTAAACAGCTACCTTTGATAGGCAATTTACATGAAATGACCCTGGATCGAGGTGGGTTTTCTGTGATGTTAAATACTGAAAATAATAATAATTGTTGTGTTCATAATAGCAAATACATTCTTAAGCATATTTAAGCATAGCATATTTAAGGTCAAAAAAGGTTTGAATTTTGTTTTTCAATTCAATAAATAAACAAATGATCAAATATCGTTACCAAAATATTTATAGTTTAAATAACTTCCAGAAAATAATTAGTAGTTATATTTACGGTATAAAATTTTGTAGTTTATAACTTTGCTTGATTTTATTTCGTATGTTAATTGAGTAGGTAAATGATGAAACATAATTAGCATTTTGCCCAAGAATTCTTTGAGTGTAAAGATTTTTGTACCAAACGAGGAACCGATGAGACTTCTTTGTCCGCGTGACTGTATGTTATTACACGCTGTTTTTCTTAGAAAATAATATGTTATCTGCATGAAAACTATTATAGTTATACAAGTCGTTTGCCCGCACTTAATCCATATCAAAATATATTTTTTCACTAATTCATATCAAAATGTAAGTATTTTTGACGAAGTTAAAAAGTGGAAAAAAATTATTTTCCTCAACCAGGTCGATTGAAACGTCTTATGAAAACGTCTTAGAAAATTGTTTATAATTTATCTTTCGTAGTTTTGTGTATATTAGCAAATTATTATTTCCCTCATTTTTATTTTTGAATTGGAGAGTTAAAATATTACAGGAAAAATAACACTACTATGTACCTGAAAGAAATAGTTTTTCTCGAGAAAAATATTAGCCCTGTAAAAATCTCAACAGATTTACTAGGCATAAACCACTATTGTCTCTGATTACATTATTGTTATTGAATTAACCTTTCAATTAAAATTCTTAAAGTTTGTCACTACAAAATCTTATATCTTAATTAATTATCCCGTATGTGGAACCTTCGGTTCAAGAATCTGCCTTACGTTTGGTCAACTTTACGTCTGGACACTCAGCTACATGAAAGACCGAATACCCAATTACCTCGGGTGTAGAAATTAAGGATCATTCATCATATAGCTCTGATCTCGGACCACACGATTTTTTTTATTCTGAATAATAAATAATAAACTCCGTGATGTAGTATTATATTCACTTTCTATAAGTTCTTTACCACGACCTAGGTTTCATTGTTTTACAACATCTTCAGGTGGGCTATTAACAAAGATCTTTGTAAAGAATTTAAAGAAAGTAGAAATAATACTATATCACGCAGTTTCATTTAATTGTAAATATTTAATTTCTACAAAATTAACGCCAAATATATTCAATATTTAAAAAATAAACTGCTAGGAATACGATGCTCGGACGCCGAAGAAGCGGTAACTGCCTTTGAAAAAGTCTTGGGAGAGAAGTCCCAAGAGGAGGGGGCAGACTGATTCCCTTAATAATTACATAGAATGAAATGATGCACAACGTGCCGGAAAGGCTGTCTTGAAAAATAATAAATTACAAACTTGGTATTTGGTTCCATTTTTGATAATCTAAAAATATTCCGGTCCGTTATTTCGAGGTCCCTTTCTGGTACCTTTTGCACTAGAAAGCTATGTCAAAAAAAATATATATTGCAAATGATTTACACATAGTTCATTCGATCAACATTCTATGCAAAAACCTACTGTACAATTTATCATGCACCTGCAAGAAAATGCTAACAATGTATAATTTCACGTTGGGAAAAGCAACAGACAGCCAAAACAAACATGCAATGCAAATATAGCGTCATGGGCATGAATTCGGTACTACTCAGCAGTATTTCCATTAAAATATTCTTTTTGTCTTGCATCGATTAAATTTACCGGAAATTAATATCTACCTTCCAATTTCAATTGTCAATAAGAGATCGTCTATAATAATTTTTGTTTTATATTATAAAATACTGTCTCTAATAAATTCTGCACTGACGAACGGATATTTGTCTTTTCGTTCTCTATCTGTCCCTTCTTTCGTTTTTTGTCTATCTGGATCTAGCAGATCGTTCTGTTATCGCAAACTCGTGGTTTTTAAAATTATAGAATCATTCTTGTAATATTTAAGGTTGAGAGAAGTCATTACTCTGGTTGTGTATTTTAGTAGTGACCGCAACTTAGTGCAGTGTAAACAAGCAACATTACATTTGTGGCAGGAAGAGCGCGAACTTAGTTCGCACGCGAACGAGAACTTTTTTGCAGGCCGCGTAAACTTTAGGTTTAAAAATATAACTTTGAAAGTGCAAATGTACTGAAAGTGATTGACACTTCTTTGTTTCTAGTACTCGCTGAGATATGGTAGACGTTACCGCCCACGCATTCGATTTTAAATAGGCAATACAAAATCATGAAAAAATATTTTTCTATTCTTCCGATTCAAATGAATGATATTACAAAACGAAAAAAATTTAGTACTTTATTCACGCCCTCAAATATTATAAGAAAATTAGCTAGTCCAACATATTTAGTTTGATAAGTTGTATAACTATGTCAAATTCAAGTTTTGTACGTTGTATGGTTTTTGATAGAATCGGCTGTGACAGACGTAAAGGTAAACACGTAAGTGATTTTATAAGGGTTCCATTTTTCATTTTGAGGTACGAAACTCGAAAAATGGTAAATTAAACTCCAGATAACATTTGCCTCTGTAGAAAAAAGATTAAAATCTCCATCCTAAAAGATTCGTACAATGATACACTCATTGCGATGCATGAAAAAAAAACGTTTCGCCCAATCTAAACACACCTTAATTTTTAAAATATTTTGCTATATATTGGTAAAGATCACTTATTTTGTCAAGCTTTGTTAAGTAGGATCTATAAGTATAAATTACAATTTGGTAAGCGACTGGTAAAAGAATGCTCAATGAAATGGTGTGTTAACCAATGAAATAGGATTTTCAAATCCAAGTCTTATGAAAGAACGATTTGTATTATCTGGTCCAAACTAATTTAATGTACGTTTTTGTTTTAGTTATGGGCAAATTGAACTATTCATCGCATTTCAATAACAGAATTTTTATTTAATATGGCTTTTGTCGTCATTTGTGAGAATGCAGTATGTTTTTGTAAGTATTTGTTAAATTACCAAATATTAAGAATAAATATATACTGATAACTCAATGAATTAAAGCAGTCACTAACTTATATCATTTAGTCCAAACTAATTCAATGCACATATATTCTAGCTGTAGGTAAAGGGAATCATATCACTAGTCAGATTGAATTTCAGTAAAGGAATTTTTGAATAATCATTAAATGACATTTAATTTATTTGTGAATATTTGATGCCTTCTATCCTAAAAAATTAAAAATTATCTTTTAATATTAACTTCTTAGTCTGACGTTACTAAATATTTTGATTTTTGTTGTATGAATTTGATCTTGTTCATTTGTGTTTTACTTGAAAACAATTACAATGTCAGCATTTTTTTATTAAATCATTTTTTATTTACATTTAATGATGTAGATATTTTATTTGTATACAATGTTACTTATTTTATACATTCCAAGGCAATCGTACTTAAACAGTGAACTCCAGTCGCGCGCCGGAGCTGAGCACTTACTTTTACTTCTACTCTTTATCATACTACTCATCGTCACAAGCACTTTACTTTTTACTTATACTCTTTATCATACTACTCGTCGTCACAAGCACTTTACTTTTTACTTATACTCTTTATCATACTACTCGTCGTCACAAGCACTTTACTTTTTACTTATACTCTTTATCATACTACTCGTCGTCACAAGCACTTTACTTTTTACTTATACTCTTTCATTTAAACTAAAAGAAAAAACATGAGATTCCCATTTTTGCTAAACCAGACTTGTTGAAAAAAGAAATATATCTATTAATAAACATACAAAAATACTTAAATCATACTATAAACATACAAAATACTTAATCATTGAAAAAATAAACAATCTAACTATAGGAATCACAGATAAGCAATCACAGAATAAAAAAAGACTTGATTTTTGGAAAGTTTCACTAAATATTCAAATTGTCGAATAAACTAAATCATTTTTAATACATAAATTTATTTATCAACTTTCATGCATAGTACGTTTGCGGACTTATTGCTGGATGAGCAATTTCTTCCAGTCAACCATAACAATTGGTATTGAAATTTAGTTGGTAGAGTCTAAGAATGAAATTATATGTATTAATTATTAATAATGAAAAATATATGTATTATATATTAGACAAAAAAATACTAAAGATAATTGATACAAACTATCAAGAGCACAAAGAAAAAGGATTCAGAAGAGGCAGGACTTTTTCACTCGATCTTTAAAAACATTTAGCGACGTTATTTTCATGGTGTCACGATCCAGGTGATTCCAATTTTTTTGCTGCTTAGACAGTCAAGAATTTCTCGTAAGAGGTAGAGGTATGTTTAGTAATAAGTAGGATGGGTGAACTTTCAGATCATAGCCCAAGGCGTGAGCAGACTAATTTTTCAATTTGCCAGTGAGATAATTTGGGCTCTGAGGATTTTTTCATGTATCAAAAAGAAGTGTAAGTATATGAAGTTGGTGTCGATCATGAATCTTCAGCCATTTAAAAATCTGACCTGATCTTGATCTGTATACAGAAATATGATCATGTTTTCTGAAGCCTAAGATGTACCGGATGCATAAATTTTGAAGACGTTCTAACTTGCACAAATATTCTTAATTAAGATCAGAATAGCACACATCTCCATAATTAATTAGTGGTAATAGGAGCGTTTGACAAAGGTAGATTTTCGTTTTCGTTGGTAGAAAATTTTGAAGACATTTTAAAGAGTGTATCTTATTGAAAATACGATGACTAACATCATTTACTTGAGGTCGCCAATTAAGATGTCGATCGATCCGTAGGCTCAGGTTTTTAACAGTTGACGTATATGGGATTATTGTACTATTTAGCACTAATTTTGGTAAACTACGTAGGTTTGCTTTAGAAATAAGTCTTTGACTACCAACGGTGATAGCTTGAGATTTGCTTGGGTTAATCAATAGATCCATTTCATGAGCCCACTGAAATATTGAAGCAATATCTCGATTAAGGATCTCGATGGTTTTTGATAAAGAATAGAGGTCCGAATGTGCATAGATTTGTAGATCATAAGCATAGAGATGGTAATTGCAACTAATATTCTTAAATATAAACTGTGAGGTAACCAATGTATCGACATAAATCGTATAATGTTTCCATATTTATAAGACGATTTAATAATATATTTGTGAAAAAAATTAATCAAATCTGCTAAAATAAGTAAAGAACATAATCTATACTACTTTGTACTTTATAGCAAAAAACTAATCACTTCGACATATTTTAATAATGCACTATCATGTAACTAAACGGCGAATGTCAAAATATATGTTAACCAACAAATAGCTATTGTTTTTCTATGATACAAGCTATCTACGAGGAATAAAACAAATACAACTGACAGATTCAGATTTGCAACCTACTGATTTAAATCTTTTAAGATCGATACATTTTGGACATATCGATTCTTTCGCAGTAAATGAAATTGAAATGAAAAAGACCTTGATTTTATGTTCGGTCAATCTAGTACATTTAGTATCCCACTTTCTCTTGAGAAAATCATTATATGCCTTTTGTTCCCGCGCGGGAATAAGTTTTGTGAAGTTAACGCCGCACGTAAGCAATGTTGCAAATATTGTTTGTTTCGCACTCCATGAACGTCTTTTACTGATTGTATTCCCATTGTATACATATGTATTTAAATGCATGTAACTGTACACACACAAATGAAAATTCTGTGAAGACAGAATTTTAATTTGTGTGATTTTTGGTTAAGTGAAATAAAGAATGAGATAATATTGACTTTTTAACCTATTCGGTCAGAGAATATTAGTGAATTAGTTCATATTATTCATTCAATCTTATTTTCCAATCTCTAACTCGTATACATACATCGCCGCACCGCCGGCTGGTATCCACGTCCGTTTGACCTTTGGCCACTTACGATCACGGCGCACGGTATTTTCATTACTACGCTTTAGACTTATATCAAAAGGAGTACATATAGTAGGTAAGGGTGGATGGGACGACAAAAAATATAAAAAAGAGGACATGTCCCACTTTTGCATACCACCTGGCAACCCTATATGCTTATGAAACTTTCCAAGTAGATGTTTCATACGGAGAACTCAATCAATATGTAGCAAATTAATAAAATTATATATACATGTGCGTGTGCGTGCGGGCGCGTGCATATGCTTGCGTGAGTGCATGCACGTGCATGTGCATGCGTGCGTGCGTGTGCGTGCATATGCTTGCGTGTGCGTGCGGGTTTGCGTGTGTGTGTAACATTTACAAGCCATTACTCCAGTTTTAGTTGTGGTTAATTTACATAAACAACTTCAAGTATAAGATGTAGGCAAGAAGGAACTCTAACTTGCTCGTATTCTGACACATATCAGGTCGTTTTTTATGAACTGAAATTATTTATAAAATTATAAATTACAAAAATGAAATAATTCTCTGTCGTAAAAAAGTAAAGTGGTCTTGCATTTTTGCATGAAAAAATATAATCATATGTAAAGTATAATTCCATCCAAACCTGAACAAAGGACACTAGTGGTTCAATAATAGCTTAGGGTCAGGAAGTCTTCCATACCATGCACCATGAAAAGGCGAAGGAATTTTAAGACGCATTATGGCTAGATGACTGTGACGCACTTAAGGATTGATGGTCCTTCGACTGAAGATGGCTTAAAGTACTGAATATAATAATTTACACATAGATAGAATTACGAAGTCAGATGAATGTATTCTTTTTAGTGAGAAATTTGAACACTTTTTATTAAATGTTTTATTAACAATTGACAGAACATCTTGAAATGAAATCCACCAGACGATCATGATGAAATATGGTAGATAATATATTCACGATAGTCAATACATTAAACTCATCAATTTGTAATTCATATTTATTTCAGCGGAGCAGTTCAAAAACGTACGTCGTATTGTAGCGCGTTACAAAGATCTGCACAGGTTCTCAATACTGCACAAAAAGATCATAAGAATCTACAACCCTGAAGACATGGAGGTCGGTGATAAATTTGTTTTTCTTATTCCTTGATTCCATCGAGCTGACATGATGATGGTGGAATGAGGTAGTTATTGGAAATTCTCAAAATGTATTTTGACTTACAATCCACACTACGTGATGATTTAGACGTTATGATTTAAAATCCATGTAAAAAAAACGTTTTTTTCATAATGTTCGCTTTAATTGTTTCGGAGAAAGAAAATAGTATGTTGTTTACGGAATTTTCAGAATATGTCTGGGTTTTAAGAGTTCTTATGACGTTCCTTTCAGTTGATAATCACACGATTGAAGGTAATTTTTTTATATCAAAATTTGCTTATGTAGAATTTTTATTAGATGATTTTTTTAATTTATTAGAAGATTTGTTTATATAAGTACTATTGAGACCGTGATGCATTAGATATAATTATGCGCAGTTTAGTTTTTGATTAATATCTATCGTGTTTTAACAAATTTTTAGGAGGAATAGTATTCCTTATCAGAAATGAAAAAAAATCACGTTAATGATTTATAACATTGAATGACTCTGGTGAAGAAAACATAACCATGAAATTTATTTTTTATTCAAATGGATTTCTTTTCAGATATTTATTAAAACAAAATATTAAGTGCATCAAATATAAATTAATATCCAACACTTTAGAAAGAAAAAAGGGAAATAGAAAGCACTTGATAGAGAGGAAATGTGGCAACAATCTTGTTTTGGAGTTTACTCCTTAAGAATCGATTTTCATATATAGCGCCCAGTAGGAAGTTTTACGAGGAGTAAAATCGGAAGTTCAGAGCGTACGAAGTTCAGAGTGTTAAAAAAAGTGTAACCATTAGGTTCTGATCGTACGAAGTTCAGAGCGTTAAAAACAGTTACCTGTGGCCTCTCCGTGCAACATTTCTGCGCATCTTTGGAGTGGGATGGATCTATATGTTTATTTGGTATTTTCTTATGGCATATTCGCAATGACGTAGTGTGATACATATATTGGCATTTTCTTATGGCGTAATCGCAATTATGCACATAGTTAACTATCGTTCGCTTATATTAATATGTAATTATTAAATGTCATTATGTGTGAATATTTGGTGTCTTATATCCTACAAAATTTAAAAAAGTCTCTTTTAATTTTAATTTCCTTATCTGACGTTACTAAATGTTTTTAATTTTGTTCATTTGTGTTTTACTTGTAAATAATTATAATGTCAGCATTTTTTTATTAATTAACTTTCCATTTACATTTAATGATATTTATATTTATATGCAATGCTTCCTATTTTATACATTCTAAGACATTTTTTTATTAATTAACTTTCCATTTACATTTAATGATATTTATATTTATATGCAATGCTTCCTATTTTATACATTCCAAGACATTTTTGTATTAATTAACTTTCCATTTACATTTAGTTATATTGATATTTATATTTATATGCAATGCTTCCTATTTTATTCATTCCAAGGCAATCGTACTCAAGTACCAATCCCGCGTCGGAGCTGACTAGCAAAATTTTTTTCTTTCTTTCGACATGTCAAATAATTCACAACAATTCAAACATTTTTTTATGTGAATTTCTTTCGTTACGTTTCGTTCGTATTTTGAGAAATAAGATAGTAAAAAAAGTGCAACACATCGGTATTGGTGAGAGCTAATAATGGATAATTTTCAACTTCGCTGCCATTCACTCAGCGCGTTAGTGAACATTAGACCACCAGCAAAGTAAATTAGCTAATTCCAATTATCGTTATGCTCTCAGTCGAAGTAAGGCGTATTATTATATAATTCATCTTTATGTATTAAAAATATTCAGAGAATTGGCATAAACATTTTCATCAGTGTCTGTACGTAACATGGGCACTTCATAATGTTAAAATTTGTTTTTACCAATATTTCTTGTTTAATTCGCTTCTTTTAGCTTGACTTGAAACTTCCTAACATTGCATGCACATCTTGCAATCAACTTTTCATCCACTTCTAATTGTGGTATCGAGTTGAAACTTTGCAAACGTGTTAAATTTTGGTGACAATACAATAATATGGTATTGTCGAGCTGATATGCTGGTGGAGGAGGGATGCAATCGTGGGGATTTCTCAATAATTGACAGTGAACCCGTCGAGTTGGGACTTGTTCTGGTTTATCGCAGTTGATCCTTTAGTTACATATTGTAATCAGGACTGTTTGGTGATGAAGAAGGAAGGTGAATATGGAAATTTCCCAATGATGGCTTCGTTTCATCTCAGTGAGCCTTTTGGTTAGAAAATCGTATTTTTTTAAACTATAAATTTTACTCACTTATAAAGAAATTTCACAGCTGATGATAGCGGCGGTGACGAACTGTTTATTAGTAATAATATTTTTCATATAAGAAATATTATTAGTTTACCTGGTTAACTCACTATCTGTGGTACATTATTTAACTAATTGTTTAAAATCATTTACTACGATTGAGTAAAAGAAATCATTCGTTTAGTAACATATTTGTCGTATTATATTAGAGATACAATAAATAAATAAACAATATTATGCTTTTTTCTTACAAAAATAACTACACACAAAATAAGGTCATTGTGTTTTTTATTCATCACACAGAAGAAGGGTCATAATCGTCTGCAAGATTTCTAAAGATAACATAGTTGGTGAATTTGAACTTTTACCCCTAGTCCCAAAATAGTTTTTAGAAGATTGCAGTGTTTTATATCCTTGATTTTCTCTACTGATTATGGCTCTCTGAATGTTATCATTGATTCCATTTATTTAAGTCTTTAATGTGGCAAATATGCACATACGGAAATCTTACTATCACAAAACCAGTCCTTCTTTATAGACTTCCACTTCCAGTTCTTTCTCCACTTCCAATCGACCATAGCAAAGGGATGTATGAAGTAGAAAAAAGGAATAAAAATATAGGAAGAAATCAAAACAAAAAAGAAACAGTAATTGTAATAATTATTTGTAAAATAAATGTCTAAATTTGAAACGTTCGGCAGAAATTATAATTTTATTTTATAATAATAAGGTTATCACCGTTTCAGTATGAAAAAGATTATCACGGTTATCAAGAAAGAAATTACAAATAACGATGACATTAAAAAAGGTGACAACGGAATGTATAGAGTGCACATCGTTGTAATTAATTATTGAAGAAATTATAAAAAATATAAAAAAATAAAACGACGAAATATACGACCCATGCGGGCTTTCATGAATATGTAGATTGACGCAAGGTCGTAAATAACATATACATATTTTACAAATGACACCTATTTTAATTCCAACTAACGAATGAAGGTTTAATTTATAATTATACTAGCTGGGGTACGCGGTTTCGCTCAGGGTGTTGATACGAGATTGTATGGTAGTTAAAAGAATAAAAGGACAAACTTTAAAATATAAGAGGCAAACATTCTTAATTGAAAATTTATTCTAACTATATACATTACTTGTTTTTAAACAACATTTTTCATTTTGTTATCCGGAGTGTGTACAAATTTTTTGAATTTCCTACTTGAGAGCAAGCTACGTATACTTGACCGTGAAAAAACAGGATTCTTTGAGGTTGATGCCTCAATGTTTTAAAGTTTGTCCTTGCGCTAATTTGATAGGAAATTGCACTCTTTTAAATTGGAATGGCAGTTCAGTAGAGATCAGTGGTATTCTGGGGATAAATACTGTGTACGCTTTGTCCTTTCCAGTCATAAGTTCGGCTTCGATGATGTATTCGATAGTTATATTTTGACGATATTATATATTTTGACGATATTATATATGTTCGATATTATAGTTTGACGATCATCCTTATTCCATGCAATAGTTTTGGTGAGTAGAGATTTCCGATCATACGATCGGAGATCCGATTGTCAGTCGAAGGTAGTGTAATGGTATTCCTGGTACTTGCAAAGAGTTTAAATATTCTGTAGGGAAGTTGACACTTTATTCAACGTTTACCATCGTGTCGATCGATTTGTGTATTCTCTCTTTACCAGGAATATTATTATTTTTAGTTGCCAAAATTGCCCTCTGAAATAGCTACTCCAGATTGGTATAGTTATGAAAAATGTTTGGATAAATGTGATCGATGAGTTCGTACTCAGTAGTGGCTATGTTTCAGAAATCACTGTTGAGTTCAATGAGGCCGGTCGTCTGGTCAGTAGGATATGTGCCTTCGCCTATCTGTAAACGTTTTTGAGCAAAATGTGCTGTCGTTTCATCATTGGGTAGTTCAACTCTCATACTTTTTGTTAGCCGCAGTATTTGTATGTGTGGCCAGAGATGTGATTTTGTTAAGCATGCATTGATTTCACCTGCTGGTGTTGCCTTAGTAATAATTGGGAGTGTTGAATAGGTCATTTGAATAAGTCATCATTTATCTCGCATATTTACCTATTTATAAATTTATTCATTAACGAAGTTTCACTACACGATTTTCATTTTAATATGTAAGTACTATTTATTTACTGTATATAATAATATTTAGTGAAAAAAGTTTAGTCACTTCATGAGACTTTTCTGTTAAATGTTTTATAAATTCAATTTTGTGTTTTAATAATGTTGCTTTCTACTTATCTAAAGGCTTATATTAAGATCTGTGAATGCAAATATATTATACTAAAATTCGATATCTTCTAGTAGCAAATTTTATACTACTGTAATGAACTTAGTGTTTGACTTATTCTTTCAATGTAATACATAGTCAAATTCACTTGCAAAGGTTTATTAACATTTAGATAACAGCAGGCATTGTATCAATCTAAAGACGACGATATGCACATAAAGCTTTGGTGATATTCCCTGTCATTTTATAGAATTTCAAGCCACGATAAATATATCTAATTCTTGTATTGCTTGCAGTATGTAGTTGATTTATGTCTGCTATATATACTATTTATGTATATTATTGTAACAAATGTTTATTCATACTTATTGTATAAATTAGTATTCTTTTTTATTTCATTTCAAGGAATATAAGATTAATGATGTTGAAAAAAATATAAAAAATATATAGAAATTTGTACCTAGCAAATATTATGGCTATATATATTTACAGAGAATCATTTTGCGTACAAAATAATAAACGCGCATATTAAACGATAATAAACATTATAATTCATCTACACTACCGCACAGTGAATGTCAATTAATTCATGTTAAAGCAAATGAAACCAAGTTTAGTCGAGTCATTCAATTTCATATCATCTTGTTGTGGTGCTGTCATCCCAAGTTGTACTAAGGTCTGATTTTTTTATTGCTAAACATTTATTTTCTAAGCGAATGAGTGGTTCTGGATGAGCTTGTCGGATTTAGTACAGTATGTCATCACTCATACCCTCTTTGAAGGCTGTTTTAGATTCGATGGGTTACATGTTGTTAGTATTATAGCGAATAAGTCTTTGATTTGTATAGATGAGGCTGTGGTGTTAATTCCCAATGGTTGTCGTTTTTCAGTAGTCCTAAGCGTTAGCATCCTTGTCTGTACGTCTGGTATAGGTAACCGTCAACAGTCTAGGAATCTGTGAAATTTGTTGATCCCCGTATTTCGCGTAGCAATATCCGGAGATTGGAACATTTGCCGTTGTTCGGATGTACGGTGTATACTCGGCCTAGTGCGTTAGTTTTCGTGATTCCTGGATGATCTTCTACTGGAATTTCTTGTTTTCGTCGTTGAAAGATTTTTCTTGTTGTGTTCTACGTATCGAACATCGGCATATAGTAATGTTTTCGCGAATGGATCCGTTTGGCACAGTTGGAAAAAAACTGTTAATGTTGTGTCCTTAGGTTGTTCGCTTGCTAATTTTCTGGCGGTGTCTTTTGTGAAGTAAATTCTCTGTCCATTCTCCAAATGTACTGCTAAATATTGTACAGTTGGTTCTTGTTGGTGTATAGGAAAACCGAACATCCACCACGCTGCTTCATTACTGTTGATGTATCTTCCCATTTAGTACATGAGGATCTCGTCGTTTATGTTTTGTTGTTTGCTGTCTTTGGCCATTTGAAATACTACCATGTCACTGCCAAAGTAGTTGGTTATATGGTACTACCCAATTGATTATTTATTTCCAGTTCGTCTCTGCCTCGTATTCGTATTTTTGCTGTGAATCGACCTTTTTTGAGTGATCGTCTTCTGTATTTGGAATATCCATCATCTTTTGTTTGTGTGTCGTTAATGTATGGTTTTGGGTATTTCTTTTTTTTATCACTCCTACAAGCCGAATTGGTGTTTAATGGTCTGCATGATCTGTGAATCATGTTTTTCACAACTATGTCGTACAGCTACGGATCTTCATGTGGATTGGGAAATTCAGCTTGGATGGTTTTGTCGATATCCGTGGGATGAATTCTGTTGTATATCCATACGAGATTGTGTGAGAAAGGCAGTCCTGGTTTTTGCCATATGATTGTGTACATATAGCATCTAACGGTTCCAAAGATGTGGTATTTTGTGATGACTTCAATATATCTCATTTGTTTTTGTCGGAAAACACGACCTATTATGTCGTGTCGATTCATAGGGGCTTATCCATATCTTAGTTGTTCTTTCATTTCTGGACACGATGAGTTGCATGTGAATGTTATGAAGAGTCGGGTTGTTATGAGGGTCGTCCATATTTTCTTACGTAGGTCATGGCATCTTGAGTGTATTCGTGTATGTGTTCCTATGTAAGAATCTATGTATGTTCCTATGTATGACTTCCTATGTAAGATGAGGGTAAGATTGCTATTGTTCCAATGTCGTCAATATTTTCGTCATTTATAATCGCGTCTCGAAGGTGAATGTGTTCTTCCGTTCGTAGTTTCTCCTGATTCAATCTTATGTTCCGCTTCTATTTTTGCATACATATCTCCCAGGAATTGTTGGAATAAACGGCGAGTGTTGGAAATGTGATTGTATGTTTCATTGATCATTAAGCGGAAAGCATAGTATTCCTTGAAAGTGACTTTTTTGTTTGTTTCTACACCTGTTTCAGGTTGAATTTGTTTCACATTAAAATGATATCCGTCCTCCCCGTGCAGAAATATTAATGGATATTGGAGGGCATCACATGAACGGTGCATCTCTGCAATGCGTTGTAGTCCTTCTCTTCTTCATTGTAAAATTATGCCACGGCTTGTGTTTTTATTGTCCACAATTACGATGACGACTTTGTTTATCTGAGGTAGACACCTCAGATAAATCGACGTTCGTATTCTCCAGGTGATCTTTTGTCAGCTCCAATTATAACTTTATAGTCATCAGAAATCATTCGATCTAGTTTTGAATATACGAATAAATTGATTGTATTTGTGTAAGATCCTCTGTACATTTTGGATTATTTCTCGTCTCAACTCACTGAAGTTTGTGTATTGTTTGTGCTCTTTTACGTTTAGGTATTGCATAAAATATAAATCAAATCAACTTTTTATTAATAAATAATCTAAACCCACTTTAAACACTTTTCACCCTTCATTTTCGATTTATATTCAGTCACTGTATCACACACTTCACTGTTTGTTTTTTTTTCACTCACTGCATTTCACTGATAAGAAACTGATGTTCAAACCTCCGACCTTGTTTTATATCCGGATCTAGTTTTATACTTTCCTACCAATGGGTAGCCACACACATACAAAAAGGTTTCTGAGTATTAGCGGCACGCTCATTGTGTACTTACTTTTATAATACATATTGATTGATTAGTATATTATTAAAGTACCGAATTTATCTGCACCTCTTTAACTATACGTAATAATCTATTTCAATGCCATTAGAATCGATTCAATGGATTTAAATTTTTCTCTTACGTTATGTAAAAGAAAGATTTAAATCAATTGAATCGCTTCTAATGGCATTTTTGTAGGTTAGTCACATTAAAATAGGTTTGATACTGTTTCAGAAGAATTTATAAATTAGAACAGTACATTGGGAAAAAAATATATTTAGAAAATATTTTTGAAACTTCTATATCAGTGAAATTTATTAATTTTTTTCTTTAATAAGGCACTTCTTCATTTCATCATGGCTCCCAGTTATAGTCTCCAGGTAATTGTCCGACCATAGAAGGTTTTTAGTGCATTAGTAAGTGACTACAAGGAAATGATATCCTAAGATGTTGGTCTTCACGTTCTGAATTTTCACATTAGAGTCTACTCAAAAAAGATAATGAAAAATATTGTATTTTACTTTTGAAGTGAAAACTTCTTTAGGGCGTCGAGAAAAGGCAGTCTAAAACAGATATTTTTACTTAAAGAATTTCTTATTTAAATGATGCTGTATGTTATTACATTATCACTGTTTTTACCATACGATGTGTTAAATAGACCAGAGAGACCCTTATTCAGATAGTGTTATACTTAAACTAGAAACAACTAAATGTTTAGTGTTAGTTCGAAAATGTTCGCACATATCTAAAATTTATATTCGTAAAGCGTAATAGAAGGACCAGCGCAACTAAGGGCGATTTCTGCGGATATTTCTGTGTTTGGTTGCCATGATTAATTAACATAAACAACTTGTTAAGTACGAGTTGCACCGCCGCCGCTACTAGCATTCCATAAACTTAGATACGTTGAAAAGTATTAAATATTTACGAGTACATAGTATTAGTTGATAATGTTTAATATTGACAAAATATACGAAGTATATACTCATTTTCATTTCAATAATCTACATCATTTTGTTTTACTGTTTTATTATGTAAAATTATATATCGTATATTTAACTATGGAATAAATTAAATGTAATAACCATAAACTAAAATTATAAATGACTCATTATTGTAATCATTAATCATAAATAATTTAAGTAAGTTTTATAACTCTTAATTCTTTTATCTAACAGAATAATAATAATAAGAATAGCTGTAAATAAAATATTTTATTTACTGCTGAAAGAGAATAAATAAGAACTACTTAGAAGACTAGACCACGGACGCCGGGCTGTGTTGGGTTGATCATTGCCTTATGGTTTCTGCCGGCGCGGCGCACCGCGGGATCCCTGATTCGATTCAAGCGGGATAGGACTATTGTTCTGGTTAGAATCTCTTATAGCTATAAGAGATTGTTATGGCAACAATAAGTCGGTCACTTGTATCAATTTCGTACATTGAAGTCTGTAAATAAACAGGACTTTCTACTAATCGATAACAAATAATTGAACCTAAATTAATAACTTGCACTGCAATTCGAGCATTTTGATTTTGATTATTTTAATTACTTAGTTGTAGAAATTTTAATAAAAATGACCAATAGCTATTTTTCTCTTTGTCACTTGTAAATTATTCCTCTATCTCTACGAGTACTACTAAGAACAGAATTACAAAGAAAATGCCAATAAATAAACTGCGAATGGAATGGCAAATAAACTACGAATGGAAAAACAAATATATTGCGAGTAGAATAACAAAGAAACGCCAAAGAGAGTCAGATAAATTGAGAATAAAATGGTAAAGAAACTCCAAATAATCTGAGAATAGAATCATAAATAAACTCCGAATAGAATAACAAATGAAATGCGAAAATAATGATAAAGAAACTCCGAAAGATCGGCAACTAATCTCTGTAGTCACGTTTTATATTGAATGTTTAAAAATAATTAAACCAAAAATTTTGGTGTAAAAATACATCGAACATTGGCATGTGATGTTTCTATTTGGTTAATGAGTGGCCATTTCGTGGACTGACAGGAAATTTCTAACCGCGACCAACAATTATTTGAAATATTTGTATTATATTATCCTGTTATGTTATAGATCATCTGCCTTTGACTATTATTCACACTTCTTCTTTTTCTTAACCGTTACATTTTTGACAGTGTTGTCCCGGTCATTGTGTCGAGTGTTCCAAGTGTGACAAGCAACATGATATCTCGCCTTTCCTTTGTGGCAGCCGCTTTCCGCATGCACATGTGTAAGGTGACGTTCATGGTTGGCGTGACTTGATTACACATGGTCTGGACCTTCCACTTTGCTCTGTACTGCCATACGTTCAATTCTCTCGTCGCTACACTGTGACATGTGTCCAAGAATTTCATGATGCGAGTTTGTATAACATTGGACAAATGCTGCCTAATATCTTAGGTATGGATGCATTAATACGGCAGTGTCCACGTCTCTGCGACATGGAGGAAAAAGGGGAATATTATTGCTCGAAGGAGTCGGGTTTTCGTGGTTTTGGTGGTGTTGCGGTTCTTCCATATCTTCCTCAACTTGTCCATAACACACCTGGTAATCGCCATTTTGATTTTGTCAGTGAATCCTCCTTTACTTGAAATAAATGCTCACAGTTCAACTTACGATTGGATCACCTCACAATTAGCTAGTTGTATGATTCAGGGGAGGCTCGTATACTGTCATTAATCATCATCTTCTTCTCGTTGAAATTCATTTTCAATCCAAATTCGTGGGTGATGCTGGCCATCGTTTTTAGTAAACTTCCGATATGACCAATGCTTGTTGCGAATAAGTCATTTGTATATTGAAATTTCTTAGTTGCCGATCGTAATTTCGTCCGTCCAGTCATCAAGAGCAATTTTGAAGTAGGTACAATGTATGTACATGGTAAAAATAATATTAAATTTAAAATGAAAAAAGAAATACAACGTACAATTAAAAGTTTACAGGTATCTATATGATGTATATATGCAGTCTTCGTTGTGGGAGCTCTACTCGTAATTAACTTGTTTTATTTTTTATTTCAACTAATTTGCATTCGGTGAATACACTTGATTGTGGGCTCGTTTATTTTTCTCATTATAATTTTGTTCAGTCATTGATATTTATTTTGCTTTGTTTATTCTTCTTTACATTTAAATTATCGACACCTAACATCATTAAGCGTGTCTTGAGTACGCGTGACTCACATGAGACGTCTTGAATGCGATATGCATATATATATCGCATACTCATAACATAAACGACTTATTTAAAAAAAATAACATGCAACAAGAAGCTTGTAACTATTCAAAGCCAATACCACCTAATCATGATGATTAAAAATAAGTGAATCAATCCTCATGTGCCCATGAAAGTATAAAGAGAGTAGTATGTGTGAAAGTAGATAAATAGATATAATAGTTGAAATTCATCCCGAGTACAATATAACTCAATATATGACAATGTTTAAACGTAAACAAAAACAATGCTGAACGCAGTAATCAACACTAATAGCTGTGAATGAAGAGGGAAGAATAGTCGTGCGAAGTAAAGTGATAACGAAAGATGCGATGCGCTTTTTCATTTTATCTTTTTATAAAAGGACAGGACACTGAGACCATACATGTAAATGTGACGCATTATGATACTTTCGCTTCCGACTTTCTGGTGTATCATAACATTCTCGTGGCAAACCCATGTATTTCAGTCGATCATTAAGTTTACTTTAACTATATAAACCCATAAAATCAAATTCGTCGAAGGGAAATACAACTTTCTGCGATAAGCGATAAAATAAAGGTTTTTAATAAAGAATTAATTGGTTCGGATTCTAGTCTTCAGTCGGTTTGCTTTTATATATTTTCTTTCCTCAAAATTGTAAAATCTTATTGTTTTTCCCTTTTTTTTGTGTTTTTTTCACTATGTAAGTTTTCTGTTGAAATGCAATAAATGAGTGGAGATAATCATAATGAGAATTTAATACAACAATAGAACGGGAGGTATACACTGTGAAGTGGAGAGCCATCCTACACTCGTGTTGGCTGAGTTATTTTTTATTTTTTACATATTTACACACTTCAGGGTATTATTTTATTTTTTAAGTGTATGCTGTTGTAAAATTGCGTAGCACAGTTAGAGCCGCCCCTAAATGAAAATGGAACAGTCTCAGTCAGAACAGACGATGTACTGTCGAATCACTTCCACCTCTATGTCCTTCAAGGATGTGTAATCGCGCCGCACGTTATAGGCGGGCAGATTTATATTTCTATTACACTATTCACAAATATTGACATTATTTTTCACAGTGTAAATACTATACTGCAATACCTACAACATTTTTAAGTGTAAAAATATAGCGAGTTTCACAATAACAATGAACCTTCGGAATCAGACACTCTCTAATTGCTATCAGTGGCAGTAGCAGTTCCGGTGAAATTATAAAATAATCATTAGTAAAATAATCGGTATCAAGATCGTTTATCATTTTAAAGTGTGTTCATCAATTTAGCAAGTAGGATGTGAGGCAGTGCTGTAAATATCCCCGCTGTACAGACTTTGTATGGATAGCGGGGGCAAAGCACGGCAATGAGCAGGACTCGATCAACAGCTCTTTGCTATAGAGACTGTATAAGAAATATATCGCATTTATGTAATCCAAACAGGAATTTGCAGAGTTTAATTCTCCCCACTTTTAATGTCAACGTCAACATACGTTCCATTACATTTAGACGGATATAAAAAAATACAATACAAGACTAAAGAACTTATAGATCGTACGTGCAGGTTCCCCAAAAAACATTTTTTCAAGGATACAATATTTATTACGCGCGGAGCTTTTTGTAACTCTTGGCATTCGAAGTTTTATGTATGATGAGTATTATTTTCGCGTCTAGTCGATTTAAAATAATTCCATTGAACAAAATATTTTTAAAGAAGGTAGGTTGTATATATTTCAAATCGAATTTAATATAAAACGTAACTAATTTGAACCTAGTCACGTGATGTAACCGTAACAATTTTAAAATGTTGTCTCTCATGTAATTAAATTTTCGCAAAGAACAACATCGGTATGATGAATTTTGAAACCGCTATAAAAGCTTTCAATTATGATAATATTATTGCGTGATAATTAATATATCGGTAAGTAGCCATATTTTTTAATTTAACGATTAGTTTGATACCTATATACTTTGATAAGTAATTCACACATTTCTAATTGAACATTTACTGGTTTATCTGTTAATTTATTAGATGTATCTGACGACCTTTAAGCTGTTCAGTACTTGTTACATGGCGACAGATATGTTACATACTAACTAACAGTTCTATTCGCATGGGAAAAGTTATTCTATGTTACAAATTTGAAGATTTTTAAATCTTCTTCTTCCAGAGTGTAGCAAAGTGACGTCTGATAGTCAATTTCATTAAATTGAAATAATTAAAATTTATTTCGCAATTTTTACAATTTATAAAGACTTCGTTTCCGTATTTTTTTTTCAACCAGACATCACTGATTTTAACAGTCATGGATAAAACTGCTATTTGAGAATTAAATTCAGTCTCATTAATGATTTGATCGGTTCCAAAAATTGTCATACTTTTACTTGTACTTTTTCACATTTATCTGTTAACCGATTGTAAAGTTTATTTTACCACTAAATTGAAAACAAAAAAAACTGTAATGTAAAGTAAAAAAGTATCCTGAAAGCATTTATTTTGAAAATTTTTAATTTGGGAATTTAATACATTCGGAAAAGTTTAATTATAAAATATCTTTGTTGATAAACGCCATTGGCCTTTTATTACTTTTTTTCATTGTCTTATACGTCAGTATGAAGGATGGATAGTACAATACACGTATGTATTATTCTATCTACGGTGCGAATGGAAATTCTACGACACGGCCTCTTTTCCGCCAGTGATGCTTAAACTATTGTTTTCCTTTCGACATTTACCCACAGTGTAATAAAGTAAGTGTCTACGATAAGGCAAATGATAATATGAGGAATACAAGTATGTGTAATTTATTAAAAAAAAACTCGATTATATAATGTAATTTAATAATAAATAATGACATTTGAAGTTAAGAAAGCGGTATTAAAATCTTATTCCACACAATTACACTCGTGCAGTTCTACTACGTATTGTGTAGATAATGAATATTGCGAAGAGTCGACAAAAATATTTTCGTTTAGCTTGCATATCTTTAAAAGTTTCCAAGTCGATATTGAACAAACAATAATACAAGTCCAAATGATAACCTCTTCCGTTTCTGGGTCGGTGTAATATATTAAAATGTCATTTAATAAAAATATTTATTATACTTTTCACCTTAATGTTTTTATTTTTCCACAGACAATAATGTCTAGCCCCAATCATATAGAAAAGGGTAACTTTTATGCATTTCTGCACCCTTGGCTGAATGAGAGGCTTTTGGTGAGCTCAGGTGAGTAATAGATTTAAATTCCATCTCTTATCAATTTTTCTTTCTGGAAATATAATATGAAAATAATTTATAACATTTATTTAAATGAAAAATATACGTTGATTGTCAATATGTTAAAGTGAAATTAAGAAAAACACTGAATTATCCATGTTATTTCTTTTTGTGACATAATCGTATTGTTGACTATTCAAATCTCATTACATTGCCGCCGCGTTGCGTCGTATCGCTTTGTTGGTACCGCAATTTTCTTGATTTTTGGTGTATTTCACAAGTTTACTTTGAAATAGTGTACGTAGTACAAAAAATATATATATTAATTATAATCGTCTTAACTTGAACTCGGAAAATACATGGAAAACCACAGAGCCGGCTTGCCATACCAATTTATACACAATATGTTATTAAATGCATTTCATAAACAAACGTTAAAAAACTAATAGCAGTTGGTTACTTAATTATTTCTATCAGTATTAGAATTACATGTTAAATACTAAATATATGAAGGCTGACACTAATTTGAACAAAGACTGCTTGCGCTAAAGAAACACGATCATTAATTTCAATCTCTAACTATATGAAACATACGGTATGTTTCCGTGTCACTGTTCTATTAGCCATACTTGGGTCGATCATTTATTGTATTTATTTATATTCATATTTCAAATGATTCATGTCAAACGATTTCCGACAAATAATACTGTAGCAAATAGACAGACGTGTAGGGCAAATAGACAGACATCTCATGTAAGTGTTTCATTATCAATCAGTGTACCAACATACTTGGCAATATGCAAAATCGGTGACGTGGTTATGAAAATCACAAAGTAACATCAACAGATAACGATTTAGAATGTATGAATAGTTTATTAAGTGAAAGTTTATTAAATAGAAAAATATGAATAAATATTTCTATTTATTGATATTTTTCTCATATCAATAAATAGAAATATAAAAATCACAGTTTAATGTGTAAAAACAACGCTTTAAAATTCATCAAACTGATGGAATTACTACTGGCTTTTACGATCAAAACTATGGTCTATTAGTATGTATTGAAATATTATGGAATTTTGTGACCTATTTTTTTATTTAATGGACGACCTGTGACCTGGGAAGTGGGTACGAAAATACAAAAGGGAAACACTAATGAATTCTAAAAATGGGCTTCCTAAGAATTCTTGGTACATAAAAGAATATCCGTGAAGTCTATCACGAGAGCCAATGAGCTTACAGAAACTATACGCCAGGGTCATGTTTATAAATATCGCATCTGGGACTGAAATATTAAGACTAAGAAGCATAGAAGTTTAACAGTAACCTACTGACATATGCATATATTATGTTGCCTATTGGATCTCTTGGAATTGACTATTATTTATAATTATTCAAATTTGGAACCTATAATGAAGGTAATAACAAACAAATCCAGTTTATGTTGCAATAATTTTATTCAGAATCACTATAGTAACAATTAATAGTTTACTTCTAAACGGAATTCAAATTAATTCATAACTAAATGACGAGCGATAGATCGCGAATAGAGCCATATCAATTACTGTCAATTGAGAAACTGACAGAAATGAAAACTATTGGGTCGAATGGAACGTTCTGAGATAGTAAATAATTTTTATTCTCATTTAATATATATTTTTTTAAATTTTAACCTTATTAGAATACGTAATCACCACTGGAATCAACAACTCTTCCAATGTACAGGCAAAAAGAAGATATCTCGTTTGTAGAAGATTTTTTATTATTTTTCAAGTAATTAGATGATGATATAAGCAATTGATAATTGGTAGCCGAAAGGTCCGAGAGTTTTCTCCAAATATATATGTGGTCGAGCGTTGTCATTGAGAATAATTTTGCGTCATTTGTCACGGAGTTTTGCAGCAATTCGATTTAACTACGCACATTGATTGATACTATTGATTGCAGATCTAGGTGGAAGAATGTCTCAATAAATAACGACTATAGTTCTACCAATAGGTCATTATGACTTTGATTTCGAAGTGGTTAGGTTTAGGCATAAAAAATCTGGTTTCATTGATGTCGGACTACTGACGCTTACGAGAATGGTTGACAAAGAATACCCACTTGGTGTGATGTCAAATAAGTCATACAAATATCAATACGCAGTTGCTTCCGTGTTTTATTCTACTCGTGCGGAATTTACAATCCAAGTTTCTAAGTCTTACCCATTTCATAAAGGTGCGATAAGACAGTGCCTTTTGAGCACTGAAGTCGCTCTGCGAAGCACTGCGCCATCTGCCGCGGACCTTCTTCAAAAAGAGCCCAAACAGCCCGATAATAGAGCTACTGATTTTCCGTGTGCAAAATATGAAACCAGTTGGGTTAATGATTTTTGTAAGATTGTGTAATAAATAAGCTCATTTTCATATGTATATGACATTAAGGTAGTAATTTTAGACATTTAATAATTACATTGGTTTATCGTAGTATTATTCAATTCAAAACATTGCGTAGATATATTAACGATCTAAATTACTTGACACGGTATTCATCAGTTTGATATTTAATCTTTATATATTAATTATAGATGAACGGGAAATACATATTAAAACTTAAAAATTGGAGTAAACAATAAAGGTGATAATAGATATTGAATGAAAAATAACTCGATTTTTTGGAATTGTTGCCGAGTTGGCGCTTCTCTCCTTTCTCACGTATATGTACACCATCACACACACACACACCGATGATGCTACATTTCACTTGGCACAGACTCCAAAATTTCTGGCACTAGCAGTATTTTGTAAATTTATATATGTGCGGAAACGATATTGTATGCTTCTCAGAGCGCTTCTTACTGTCGAAAAGTTCTTGAAGAAGTTTTATTTTTAAATTTTTAGTGCCTGTGATATCCTACGAGTATGTTACCCAGATTATCACGAACTTAAGATGATTCAATATAAAAAAGTAATTCAGTTATTGAAATTGGAATAGGCATACATACATAAATTTATACACACACACACACACACACATGCGTACACACATCATCATACCGGCACGTAAATCACATTCCGTCTTTTGGCTTCATCGTAGTCAGTGTTTCAAGCCTGTGTATAGTTGTACATACGTACTTACCTGCCTATTAATATCCTGCTTGATATATATCTTTTTATGTGCATTTATATACTTACTTATGTCCCTACATATGTACTAATGTTTAGCGACTTCATGTATTTGTTTATATCTGCACTTCATATCTACCTATTTACTAATACCTTTTTAATTTCTTGCCTTTGTATGTACCTGCGTATATTTACCAACTAATTTGCTTTGTTATTTTCTTGCTTACATCAAGACTAGCGAAACGAGTACAAACTCAATGAGTTTACTCCTCATCAGTGAAGAATTCCTGTTGTTGTCCTTTCAGCTCCATCATTGCATTCTGATTTTACTAAAGAGCAGATTTAAATCGCCCTTAATCATGCATCAACTTTAGAGACTTTATTATTAGGATATTGTTATATCTAAATGATCCAATTTTGATCACGCTAGGTAAAATCCTTTTTTAAAATTAAACGATTTTCGGTGATTTAGAAAAAGCTCGAAAATTTTTACGGACAGTTGTGCTTTGATGAAACTAAAGTAAAATTGTGACGCATATTGAGTAGAAAATTTTCTATTGTTCCAACCTGGGTCCTAAATATTGCTTGTTATAACTTAACAAATGAGTTATATAACTTCACGAAGTAAAATTTAGTTTACCAAAGTCCCAGGTGGGTGACCCATAATTATTTTCAAGCTTTTAGTTGAGTAATTTCTTGTTGAATTCTTTACTAACTTGAAACCAGCAGATCATCAAATCTAATGATTTAGACAGGCTGTAATCTAATGATTTAGGCAGGCAGCATCAGACTGTGAAATTGGAAAAATAAAGTCCGGAATTAAATTGCAAAACCTATGTTTAAAATCCACTATACTAATTTAAAAACAGCAGAACTTCAAGTTTTATGACTCAAACAGACAATGCCTACGCTGCATCAGGTCTGAGCAGTCGTAGCCCAGAGTAAATGAAAAAGTCTCTATTTGAGACTGACAATACTAACTAAAAACAATAGATCCTAGTCTCACGGTTTAGCCAACTCTTTCGTTTCTCTCTTCCTCTTTCAATCCGTCCCCTTTCTCGATTCTCTCTCAGCATTTTACCATCTTTTCCTCCCCTTCCCCTTTACCCTCCTTTACCAACGCTGGTTTCATCTCCGCTATGTTCTCTTTTCATTCCAGCCACCTATCCCTCTTATCCACCTCCATCTCACCAACTCTCCCGCTATTACTCCTTCTTAAGAACTTACTCTACTATGATAGAGAAGTTTTCGTTTAAAAATAAATTTATAAAATAGTAATTCCATAAAATGTATAAATTTTAACTATGTTAATCGTTTATATGTCTCAGGTAAGAAGTGGCACCACCGACGGAAGATTCTGACTAAGTCGTTCCATTTCAACACACTCAGGCATTTTTGTAAAATGCTGGAGGAAAATAGCAGACGCACAGTGGCAGAGCTCAACAAGCAGAAAGACAAGAACAAAATTGATGTGACATACTACATGAAGAAATGTGCACTTTATGATATATGCGGTAAGTTGTAGGGATTTTTCCCTTTTTCCAGTAAAAATATAATAAATATAGAATGTAAATTCTACTGATTATCTATCTGAACGAAAAAATATATGGTTTAAACCTAGAACTGACGGAGACGGGAAATCGTGAAATTAGCACCATCAATCCACTGAAACCAATTTAATTTTTTATCAACGCGGAATAGAGAAATGTTAGGTGTGTGATGACAGGTCAGATTTGAATAATGATAAACAGGTATTTTATCACCATAATCACTGTAAACTTCATGTGTGTATCACCATAATTATTGCAAACTTCACTGAATCCATATCAGCATCAGGCAACACATATTTGTAAAATTAATTTATTTTAAGATGTTAGACATATTTTCAGATTATATTAAAAAAAACTAGTTTTACTATGAATTATTGGAGGGTACTTAAAGGGCTTCTAATGTTATAAAAGGTATTTTCAAACATCTATAGAACTTTACCGAAGAGATACTACACTTGAGATATACCTATGACAAACCTATTATATTTATATAACCTGTTATGTTTGCAAACTGTATGTTGCTTTACTTCAGTATACGTTGTGTCTTTATAAAATAAAAATAAGTACTGTACAGACCAAGGAATTTCTTTAATAACTGTATATATATATATATATATATATATATATATATATATATATATATATATATATATTTAAATAACACGTCATTAGCCGCAGATATTATTATCCTTGTAGAAACATCAATGGGTACAAAAATAAGCGAAGACAAAACCTATGACGTGGCCAAATATAAGCAAGCTATACAGGAGATCGGAAAAGTGTTGTTCTTGCGTTTCTGCAGAATTTGGTTACATCCGGACTTCGTCTTCAAAAAATCACCGACAGGCAAGCTCCAGTCTAAGTTGCTGAATACGCTTCATAACTTCACCGACAATGTGATACGAGAAAGAAGGGCTTATCGAGAGCAGTGCGGAGAGAGTGCCATGTCTGAGGATACGATAGAGGGTGACACGGGAGACTACGGTGGTAAGTAGCGTTATGCGATGTTGGATACGCTACTCAAAGCGGAAAAAGATGGATTGATCGATCAGGCTGGCATACGGGAGGAAGTTGACACTTTCATGTTTGAGGTATGACATACTGGCATACAACTTCCTTACTTAAAAAGGAAAAACGTAACCATTGTAAAATCACTATCGTGTCTGTCTTTCGATCATAGCCGTTTTCGTCCGAAACAGTTTGACGTACTCGTAGAGACTTGAAATTCTTTACAGTGATAAAACATTTTACACGCAAATAATTCAATAGCTAACATTCAAAAATATTTATATGGAAATTTTAGGGCGGTAAATTAAGGGCTAAAAATATTTTTTAAATTTCTTATACGGTGTCGGGTACCAACTGACAGGGTTAATGAAAAACATCGTCGTTTAGACGACACGATATTTATTTGACAATGTTTTTTTGCAGAATTAACTTTTAAATGGTATCATTTTAATGTAGTGCTTATAATACTTGGATTAGTTTACACTCTCCTAAAATATCTGTGGATTACCGAATCGGTTATATTTTTAATCGACCTCCCCTTTTGGACATCGATGGATTCAAACTTTCGAGTCTTCATAGCGAATGTACCCTGGGAGATACAAAAATGTCACATTTTACAAATTGCTCCGCAATTATTTTCCATTTTTGGTGAAATATATATCTTCATCCTCCATTTGAATTATGTGTCGTAAAATGAATATCTTGCTTCTGCAAGTAAAATCGATTTCAAAAAGTCATTGACAGATTTATTATGTATGGTATAAGCGTACACTCGCTTATTTATCTTATTTTTGGAAAGAACGCAGTCATTTAATCGAAGGTTATAATGGTTTATCATATGTTTTGGTGGAGCATCCGTTTTTTTTAATTTATCATGGTGGTAGAACAGGTTTTATCTATGATCTTAGAAGTACGATGAAATATTTTGAGAGGACATAAACAATTTAATTTATATTAAGTTTCAATTTTAGCAACATTACTGATTACGCGTGTAGAGCGGGTCATCGAGCGAGCATCAATAACATTTCTGTAATTTCTTATCGATTCAATAAGTTTTGCACGCATCCATTTATTGAAATATCACCGAATATGTCTTTTAAAATGAAATCCAGGTTTCATTATAGACCTCGCTGGCGAAATATTACACTTCAGCAGTGTTGTTATAATTTTTCAACCATGGGTTTAAAAAACGTTAAAAAAAAATTTTACACAGTAGCATTTGATTAGAATCTTCAAATTAAATGATTTGTATTTTATCCTCTTAGCTACATTACTTCTTTCTTTATTTTATATTTATTTGTCCACAATTTATTTCACTTTATTGTAATCATCAAACTTTCAACATCTTTTTTTGACTTCACGTTTTTAAGCGTATGTAGCAAATTGAAGCGTCATTGTAAGTGTATTTTTAAATTTTCAACTTTATTAACTAAACTGTCGATCATTGTATTACAGGGCCACGATACAGTCACTTCTGGACTAACATTTTCCCTTTTTAGTTTGGCGAATAACAGAGCAGAACAGGTGAGTTATATTCATGTATCTATTATAATATTAACATACATTTGTTACACAAAAAAAACAAATCTATACGAGGGTAAGAACGAAGTTTTTAGCACTGGCCATTTGTAAGAACAGTAATAAAAAATAACTTAAATTTTGAAATTCTAACTCTTTGCTAATCCATTGAAGTACTAAGCTTGAGTTTGTCATTTATTTAGTTTTACAAAGTGGCTGCAATTTGAAAATAGTGTATTCAACACAAGATAAAATTTAACACGAGAAAATTTTCTTTCGATGATATAAATGAGACTATCGTTGTGATTTCAATAAACAACAAAGTTACATTTGACTTTTATTGACATTTTATGATGAAGCTCCATCTCGCGCTATTGTTTCCAACTGTTGAAACACGAGCGTACCCATCTCACTGATGATTTGCGAGGGACGGCTCTCAACAGCGACAATTGAAGATAACTTCAATGATATGCGGCTCATGACAAATACAGACAAAACAGTACCTGCCAACAAATTGACGCAAGCGAGTGAAGTACAGAAAATTCTACATGAATATTTAGCTTTGTGCTAAGCGGATACCTCACATTTTGACGGAAGCTTAAATGTACCGTCGCATTGATTGGTGCCGTGAAAAACTCGACCGTCCCACGTGACAAACGCTGGGTATGCTGTTATGAACTCGATAGATTAAAAATTATTTTGAATGCGTAATTTTATGGCTGCTATTCCGTTTTATTTTTAATTTTTTATACTCAGTGTACTTGTATATTTTTATAAAACAGTTTTCTAATAAAATAACCTTGAAATATTTTCGTCTCTTTTTGATGCATGTAAAGTTTACCAAAACTACTCCATTAAGACGATTGCCACCATAATATACTAATCATAATATTTCTTAAAACAGTTCAACGTTTTTTTCCAACAAAACCTTACAAATTGATCGAATAAAACAGATAAAAATAGTTAATGTACGTAACAATTATAAATATTTTACAAGATTTAATAATGTATTGTATATGGATTACATCTACATAATGGTCTGTTAAATAATTGTAGTCATTTTTATCGTGTAATATAATCATTATCATAACAATTTTGATTATTTTGTGATAGTACTTTTAGATATTAATTTAATAATAATTAGGAATTAATATTATTGAAATTAATATTAAAACATATATTAATTTCAATAATATTAATTCCTAATTATTAAACCGTAAAGACTTTAAAAATAATTTTAGTGTAGGTAGTATTCTTATGACGACAATGGATATATTTTTACTCTAATCGATTTTAGTAATCATTTATTATATAACCATTTATTTATATCGTATTATATAATTTAAACATTTTATATTAGTTATTTATTTGAAAAACAAAACAAAACAAAACTTTATTTCACCAAAGCTTTAATTCCTGTGTGAAAGCAATTGTAAAAATTGTGAATAATGCATTTTTCGCAATCTTTCCAGGTCAGCGTTACGCGATGACTATACTGAAATCGGTCGCGGCCTCTATTCTACACCAGTTCATTCTGGAACCTGTAAACTGTGAAGACCTAGTTTTCGTCGCCGATGTCGTGTTACGAACCAGGGATCCCGTTTACGTGAAATTGATCCCGAGAACAGCATGATGAACTGACCCCGCTTTGCCGTTTGATTTTATTAAGTTTGTGAGTTAAGTGATTTATGGATATGTGGGGTATTGTTTAAAATATCCATTTATAAGGATGATAATCTTTTATTTAAAATAGTAAACAATAAATTTTCACAGAAATGCTAAAACACACGTTAGAAAAATTTATTCGGCTCTCATATTTCCGAAAATACTGAATCTAATGTTATGAAAATAACTAGTTTTTAGAAGTTTATTTGAAGTTTATAGGAAAACTATAACAATTATTATAAATTTCATAGTTTTTGAGAAATACCTATAACCTTCCACAGGCGTGAATTCACGATTTATGCACGCCTTTGTATGATGTAGCAGGTAATGATAACATTAGAAGTTTTTAGAGGGGCTGCCGATAGGGGCTGCCGTTGCCATTTCCGTTCCCAATATCAATGGCGTTGTAGCATTATAGAAAAGTTATTTGCACAACTGAGAGAATGTAAATTTATCACAAATTAAAATTCTCTTAGTCTTTTGCCTTGGCTGGCATGAATAACGATTAAATAATTTGTTTGAAAACCCCCCGTTTAATAAAATTATTTATTTGTTTTTCAATTACGACGACTACATCCGTTGTAGGTTTTTTCAAAATTGTTAATAGTGTTTTTTATTTTAGACTTTTTGAAGATAAATAGGAACATTCGTTCGCAACAAAGTGTTGTAGTGGTGTCCTCTGTTGAGCTAATGCCATAACACCATCGCTGATTAATCCCGAATAATTTGCAGAAAATCGTGTCTATATCGGTCTAACTATTTTGGAGATAAAGGGGAACATTTGTTTGCAACAAAATGTTGCAGCGCCTCCTGGTGAGCTAACACCGTAACACCTATCTGAGAACCATCACCGATTGGTCCCAAGTATTTTGCAGAAAACCGTATCTAAATCGGTAAAACCGTTTGGGAGATAAATGAGAACATTCGTTTGAAACAAAATGTTTATTGCGGTGCCTCCTGATGACCACCATAACAACTATCTAAGAACCATTGCCAATGGATCATAAACATTTTACAGAAAACCGTACCTAAATAGATCAAAGCGTTCTGGAGATAAATGGGAACATTGAATTGTATACACAAACAACCTCTCGCCCTAAACGCATATGCATACCTCCTCCTTTCCGTCCTGGGTAAAAATTTTCCTGTTTTAAATTAACTTTGACGTGATAAAATTGATAAAAAAAAATTTCTAAATTTAAATTAATTTTTCACTATTTTTCTTCCAAGTGGCCAGTTCCAGGTTAGTTACGGTGCTTTTCGTCCGGTTGTTCAATTTAATAAGTTTTTACTCATTCAATAATTTCGGAATCTTTAAAAGTTTATAGATATCAAGTTGTCCGTTTTGGAGACTATTTCCATTAATGGTCGAGCAGACAAAAATGTTAAAAATACTTTGAGTTAGGTATTGTGTAAATAATGTAAACAACTTATATTTACGTTTGCGTTTTGAAATCACAGGGACACTAATTTTTTATTTATAAAAAATTTTAAAGGTTTCATTTTATTGTGGTCAGGTTTTTTTCCCTTTTCTATTATAATTTTTGTTAGTGTTTATAAACTATTATCTTTACATGGTATATTCTTAAACGTTTAATATACAATTTTAAGATTAAACCTGGGCCCTAGCATAAAGGAGATAAATGATTTAATTACCTAATTTTATTTTATTATTCAACCAGTGGATGTTTGCCATGCATTTATATGTATGATTTTAGGATATTTTACATTAATTAAATTACTTTTAAGGAAAATACATAGCTACAATTGCTTGTGCACGATAGTTATACGCAGCCTACGAATAAAGAATATTCGCAGTCCTCAACACAAGAATTCCGTATAGGCCGGGAGTGAACCACAGATTGGTAATGAAATCGACCGCAGCGCTCGCTGTAAGAGAAATGCAAATATCTGAAAGCGCCTGTCAAATATTGTCATAGTTAATATAATTCACCTACGTATATTATCGTGTTTACTTCCGGACCAGTGCAGTTTAGCAAGCATGCGAATTTCACTGATTCTTAATAAAAGAATATACATAAAAACGATGTATTTTAAAAAAAGTAGGTCTACCAAAGTCTGACTAGTGACTACCAAAGTCATTATTTTATTACGAACAATTGATTGGATAAAAAAATTACAATAAAACTTTCATTTCTTGTACTAAAATTGTTATTTTCAATTTAAATTTATAATTGGATATTATATATTTAACAAACATTTAAATATGAATGGTGATCATAAAAGAAAATTAAATAAGAGATTAAAAACAATTTACAAAATTTTAAAAAGATGACGTCAGTTTAATATAATATTAACAAAACTTTCAATTCTACCAATCTAAAAAATGTATTATAAAATCTTTAGTTTATGATTTTTATTAATAAATTAAAAAATTGGAATAAATTCATTTTAGCAACAATGAGAATTTCACTGTTTATCAGTCCAAAAAAACAAAAAATAGTAAGTAAAGAGGTCATGAAAATCATGAAAATATAATTCAACAAATTTGTATATCATAAACTGAATATTTAAAGGTTGTAATTATTTATCTTTTTAATACTTTCTAAATTGTTGTTATTAACATTTCTGTTTAGATATTTGTTAAGTGTGTAGTATATAAATATAAATTTAATGTGAAAAATATTTAAGCAATATCAAAATAAAGCTATTTATTGCAAGTAAATTTTTTAAAATCAGTTTTTGCTATACTGAGTCCTATTTTTAAATAAGTCATTTCTTATGTATCAACTTAAAAAAACTCACTAAAATTAGTATCTTTACTGAACTTATACCTAATTTTTTATGCATTAAATGCAATTTTTCTAAACATGCCGCGATAGTTATTTTGTATTAAATTGTAAAAATACTTTAAGAAGTAATAAATTCTAATTTTACAGATTTCTGATTTTGAATTGGAAATTAGATAAAAAATAAATAGATAGCTGGTATAAAATGCATTCAACCTAATTTTTTCTGTGATTGAAATGTTATAATATGGGTAATACACTTATTATTTTACTCATTTTGTGGAGTTTAAAACAAACGGATATTATATATTCTGGGTACGGGCAACTAAAATCGTGTTATTACTCCTTAATAAAAACGTTTGTTTAGATATTTTCCGTTGTTTTTATATTACACACGTAAATTTCTGCCTGAGCCGTTAATTAGAAGCGTACTAATAACATTTAAGCGCTTATAAAGCTGCTGGTGCTAGGCGGCGCTAATGTCCCACACCCAGCCAATACACTCAGCCTAAAACTCTTAAAAGCAACTATTTATTCTTCGCAAGTACGAAAGAGGCATTTGTCGAGGAATGTCTTTTAGCGTGTATTTATCTAAAGAAGGATAAAGGATTTCAATAAATCTTCCTGGATAATTATGCCGCTCATCTTTTATACAACCCTTAACCAAATATAATAATATGATAACAGTAGCTTAGTAATTATTAGGTATTATTAATTTCAAAATCTTCTATCCTATAGAAAGAATATAGAAATTTCAAATAGAAAGAATATAGAAAAAAATATAGAAATTTCAGACAAAATTATTATCCGTTTTAGTAAAATATATTTTCTTATTTGGAGAAAACTGGTGCCAAATTGATATGCATGGCATCTACTATATATGTATTTAAAAATATCTCCATTATATTTAAAATCGAATTTAGTTGTTAGACTTAAACTATCTATATACATGTACATTTTACACAGAGCTGATTCCGCGTTATATTGAGGGTAATGTCGTTGATGTTTCGTCAGAAAACCATGAATGTGAAAAAATTACAACAGTTCCGAATTAATCGGATTCAAAGTTTGAAATTTAAAATAAAGTCCCGTTTTTCCAATAAAATCTCTTCAATTTCTTTATTATATAAAATATTATTAATCACAGAAAAATCAAAACTTTGAAAACTACCGGAAAACATTTTTCCGATAATACATCTGTCGACGATTTCCACTGTTGTGAAATAATTTTCATTTTAGGTGTGATTCATCGAATCATTTTGTAATGGAAAACAGAAAAACAAGATTTATTAAAAAGAAAAATTGAAAATATTTGATTATTCTTTCTTTTTACTATTCAGAATAATAAACGAATTACCCCAGTGAAAATATGTCACAAGGAATGATGTATAATGTAAATTTACAAGTATATCATCATGTATGACTCAGGGCTGGGAGGTGGTCAATTTACGTCTCTTGTCTAAATTTACTGGAAAAATTTCTTCATGTCACCTCATCCTGTTGAAAACACATCCAATGGACGCCAAATTTTTACAAACTTATCATTTTGAATTTACAATTGCCGCACGGCTTTGGACGCCTTCAGAAAAATACAGACAAGTTATTCCGTTCCTCCACGTGGTGACTCAAAACGTCACTTTGAGAGATCATAAGAGATCTTAATGCTTATCTTTTCCTTCATTAACAATAGTTCTACTTATTGACTTAGCCATCGAAATGGAAATTTATTTCACGAGAAATATAAAATAAAAGTTGAACTTTATAAAACCTTTCGATGCTCAAGTGGGGCCTTCCAAAAGAATTAGTAATCTTTAATTTTTGAAATTACAATATTCACACAATAAGCCAATAAAAGTTATTTTTTGGATTATTTGGGATATGAGAAGTTTTGACTTGTTCAAATTGGAAAATTGAAATTGAAGACTTTTTCAAACCGCCAGTATGCTTTACTAATATTTTTTTACTACTCTGCTGTTATCATTATTATTTACATTTTGTTATGACATTCAAATAGTGATTTATAGAGCGAAAAGATCTCAAAAAAATACTTCGAGAGTATATTATGTGAATTTACTGGTTGAAATAGTATAGCACAAATATATTAAATAAGCTTGAAATTTTTACGTGCATTGGAAAATTATTTTAAATAACAGATCAAAATATTTTCAGTTCACTTTACTTGAAAAATTAAGGATTTTGTCTTGAATAAATAAGAAGTGAGTGGTGTCCCCCTAGTCCATTTACATGTCAATATACTATGTAATAGGAACAAGTAGTGTGCACAGATTACCTGTTAACTGTTGAAGGAAAGAAAGCAGACAAGATAATAAATAGCATGTTTTTTAGTCTATAACAGAAACATTTACCGCAAATATAACTTTATACAGATTTTGAAATAAAATATCATGGACAATTTTGACAGAGTGTAAGGAAAATTGGGGGAATTTTAATTTTATTTGGGACTAGAAATACTTGTTGAAATGCATTTTCAGAAATACTAAACCGGTCTTAAGTGATAGTGAATAATATTCCCAATAAAAACGAAATTGATTAAATATTTCATTTATTTACTAATGTAAAAATAATGTAGAAAACTTGTTTTTTTTTAAAACACTTAGAAAATTTCTTTGAAATTAATAAATAAACAATTTTAAGACATGTCGTCGAATTAAAAAAAAAGACGAATAAACGTTACTAGACAATTGAAACTGAACGAATTAAAGAAACAAATTATTTAAATGTTTAACATGCAAGAAGTTACTTTAAGTCAGAAAATTCAAAGAAGTCACTATAACTAAACAATATATTGTATAGTTGTCAATGCCATAGTTAACATTTAGTAATCATAGAATCAATTTTGTAATTAGCCTAGAGATGCAAATAATCGAAATGTAACATTTGTGTGAGGAAATTATTTCATTTTATTTTTTGAAACGGGAATGTTAAATATCTATACCATATCTATAAATAAAGTAAAAGAGCTTTTTGTACTTATTTGAAAATGAACTTTTATTTAGCTTCACGTGAATCTTATGAACTGGATTCGAGATTAATAATAAAAAAGACAAGTGATTGAGAACATAAAAAGAAAACTATTATATATGAGAAAACAAAGACCCAGTTGGTGACTTTGTGTAACAGATTTTAGATTTGATTGTCTGACAAAACTGTTCATTAGAATTATTGGCACATCTGAAAACAAAAATACTGTCAAAGAAATTCAGGTCTAGCGGTTTAAATAAGAACAAATTTAGATTTCCATAGAATTGAACAGCAAAAAAAACGTATATTTATCATTTGATATTGGGTATACATTTGAAGATTATTAGTATTTATTTATATATTATATATGTATTGATATTTGACAAGCTATCAATTATTTGTGATGTGCAATAATCAGATTTTGGGGGATCAGTTTAGGGCCGAACTGCAAAGTCAGAATTCCTAGATTTAGGAAGGAAATTGTCAATTAATTTCGAGAAAAAAGTGTTGTTAATTTTTGTAATCCAATTTGTAAAAAATATTATGAGTGCGAGTAACCTTTACGCGGGGTTGAAGTAAAAAACTTGTTTGATAGATGGGTCAGGTATTATGTGGTCGATGGTGTAGTTTTGTAAAATAATAACTACCATTGCAGTATTTTAGCAAATATATTGATTTACGTTTAATTTACTCCCATCCTAACGAATGGAATTATATTGTTTATCTCCAGAACTCATAATCAGACCATGTCCTGATCGATGGTGTAATTATTTTGCAAACTACTACCAGTAGCAAGTATTGAGCAATATTTAAGTAAGGAAATCGATATTAAAATTAATTCTTATGTTGCACTATCGTGATTATTCGAATAATTTTTCTAAAAGCAAAGTTCCCAAAATTAAAATTTTATAAAAGATATGAAATTTTTTAATATTAGTAAATTTAAAAATCTGGGTTTTGTATGAAACCTTTCATCAAACACTCTATGGAGCCATATCCAAGTAAAATTTATTTTTATGTTGCGCTTTATTTTCCAGCAGCAAATATATTATTTTGATCACTCTTTCCAACAATGTTATGTTGATTTTTTTAAAGATATGTAAAACAATTAAACAATTTATTTCAAATTAAAGTAGGATACCCTGTTCTTAAAATTTGTTAGGAGCTTAGTAGATTAAATAAAAAATGATCTCTCAGTCTGACCCTGTTATATTACAATAATCACCATTTGCTAATTAAAAAATATTTAACATTTCTTTTACCTTTCTTTTATTTTAAATTACAATTTCTTTTGAGAAACACTGATAGAGACTATATGTATCAGCCCTTTACTAATTAACATTTCTATTAATTCATTGCGTAGGTACTCTGATTATTTTTTCCTCAATTAGTTTCATAAACAGTTTCTGAAGAGTTATACATTAAAATACATGGAAGTTATACAGTATACATATGGAGAAATATATAGATAGAAAAATATCTATGAAAAATATAGACCCTGCCATATAATTTATCTATCTAAATGTATCTGAGGAAAAAAACATCTAAAATAATTGTAATTTGGAAAAAAAACAATAATTTATAATAAAATAATAATCAGCTACTTAACCTTATAAGCCACCTAGCAGGTGTGTCGTTCAGCCGAAGTTTCTCTTCCACCTTTTGACTTTTGCCTCGCGTGAACTAAACACAAACGAACATAACGCCCAAGTTTCCTTTTGTTTTTCTTATTTATTACATCGAATATGTATTAAACGATTCAAAGACAAAAGCTCCTTTCTCTGCTGTTTGCTACACACTTTTTTCTGCTCATCCTTTTCATTTTTACATGCGAAAGACATTCCCTTAGCTTCTGACGTACTAGGTCCTTTTATATGTTATATATTATGTTATTAGATTTGTTATTTTATTATTATAATAGTTATTATGCTTAAACGAGGAGTTGTATCATTTTGACATAATAAAATAATAAGGTAAAAATTAGAAGAGAAAAGAATTAAATTAATCACAATTAAATGAAACTACGTGATGTAGTATTATTTCTACCAGAGGAACGTTTTTGTCATTTGGCTACGAGACTGTCTTCTACAATTGTAATTTTATTTTGAGAAAATCCATGACGAGAAATAAGCAATTAGTAGCAAGAAACAAAAAAGTTTATTCAAATTGTTTCAAGTTATATTAGGCGAGGCACACCGCGGACCAACTTCTATTCCGGCTGCTATTCGAGGGGGGTTGGAGTGATGTTTGTGAATGTCACTGATCAGTGACGGACAGTAATTCCACAGCAAACTACGTATCGCGATCGCCAACCCACCTATACAGCCACCAGACGCTCAATGATATACGCATTAGGGAGGTCTATGTCCAGCAGTGTACCGAGATGAGTTGTTGATGATGATGATATCCAAATCGGCAAATTTTTATTTGTAAATTCTCTTCCTGGCGTTGAAAAAATCTATCTTCGCCCATAAGTAGGTATTGGCAATTGCTTTAACTGAAAATAGAATGTATAACCGAAAATAATTCCAGCTATCCTTAGTCAGAGAATTTGTAATGTCTGTTATTCTCAACGGCTTATTAGTATTAGAATTTGGGGATATTTGCCTTTCAGTATAATTTTTCTTTAAGTTTCAGCAAGAAACTTCTTTTACTATAGAAAAAGACTTAGATATGGGTACGGTGAAAGCATTTAGTACTTAGTTTTTTCCCCTATGAGTTCCAAGGACTTAATCCTTGTTCCAAGGATTAAGATCGAGATATGTATGTATAGTATCTATTAACGTATATTTTAAAATTTATGTCGCCTAAAATATCGTTCCCCTGTAAACAAGGAATAAAATATAGAGCATGGCGGCATTACAGCTGTTTTGTAAGTTCGTAGAATTCGATAGCGGTAAAAACAAAAGTGCCATCGTAGGGTGATAGAAGAAAAGAGTTTTATGCATTAAATTATTTTCTATAAATCTTCATCTACGTTTTCTTGGAGAAATTAACATTAGTTTTGTAATTCGTTTATTATCGAAGTTATCACAGCATGTCTTTCGTGCAGAGATATACCGAATCGGAGCCGCTGGGTAATAACGATAACTATACTTTCGCACTTTTTGATTCAAAGTTATAATTTACTCCGATATTTGCGAAAAAAACCTGAGTATTTATAACATTTAATGTTGTCTTATAAAAATAAATTAATCGTTAGAAATTTGAATTAACAGCTTACTTTTGTTCAAACAATCAAAAGTGTTGTGATTATGCTTTTGATACTTAAAAATGACACTTAATGGTTAATGGGGGCCCAACGGTTCTCATTGCTCCGTGTAAATACGCAGTTTATTTAGGTTTTACATTAAATATTTTCAGATGCATCAAAAATGTAATAGAACTAATGAATAGTGTTAGTTGAGTCTGGATACGGTAGATAGTGTCAAAAGAATTAATGACGATAAAATATATTTGCATAGAACAACTCAAAAATTTGAGGCGTCTACAATATTTTACAAATTTCAACTAGTTTGCCTCAACTAGGTTTTATCAAGGGATTAGAAACAATACCAGTTTATCATCTTATATTTTAGCAGCTATCATCTTATTTTTAATGTGCTAGAGCTATGGGCGTTCCACATTATTGTAGGAAGTAAAACCAAGTTTACCGGACTAGACGAAATACCTAATTGTATTTAAAAAGGAAATACCGTATGTTTTGTTTTTTATAAGAAAAATGTTTTTTTTTCATCATTTTATTTTAGATGTAAATTCAATGGCTCTCATTGCCTTGGTGAATCTTGTTACTTGGTTCTTGGTTATTATTACTCCTTACACTGTATAGAATTACCCCTTACCCTCTATAGGAGTTAGTAATGAGAGCGAAAGCACTTTTAAACGAGGAAAATATCCACTTTTTTGTCAAGTTTTTAATGATGATAACGTAAAGCAAATTAGCGATGAAGTGTAAACACCAAAAACAAAATTCAAACGTAATCATCAAGCAAGCTTCAACATATCAATAGATTTCTCTATTTTTACTTTATGATATAAGTGTATTTTGTGAAAAAGACTTTAATTATTCCTTCATACTTCATGTGTAAACCCGTACATAAAAACTATGTTCTTAATTTTTATTGAAAGAGATAATTTCATTAAGGCGTATTTAAAAAAATGGGAATTCAACGTTCTTAAAATAATTGAAAACTTTTGTACCTAATTAACATCTGTTTATACATTTTAATCCTTGTACTAAACGTTCACATCCGTATTCCACCACAAAAGTTAAACTTCACACTAATAATTATTGCGGTCGGATAGATATTTTTATCCGAGCTTAACAGATACGAATAGACTTATACTGTTTACGGCGTATTTAAAAAATTACAATCAACTTATTTACAATATTGAAAATTTACGTGTCTCATCAATTTTATTTACACATTTTTATATCCTTATCCCAAATGGTATTTTAATAACTCTACAAAGTGGTCCATTTCGCTCGCAACTGCAAATTGTTTTTCAACAAATTCACATTTTATTTCACGATTTTTAAATTATAATTACATTATCAATTATTCCTTCCCATAGATTTGTATTGAATTCCGCTTGATGGTAATTGTCCCTAATTGTATAAGGGTTAGTGTAAGCCAAAAATGTTACAGTATATTTGCTTTTGCATCAATCACTAACGTTTTAATAACCTATAGATCGCGTAGCGACCCATGCGTTCGCATCTAAGCCAAATGGTATACTGAGTCTCACTATACAAAGTCGTTTTGTGGCGGGGCAGATCCTTTGAACACTCCGCGCGCCGCATTTTTTGTGTTCGTCGTGCAAATTTGTTTAGAATTACTAATTTATAATTTCCATGCATTTTTACGTTTCTATGGGACAGTTAAAAAAAGTTAGTTTTTTAAATTTTATGAAATTATATTATTTATTTGTCAGTTCTTAATTGCTTCTTAAAATTAGGTGACTGACTAAAATTTAACCTGGTATATATAAAAATAGCAATTTATATGTTCAACTTCATATTATATTCAAATAATTTGTATTTTGCAGTGTCATTTGTAGTACTTATTTTATATTAAACAAATTTAAAATTATTATTTTATGACACGTATTTCCCCAAGGGTCTAAACGTCTGTAAAATACTACTTATAATACGCATTGCTCAATTTTTAAAACAGAATCTTTAAAGATCGTAATTTCCAAAGAAATTGAACGACAAAAAGGTATGTACCGGTTTATTGGGTGTAATTAAGCAATTACGAGTATCGTGGAACACAACATACTTCACGTGTCAGCCAGATGACTACCATACCAAGAAACATATTTTAAAATAGTAACACATAGAAGTTAGAAACTGTGAATCAAGGTTTACGTTTTAGCCAAAATCATTTGTAACAATGTATTCTGCCATCAACACTCAGGGTGATAACTTTGAGTATCAATAAATTTCAAATGTGACTTAAATTCGGTTAAATAATGTAATCACGAATCGGTTAAATAATGAGACGCATTCATTAATTTAAGTTGTCAGCAGTATTTAGATCCAGCAAAAATTAGATTTTAAGATCCTGCCTATACGTTATAACATTAGATATTTCCTTTTATGGGGCTGTTCGGTAATCTCTGAATAAAGTAATTCTAACTCAGACAGACTCTTTCTGATGATAATTTATGCTTCATTCATAATAGTCCCAGTGTCTTCATTCAAGTTTTGATATTTTTTCAGTTCCGTAGTTTTTTTTCTTCCAGATTTGAAGTAAATTTTTGTGAGTATTTAGTGGCGTAATCTTTATTCCCCGACTGCCATTAACATGTCTGTATAAGAAGCATTATTTTAAGAGTACCGCAATCACCAATGCAAATAGCTTTAAGAATTATATGACCATGTGAGTTTTAACTAACTTCTTTTATACATTTCAAATAATTTATTTGCATAGAATTAAAGAAGAGAAGGAAAAAGGAACTTTATTGGATACATCGAAGCATTCGATCGAACTTGATTTCGTGCAGACTCTAATTAATTAAGCTGATTTCTAAATCGACTGGCACTAAAAATATTTCTAGTAAGTTAATGGAAAAAGGTTTCAGATGTTCTATATTTTCTTAATGATTTTTCTTTATGTCCATAAAATTCCATAACAGTTGTGGCGAGACTAGAAAATGATTTTCAAATCAACAATAGGGACACTGTTAAAAAATCCTGCTGAAATTAAACCACGGGGAAAAGATGCACTTTAGCAAAAATTATTTTTTTTTCCGTATACCTATATTTAATTGAAAAAAGTACACTAAATCTTGTTTTGGATAGTTACAAAGGCGCTCACAGTTTATTTCGTAAAAAATCGACGTGACAAAATTGTTTTCATTGAAGTTATATTTTTGCAACGAATAATTTATTATATTCTTTCGACTTTATTCGAATTTTTGGTAACTCAAAAACTTGAGTACCTGCCCAAATAAGAGGATACATTGAAAGTTATGAAACATTAAACAAATCTAAGAGAAAATAAAAAAGTGAGATGCTTGTTAAAAAAAATAGAGAGAATATTTAAAATTTGATATTTAACAGCAGTTTCTCAGTAATAAAAAGTGTGTCTTAATAACTGTTATTTACGTTGTTTTTATGAGTATACTTTGGTTTAAAAAAGACAGTGAAAAATTAAATTTTGCTTAACTGAACATGTGACTAAGCGGATGTCACATGACAGCATCAGCTAGCCTTATTACCAAAGACTTGGTAGACAGTTATAACAGAAACCATGTTTAAATTATTAGATCTAATTCGGCTTTTAATATTGGCATCACTTCAAATGGCCGTTTGATGGTCGTAGCTTATAATTATGTAATGGGTATAAGGGATATTGTACCGAGAGATTTTTTCTTATATTTATAATGCAGAGGTAAGATTTTATAACTTTAATGTTAGTTAGGTACTAGAAACAAATACAGCTGTAAAAAGTTATGTAAATCCACGTGTGGGTCATTCCACCCTTAAAACGGCACAACTTACCCTCACAGAGATACATAATTTTTGAGAAAATAAAATTTGATAATTTCCACACTGTGCTCATTAATAACTCAAAACACTTTTTTAGAAAATAACTGTTAGGTTAGGTTAGATTAGGTTAAGTTGTGTTATGTTGAATTATGTCGGGTTATGTTCGGTTAGGTTGGAACATGTTGAGTTATGTTAACACATCTAACCCGACATATGGGATGTTGGGTTAGATGGGATAGGTTGGGTCATGTAGGGTTAAAATGGATAGAGTTAGGATAGATTTGGTTAGATAAGTTTATGGTTTGTCAGGTTATCTTGGGTTAAATTGGTCAGAGTTATGCTGGTTTAGGTTGAATTAGACTGGATTATGATGGGTTAAAATAATTTTTAAAAGAAAGGGGGTAGTTAACGATAAGTAATATCAAGAAGATCCATATTTAAAATTAAATTAAAAATATATTTAGTACATCTTTCCTATTGAAAGTTACATACCTAAAGGAGACTGAATTTTAAATGCCAGTTAATTAGTTAAAATGTATTTTGATCAATAACAGAAAATGAAAGTGAAAAACTATCAAGACTCTATATATCATATAGAAATATTGAACACTTAGATAAGGTTTGTTATTATTTTGTGTGAAGTAGATTAACTAGCTTTTATGTAAAACTGTAACTTAAATAATATAAGTTTTTAGTACTACTTTCTATATGTTTATACTTACTTTAAGAATTATTTACTACTTTCAAATCGAATGTGAGCTACTGCGCCCTCTATAAAAACTAATCAATACTACAAAGATTAGTTTATTGGTTATCACTTGGTCGATGAGAGAAATGTAGCCAGAACATAATACAATAGTTCGTACTTCTGAGTAGATTGGAAAGAGGGCAGCTTTACATTAATAATGTCATTGCGAAAGAAATAAAAAACTAGTGAGCCGTCACGGGACGCCTGGCAGATGTGAAACATCGTGTTCGTATAAGTAATATGCATAAAAGACAAGATTATTACAGGAACTAAATATAGCGTAATGAAAAAATAAAGTATTACGAATTTCTTACAGAAAATGGTGACTTTATTTAATAAACATTTATTTACAATTAATACAAAAACAACAGCGTCGAACTGAGTGAGGAGGGGGTCGCGTAGTCGGTTGCGCATGGCGACACGTCGCCATACCGTACACTCTACTACATATAGACTATATATATATACCTTAGTATAGCGTGGCGACCCGTCGCCACGGCAAGCGTCGCCACGCCAACGATCCGGTTTATACCTGAGCCTATAGATGTTTCACATCAAAAATAAAAATTTGAATAATACATGCAAGCATTAACGTAATACGATCAAAGTGAACGTCAATATACAAAAGTGTGAAGGTTATTTACATTTCTAAATACCTGACGACGAATAATAGACATTTGAGAACATTTTTTCTGGTGCTATATTTAAAGCGGAATCTAATGTGTACAATAGCATTACGATGATTTTTCGAGATGGTGCGAAATGTATGATCGAATATTCATTACATACAAGGTTAATCTGCATATTATTAATTTCATTCCCTAGTACCTCAGAGGATATAATGATACAGAGGTTTATTGCCCATACTAGAACAATTGCCACCACACTTGCGCAAGTACAGCTATGGTGGTGAGTACTGGTACTACGTAAATATTTTGTTACGTTTATTTCTCTATAATAAGACTAGATGGCACTATATCTGTGCGTCGGCGGCGACGTCGCGTGGCAAGCTGGTTTCAGTTTTCTTCGTTGTTTTCAAAAATAGGGTCCTATCATAAATCACGGTCCTATATGTACATATATATTAATTAGTTAGGTTGATACCTATAATATTTATTGAGATAGTACTTACTATGTATCTACATTTTATACTTAAAATTAAGCAACGCAACTATTTGTACGTACAGACGCAGTATATTATTTACTATTAACTGGCATTGTTACATTGCACTTGACGTAACATTGACCTTATATTAGATTAAATAAAACAAAGGGGAATAAATTTATGGACTAATTATTTCTTAAAATCCTAACTTTTTGAAGTTTTACAAAAATAATATATTTTAAATACAATTAATATTTCATTATTAATTTTTCAAAAATAAAAAGTAGGTGTTTATTACAGACTCTTACTTGCATATTTTTGTTATCATATTAAAAATAAGTTTTTTAACATTAGAAAATTTATAATAATATGAGGTCTTGTCACAAAAACCAAAGCAATTTTGCCTAACTTGTCTTCTTTGACCATTTCTCAAATCTTCAAAACCTTATGTTCAAATTTATCATTGAATTCCAAACATGTCATTGTATCCATTTAGTCAAAACAAATTAGACAAATTTCTTCTTGGCCTGTGGCACATTCAAATTTCTTTTTAATACTCTCAAAACTGACTTTGAGAGCCCCGGGAAGCAGCTTGCTTTTTTAGTCATATTTTTATTCTACTAGGTGCTGCTAATACAACTCCAGTTTTTCTCATATGCTTGCACATAGAAGGAGACTTGTAGAACAAGGCAAGGCAAAGATTTCTTTCAGCAGCCGTCTATTTGTTAATACCTCTTTTTAATTACATTTTTGTTCCGTTTTAGATGTTTTACTTTTGAAAAGGAATTTTTAAATATTAATTATGTGTTTTCGTATTAAATTGTTTTTCAATTATTTTAAAATAAACCATGTTTTTTAAGTTTTTTCGTGTAAAAAGTTACAGTACGTTTCAGTTTTCTTCAAGTGAAAAACAACGGCGCTTGGGTTTTGTTGGTATTTTAAAACTGTGTTCTGGATTCACGGGTTCAAAGTTTTCTTTTTCTAATTCTAATTTTCTTTTTTTCTTTATGAACTTTAGAACGTATCGTCACTTTTATATTTTTTGGTAAACTGGCTTATTTTCTGGCTTACTTTGTTTATTTTCATTATGGTGGTTTTTCTCTAACACGGGCCTAAATCCTGTGCTTCTTTAAGATAAATGGCTTAAAGAAATATTACCTGGAAAACTCAAACGTATATAAAAATTAGGAATTTTTTATTTTACGGAAACACTGCACTTTTGGGGGTGCCTTTATGCCCAAGGCCTGTTTAAGTTAAAATTAAAACAAATTAAGCTCGCCCGCACCGCTGGGGCTTACGATATAGTAACAAAATATTTCATTTTAAGGGGTCTCCCCGGCTCAGACCTAGGCTTAAAGTAAGTAACTTAAGTGGCTGACACGATAAAACAATTAATAAAATTTTACAGTGAAAGCTTTGAAATTGTATCCCTATCAACTCGCACTGATCAACATAAGAAATTTGTGCCATGTCACCCTTCTGAGGATCCTCACATTGCTACTGAAGATTGTTAGTCCTGATTAGCTTCTATAAAAGGGGAGATGGTCTTAACCTTGTTTTGCCGAGGGACCTTTTAATGACTACATCCAGCCCAGCTTATTTATAAAATTACTTAAACATTTTCCATGAGTATTACAACGAAAGACATAGCCCCATTGTAGTTTGGGGTGCCAGGTGGCTGAGGCTCACAAGGATTATCCCGGATTGCGAGCATACGTCCCGGGTTTCGCAATTTTCAAAAATATTCAAATTTTAGACGTAATTTTCTAATTTACGTCTAAAATAGTAATTGCAAAACAGTTTAAATTTCGCACGCTTCGGTGACGGCCTTAAGGGTCCAACCCGCTATACGTCCGCTTCCGCCACTGCAGCTCCCAGAAAATACAAATAATAATATCAATAATAATAACAAATATAATAACAAAAAGACAAGTGACAAATAATAATAAGTCAGATAATAATAATAATTTAATTTTTTGCTTTTTAATATTAAGATTTTTCTTCATAATCTTATTATTTTTACTTTCTTTACTAATATAATCTAGGGATGCGAGTACCTTTGCTATTTGCTTGGATAGTTTCCGAACGCTAGTAAGCAGTTCTACAACTGGGTATATATCAGTCAGGTAATTAGAAGGCGGGGTCGTCTCGGTCGGCGAAGGCTTTTTGTGAGCATCCTCATTAGATCTTTATGTTAAAGGCCCGGTTGGTGGTAGTTCTTTTTGAACCCGTTCAGACGCAGGATCCTCAAGTATCATTGAAATCTCTTCAATAACTCTGTCATTTTTAAAATTATCAGATATAAGCATAATCTGGAAAGATTAATCTGGAATCTAAATTTAGCGCCATTTATGAATTTGTTATTTGATTTGAGGTTATGTTACCGACAGTTTATTATATTCAACGAAAAAACAGTAAAAATATAATAAATTTTAAAAATATTAACATTGCAGCATCCAATATCAACGTATTAAAAAAATCTCAGGTAAATTGAAACTTTGAAGTTTAAAAACACTTTTTAATTTTTTTTCAATAAAAAAATGTATACAGCGACGTACATGTTAGAGCAGCAATTACTCACCAATCTTAGCTCACGACATATAGAGCAGACAGTAAAATTTTTCGGTTGGTCGTTTCATCGTACAGGCCATATAATATTGAATTATCCTACGCTAATAACCGAAAACTCAGCCTTGATTGTATTTATATATATTACAGTGCATTCGCAGTGATTTCTTATGACGCATTTTAATAGTCGTACAAAAAGAAAACGCATTATGAGCGCCATAGTGTACTAAGCGGAAAATAATATAATAATTGAAATATTATTCTGAAAAGAAAACATGTATCTACGTTTGTGTTTCGTACAAGTAGTTTAAAAAATAATATATTTATGTCATTGGCTGCGGAAAATGTAATGCTTACCTCATATCAAAATCTTCGACAAATAATTAAATATTTATTTCATACTGACATATCTACATTAATTTTTATACTACTCGAATAATATGAAAAACATTTGAATAGATATTAGAAAGAGAAGAAATGTAATACCCATTTTTATGGTCAATACACCTTGAGACTTAGTTAATAATATTATTTTGACACCGTACTTTCGTTCGACTTTCAAAAAATATCAGTTTTTCAGATAAAAATGCCGATTTGTGCTTATGAATTTTGCCGGATAATACACTTTATTCTTCATTCGTTTTTATTCTCCATGTATATCTGGTAAAACTAACTTATTCGTCTTTGGTTTAAGGACAACCAATGCGGTTTCGTATGATTATATGTCTGTCCGCCTGTTGCACAAACACGAAACCAAACAATTGTATTGCAGTGGCCATATATACATTTACGTAGGACTAAAAAATCTTAATTAATCCGAGCGCACAGCTAGTATAATTATTTGCGACATTCATTATTTATATGTTCACAAGGGACACACTTCTTGTCCAAAGGTATTTAAGATTCTGGAGATCAATTATATTTTTTTGATTACTGTATGCCCACGTATGGCAACTTATTTATACAATGTATATTCAATGCTTGCTTGCAACACTTATCGACGTAATGGCGGGAGATATCCGTGCTTCTCGTTTTCCAATATTGCTCTCTAAATTTTTTGTGTTTCATAAAAATATTTTATATTATATTAAGTTTATTATATTATTATGTGTTTTATAATGTTAAATTCGTTGTGTTAAATGTGTTATATTTTTAAGTACGAGTGTAATTAAAATGGCGAATGTTCTTCTAAGGACCGCATCTATACAGCCATTCAATAATACGTATCACTGTAAAATACTGATTGCCGTCATATCACTGTAAGATAAACGGAATCAAAATAATCTGGACACAAAAGAAATTACATGTGGCGAAAGAAAACACAACTTTTAAATTAAACGATGTCAAAATATTTCTACTTGGAGCAATGTAATTTAATAAGCCCCGCAGCATGGCTGCACGAACATTGTTATTGTTGATATACGATGTAATTACTGTTGATATACGACATAATAGATCGATTTATGATGAATAAATTCTGCTAATATGTTGTGTAATAGATATGATATGTTCTGTAATTCTATTTCTCAGTGATATCGGCAAAGGCCGGCCTCGCCGGCACTAGCATTAGGCAAAACCATCATTGGATAGATATGAAACCCAGATGCATTGTGATGTAATTGTATATGTATTCAGTGTATTTTGTCTATGAAATGTTATTGTATTTCGTGTATTTTTATACCTTAGTTCGTTTTAAAAAAATATTTTAATGATTACTTAAAAATTAAGTATTTGCGATTGCTTTGTAATAATTTTCTGTATAACTTAACATTTAATTAAACGACTATTTCTATCGAAATGTTTGGTATTATTTTATTATATGTCTTTTTTTATGTAATACTTTCAAATTGTTCGAAACACTTCACCTCACTTATCTGAATTTCTCATAAATATAGAATATAATCTATATAAGTTATCTATGTACACAGTGTAAATGTGCACACTAATAAAAACATATTTTTTTAATCACAAATAGCAAATAAATCCACATTAAATTACTAATGTGAATGTAAGAAAAAGGCTTGCAATACCTGAACTGTCAAAAGTGATTGTTTATAAACATTCCATCTTGAAATTGAATGGACTATAGAGGGTACCACTTATACCACAACAAATTTTTTTTCGGATTTCCCTCGAAAATATAAGATGAAAATAATAGTATTCGCTTTAACGCCGTACGCACCGCACCACACGCGGTCATGATTGTCAGTTGGGCTTACTTATTAACAGTCTGTCGAGTCAGAATAAGAGTACTTTATTGACCGTAATATATTGCACGATACAATAGCCAAAGTAAATACGAAATACGTTTTTAACTGTCAGTAAGTCAGACTGAGAGTCTGACCGTGTGCATGGGCGTTAATGATGCTGTGTGGCGCTCGACGTGCGTGAATTGCAGGACGATTAAGCTTGACGTTAAAGTTAAAATATTATATGTCGAGAATGGACAAGATGGAAAAAAATATTAATCATAATCTTCTCGTTTTGTACTCGAGAATTAATGGATACCGGATTTGCTATTCCAATTTCACAATAGCCTGTACAAATGAAAAATTATTAAGGGGTTGTCACGCAAATTATGCCATTACAGGCGTAATTAAAGATAATGTATCGATGGAAATGTGCAACACATGTTCATTGAAAACAATTTTATTGTCTTTAAACAGGAAAGGCTTTTGAGAAAAAACGTCTGTTAATATAGATATAAGACATACAAGTTGAGAATAATTGTGAAATAAGCGTATTTTGGGATGATTAATTGCAAATATTACACTAATTATAATCAAAAATTACAGTGAGACTATTATGAACTTTTTTAGGCTGGAACAAAAATTTCAACATCTTTTATTGAATAAAAATCACCAAAAATGATGTAATAAATTCTCGTACAAGAAAGTATGAAAACAAAAAAAAGTAGTTTATATTTAATATGTACCGGAATTTGTAGGCAATCAGTCAATCGCCAGCGTTTGAGTAGGACCGTTGTTCCGGACGCTCCGATATCTATTTTACTTTCGTAACTTATACACCATTCTTTTTACTTAGGATCCAGGATCTTGACCAATATTTTACCTATTTGATGTAACATTTTTAAATGGTTTTTCATATTTTTTGTAATAAAAACTTAAATAATAAAATTTACGTTTTATATTTATAATTTATCCAAAAAAAATATAATAATAATATATATATATATATATATATATATATATATATATATTATATATATATATATATATATATATATATATATAATCGTGTGTGTAGTCTGAAAAACATAAATGGACATTAAGTTTGGTCAAAAATTTGCTTATTTTCATTCCATATTTCATAGTGAATTTTTAAGCAAACCACATATTTATAATTTTTACGGTTCCGTGTCTCAAAAAAAAACGGAAACCAAATAAAATTTGCAAAAAATGTGCCCCCCCCATTCCTGAAACCCTCATCCAAAAATTACATATTTAGCTGACTGTTTTAAAATATTCGTATAATAAATAAAGAGGGGGTAGGGGGATAAAGATCTTATTTTTTTAAACATTTTATCTAACATATGTGATATCGTTTGAAAGGGTTTGCTATTATATATTCACATTCCAAAGAATACACTTTTCTAAACTAATTAATCAATGTTAACTAACTTAATCAATGTTACGAACCATAGCTATTGAGGGTGCGAGCTGACGTTGCTTTTTCGTTGGGTTAATGAATGTATGATATGGAGTGCTGCATACACATATTCGACCTTCACCGGCGCGAGGACCTCTACTCGGAACCGTTAGCCTTTCGGCTGACGCACTTGTTGTCGTCCACGTCAACTTGACATCCCTACGCTTATATACCCTTCAGTGCTGGGCCCAGAAATCGCATCGGTGAGGATTTAGTTGTAGAGGGCAAAATAAGAGACATTTATAAATAGTAATTGATAAAAAACTTAAATCTGCAGCATCGATAAAGTTTAAGTAAAAAGCTCATTGCTGAATGGAAAATGCTTATGCATTGTTTTACTAAAGCTCATTGTTTTACTTCTACATGTTCAAATGTCATTGAACATGTAGAAGTGACATGACACTATTTAAAGATTAACTATTTATTTGCGTCTTAATAAAATAGAGGGAAGATGTAATGTTAATTCTTAACTAATACAAGAGTAGCATTGAAAGTTCTTAGAAGTGGCCATTCGTAATAATGGTAGTAAAAAAATAAATTAAAATTTCGCAAATGGAACTCTAGTAATTTATTTATGACATTGAACATATAGAAGTGACATTACACTATTTGAAGATTAACTATTTATTTGTGTCTTAATAAAATAGAGAGAAGATATAATGTTAATTCCTAACTAATACAAGGGTAGCATTGAAATTTCTTAGAAGTGGCCATTCGTAATAATGGTAGTAAAAAAATAAATGAAAATTTCGCAAATGGAACTCTTTAGTAATTTATTTATGACATTGAACTTATAGAAGTGACATGACACTATTTGAAGATTAACTATTCATTTGTGTCTTAATAAAATAAAGAGGAGATATAATGTTAATTCTTAACTAATACAAGAGTAGCATTGAAAGTTCTTAGAAGTGGCCATTCGTAATAATGGTAGTAAAAATTAAATTAAAATTTCGCAAATGGAACTCTAGTAATTTATTTATGACATTGAACATATAGAAGTGACATTACACTATTTGAAGATTAACTATTTATTTGTGTCTTAATAAAATAGAGAGAAGATATAATGTTAATTCCTAACTAATACAAGGGTAGCATTGAAATTTCTTAGAAGTGGCCATTCGTAATAATGGTAGTAAAAAAATAAATGAAAATTTCGCAAATGGAACTCTTTAGTAATTTATTTATGACATTGAACATATAGAAGTGACATGACACTATTTGAAGATTAACTATTTATTTGTGTCTTAATAAAATAAAGAGGAGATATAATGTTAATTCTTAACTAATACAAGAGTAGCATTGAAAGTTCTTAGAAGTGGCCATTCGTAATAATGGTAGTAAAAATTAAATTAAAATTTCGCAAATGGAACTCTAGTAATTTATTTATGACATTGAACATATAGAAGTGACATTACACTATTTGAAGATTAACTATTTATTTGTGTCTTAATAAAATAGAGAGAAGATATAATGTTAATTCCTAACTAATACAAGGGTAGCATTGAAATTTCTTAGAAGTGGCCATTCGTAATAATGGTAGTAAAAAAATAAATGAAAATTTCGCAAATGAAACTCTTTAGTAATTTATTTATGACATTGCACATATAGAAGTGACATGACACTTTGAATTTGATTTGACGATTAACTATTCATTTGTGTCTTAATAAAATAAAGAGGAGATATAATGTTAATTCTTAACTAATACAAGAGTAGCATTGAAAGTTCTTAGAAGTGGCCATTCGTAATAATGGTAGTAAAAATTAAATTAAAATTTCGCAAATGGAACTCTAGTAATTTATTTATGACATTGAACATATAGAAGTGACATTACACTATTTGAAGATTAACTATTTATTTGTGTCTTAATAAAATAGAGAGAAGATATAATGTTAATTCCTAACTAATACAAGGGTAGCATTGAAATTTCTTAGAAGTGGCCATTCGTAATAATGGTAGTAAAAAAATAAATTAAAATTTCGCAAATGGAACTCTTTAGTAATTTATTTATGACATTGCACATATAGAAGTGACATGACACTATTTGAAGATTAACTATTTATTTGTGTCTTAATAAAATAGAGAGAAGATATAATGTTAATTCCTAACTAATACAAGGGTAGCATTGAAATTTCTTAGAAGTGGCCATTCGTAATAATGGTAGTAAAAAAATAAATTAAAATTTCGCAAATGGAACTCTTTAGTAATTTATTTTTGACATTGCACATATAGAAGTGACATGACACTATTTGAAGATTAACTATTTATTTGTGTCTTAATAAAATAAAGAGGAGATATAATGTTAATTCTTAACTAATACAAGGGTAGCATTGAAATTTCTTAGAAGTGGCCATTCGTAATAATGGTAGTAAAAAAATAAATTAAAATTTCGCAAATGGAACTCTTTAGTAATTTATTTATGACATTGCACATATAGAAGTGACATGACACTATTTGAAGATTAACTATTCATTTGTGTCTTAATAAAATAGAGGGAAGATGTAATGTTAATTCTTAACTAATACAAGAGTAGCATTGAAAGTTCTTAGAAGTGGCCATTCGTAATAATGGTAGTAAAAAAATAAATTAAAATTTCCCAAATGGAACTATAGTAATTTATTTATGACATTGAACATATAGAAGTGACATTACACTATTTGAAGATTAACTATTTATTTGTGTCTTAATAAAATAGAGAGAAGATATAATGTTAATTCCTAACTAATACAAGGGTAGCATTGAAATTTCTTAGAAGTGGCCATTCGTAATAATGGTAGTAAAAAAATAAATGAAAATTTCGCAAATGGAACTCTTTAGTAATTTATTTATGACATTGAACTTATAGAAGTGACATGACACTATTTGAAGATTAACTATTCATTTGTGTCTTAATAAAATAAAGAGGAGATATAATGTTAATTCTTAACTAATACAAGAGTAGCATTGAAAGTTCTTAGAAGTGGCCATTCGTAATAATGGTAGTAAAAATTAAATTAAAATTTCGCAAATGGAACTCTAGTAATTTATTTATGACATTGAACATATAGAAGTGACATTACACTATTTGAAGATTAACTATTTATTTGTGTCTTAATAAAATAGAGAGAAGATATAATGTTAATTCCTAACTAATACAAGGGTAGCATTGAAATTTCTTAGAAGTGGCCATTCGTAATAATGGTAGTAAAAAAATAAATGAAAATTTCGCAAATGGAACTCTTTAGTAATTTATTTATGACATTGAACATATAGAAGTGACATGACACTATTTGAAGATTAACTATTTATTTGTGTCTTAATAAAATAAAGAGGAGATATAATGTTAATTCTTAACTAATACAAGAGTAGCATTGAAAGTTCTTAGAAGTGGCCATTCGTAATAATGGTAGTAAAAATTAAATTAAAATTTCGCAAATGGAACTCTAGTAATTTATTTATGACATTGAACATATAGAAGTGACATTACACTATTTGAAGATTAACTATTTATTTGTGTCTTAATAAAATAGAGAGAAGATATAATGTTAATTCCTAACTAATACAAGGGTAGCATTGAAATTTCTTAGAAGTGGCCATTCGTAATAATGGTAGTAAAAAAATAAATGAAAATTTCGCAAATGAAACTCTTTAGTAATTTATTTATGACATTGCACATATAGAAGTGACATGACACTTTGAATTTGATTTGACGATTAACTATTCATTTGTGTCTTAATAAAATAAAGAGGAGATATAATGTTAATTCTTAACTAATACAAGAGTAGCATTGAAAGTTCTTAGAAGTGGCCATTCGTAATAATGGTAGTAAAAATTAAATTAAAATTTCGCAAATGGAACTCTAGTAATTTATTTATGACATTGAACATATAGAAGTGACATTACACTATTTGAAGATTAACTATTTATTTGTGTCTTAATAAAATAGAGAGAAGATATAATGTTAATTCCTAACTAATACAAGGGTAGCATTGAAATTTCTTAGAAGTGGCCATTCGTAATAATGGTAGTAAAAAAATAAATTAAAATTTCGCAAATGGAACTCTTTAGTAATTTATTTATGACATTGCACATATAGAAGTGACATGACACTATTTGAAGATTAACTATTTATTTGTGTCTTAATAAAATAGAGAGAAGATATAATGTTAATTCCTAACTAATACAAGGGTAGCATTGAAATTTCTTAGAAGTGGCCATTCGTAATAATGGTAGTAAAAAAATAAATTAAAATTTCGCAAATGGAACTCTTTAGTAATTTATTTATGACATTGCACATATAGAAGTGACATGACACTATTTGAAGATTAACTATTTATTTGTGTCTTAATAAAATAAAGAGGAGATATAATGTTAATTCTTAACTAATACAAGGGTAGCATTGAAATTTCTTAGAAGTGGCCATTCGTAATAATGGTAGTAAAAAAATAAATTAAAATTTCGCAAATGGAACTCTTTAGTAATTTATTTATGACATTGCACATATAGAAGTGACATGACACTATTTGAAGATTAACTATTTATTTGTGTCTTAATAAAATAGAGAGAAGATATAATGTTAATTCCTAACTAATACAAGGGTAGCATTGAAATTTCTTAGAAGTGGGCATTCGTAATAATAGTAGTAAAAAAATAAATTAAAATTTCGCAAATGGAACTCTTTAGTAATTTATTTATGACATTGCACATATAGAAGTGACATGAAACTTTGAATTTGATTTGAAGATTAACTATTTATTTGTGTCTTAATAAAATAGAGAGAAGATATGATGTTAATTCCTAACTAATACAAGGGTAGCATTGAAATTTCTTAGAAGTGGCCATTCGTAATAATGGTAGTAAAAAAATAAATTAAAATTTCGCAAATGGAACTCTTTAGTAATTTATTTATGACATTGCACATATAGAAGTGACATGAAACTTTGAATTTGATTTGAAGATTAACTATTTATTTGTGTCTTAATAAAATAAAGAGGAGATATAATGTTAATTCCTAACTAATACAAGGGTAGTATTGAAATTTCTTAGAAGTGGCCATTCGTAATAATGGTAGTAAAAAAATTAATTAAAATTTCGCAAATGGAACTCTTTAGTAATTCATTGTGATACTTTGCTGGAATTTATCATTTGTTTTTACAAATTGGCGGCAATTTAAAAATTGTGTGTATCACGTCAAGATGAATTTAACACGAAAAAACTTTCGTTCGATGATTTTTATTACTTTTGTCGTGGTCTCAATCAACAACACAGTTATGATTGAGTTTTATGATGATGCATTTTATGATGGATTGCCATTTTATGATGATACCCCATACCGCGCTATTGTTTACAGCTGGTTTGACGACTTCAAGCGTGGTCGTATCAGTGTCAATGATGATTTTATAAAGGAACGTCCCTCGACAGCGACAACCGAAGATGACATCAATGCTGTACGGCTCTTGATAAAGACTGATAAAAAAAGAACCGATAAGTAAATTCAGGTAAATTTAGGCATTGGTATGAGTTAACTATAGGAAATTCTACATAAATCTTTAGGCGTCAAAAAGCTTTGTGCTAGGTGAATACACCATGATTTGACCAAAACTTAAAAATAACATCGCGTTTATTGGTAAACATTACCTTTCTTCATTGGTTAACATTATATCTTCTCTTTATTTTATGAACTATTTTATTTGTGTCTTCTAATTGTTGCATATTTAACAAAAAAAATATTCTTCTTCATATTCTGTGTTCCCTTGATGAGGCGCTGTGTTTCGCCATGCCGATTAATTTTGATTATAACGTTTCGCTTCACTGCGAGTTTTGCCGATGCTCTTCAATTCCTTCACCACATTCAGCTGCCAGGTCTGATATAGATGGTTCGTTTTTCCTCGATGGTTATAATTTTAAACCTGCTTGAGAATAGGATATCACGATGACTTGGAGTAGCCACGTCAGGTCTCTCCTTGTGTTTCACGTGTCGTACCCTAATGGCGTTGTTGGAATGGAATATTTCGAGTTTCCTTCTGCCAGTGATGTGACACTCCCGAGATATATAATTTGATGGATGTGTAACAAATTCTCTGAGTTTAGGATATTATTATCTCCACGCAAGATGTCATTTTTAGGTCTTTGTGGATTGATTTTAAGTTGACGTGCATGCTTTTCGCTGTGGGTCCTCCAATTTAGTTCTCAATCTTATGCTCAGCAAACAGAGGTTATCGGCATTGTCCGAGTCGTCTGTCGTCTAAGATCTTTTACAATTCCCTGTTTATTCCAGGTAGACTTAGAAGACTTACTTGGATATTTTATGTCCTAATATAATATAAGGTTCTAATAGAGTTGGAAATGAGCTACTAGTGGAAATATAACCGATAAAATATTACACGTAAAGACTTAACTCATTACTTTATCGACTAACGCAATCTGAACAGGGCTGGGTTCGAATTATTGCTTTTTTTGCTTTTGTATTTATTCGCTATGTATTACAATTGTCTCCAATATTTTTTTATTTAATTTATGGTGCTTCGATTAGCTGGAAGATATTAACCAAAACATTATGTATTAAAGTATCCTTTTTGAATAACTTTATTAAAATGTATGTAAATGTTAAAAAAAAGTATAATAAAAAAATTAATATTATGTATACACAGTGTACAGACATGGAGTCAGGATCAACCGTAAAATTTGTTTTATATCTTAATTATGCCCATAGTGTGATCATAGTATGCTTAAAGCAATGCAACACTTAATATTGAAATATTTTTCTTAAATGTAATTAATTTTATTATAATTTTATGCGTACACTTTAAATAGTAAAATGCTTTATTAACAATTGTTCAATAAATAATTATGATTATTATTATTGTTCGAGTTCATCAACCGCGGACATTATCAATTGAAGCCTAATAAATCTACTCATAGTTACACGCGAAACCCATTTTGTTTTATTGGAGTTAACATGTGAATAGTAATTATAATAACTGCGAATAGTAATAACTGAGTTGATATCATCAACCTATTAGTTTACTGCAGAAGGATTGTATTTACTTATGAACAAGCATTCTCCTATCTTACTTTATTTTATTTGTCCTCATGAGGATGTGTGCAAAGTAATGACATGTTTTACTATGTCAGTGTTGTCATCATTTCAGGTCAGAAATTTACCACAATGCAGCTGAAGTTGATTGTAGCTACCATTCTCAGAAATGTCATTCTGGAAGCGGTCATACAGCTTGATGGTATTATCGTGATGACAGGTATCATACTTCGTTCTCGGGATCTTATATACGTCAAGTGTATTCCACGAAATAATAAATAAAAAGAACTGACGCATTATCTTGTTATAATTGTTCTATACGAACACTGGTTTGTATATTACTAGCGGTGTCCATTCACTTAGCTGGGCATATCTAAATATATAATAGATACTTAGTTATGCATTTAAGTTCTGTATTTCCAATTATTTTAAAATGTATCAGCGATTTATTACTGAGGAATTTTACATTTACAGTTTTAAGTTTATGGTTTTGAAGTGACAAACAGATGAACAAACACTAATTCATTCTGCTTCTAAGGTTTCCTGTCTTTCTGGCATTTTACTCATAAGAAGAGTTTCAAAAATGGAAGCAAAGAAAAATAAATATTTAAAAAATAATGTGTGAAAAAACATTCTCACAAGGTCACAACGTTGGAATTCAAATAGTTACTGAAAATATAATATTTTTTTTCAATAAATAACAAAAAATATGCATGAGAAACGATTATTAACCGAAGGTAACTAACATCAATCTTTTTTAAAATTCTTGAATTGTAATTGAAATATATTATTACTACGCAATCCGGCATTTTTCACTTCTTTCAGGATAAACATACTCACGAGAATCAAAATGTCAACTGAAACGGAACGCTTCTAATTTCGCCATTTAGCACCGTTTCTAGTGGCAGATTTTTCGGTTGCTACGGGCTTGTCCTTACGAAGTAATATACGAGTAAATCTATGCATTTGAGGCAATCTGCAAAAATATTTCAATTAATAGCGATACCTTACACAAACAAGCTAAACATTTTTCATACCCTTTTATAAAATACATTGCAGAAAATTTTAACATAAATTTTGTATAACTTTCAACACTGATTTTGTTAAATTTGTCACAAACAAGTTAAAATGAGAAAAAAAAATAACTGATTTTTTCCACGTAATTTTTTAATTTTTGCAATTTTTTTATATTTATTGTCTATTAAAAAGTAAAAAAATATACATTCGAATACATAATATTTATCTCTAACAACGTTCTTTGTCTTTTTGTCCGGTAGAAGAATCTTACTACGTCGATCGTAGGAATTTTGGTTTTGAAACAAAAGCTCTGTGTCATGTCTATGTCACGTCGATCGTAGGAATTTTCAATAAAAAATCAATTAGGAATTGATTTCAGTAAACCCGTCGTTGGTGGATGTCCATGTTACTTAATGAACATACAAATTTCAAGTTCTATTAGAAAAAAAGTAAATTTTCTAGTGAAAAAAGTATTTAAAGAACCAAAAAATTGTTTGAGCAGTAATTTTATATTTTTTTTCAATGGCTACACCAAGATACGCTTTGATCGATTCCTAAATTCTTGTACAATGAAAAAGTTTCAATGATTTGTCTTTTCATTGTTTTGGGTAGCCCTTTGAAAATTTGTTCAATCTCCTCATTCTCCGACGCATTCTATGTAAATAAGGTTTTCTGC